>OW028611.1:5000000-6250000 GCA_932294325.1 Allophyes oxyacanthae
CTAGGGTGGGTCCTATCCAACTAACCGTGTAGATACTGACGTTATTCATAACTTCATTCTGCATTTCGACACCAGGTCAGTTGAATCGTAATACATATCGGGCGATTACAAAAATTACATTTACTTAGCGCTGTGTTTAGTTCAAAACTTCTTTATTTTTTAGAATTTCCATAATTATGATTTATTTTGTATTAATTTATAGTCAAATAACAATTTGGCGTTAAAAACGGAAATTGCCCAAAATTCAAGTTAGCGTAGTGTTAATTGCTGGTGTCTATTTATTAGCGCGGGGGTAGTTTAACGACATAAATCGTGGTTTTAATTTTTACTAGTGGTCACCCAGTGGTCGGAATTCGACCGTAATTTTAGCTTTCTGCACTCCTTCTCCATGTAGGTAAACTTTATCTATGCCAAATCTCACACTCCTCCGTGCGCGCAATACAATAATAAAATAATAATAAAAATAATACCGTGGGTACAAAGTTTTCTCTTCACGTAATAATATATAGATAGGTTTAGGTAGGTTTCAGCGCTCCTAAAATAATTTTTATTATTGATCTCAGAAAGATTCTGGTTTATTATTTCAGTGATTTCAGCCTTAAAATGTGTAACGATCTTTGTAACGATGTAATTCAAGCATATAGCAATGTTCATTGTTTTTGTTAAGTGCATGGCTACGGTAGAGCCATACAATTACCTCTAACGATTAAAATCTAATAGCGTTTTTATAATCTATCTTTTAATGTCTCAATTAACAGTCTAACTATTTAAAATTAAATGAGCTTTTAAGAAATGTTTTTAAATGTTACTATGAAAATATAATGAAGCGTTACAATTTTGGTTTGGTAACACAAAAAAAAAACATACAGACGTACATAGAACCTCCTCCTTTTTGGCAGTCGGTTAAAAATTAAGATCACGTTCATTTGAATTTGGTTTGACATCAAAATTATCTTACAGTTACTTTTGGAATGAAAGGTTATTATTAATGTAATTTACAATCCTACTAATAAATATGAAAGTTTGGATGTTTGTTAATCAATCACGCCTTAACTGCTCAACGGATTTTGCTGAAACTAGGCACACAGGTAGACCATGATCTGGATTAGGACTACAGATACTATTTACCCGGGTACATGAAGTAGATCTTCTAGGATGCGAGTAAAACCGCGGCCAACAGCTAGTGCTGTTATAAAAAAAATATTTAGAGCATAAATAGAAGAGAATAGAATAGAAATATTTTTTAATGTACACCTGTTATAAGAGGAGCAATAAACATAATAATTACAATTAACATTTTACGATAGTCAATGTGCGGTCTTATCGCGAGTGGTAGCAAAAAAGGTTGAAAATCTTTTTGTGCTTACAATTTATTTAATAAACTCAAGTCATAAGTAACTCTTTGTTACTTAATACATTATAATAGACTGTACAGTATTTTGTTAGACTGCGAGTAATTAACATCCTTGTACCGAATAATTCATCTCACTTTTAGAAAGAAGAAGAGTAGGTATTTATTTGCAACAAATATGGTTATATATCATTATCAAAATATCTATGGTGGAGTTTTATAATTATGTTTGATTTGAAATAAAAACTTCTGTTCCCTCCTTCTGTCATCGAACATGCAGATGTATCATATTTTCAGGCTTATGAACCTTTCAATTTTTTCAATGTTTTTATCAAAAATAATAAGTAAGTAGATATAGGATAAAGGATAAAGGCCAAAAGGATAAAGGCGTATATTACATTTCACTAGTTATGTACATAATTATGTTTTAAAACACATCTCAAGATAACCTTTAACAAGTCAACGAAAGATCATCATTCTCATTCGTTCACTTTTTCCGTTCGTTCTTAGCATTCCAAAGGTAGGTACCTACGTTTACTCCGGCCGGAAGTCAAGACGAGTAATTACGTATTTTTTATCCGCCATCTTCAATTAAATGGATGCTAATCTAAGTACGGGAGTACCGTTACTTCAATTGCTAAAAAACACCTCTGGATTAACGACTGGATAACATAACTTGTTCGTACACGACGCTCGTAAGTGTAGTGAAATGTGTTTTGTAAAAATATATTTTATATTGAATGAAATTAATAAAAGTGGTTCGTGTTGGCTAATTAGAATATTATGTTTTTATTAAAAAAAATAGTTTTATATTCTAATATTAAAAAAAAAAAAAAAATGCTTTTCTTGTTTTTTATAATTATAAATGTTTGTTAAGTATTCGCTGTAACTTTTTATAATGTCTAAACATTAAATTAATTAAAACGAACTCGTTAAAATACAATGCGCAATGCGCACTACATCAAATCGAGAGACAGCTAAATTGGAATCAGTGGCAATAATCCAACTGCGTATTATTCAAATCAGTTACATGTCATAAAAATATATTTCTACCATGATTGTAAGTAATTTAAAAGGTAATTTACTTTTAACCACTCATGTTGAATGTCACTTGTCACACAAGAACAGCGCTGAAACTAATTTTGCCTTTACTATAGGTACATCACTATTATAAATTTGAAAGTTTCTAAAGATATTTAGGGCCATATTCACCGACAATTTAACAGATGTTTAAAATGAAATCGGCCGATTACCCATACAAAAATTCATGTTTAAACTTTTGATTTTGCTTTAATCGTCGGTTATGTTGTCGGTGAACTTAGGTTTTAGAATAGATGTTTGTCACTCAATCACAAATAAACGGCTCATCGGATTTGGATGAAATTTGGTACATAGGTGGACCATGTACTTATTTAACACATGGGGTATTTTTTATCCGAGTAAATGAAGTAGTTCCTATAGGATTCGAGTTAAACCACGAGCAACAAGTAGTGCCTAATAAATGGAAGAACTGTTCTTCAATTGTTGAAATAGGGATACAATCAATCATTAAACTCAGCCTTCGTTTAGGATATTTACCTTCTGGATCTTGCGCGATTAGGTGAGTTGAAATTTACACTGCAAATAACGCAATTTATTTCTAATCAACATACGTCAAAACTACTAAATACTTGGGCCATGCAAACGGTAAACATTTATAGTGAGAAAATCGTGGATTCTGCAACAACTGTAAGTTTAGACATAAACCTACAAAACTATACAATAGTGAGTATCCAATGAGTGTCTAAATATTTCGCAATTCTAGGGATTATTGAATGTAAGGAAAATTAACAATGGTACATTAATTTCGCTGCGTTTCCGGCGTTTAAATACTAACATTGAGCCTATCTTTGAGCTCCAATTCTGACAAATATATTATGTTCGCAATTTAATCGGACCTTAACCGAGAGGAGAGGTAATAAACGTGGGTTAAAGTTATGTCAAGCTTAAACTTACACGTCACGCGCGTATACATCAGCAAATGTATGGTTATAAGCTAACCGTCAAAAACCCCCGAATCCAACTAGAAATAGAGCTGTAACTTTTGAACAGCTGAACAGATTTTCATGAAACATAGCTAAAATGTTACCCGATTAAACTAGCTTTCGATTAAAAAAATTGCATTGGAATCGGTCTATCCGTTTTGGAGCTACGATGCCCCAGACAGATACACTACAAACTTAAAACGCCCCTCTTTTTTGCCGGAGATTAAAAATGCCGTTATTCAAAATATCCACTTCTATCTTAATATTTTAAAGCCGAAAGTGAGTCTATTTGTTGGTTTTTTCCATTTGCTATACAACTTAAATACACCCTGGGAAAGTAAATAGGATACCTTTTATCCCGAAAAACCAATATTATAAATCTGAAAGTGCCTCTGTTTGTTTGTTTGTTCCTTCTTGACACCTCAAATACTGTACCAATTTCTACGAAATTTGGCATACAACTTAAATAAAAGCTGGGGAAGGTTATAAAATAAATTTTACCCGGAAACGATCCACCCGGGCGAATTCGCGAACAGTAGCTAGCTAGTAACTTTATACGTTTATTAGTAAGTTCTTTTCTCTTTCTCTCTTTTTTCTCTTTTTTTAAAAACATTGCCCCTCACTAGGATTTCTCCTGTATCGAGGGTACAGTTTACAAACATACATGTCACATGCACACACAACCAGACCCGAAACAACTATCTGTAGATCATACAAATATTTGTTCCGTGCGGGAATCGAACCCGCGGCACGTAGCGTAGAAAGCTAATTGCTTAGCTACTGCGCCAACCGTGTCGTCAACGTCGTCAACGTCAACGTCAACCGTGTCGTCAACGTCAACGTCGTTATTTGAATATAAACTAATATTATAAAGACAAAAGATTTGTCTTTTGTATGTTTGTTTGTTTGTGAGTTCTTTCACCAGCAGAATGCTATAATATCACTGAGTAACATAGGCAATAATTTATAAAGATATTACGCAGACGAAGCCTCTAGCGGAAGCTAGTGTGCTGTAAAACCCTAGCTTTTCAAGCTGACAAATATATTAAAAAGTAATTTCTTTAGTTAAACGCGGTATACATAGTAGACACTACTATGTGACTAATGATACAAGAATACTAACGTAATTACTTCACCTAGCCTTGTTTATGATAATAACGAATTTATACTTTACCCACATAAAAAAAAAAAAAAAACCTATATTCACTGGACTGTATTTTAATTGTAAACTTTGTATTTATTCGCTAAGTGAACAATGTATGTTCTTTTGAATAAATAAAGAATCTTTAACACGCCTACTTGTATGACAAACCTTTTTTTTATGGGAAAGTAAAATTTTACCGATTGCTCTTTTAACTCCACTCTGTTATAACGAAATAAGTCTAGAAGAGCATAATCTGCTCATTACTCGGTAAGAGCTGAAAAAGAATTAGGAATTAACCGTAATTTGTTGTTCATAGATTTAGAGCCATTTTCACCAACTTTATAACAAATGTTTAAAATGAAAACGGCCGTTTACTCATAGAAAAAGTTTATATTAACGAGTGATTTTGTCTTAAACATCTGTTATTTTGTCGGTGAACATTGACGTTAGACGACGGAATCTACTGCCCTTCATCTATATAATTATACTAATATTATAAGAAAGTTAAAATTTGTACAATATGTTTGTTTGTTTGTATGTAGAGGAAAGGCTCTGCAACTATTGAACCGATTCTAAACATTATTTTCTAGAATGCTACATTATCCTTGAGTAATATAGGCTATATTTTATTTAAATAAAAACACGCGGGTGAAACCGCGGGCAACAACTATTTGGATATAATAAACAACAGTATAAATAAAAATAATAATACAACACAGCACTAAAAAAATACTTTAATCATAATGTATGAGCCTCGCCTTTATTCAAATAAAAGGAAAAATAATTGCCTTCACGCATAATTTTAAAAATAGCGGGCGCATACTTTGTGCGGGTTGCGTTATAACATAACGGTTAAAACTAATTTAAGTTAAACCTAGTTTCCCACGCGTAAATAAGTAAATACATACTGTACTTTGCATTACTCAAGTTAAACTAAATTACCTATTACTGTAAATATTCGGGCTTGTTTACTATATTAAGAAAATTGCGGTTTAGTTACACTAAAGTGCTTTTTTAAATTTATTTCACATTTATCATTACCAATCTTCACAACCTATGGGTTATGGGAACATCGGTAATCATGAAAGTGTGTTCAATAGAATATCAAACTCTTTAGATGCTCTACAGGATATCAGGATATTTTTTTAAGTAGTGCGCATAATTCGTAGAGTGATTCAGTCTCTGTTCCTAAATGCAACCGCAGTATTGGATTTGGGATACTCTTTAAGACAAAACGAAAATTCGACTTAGTATGGGGTCACGCATAATTTACTAGCGCATGCCATACAAAATCAGTTTTTTTTTTGTTTTGAATTGAATTTAAGTACTGCGGTTGCATTTGGGAACGGACACTGAATTATGCAGAAAATAATGCGCACTACAAAAAAAAAATCCTGTATACTTGTCGAGTAATTGTGGAAAGTTGCACAATGTTTCCGCTCCATCCATGCTCTATTAGAACATTTATAACATTTCTGTTTATTAACCAATTCTTATAGATTATTACGCATATTCAGTTAACAAAATAACACATTAAAAATTTGATTTGGGGTTGAGAACATGTTTTTATCAATGAATGATGCATGTTTAGAACGTCCCAGCGCTCGGACAATGACTTAGCTCGAACAAAATCTACGAAATTACGAAGCTATTCCTAAAATTACGATATCCTGTACAAACCCATATGTATAACTGTTTGCGATTTTAATTACTCGAATCGAATCGCACGATCGATAAAATTAAATTATAGTTTTACAGTTATGTTCTGAATCGTTGTTCCTACAAACATTATGATACCTTTCACTGGATAATGGCAGCACTTGTCATAACACCGCGCCCGATTCGATGTGGGCAATTTATAATTATTTGACGTTCTTTGATTATTGTCTGTGGAGCTTTCGGAGCTTTTATGTCTAGGTATATACATATAATAAAATTGTAACGAACCGAAAACTGTACATTGAATATTTTTTGAAAAAAGTAATTGCTACGTATGCTATGATCGACATTGAATTTTCGGCTGTTTGTCTGTCCGAGCTTCACGGCAAAACCACTGAATAGATTTTCATGAAAATTTATAGTCATTTCCGTTATAAGACTGGTCAGTAGATTTCTAGGTCTGGTCAGACCTTGGATTTCCAGAGGCAATTACTTAATTGGTATCCTATTCTTATTCAAATTAAATCACATTATTCTCGCAGCTTTTACCACGGCATTGTATTAATCTAGATTTTTTTATTTTTTTTAAGAGTTTCCATTGAGTTTCTTGCTAGTTCTTCTCCATCAGACCTACTATTTGGAACCGCGCACCTAGTCTCAGTCTCGACATTTCATAAGTGCCTGTATCTAGTTTAACCATACCAATTACTAGGATACACTGATACACTAAAATATACCGGTTGTCAGATTTTTAGGCTACTGACTCCCGTAACGATTGTCATAGATATTCGTACAACAACCGGGACCAACTGCTTAACGTGCTTTCTGAGGCATAGAGGAGTGGCGATGTTCGAAGAATCGGTTACCCATCCAAGGACAGACTGTGGCAAGCACTACCTTAACCCGAACCCTTACGAACCCTTACGATCTTGTAACTGGTATAAATTGAGTGTGTGACTGGCAGAAATTAAAAACATACAATCTAAGAACATTCCAAATTCAAAAACATACAATCTAAGAACATTCCAAATTCAAAAACATACAATCTAAGAACATTCCAAATTCAAAAACATACAATCTAAGAAGATTCCAAATTCAAAAACATACAATCTAAGAACATTCCAAATTCAAAAACATACAATCTAAGAACATTCCAAATTCAAAAACATACATTTAAATCTTCAAATAGCTAACAGTACACCTCTCATCGCATGTCTTACCACCAAAGCCATTAGTATATTACGTGTATGACCAAAGCAATCAACCGCGCCGTGAACAAACAAAGAACTTGCGTGTTCCTCTGTTCAGACGTCATAAAAAGCATTCACCATCAAAACAACGGCGTGTAACAGTTATAGCAACTCATTGTTGGTACGGTGTTACACGGTGGTACCGTTATGCGAACGAGTAATACAAGACGAACGCCAGTAATGATGTATGTAATCTTTAAGTAGGGTTACATGAACAGTGAACCAAATAACCGTGGATTATGTGGCGCAGTCGTCGCGGCCGTCTCGTGTCAAGTCGTGGGTTCGAATCCAGGACGGCGCGGGCGCACCATTTGGTCAGATTTCTTCGTAACATCTTCTTTGTCGTTACGCTCTTCATATTATGTGCGCATTATTCATCACAATATCACCTTGTATTAAAAAACTGGACTTAAACGTCTAAAATTTCGCTCCGCGGACGTATTTCCAGAACTAAGAATCGAGAACCAAGGTGAGGGCCAAGTTTACACCTTATAATGAGATTTAAAGATTTTAAAGATTTTTTATTGCCATAAATTAGTTCACAATGTGTTGTGCAAAAAAAAGGGGCTAGAAATTATACACATTAAATTTCGAACAGCATCCACTGCCGAACTAGGTTAAAAACCTGTATTTCAGCACATGGCGCCACTTCCCACAGGAAAGTCAGTTCAGACTAGCCTTCTTAATATAAGTTAGGTACATTTGAAATGACTACATTTAGAATAACAATACTAAAATTAGATAAACAACCAACAAAAAGAAATTAACCAAAAAAGTGTTTAGGTGATTATAATGAACCTCTCTTTGTGTTAAGTGATTGTGTACGTGTGTGTGTGAGATACACAATATCAATATCAATATGAACGGCAAGAAACTCGCGTAAAAAAATCTGCTGACCCATACAAATAATTTAATATTAGGTACTCGACTACACTTATGTATGGAACAGCAAATTTTTTGTTGCAATTTCAGTGTTGGTCCCATAGTAGAAGTTGTTCATAATTGTTGTATTTCAAAATATGAATATAAAATTCTTTTGTCTGATTCAGCATGTCAAACTGAAAGAGTCGTTTTATTTTAGGTTATGGGCCCAGACAATGTGGTGATAAACAATAGGTTTTGCGTTTTACTATCAGGCTTCTGAAGAGAAGTAAAACTGAGCAAATCTTGCGAATATTGGTTCGAAACTGTGTTCGTGTGTTTTATCCGTGATGGCTACTAGCTCAAACTATTTAGTCAGTGTACCTAAACTGAAAGGTCGCGAAAACTATAGCGAGTGGTGTTTCGCCGTAGAGAATTTTCTGGTGTTGGAAGGTATGGTCCACTGTGTGAATCCAGACGCAGGAAAAACGCCAGAATCTACAGATGATGCGAAAACAAAAGCCAAGCTGATTTTGACAATCGACCCATCTATCTACGTTCATATAAAAAGCGTCAGAACATCGAAGGAGTTGTGGCAAACGTTGAAGACGTTATTTGATGACTCAGGATTCTCCAAAAGAATCAGCCTGCTGAGAAATCTTATATCTATTCGACTGGAAGACTGCACATCGATGACGTCTTATGTAACACAGATTGTTCAAGCTGGTCAAAAATTGGCAGGAACGGGGTTTGGCATCAGCGATGAGTGGATCGGTTCGATCATGTTGGCTGGGCTTACTGAAAAATATATGCCCATGATCATGGCGATTGAGCACTCAGGAATCTCAATCACGACCGATGCTATAAAGTCGAAATTGATGGACATTGAACCAGAAGACTCTGATGTGAATAATGCTTTGGCATGTTTCCGTAAACAGAATAAAAGACATCAAAACTCTTTGGTTGGAAAAGATGGTCCGAGTGGGCAGAAATTGACAACTGTCGAAAATAAAGAAAAACGAACTGTCAAATGTTACAGATGTAAACAGTTGGGTCAGGTTGGGTCACTATCGCAATAAGTGCAAAAATGAAAATGTTTCTTCACAGAATAAACACGAAAATGAAAAGAAACATACTAATGCATTTAGTGCCGTGTTTTATAGTGGTAACTTTTACAAGAGTGACTGGTATGTTGACTCGGGTGCCTGTTCACATCTAACAGCAAACCAACATTGGGTGATCAACCAATGTTATGACGGTTTCACTAAAGAAATTATGGTTGCTAATAAAGAAAAAATACCTGTACTATGTAGCGGAAACGTAAAGCTTACGACTTTAGCTAAAGAGTGTGAATATGAGGTCATGGTAGAAAAAGTACTCTGTGTTCCCAGTTTGACTACTAATCTCTTATCAGTCAGTCAATTGATACGTCAAGGAAATACGGTGTTATTTACGAGTAACGGATGTGAAATCTTCAATAAGATAAATACGTTAGTAGCTACAGCTTCACTCGTAAATGGAGTTTACAAGCTGGATATACCAAGTTGCTTAATAGCTGCGGTGGCGGAGTCTCCAGATGTATGGCACCGAAGACTGGGACATGTGAACAGTTACTCTCTTAATAACATGTTGTCTAAGAATGCTGTGGAAGGAGTAAAGTTAGAAAAAAAGGCAGATATTAGTAAGATGAATTGTGTTGTGTGCTGTGAGGGCAAGCAAAGCCGATTGCCGTTCCCTCATGAAGGCAACAGGTGTAATGAACTACTGAACATAATACACACTGACATCTGTGGGCCAATGGAAACTGTATCTCTTGGAGGTTCAAGGTACTTTCTTCTTTTTGTTGATGATCACAGCCGCATGACGTATGTTTATTTTTTAAAGAATAAAAATGAGGCTATGCAGTGTTTCAAAGAGTATATGGCGAAGGTTGAGAATTTGACTTCGAAGAAAATTAAGATTTTGCGAAGCGATAATGGGCGTGAATTTTGTAACAATGTTTTTGATAATTATTTAAAGAAAATGGGAATAATTCATCAAAAATCGAATGCCTATACGCCAGAACAAAACGGGCTTTGTGAGCGTATGAATAGGACGATCATAGAAAAAGCCAGATGTCTTTTGTTTGAAGCAAAACTGGATAATAAATTCTGGGCGGAAGCCATTAACACCGCTGTTTATTTACAGAATCGTATTGTGAAAACTGCATTGAATAATCGTACCCCGTATGAGCTGTGGACGAACACAAAACCAAATCTTAGTCATATTAGAATTTTTGGCAGTACTGTTTTGAAGCATATCCCTAAGGAGAAAAGACGTAAATGGGACAAGAAGTCTGAAAAATGTATTCTGTTAGGTTATCCTGAGGATGTCAAAGGATACAGAGTGTATAACCCAACAACTAAGGCAATCACAACCAGTCGAGATGTTATTATTTTAGAAGAAAATAATTTACATCAGGAGAGTTTGATTGAAGTTGTAGAGACAGGGAGTGCAGCATCAGGGAGTCAGGATCCAGTGGGGGATGTACGAGGAGACGATAGTCAGCTTGATGATTCTTTTATTTCTACAGAAAACCCTGATGAAACGTATGTACCAAATGAAGAATCGATGGCAGCTGATAAAAGTTGTGATATGGAAATAAATTCAAGGTCTTTACCACCTAGAGAAAGGAAAAAGCCTGATAGATATGGTTTTATGTGCACAGAGAATAGTGTTGATGTCGAAGATCTGTCATTAGAAGAGGCATTACAGGGACCTGAGAAGGAGCATTGGCAGGAAGCTGTTAAAGATGAGTTGAAAAGCTTTGAAGACAACAAAGCTTGGGAAGTCGTAGACGCTCCGAGAGGTTCGACTGTCGTAAAATGCAAGTGGGTTCTTAGAAAGAAGTTTGAGGATGACAACACTGTGCGATTTCGGGCAAGACTTGTCGCTAAGGGGTGTTCACAAAAGTATGGTGTAGATTATGACGAGACATTCTCCCCGGTAGTAAGGCATACTACATTGAGATTATTGTTTTCATTGTCTGTTCAGTTGAATTTAGATATTGTTCATCTAGATGTCAAGACAGCTTTTTTAAATGGGGATCTGGATGAGACTATATACATGCAAAAACCACCTGGTTTTGTATGTAGAGATGATAAAAAAGTTCTCAAGTTAAAAAAGGCTGTGTATGGTCTCAAACAGGCTGTCCGTGCTTGGCATAAGAAGGTAGATAACTGTATGTTAGCAGATGGCTATTATAAATCTAAATTGGAACCATGTTTGTATACAAAATTTGTTGGTAGCAATCGGACAATTGTTACATTGTATGTTGACGATTTTTTTGTATTCTCAAACAGTGTAAATGAAATGAAACATCTTAAAGAAATGTTGAGTAATAATTTTAAAATTAAAGACTTAGGACGTGTGAAGCAATGTCTTGGAATGTCAGTTAATTTTGATAGAGAAAAAAGTATTGTAACTTTGAGTCAGGAAAATTACATTGACAACTTGTTAAGTAGGTTTAACATGGCAGATTGTAAACCAGCTGTTACTCCAATGGAGACCAAGTTGACTGTAAACAAAAAGGAAGGTTGTCAAAGTCAAAATCCTTATCAACAGCTTATAGGTAGTTTAATGTATTTGGCTGTTCTCACACGACCTGATATAGCTTATTCAGTGTCTTATCTTAATCAATTTAATAACTGTCATAGTGAAGAGCATTGGATTTATGCTAAGAGGTTATTAAGATATTTAAAGAAAACTAAGAGTATAGGTTTGAAGTATTGTAAGAATGACAATATTCAGATAGAAGGTTTTGTAGATGCTGACTGGGCTAATGATCTGAATGATAGAAGGTCATACACAGGTTATTGTTTCATGTTGTCAGGGTCTGCAATATCTTGGAGTTGTAGTAAACAAAAATGCATTGCGCTTTCTAGCACAGAAGCGGAATATGTAGCAATTTCAGAGGCCTGTAAAGAAGCAGTGTATTTAAGAAACTTGCAATATGAATTGACCAAAGTGATGTACAAAATAACTTTATATAATGATAATCAAAGTGCACATAAGTTGTTAGTTAATCCTGTATTTCACAATAGGACTAAACACATTGATGTTCGATATCATTATTGTAGAGAGATGATAAATAATAAAATTGTTTTGGTTAAGTATTTATGTACATCAGATATGCCAGCAGATTTATTAACAAAAAGTTTAAATTCTGTTAAGCATTATAAGTTTATGAATACATTAGGTATTGTTAATGTTTCGTGTGTATAAAGTACCTAATGTTTAATGTTTTTTATAAGAGATATTTTGAGAGGGGGTGTTGTATTTCAAAATATGAATATAAAATTCTTTTGTCTGGTTCTACATGTCAAACTGAAAGAGTCGTTTTATTTTAATAATAATGAGTAGGTAGGTATAATAACCCTTTATACCTAGGATATTTTTTATGTAGTGCGCATAATTCACAGAGAGATTCAGTGTCTGTTCCTAAACGCAACCGCAGTATTGGGATTCACTTTGAAACAAAATTCACTAGCACAAGCCATACAAAATCTATAATTGTGGTTTAAAGTGAATTCTAGTACTGTAGTCGCATTTGGAAACGGACACTCAATCAATCTGCAAATTATGTGCATTACATAAACAAATATCCGGTAGGTACCTTTCCGATTAATCGTATAGATGAATATGAAGCTATAAAAATAAATCTCTGATGGCACCAATTTCACTTGAAGTCTCAATTTAAGGAACTGTTCTACTGAGTATTAACAGCGATAATAATTAATTATAGACTGCCAACTTTCATCCGCGAAATATGAGTTATGGCTAACCATAGCTTTATAATTATAAACCCACTAACTGATTTACGAGATCATTACTCCTAATTTTAAAATAACTGTTTTAATGTAACCATCATCACGATTCGATTAAGATCATGTTCAGATTATTTACCCCGTGAGCTATAGGCTGTGAACTACTTTATGTCTTAAAAGCTAGCCCTCGATTAGAGGGCAGATAAATAGCACCTTACCGTCAAAAACCCCGACTCCAACTAGAAAAAGAGCTGTAACTTGTGAACGGCTGAACAGATTTTCATGAAAAGCTAAGGTAAAAGGGAGGCCTTTGCCCAGCTTTGCATCTCATTCTGAGAAGGGGTAGGCCTTAGTCCACCACGCTAGCCTGGTGCGGGTTGGCGGACTACACACACCATCGAGAATATGAGGCCTTCAGGTGTGAAGGTTCTCTCACGATGTTTTTCTTTACCGTTAACGCAAGTGATAATCAAATTCTGATCCGTACAAAAATGCCAAATCTCAGAGGGCTGGGGGGGGTTTGAGGGCTGGTTTCGAACTTCAAAAATATGAACTTGATTTCGAGCAGGAATGCCCTCACTCTGACTGTGTTGGTCTATGTTGGCAACCCTAAAGCTGCGCTTCCACTGGCTGGAGCGGGCTCCGTACGGCCTCCGTTTGACTCGCAACTGTAAAATTCATAGAAGTGCTTCCACCAACAAAGAGTCTAGCGGAGAGGACTCAACGAGTAAAAATAGTTAAAAACGAGCTTTTTCTTCATTCCTCTTTTACAGTGGAAGGCAATTTTCAAAACTCTTTCTTAATGGAAGGCTAAACCTATTTTAGCTATTTGAGATCCGTTCTGTCCAGCTATTACTTGCTCATTACCCTTTCGCAGTGGAAGCCCGGCTTAAATCACCTATAATTAATACTTTAGTGCCGGTCGTTCAAAACACTGTTAATTTTATAAGGACACAGTCATAAATATCGAGTAGCATTTACTGTCTACTCTGTAAGGGAAATAATAAATAATTTGGCCTATTAACGCACGCTTTTACGAAGCCAAGGTGTATTAAGTAAAACATAGTTAATAAATGTCAATATTATTTTCCATTATAAGCAGAAACATTTTAAAACATACGGTTTTAATGCGCTGTAATCATAAAAATATAATTAAGCATTTTCATTTAGCATTTTTCATTTTTTCTCGATTTCAGGGTTGGTTCTACTATAGAAGTTGTTCATAGTTGGTCATAATGATGAGTACTATAATAAACCCCTTAAAAGGACCTCCGCTATTAAAGCAGGACCTTATAATAATGTTGTGAAAAGCTAGTTTATTACCTTTCATTATTTCTGTCGTGTCGACACGTCACGTGAGAACCACGCCGCCTGATTACGTATGATAAATATGACAGCTGCCGTCGCAAATTAACGTCCTATTCCGTATCTTCAAAAACGTCTATAAGCGAGTAAGGGATGCATTGTTTGTTGGTCGCTGTGGCTGTCAAATTTTTCTTACGTAATCAAGGCCATGGTAGTGGATCCGATTGATTGCCCAGTCAGCATTGAAGGGCGGTATCGTGCCTGATGGACCAGGGGGCGCCAGACGATCTCTGCAGGTTGTTGTGATACACCAATACTTGATAATCACCAGAAAAAAATTAAGCACATGCTTCATTCTACACATCTTTTATTATAGATCAATACTAAAATCGAGAAAGAAAACAGATGTTCCATTCATAACTGGATACCTAACCGGGTCCAATGTATGGGAGCAGTCGATTGTTTTTATCACCATTTCAGAATTGGTCACATGATAAAAGTTGTGAGGAATGATGAGAAAGAATGTCCTTAAAAAAATATGGTAATAAAAATAATTGGGGTATATAATGCAGAGGGATGAGAAGAATATTACAAAATATATGGAAGAAAAAGACATTTCACTAACTCTAGTTAAAACGAGATAAGGCCGGAGAATGATGATGGTAATAATAATGAAACAAATTCGACAATGAATAATTTTTCAATAGGATAAACTTGAAGATACAAATAGGTGCTAAACAGCACCTAGAAATGACAAAATAGAAATACTCTAAGTGCTACACGGCATGACAATATCATAAAATAATTCTGATTAGGTTTCAAACGACTATAAAAATAAATGTACACATAAAAGTGTTAGCAAACGATTACCTACTAGACAGAATAAAACTCAATCATAATAATAGACCGTAAATATTTAATTACACACAATAAACATTAAAAGATTATAAAAATACTAAACGATAATAACCTAAATCTTCCATTTAAAATTTAATTGAGTCATCAACTTACCAACAAATCAAAAAGAATGGATTCATATAAATTTAAATCACAGGAAACGTATGTCATGCAAAGGTATTAATGAAATAAATGTATTTACGCATTTAGTTTTTCTTTTCATCTTGTTTCCATCTTTTCAGTTCGCTTTTTTGCAGTCGGGTTTTTGTTTTATTTTATTACTTTTTGTTTAATTATTTCAAACTTTAAATGGGTTATATTTTGGGATCGTCTCCTCGAGCCCTCTACTTTGATACCAAACAGGGTCATGTGAGTAATTTTTTTCTTTTTGACAAAACGACGTAATTGCCTCTAAAATCCACCATGTTGATGTTTTTTAATCATATATCAGTGTTCCTCGCTCCTTTAAAACAAATCTAATTGTTGACTCGTTTAGGTTACATAGACCCAGGAAAACATACTACCAACCAAAAACAATATCCTACTTTTGGCCTTTGCCGCAGTCGAATAGAAAGAAAATTAATATAAAACCTCGTTACATCTACCGACAAAAAATACAACTATATCCGTTCGGCTATATAACAATAGATTCTTGTTATAATCTCGTAGACTCGTATCGATGGCCTGATTCCGAGGCGTGGTTCTATAATGACCCTATCGAGTAGCACCGGCTTAGAGTACTTATCTCATCATGATTATGGTACAAAAAAGTAATCTGTTACTAAGAATTGAGTATGAGCCGTTTGTGGGATGAACAAGCTGTAGTTATATTTGAATCTAGCAAATTACGAGATTGTTAGTGGTATCGTTTTAAAACCATGTTTACTGGATCCTTCGCTTAGCGTTGAAATATCCATGCTTTGACAACTTCTCCACAAAGCACGTCAGTTTTATGACATGCTTTTTTGACCGATATACTCAATGAGTAATTATGATGACCAATAGACTAATGTTCTACGCCAGAGATAGCGAACCAATGGCAGTGTGTCACTGATGGCACGTGACAAGACATTGAGGACACGGCATTCATTGTACTTAACTATAAATAATGTTGCTAGATTGCATATCTAAGCTACATTAAACATGAAAAAATTGGTACGTAGATGAACAAATGATCGCCATCCCTTGTCTATGCTCTCTCATTTCATTCTGAAAATGAATGCGTTTATTTCTTGAGGTTATAAATTGAAAATAGATCATCATCAGTCTCCTGCCCTTATCCCATTTTATTTGGGGTCGGCGCAATATGTCTTTTTCTTCCATTCATCTCTATCAGACGTCATTTCCAGATTTACTTCCTTCACATTCATGTCATGTTTCATACAGTCCAACCATCTTTTCTTTGGTCTTTTATTAGATGATAATGATGGTCTTTTAATAATATAAAAAAATATAAGGAAGATGTGGTGGCCAAAACCTTGGAGAACCCTTGGTAATTATGATTAGTCTCCATAGGTCCAATGATGTGGCTCCAAAGGTTAAGAATGCGTCAGTTGCCTCCAGTTGGTCCATAATATCAGTCTCCAAATCTAAAACCTAATGAGTTGATGAGATTGTATCCGATTCACAAAAACAATAGCTCACGCAACAAATAAACAAATATGAATTGTTTGATCAATAAACCTTCAAATCCACGTGTTTAAGATCTGGCTTAAAAGCAAGCACCCTAGTTCACCGATCACGTAGCATCCCACTTTCTGGATCACTCAGTTGTGAAGTCGTTTTTGTTTCGATGGCTTTTTTGCGGTGGCGGTGTTTCGAAATTATGTTAAACCATAAAATTGAAGCGTGATTGTTTGGCGTCCATGGTCTAGTATGATGTTAATTTATAGTTCCTCCACAGGCTTTGCGAAGTCAATTTTTTTGAAAGAAAAAAGAAAAAGAAAAATAAAAAGTATTTATTTGACACAGCACAAAAACAATTTTAAAGATAAAGTAACAAAAAATAAAAGAATAAAACATGTAAAAGAAAAAAAGAAAAAATATTTATCTAAAATAACAAATGGGTTGTACGTCGCAGCTGTGTCAAAAAGGCTTTTGAAGCTGCTACTTTTTAATTTGTCGAAAAGCCTTTGGATTATTATTACAAATCAAGATTATACTGTCCTCATGATCTTTATCGAGTACCTTCTTATTCAGATTTCAAACTAAGCTCTTTCAAACCTCGTTTAGGGATAAATACTGTGAGTTGAAAGTTCGTACAATTATTTTTAGCGCTATGAGTATTGGTAACTATGATGATTGTTCAATATCAACAATGTTTTCTTTTCAACTTGTACGGTAATGATCCAACAGCATGCTGCATGATACAGCTTTGTCTTTCTTTAATTCTTTACCTTAGAACTTTTTCTAAGTAATATGTAGTTAACGAGACTAGAATGGTTGCGTCGTTAGTCTTACTTTTTTCAATAGGTTTTAAGTACACAAGATCACATACTTGGGAACGCTAAGGTAATTTTTTCCATATCTGAATTGCAGTGTAGCTCTGGAAGCTTTTTTTGCTTCGCTATTTCCAGTCGTATCATGGCTGTACCTTGCAATACCAGTCATTTCGCATTTATCTTCATTTCCGTTTATACTCTTAGTTACAGTTCTAAAATTTAAATAATATTAATTGTCTAATATTCGCTATAAAAAAACCAAATATAATTACATAATATAATTTCAAGATATAGACATCCGTCACAAATAAACAGGCGTAATTACAAAAAGTCAATGATTACATTGATTACCCATCATATTTTTTAAATTACATACTTATACTGGTCGAGAGGGGTCGTTGCCCTCGCGGCCTTGCTGCCAGGTATGCGTAAGCGCAAACGCCAACCATCTGCCACTGTACTTGCGTAATGAGCTTTTCCACTAGTTTGAGAGGTAAGAATAGATCGATAGATATATAATTTCCTAGATGATTATTCGTTTTAAGTTCAGTAGAAATAGAAACAGTTTATTAATTGTAAGAATCTAGCATTTGTTTCCAAAGCCGCTTAGAGTTTTTTTGAAAATCGTTGAATGCAGTTTTCTTAACTCTAAAATCTACGACATGGTTCCTTTGAACAATATTGCTCTATCTCTTATAGTTTCAGGATTCTCCATACTGACCCATCTTAATGGATCACTCTGTATATATAATGGTCATTGAGTTGTTTGCCATTTACCGAAGCCCTGTATTGTCAAACTACCGTTCATCAGAGCGAGGACCTATTGTCTGCAGAAAGAATTGAATGGCAGAAGGTTCAGGTTAGTCAGTAGGAGTCTGACACTACCCAGGCTGGCTCAAAAGTGAGGCTCTGACAGCCTGGGCGTCCAAGGACCTCTCCAGTCTGCAAAAAAGTAAAAAATCTGCCGTATATTGGACTGCTGTAGTGTTATATCGTACATCGGTATTTTAAACTTTGACATTACGAAATACAGTCCTTATTGAACTCTTTCCTGACTGACGTTTACCATATAATCTGTCAGTCCAATGAACGGTACAAGCAGTAGGGCTAGTACGACAAAATGGGAAGAGAGAAAAATCGGAGACAAAACATTTTCTCTTTTGATTTTTTGTTTAGTCTTTTGTCTAGGAGATAAAAAATTATCAAAGCTGGTTTGTCGAAAGATAACCTAACCGTCGAAAACTTGACTCCAACTAGAAAAAGAGCTGTAACTTTTGAAACGGTCAACAAATTTTCATGAAACATAACTAAAATTATACCCGATTAAACTAGCTTTCAATTAAAAAAACTGCATTGAAATCGGTCCATCCGTTTTGGAGCTACAATGCCACAGACAGATACACTTATGACACCCCTCTTTTTTGTCGGAAATTATCTGTTTACCGTTTTCTGTCTTGATTTTTCGTTACGTCTTCTGTCAAGGAGACAAATAGTGGAGAAAACGGGATGTTCCTCCCGCCGTACTAACCCTGCTGATTAAGAACTCAATCCTTATCTAATAATGAGGCAAAAGCATGGAGTGTTAACTAAAGTCCGGTCATCGCTAAACGTTATAAAGATTATTATCTAAAGTGATAGGCGGGCGAGCACAGCGCGACTAACTGTACATGCATAAGTTCTTGGTAGTCAAGTGTATGAAGCGCTTAATAAGACATTAAGTACCAACGCATTCATGGCTGTGCCTCGCGGAGGTACTGAGCCAACATATTTATCTCTATGTCGTAATTAAAAAATCACCGTTAATGTACTTGTTTTACAGCTGTGATTAGTTGCTAATAAACGTAGCATAATATTTTAAGAAGTTTATGGTCCCGTAGCTATCACTACAAAGTATAAAACAAAGTCGCTTCCCGCTGTCTGTCCCTATGTAAGTACTCGTATGCTTAGATCTTTATAACTACGCAACGGATTTTGATGCGGTTTTTTTTACTAGATAGAAAGATTCAAGAGGAAGGTTTATATGTATAATACTTTCATATTTAATGTAAGGATAATAGAGTAATAGCACCCATGCGAAGCCGGGGACGCGTCGCTTATAGTGTCATAGATAAGATGATCTTGTGATAGGCGGCCAAGTGACTGCAAGCTGCGACCTGCACATTTTGCATAAGCTCTTGGTAGACCAGTGTATAAACCGCTTAATTAGAAATTATAAATAGCTAAGCTTAACTTCACAGAGCTGTTAGTGTCATAGGCAGAACACTATAAGTGTAAATGTAAAACGTACTGTAATTTACCCTATGAGCCTTGTTCTCGAATTAAAGATATTCTATTCTATTCTAATTTAGTTTGTATCTGATGGTTTTGAGATAAATGTGATTTACTTAAACTAGCAACCTCGACACTGTCGTAGAACAGTGTCGAATTTGATAGTACAAAAATCTTGATTTTGTCGCAATAGGTTTGTATGAACCCCTTGGCCTATAGCTTTTGATTTTTTATCTATCATCATAGCGCTCATGTTTTTTTTTAAATCATATTTAATCGGAAGAAGTCATACTTGAAAATCATTCCGAAGAACAACGTCGCTTGTAGAGATTAAAGCGCTGTCGTCGTTTACTTGTCAAGACCGCGGTTTTAGTTAATTTAAACTCACAATCCTGGTAATTTTGGTTAATAAACTAAACCACTAATGAAGATAGTTTTATTTCTAAATACTCAAAAAGCATGTCTTTTAATATGAACCGACATTGTTCTACGGAATTAAAGAAATCTGAGTACAAAATATTTAACTGCTCTCCAGCAAGGCTAGGTGGACAAACCCGTTCCCTCCGCCGTTTATCTCCTTGACAGAAAACAAAACGAAAAATCGAGAAAGAAAACGGTATAGAGATGATTTTGTCCCCGACTTTTCCGTGGACACACCGTTTTCTCCAACATTTGTCTTCATGGCAGAAAACAAAACGACGAAAAACGGTAAAAATATGGTTTTGTCCCCGATTTTCTCTTTCCCCGTTTTTGCCGTGCTGTAAAGTAACAATTTTGTAGATGTGACATTGTTCTACGACGCGACAGTGTCAATAGCTTAGTATAAATCACTCATTGTCACTTTCTCAATTAGGTATAGTGCCACAAACTTATCTGACCCGGTCATGGCGTCGCTGCCGTCGCTTTTAACAATGTCATCTCCCTACAAAAATTACATTTTGAAGTCATTTTTGTTCCGTAGCGACGTTAGTTCCAATTTTGGTCATCGGGTCAGATAAGTTTATGGCACTGTATTTCATTTAACACAATTCCTATTTCTAAAAATCAATTGCTCTTTGTTTGATTTGACAATCGAAATCACATTTCCCGGTCGGTATGTGTGCCATAGATGTAGAATATACTCCATGGATTGGGCTTTGGAGTAAAAGAGAGCTACCACGCCTATGGTTGTTTGAATGTTGAATGACGCTGGCAGTGATACCAAACACGTATTCATTTACTGACATATACCCGATCAATTGTGCGTGCACACATTTTGATCATAACATCACATTTTGTCCAGGATGTGATTTATCAAATAAGAATAATCCTGAGGATTACACACACATATAGGCAATTAATTTTAAGTCTCGTTTGAAACTTGACATTGCCAATCTATGGAGTATATTCTACATCTATGGTTAGTGCGCTTGCGACCATTTTGAACGCAATGAGGCAGTTTTTCAGTGTCAGTGGTTACTGTCATAGATAAGATGGTTATCTTTACAGATAGGTGGACAAACAAGTTATCAACGAGGTGCGAGTAAGCAGGTTCATAAATTCTTGTTTGATGTTAAGACCTGCTTAACAAGAAATTATGCACCTGTAGATTTTAATGATTTTAATAGACTTCTCCTACGGTGTGAAAACGTCTAATCGCATTTACATGGATAAGGAAAAACGACAAAATGATTTTTTTTTATATTGTTATCGGCATAATAAACATCTTA
Organism: Allophyes oxyacanthae; assembly: GCA_932294325.1. Classification (NCBI taxonomy): domain Eukaryota; kingdom Metazoa; phylum Arthropoda; class Insecta; order Lepidoptera; family Noctuidae; genus Allophyes; species Allophyes oxyacanthae. The sequence goes on from OW028611.1 coordinate 5,021,715, forward strand.
TAAAAAATTATAAAAATAGAAGATATTACTACACAATAACAATGAAAAATAATTTTATAGTGTAGAAGGTCCTACCTTTCTAAACCCGATCCCTATAAGGGCCCATCCACACTAGATACTTTTAGCAGCAGAAAAACCGCGAGATTTCGCGTTGGTTATTCACTTTTTGTAAGCAAATGGCAGCAAACGAACGCGAAAATGGGCAATTCTGCCGCTAAAAGTATCGAGTGTGAACTAACGCTAAGGGGATAATTGTACTCAATAATATAAGCAACTTTTACTATAAGACCAACCTTGAAATAGCGATAAATAAATCAGCTGATCCATACATACACAATAATTCTATATTACTCGATTAAATATTATAATATTATATGATTAAATTAATATAGATTAAATAAATAAATAATATATTATTACAATCTGATTGGCAATCTGATTGGTCGAATTCATATTTTCGCGCCACTACTGCTGTCAGCTTGTTGCCTTGTAAGTAGCGACAATGTCGCTACACTTGATTAAAAAAAAGTTTTACACTAAAGTTATACCTTATTTGCTGTAAAGCTTGCCTATGCAAAGGGAAGCCAGCTCAGCGTTGAGGAACCAGCACTGCTTTTCACTTGGTAGTAACATTAACAAGTTCTGAATGCATTATGAAAATGTCACCAGCCCAATCCTATTTTACCTTGACAATGGAACACAAACTCCATGACCTTCACAGACATTTATAATATAGGTAATCCTTTCCATGGACAGCGGAAAAGCATAGGTTATACTAAAATAAATTTTATTCATTTTCGTGACTTGCGCCTTCCGTGGCTAATTTATATTTCCTTATAAAACTATTGATCATGTATCTACAGGCCTTACATACATTTGTCCCGCTATGCAAATCGAACCCGCGACCCTGCCCATAGAAAGCCGAGCGACGCCAACGTACCGTTCGCGTGTCGCCATACCAGTAATCAATAACTTTAATGCACTTAACCGTAAACGCCTATTAGAGTTACACTACGGTAAAATTCTATTAGTACCTATCGATAGAAAATTCCCATTGCGACTTCCCATACAAGTCTAGTGAAGTTTTTATGGTGGGAAACGTCTAGACCAGGATGTAAAGCTTAACTGTCAAGACTAATGGCTTTGCAAGATAATTTTATGTATGGTGTATGGGTCCATCAATAAAATATGAAGGAATGTCGTGTCAGCGACACAAATGATTGATTTCCCTGATCCCTGCTAATATAAATACGACAGTAAATCTGTCTCTGTCTGTCTGTTTGTTACCTTTTTACGACAAATCGGCTGAACAGATCTTGATGTTTGACAAGCAAATAAAGAAGAACTTAAGCTATCCTTTTTTTCCACATAGGAATAGGTCCACATATATATTAATTTTAACTTTCTGCAGTCCTTCTCCATATAAACTTTAACTATGTCAAATCTCACACTCCTCCGTGCGCGCAATATGCTTCAAAAGGGGTAAAAAGTTTTTTATATAGGTAATATATAGAAAACTTTGTAGCCCTTTTCAATTTTAAGTTTCTGCACTTCTTCTCACAATGCGCGTGCGCACAATATGCTTAAAAAGGGGTACAAAGTTTACTCATCACGTATTAATATATATGTAGATTTAAGATAGATAACATTCCATTTTTAATCATTTATGTGTTAATTAGTTACATCGCTAAGAACGCCGTGTATGTGGCGCCTATAAAAAAGATTGAGTAGGTACTTCTACCTCTGTGTGTGTCTTAGTATGTGTTATGTTATTATATTCGTATTAAGAGTTCATACACATATGGTAGGCTTCTTATTTTACAGTTAGGCGTTTAACACATAACAGTTGTTAGTTTTTGTTGAGTAATCTTGAGATACAAGTGTGGTAAGATTTTTTTTTTTAACTTCACCTCACGAATAGGGTTGCCAAGTCTAAAATAGAATAATGTGGTCTATTCTATTGTTTTTTTATCTATGCTGGTTTACTTTAGAATCTATAAGGTCCTAACTTTCTAGTTCCGATCCCTTTAAGGGGTCATTGTAGTCATCATCATGAACGACTTTTATTATGGGACTGAAATCGCGAAAAAGAAACACTGTTCCATACAAATAATACAATATTTTTTTTTTTTTTTTTTTTTTTTTAAAACATTGCCCCTCACTAGGATTTCTCCTGTATCGAGGGTACAGTTTACAAACATACATGTCACATGCACAAACGACCAGACCCGAAACAACTATTTGTAGATCATACAAATATTTGTTCCGTGCGGGGATCGAACCCGCGGCACGTAGCGCAGAAGGCTAATTGCTTATCCACTGCGCAAACCGTGTCGTCAAAAAAAAAAAAAAAATATAGTTAAATTGTGAATTTTGTAAAATTGACTTAATGTATGGAACATCGTATTCTTTTTTCGCGATTTCCGGGATTATCCGATTGTAAAAGTTGTTCATAATGTTGAATACAACTACACCTGAAAAGAATCGGGACTACAAAGGTAAGACCTTATATAACACTAACAAAGTACACTAATTAACTAGTTTTGACTTTTTGGCAAATAGTTAACGAGTGAAATCCAAATTTTTATAAGTATGTATACTTTATTTACCCTTTCTGAGATCAGGGGTCCTAAAAAGGCCACATTGAGCAATTCATCTAATGATCTGCTTAGTAACTGTCAAACAGATGATTACTGAATATGAACCTTATGCGGATGACATTAAGAGTCGTCAATTAAGTAGATATTTTGACATTCATAATATGATTCATCTAAAGCTGCCTTTTTAGCCCCCCAGATACAGGTACGCTTGGCTACATAATTATCAACGATACATTGTATATAGATGTTAACTCATGTTAATCTTCAAAGCAAAATGTTAAACTAAACCAAATTGCCTTTCAAATACGACTTCACATCGGTACATTCAAAATAACGGTTAAATTGTAACTAATGTTAACGCGCAGTTAAGAGATGGATTTATTAACTGACGCCCACTACGTTCAGCTTAAGACATTGGCTGAGTAATAAATGTTTCAGCTAAAGTCTAAAGTGGGAGTAACTCTAGCTTGGTAGGTTATACTCACAGAACACAGAAAATATATAATAAAATATTATAGTTTAAAAAAAACTATAGAACACGCTTTAGTAATCCAAACCTTCAACTCAATCGGAAACCGGGTCAAACCGGCAGGGTAATCACGATACACACTCGCAATCGGAATCGATTCAATTTTGACAGTCCAACAAACTACATTGCGAGGTATGCTTTTAAAACCACTACGCCCTACAATTTGAGCAACGCAATGAACACTGTTGTAGTGTCAAAATTGAGTCGATTCCGATTACGAGCGTGCATCGTGATTAGGTAGCGGGTCGGGTGGGTCAAATTTAACTTCCAAGATTTTCTTACATAGTTACAGGTGAAGCTAATAAAACACCTCTTTCTGTTTTCTGTGGTTTTACTCATGCTGTAAAACTTAAGAGAACAGAAGATTGGAACTGGCAGGGTAATCTCGATACTCGTAATCGAATATTCGGAATCGATTCAATATTCTTCAAGATATTATGATATCCGTGATTATCATTGAATTTCACAGATTGAAATTGATTAAAATAATTCAAAGTAAATAGTAGTTTTATTGTAGGATCTTTAGCCAATAATAGACAATTTTTACACTTTAACTACTGTGGTACTTACTACTTCAACTTTTACTACTTTTTTTTTCTTAACTTTTTACTTTAAGAGATACTTATTTGTTTGTTTGTATGTAGGGGGTAATCTCTCTAAAATGTTTTTTTACTAATAGAAAACCACGCTATCTTTTAGTGACATAAGCTATATTTTATTTCATATCTATGTGATTAAATTACTGTATGTTACGTTTTGTTTTTAATTTTTTTTTACGTTTCTTATTGCTTTTGTTTCATTTTTTATTTTTATTTTCGCATGTGGTGCATTATTTTTGCAACCAACTAAATTAGTTTTCTTTCTTTCTTTATTTTGATAAAAATGAAACGCGCGTTTGAAACCACTAGCTGTCATATCAGTATGCACCACTTATTAATTATTACGACTCAACTAAATACTAGTACCAAAATTATTTTTATCCGTTACATAATGAGCTATTTATTATAAAAAGCGAAGATTCTTAAGTCCAACCAACTGTATTTCTAAATATTAATTACTTCTAATATCTCATAAAGTACCTACTCAAGTTTCTCTAAGTAGTATACTGATAATATATTATAATATACCACTATATGTACCTATATGGTAGATGCATACTCTACTCATAGCGATACGGATCTAAGGATACTATGTCATCGCCTCTTTAGCTCAGTGGTAGAGCACTGGTCTCGTAAACCAGGGGTCGTGAGTTCAATCCTCACAGGAGGCATTACCATCACACTTTTGGATAAATATTATGTATTTTGGCTTCAATTAAATCTATTAAATTGACATGAGTAATCACAACTTGTTACTGCATAGAATAACCTAACCAACCGTCAAATGCCCCCGACTCGAACTAGAAAAAGAGCTGTAACTTTTGAACGGCTGATCAGATTTTCATGAAACATAGCTAAGACCCATCCCGATTAAACTAGCTTTCAATTAAAAAAACTGCATTGAAATCGGTCTATCCGTTTTGGAGCTACGATGTCACAGACAGACACTACAACCTTATAACATCCCTCTTTTTCGTCGGGTGTTCAATATCTACGAATTGTAGCAAATCAATCTAAGTATTGTACACATTACTGAAACATGTAGATACATCACTATATTATTATAGTATAAAACAAAGGCACTTCCCGCTGTCTGTCTGTCCCTATGTATGCTTAGATCTTTAAAACTACGCAACGGATTTAGATGCGGTTTTTTTTAATAGATAGAGTGATTCAAGAGGAAGGTTTATATGTATAATACTTTCATATTTAATGTAAGGATAATAGAGAAACTGCATCCGTGCGAAGACGGGGACGGGTCGCTAGTAATTTTATATAAGGTCATTTTAAGGGGTTATAGAACTCATCAATAAGAACAACTTTTACTATGCGAACAAAACTGAAACGGCGAAAATAATATCTGATGTTCCATACAAATAATGCAATATTAAAAGCTGATATTTGCTTCGCGATTTCACGTTTGGTTCTAAACTAAAAGTTGTTCATATTTATAAGTACTATAACCCCCTAAAAGCACTTCCGATAATAACCTACTTTACCTTATATTTAGAGGGTAGGTATAGTACGCGCAAATCTTTATGAGCGCTCTGAACTCTCTCCTTCTCTCCCTCTAGCACCTTTAATAGTACGCTTATTATAGGTGCTAGAGGGAGAGAGAGTTCAGAGCTCATAAAGATTTGCGAGTACTATAACAGTTCGAAGCTCAGTTAGGACTATACGATTATTTTAACTATTGATTCTCAACACAGCTACTTACTGTACCGAAGATTTCTACTATTCCATGAACTTATTTTCTGTAAAATTAATTCGAATTTTCTTCCAAAAAGATGAAACCAGAACAGTTTTCGAATCGATTTACTATTACACTTTTATGACTGCATCAACAAATCGTATTCTCACTGTGTAAAGGCAAAGAATAAGCAGTCTATGTCCGCTTATAAGCTAAAATAATCAGATTCACTGAAAAAAGCAATTCTCACATAAAGGAAAAAGTTAACGTAGCGGGAAATTACCGGTGCAAAAACATGCAACAGGAATACATGTCTCAAAAGTTCACCCGAGCGAAGCTGAACAACTTAGCTAGTGTTATTACATACATTAAAATAATTATTAGATATTGTTTTCACGTAATTATGTGAAACACATGTTTTTTTATTCTCTCGTAACATGTTAATATTTATTTCTAACGGAAATGCTAAATTTATACAAAATTTTATGGATTTAAATTTAAAAATTACGGATTTTCATACTAACTTTCAACCCCTATTTACCCCTAGTAGTGAAATTTCTAAAAATCACTTCTTAGTGACTGCCTGCGGCATAAAAGGAACCCGCGGGTCTACTTCTTCTTCTTCTTAGAGTGCCTCCCCGACTAGCGAAGGTTGGCAGTCAGCTCTGCATATTTCTTTCTGTCTCTTGCGAGGCGAAACAGTTGTGCAGCACTCGAGACTCCAGTCCACTCCCGAAGGTTCCTCAGCCACGACTTCTTCCTGCGACCAACGTGTCTCTTGCCGGCTACTTTGCGGGTCTACTGCGTAACTAAAATGGTAATGAACATCGAATCTGGTAATAAACTTCAATACGACCGCGAGACTTTAAACTTTGACCTACCTTGTAAAAAAAATACCAATCATGAAGATGGGAGTCTCAACTTCATGACGGGTAAAAAATTACAAGGTGAATCGAAGCTTAGCATCTCACGATCGTATTGAAGTTTTTTACCAGAGTCGATTTTAATTACGCGGTGGGCGAGGTGTTTCAATCCCCAGCGGTTTAGGCTGTTTGTTGATAGATCAGTCACTCAGTCAGGACAAGTCTTGTCATCAATATGAACCACTTATTAGTATAAGTGGTTGGTCCCTGAAATCGCGGAAAAAAATCTATTCATACAAAACATCAAGCTTGGTTTGCATTTTCTTCGCGATTTCGGTTGCTCCCGTAGTAAAAGTTGTTGTAATTCATAAAATAAAAATATTTTTATTTCGCAGGTTCAAAATGCGGCCACATCTATTTTTAGGTTTCCTGATCTGGGCGACTGCCCAAAGTGCTCAAGCCTTAGACAGCGGAGATAATAAATTTATGAAGGACTACGCTATGTTGAAGGTATACATAGTTTATTAATAATAACAAGACATTGTAAATATACACATAAATGTACATACATTATAAAAATTGCCAAAAAGGTTTTCGCAGTCGGTAGGATTCGAACCTACGCTCCCAGAGGGAATCTGATTTCTAGTCAGACGCCTTAACCGCTCGGCCACGACTGCTTATTACAATGTGTCGAAATTTCTGTTCACATCTAATCTTTATTAAGTACATATTTAAGTTTTTAATTTATGATTGTATATAATTATTAGTTAGTTTTATTATTATCTTTATTATTTCCATTTATCTTTATTATATTTATAGAAAATACACTCGGGAGCAATACATCCGAGTCATCAAATAAACCTTATTATCTCGGAAACTAGCTTATTCAAATAAAAAATAGGTATTTAATACTACTTAAATAAAATTAACAAAATCTTCTTAGTATTTTTTAAAAAATATAGAAACTAAAAAAACGTGAATTTTATCGCAATTTTTTTTTAACTGACCTTTTTTTTCTTACATATAATTTTCCCAAATTGTACTTTGTATTACCTCCGTGTGTTGTCAATACAGATGTCATGCGATTCGGCATACCTACGCGACGGCACAAAGTTTTTGAGGTGATATTAGGGAATATTCTCGCATTATTCTATCAATGCAATTTTCGGCTCTCGAAGCGTATTATTTAAGTACCTACTATAAAATAGTCTATAAAATACTCTATAATTAAATAAGCTATCATTCTTAGATTCCAAGATAATATTTAGGTTTGCTTATTATGTTTGTGACCCGGATTCACTGCTCCCGAATGTATTATCATAATAATTACTTTCGTTATCTATTCACAAATGAGTTTCAATTTGAATAAATTACAAATAAATAGATGTACGATGAACAAATGAAACGTATTAGGGCCACAGTGGCGCGATTTCGCTTTCTTCGGCTGCCTTTTGCTTACAAAAACTGATTAACGAACGCTAAAACGCGCGATTCTGATGCAAAAAATAGCGTGTGCTTAACCCTTTATGGCAACTATCATTTATGTATAGTACGCGCAAATCTTTATGAGCCCTCTGAACTCTCTGAGAGGGATCTCATCTAGCACCTTTAATAGTACCTACGCTTATTATTATAGCCTTATAGGTGCTAGAGGTAGAGAGATAAAAATTTGCGAGTACTTTACCCTAGGATAGGTTAGGTTATTAGTTTTCTACTAAAATAGGAATCCAATTAAAACAATGTTAAAATTTCTATATATATCAAGATATCCACTTATAATAGAAATATTCCTAGAAAATTAATGCCAACAAAAATGATAGCGGTGATGGCTACGAATGAGTCGTGTAATGTGCAGATGTTCAATTTATTTAAATTGTATTAAAAATAGTATTGATAAATATATATTTTCCAGATCTACGAAAGCTGTTTTGGCACGCAACTCCTAAAGCAAATTACCAAAGAGCTAAAAGATGCTTACGCAAAATGCTCAACAGCGCCACCTATGAAGGAACCTCTGAACTCGCACATACCCCCACTGTTCCTCAGCAAATTGCCGCCCGGTTTCGCGATGGAACCGAACTCACAAACCATCACGAAGCCGCTAGATGGCGCTGTTCACAATAAAGACGACGAAGGAAATATTCAAGATCAAGGACAACAACCACAAAAACAAACTATGGGTGGTGTTTTGTCTTTCAGGCCACACGGAGCAAATGTAAGAAAGTTTTAATTTTAAATTCGCAACTAAAACTAAAATAAACGTAATGCCTCCTGTGAGGATTGAACTCACGACCCCTGGTTTACGAGACCAGTGCTCTACCACTGAGCTAAAGAGGCGATGATGAAGGTCGCGAAATATTGCCTCATAAGTTGGAATACTAATTATATTCTGTTATCAACTTGTTTACGCATGTTTTATCATAAAAGAAATTAATATAGGACATCATAATCCTTGATTTTTTTAATAAATACATTTTCGTAGCTAAGATGTAATGAAAAATAGTAACTTGTAAATTATGTAGGTATCAAACACATTTAATTACCTACATAGAAATGTGGACTTGTAACATTAGTAAACATAACCTTATCACTTTTAAAAACAACGCTGTTACTAACAATTTAACATTACAAAGTGGACAAATATCTAACAACATTATAAAACTGACAAAAAATCTTGCAGGTTATGTTCTAATTCTAACCATTTTTTTTTTTTTGTTTGAATCGATTTTCATCTAATCGATTTATATTCCACAGGGCCCGTTCCCGCAGCCGCAGCAAGCCATCAACCCCTACATGATCCCCGCCCAGTTCCGCCCCTACAGCGCCAACCCCTACTACCAGATGCCCTACAACGCGCAGCCTGTGTACTTCCCCCCCAACATGCCTTACAACCCTTACTTCGCGCAGCAGCAGCAGTATCAGCAGCCATTCTACCAGCAGCAACAACCTTACTTTGGAAATAGTCGGATGTCGGTTAGTGGATCTTTTATTTCTCTTGTACGTAGCTAGATGTGTGCGCCGATGCCCGCGGCGGTGTCATCGGCGTCATCGGCGTGGATGGTGAAAATCTTATTAAAAACAAAATATGGCAGACTCAGGCTGACATTCAGAAACGAGTATAAGCATGAACTTACGCTTCCATCTGTCAAAATCAACTTGATTTGTTCGTAAGTTTGACAGATGGAAGGGTAAGTTCACGCTTAGCCTCGTTTCTGTCGTCTCTGAATGTCAGCCTTATTCGCCAAATGACTGTGACGGACGAAGTTATCACCAAAACGCGCTATTTAAATTATGGTCATATAAAAATGGTATTTTATTGAATTTGCGTAAACTAATACGTCGAATTAAACCAATAAGCATAATTTAGACATTTCTAGTGTTTAGTTTACTAGTATATGTCTGCATTGTATCTAAAACAACCGTTTCCGTCCGACCATCCATGCCGATGACGCTGAAGCCGGCATCGGCGCACAAGTCTAGTACGGTACTACCAAGTTCTACCCACCTTTTAATAAACGCTGAATTTTACACAAAATGTATCATACTTTTTTAACCGTAAGTTTGACTTAACCAAAGACTACAAAGGTAATAAAGGTACTGCTGGTGTACCTGGTAATTAATTGGTAATGAACATAAACTCTGGTAATAAACTTCATTACGATTGTGAGAGTCTTTGTTTTGTTGCATTTGGGAACGGAAACTGAATCACTCTGCAATTTTTGAGCGCTACATAAAAAATATCCTGTATACGAGTAGATTTTAGTGATGGCAGTATTATTTAAAATATAAAAAAAAAAAAAAAAAAAAATAATAATAATAATTTTGAATATTTTGATATTATGTTATGAGTTCGCAATTAGTTATAATTATAAAATCGCTTCGACACGCACAGAAGGTGGCAATGGCACACATAAAAATGGTATATAGCGATGCAAGATTATTTAGATGCATTTTTATGCAAGATTATTTAGACAATACAACAAAAATACAATCTTGACAGAATTATAATAATTATAAAAGTTTTCTGGCTGCTCCGCACGTCTCCGAACTAGAAATGCTGTTCTAAACAAAATGTTTTGTGGGTTAAGAACAAACAATTAAATTCTTTACAGCGCCACCTCGGCCTCCGTGCACGCCTCGGTCTGAACGCGCGCGCGCAATCAGGCCAGAACGTCACCTGCGTGATGCAAGAGCTGGGCTATATCGACAGCAACATGGAGCCCAACTACGAGCAGATCACGCAGCGCATCAGCAACCTGCCGGTGTCCAGTGAACTGAAGGGCGATATCCAGGAGGGGCTGCAGTTCTGTCAGAAGTTCTCGGTAAGTGAAGAAGATAAGTAGCGAAAATTAGGCCCCATCGACTGTGACATGTAACTCATGCAGAAGAATGGCACCCGTGCCTGGTACATACGGCTACATATCAAGCTATAAATTTCTAGTATAAGATGACCTCGCTTTGTATAGGCTTTCGGTACAGTGAGAGGTATATAGCTTCGTCGCCGTGCGTACATAGACTGTTACTTACTGCCTAGCGTATTACTTCAGTTAATATCTGCGAATGGTCGTCGGCCGCAGCGCCTGCAAACAAGAGATTTTCTATTGCGCTTGCGTCGCTTGGCGGGTTAACTTGTTCCGAACAATAAATCTCTTCTGTCCGAGGTTTTTTGAACCGTCTCTTGATGCTCCAAATGAGTCGTCTTGATGTTTAATTACAGTACTACTTATGTAAAAAATATACTATATACCAAGTAACCAGCTCCAGATTAAATTATTGACTTTTAAATAATTAATACTTACCCCCATTTTCTCAAAAGCTGATTAAATTTAACCAGCTATCAAATCTCATGTCATCCAATGATAAGTTCTTGAATTGATTGTTAACGTTGGTCAACCAATCACAACAGCTGACATAAGATTTATCATGACATATGATTTGACCAACCTTTCAGAATTATGTAGTAGGTTGATGACACGGTTGGCGCAGTGGCTAGCGATTAGCTTTCTGCGCTTCGTGCCGCGGGTATGATCCCTGCACCGAACAAATTTCTATGATCTACAGTTAGTTGTTTCTGGTCTGAGTGTGAATACATGTTACATTTGTATGTTTGCAAACTGTATCCTCGATACAGGAGAAATCAAGAAAGGGAAGCAACGATTTGGTACAATCGAAATAGCGGTTTCTAAAAAGTTTTTATTTGTTTCAGCAATGCGTGCCAGAAGACAAGCGCGACATGGTGCCTCGTCCCCAAGAGCAGATCAGAGCCATCTTCTTCTTCCGCTGCTACAAGGTATGTACTGCACGCTATTATAGTAACAGAAGCAGGCGCTGCTTAACCTTGCTGATCGACTGATCTGCGCGGTAGCTATGTACTACGAGCCGCTTTATGATTCAGACTGCCTATAAATAAGAAGAATATTTGTATTGTTTCAATTCTTCTCATACCGAATAGTGTACATTATGATTTAAATTTTCAGCACAAGAAGTTGGAGGCGTGCATCATGAAGGACATCAATGAACACTTCAACAAGGAGTACATGTTTGACTCTGACACTGATTTCGCGTGAGTATCTGATAGGATATTAAATCATTAGATATAGATAATACGTTTATAGACGATATACCTATACCGATATACCTACTTATCAAACCATATTAACTGATGTTTACTCCGGAATATTTCAACAGATATGTACCTTTTCCATTGGCGTAAGTAGGAAGTGATCAGCAACCGCAAGGTTTGTTTGTAAGTAGTTAATGTTCTCTGAAACTGGCTCGTGACGATTTCTATAATAATATTTCAAAAACAGCGGTTTTCGGAGATGATAAAATAATTTTACGTGAAAACAGTAAATTTCTTCAATATCTACTGACGATTTTTAGGGTATTCTTATTGTATTGGGCAGTGCCCACCCCTTCCCCCCCCCCTCCCCCCTCCCCCCAGCTACGCCCATGAGCTTTTCTACTGGTAATATCGTTACTGTAAAGGTCAATCCGCATTTTTACACCTTCGGCAGATAGGTAATACATTTTTTAAAGAGACTCTAGTTCTCACCTTATATCACAAAAAATATTGTTCTGTTTCCCCAGCCTCTCCCGATCAGCCCGCTCGATCCGCGACGTGCCCCTCCGAGACCCAAGCATCGAAGCCCTAGAAGAGATGGAGGTCTACCTCTACGACTACCTCAGCGGAGGAGGTGGCTTCGACTTCGACCTGTACATTTAAGACTGAGCCTTAGTATGTAGTAGTTCAGTCATGTAGTTGTATGTAGGATAATGTGTGACGTCATTTGTTAGAGTTACGTCCTACGGCGACATGTATTTGTGTAGTGTGAAGTTTTTGCCGGTCTATCGCAGTCACCTAGGACTTTGCTTAGAGACTAACTTGCGCTACGATTATGTCATTAACATAATTTTTATAGGAACTTACATAATTTTTTGAACATATTTTTTTTAATATTTAGTAGCGTTTTTAATTCAGGCACGTCAATTGGCGTATGTATACGAAGTATCTACTTGTATTAATAAATAGATAATTTTGTTTTAATTGTGAAAATAATGGTGCTCAAAAATTATCGAATAAGATGATTTATATATTTCGTCAAAAATTGCATTTATCTACTTTATTTATATTGTAAGTTATTTAAGATTTTTTAATCGAATGCTCAATGTAAGGTTGCCCGTATATACGTACCTAGTAGATACCTACTTATTATTACTTTTACGCAGACTACTTTTATATTTAAATCTGAAATCTCGTATTTGATTATTGAAATTAACTATTAAGAATTATAAAGTATTGAATTTACTTTTACATTTTAGGGAATATTTTGACCACTGTGTTTAGGAGTAGGTCTGAAATCGCAATATTGATCTACAAGAGAATTAAATGCGTATTTTATTTTAATTATTAACTTCGAAGCCTTTTCAGTAACGTATATTTATTTAGCTTAATATTCGCCATCGAATGCATTTAGTATTTAAATAACAAACTTAGTTACTTTTAATTTTAAGATAAGTACCTACTTGCATAAGAATAAGTCTGGCATTGGGAAAATCCGGGGCGTTTGCTACGATCATAATATAACATTTATTATCAAAGAAGAGATATTATTATTAGATATTTTTAAATCATTAATAAATACGCTGAAGTGAACCATACTTTGGAATTCCTAAAAATGATTTTATAAAATGGAAAATTATTTTACATACAAAATGTTCATACCTATATAAATTACTCGTAAGAATAGTGGGGTGAAGTTACTACACGAATATTCATATTGATCTTGCGACAGAGGTTACAAATATCTAAGTGCAGCATCTATACCTTGACAAACAACGCGAGTAACAAATATCTGTTGCCAGTATCACAATGCACTAAAAGCAAGATAATATTTTTTCAGCATCTGATTTCAAATATTACTTTTGTAAATAAAAATACATTATCTGAAATGTCAAAGTGTTATGAAGTATTATGTTTTGTAGCAAACTTAGTTCTTGTCAATTTAGCTTGCTAGTTCGAGCTTTTTAGATGACGGCTATATATTAGGTTATAGGGTAAAAGGTACAGTTGCAGTCCTTTGGATTTTAATAAATATTTTTTCTAGTTTGACACATCAGATGTCGATCTTTTTTTATTGGTGATTGACAGCAAATTAGCCGTTTTTTTTTAAAGTATTGGTTTTTTTTTAATTTATTAGATCTTTGTTTGACTAAGTTATCCTTTGAGATTATTTTTGCAAATGAATGATGCATTTACTAGTTATAAAGATAATTTTAAGTTAAGTTAATTTGAGATTTGAATGTAAAATCAAAACGAAAACTGATTGAAATAAATAAAGATAAAACATGACTTTTTTTTTCTTAAATGATGGAATTTAAGAACATAAACCTAAAATAATTACAATAAATAACTGGAGCGTATTCAAAAAGTAATAACAATTTCATTCTTACGTCTCGATTAAAGAAAAAAACATTTTATGAGGCCATTCTATCGAGACATCAAATATTGTTACAGTGACATTTAATTCGAGCTGTCATCTATATTTTATCCGCTACTTTGACTCAGACACGGCCAGTTATGAACTGCCATACAAAAAGATTATTGTATAAATATTATATGTAGTGAAAGGGCACGCGTGCGCCAAAGTACAAAGGGCATCTAAAGGTGACTGTCTATCAAATATCGAACCAACATGCACAATAATTTTCTTGTCAGCAGTAACGTCGGGATAATTTTTGTAAAATTGCCCTTCAAATACATTTTTGATCATTCGATTCATGTTAAAGGTTTTTTCGGTAGCAATTTATCGTGTCACTTGTTATTGTTAAAGTGATATTTTATATTACAGAAATAAAACTTCTGCGTGGTATTGTAATTGTCCAAAAAATCGAAATATTAGAATATCAATGAAAGCTACCAACAAGAAACATTTCACATCTGTTTATTTAAAATCCTTAATAATGAAACAAAAATAGATAAGTAGGTACACTGATTTTATTCTGTTTGCTATTAAACAGGTAAAAGACACATAGCATACACATTTTTGACAGATGTCGTACACTAAAATTACATATTGGAAATAAAGGAAAAAATACATCTGTTTGTGAAATCTAAAACCCTTTTGTGGTAACCATTCGTTTCGGAGAAAGGTCCAAGTATCCAAATGAATATTTTTTGCCAATATCTCTTGATGTATCTATATAAAAAGTAGCATTATGTTTGTCCGTGAACGGATTCTTGTACAAAACTTTCACCGGGGGTCCATTAAGGCCTTTGATTTTTTCGGTCTGAAAAAATGTTACCTGTCGCGTTGGAAGAGGTTGATGGGAATATAGAGCAAGTACCTTAAATAATGATGGAAAAAAATATTCTCATGACTGAGTCATTTATTTTTACAAGTTTTTAGCAATATACATTGAAATATTAAATCGAAGCTTCATACTTATGTAAGTATTATCCTCATATTGCAATAGGTACATACTTAAAATAAAATATTTTCCTAATTAAAGTTAGCGTTGTCCGCAAAATTAAAAAATATATAATTATCATTATCCTTATAATTTATCCCTATTAAATTCAGAAATGGTTTACTAAATATTGCGTTGCATTTTAAGGCTCTTCATTTTCTTTATTCTAGATGAATCATAGAGTTTATTCGTACGTGCTTTTTAGCATTAATCTTGATGTCAATTTTACTATTGCTTACGAACTTGACGCAGTTGGTCGGCAGCAAAAACAATTACCGAAACTGATTTATTACGGTATTAACGACCCTTTCCACCTCTGACGGTTACTTTCTTCAAAGGACAAACGCACAATAATATTTTTAACATTATTGTTTACCGAAAACAGAGCAATATTGTATTAGAAAAGCGAGTTGAAACAGATCCAACTGTTGTGATCGTAAAGAGCTGTAGATATAATCTTGAAACAATAAGTTAGTACAGTTATCTTCTATTGTTTTTAACACCGTTTTGCTTATTTATGATCAGACTTATTTCTTCGCTGTTGAGTCTTTTAACTTTTGATTTAACATTACCGCTTTAGATGACTGTCATAGGATTAAGAGTTTATTTTTTTAACTAGATTTTTATTTTCCTTTATCCGTTGGTAAAGGAAACCTATAATACATATAATGCCGCTGTCATAAAATCTGCTCAAGACCTCAGACCCGATTAGAAAATATTCGTAAATAAATATCAGAATTTGTGTTCTAAGCCTAATTTCGTTTGCTCGTCTAATCACAACTACAGTTGGGTAATCCATTGTTTACAAGCTGTTTTTATTCGTCAGAAATCAACGTTTTTTTCTGGGGTATTGCAGATTGCCTGGAAGATTTTTTTTTACAGCCTAGTGGACACACGGTTGTGGTTCACCTGATGGTAAGTGATCACCACCGCCCATGAACATCCGCAACACCAGAGAAGTCACCGATGCTTTGCCGATATTTTAGGATGGTGTTAGGAAAAAGGGAGGAAAGGAGAAGAAAGGGGACTAAGGGAGGAATTGGGCCTTCAGCGCTCCACACTCGCCGGACAAAACGCAACAGTATGAATACTGCTACTTAACGTCGATATTCTGTGGGGGGGTAGTACTTCCCCGGTCGTGCCGACCCATTCATGCTGGCATGCTGGCATGCTGGCATGCCAGTGAGACACTACTACAGTACTACCACCAAAAAAAGCATGGCATAAACTGTTTCACCGGATAACCTAACAAGGATTATGCATGATTATGATTTTTTCTTAATTTGATAAGCAGCTGGTACACAATACTTTCTTTCCATTCAATACTACACAAATATGAATTCCTAATGAAAGGACATTATCACGTATATAAAAATAACTCCAAAACCATTGTGCAAGAATACCCTTTGATATAGATGATTCTATTTCATTTGTCAAAAACATACATATGTTCTCACGCAGATGTGTTCGCAAATAAACACTTATTTAGAAAGCACATACACTCAACCCGTCCGTGAAACGCACCTTTACTCATGGGGTAAAAGGGAGCATTTATCCGTACTTCGAGTTACATTTTGATTTAATAAAACAGGTCAAATTATACTTATCATATAAAATAAATCGGTAAGTTATAATATCAAGATAAAAAAAAATTGCCACTTTATGGAATATTATAAATCTACACAATACGCATTTAATTAAATAAATTCAAAGAAGTTATTGAAAATCAGAATATGACGATAATTTTACATAATATTTTCTTTATTATTAGGTAGGCTAGGTACCTATTGCAATATCACTCTGACAACTCTATTTAAATTTCGCAGCCAACTCCCAGTAATTGGTACATTCACCCTTCAACAAAATATAGAACACCTTTCCAGGTAAACAAATAGCATAAATAGTGAAAGATTTTTGTCAAATAATCGCCTGCGCAAGTGTTATGTCAGACAACAAAGAAGATTTGGCAAAAAATAAAAAAATGGCAAGGATTGATGTAAACGGGGTTCTAGGCCAGTGGATCTTATGGAAATTGCGATGATCAATACGAGACCTTATATCCGCAAGGTGCTCAGTTAAATCGAAAAAAATGTTAAGAATTTTTGCATAGTATCACAATTGGGATTTGCACCCTATTTTTTTTCTTTAAGGCACTATATTTAATAATAAATAAAATAGTTAGTTCTTTAAATGTAAACTCTTAACTGACCTAATTTAAAAATTAAAACTTTTTTACCTTTTACACTATGTGGATACTTGTTAAAATTCTAGTGTTTCCTGCTTATCCTATTTAAGGTCCTAACTTTCTAGTCTCGATCCCTTGAAGGTTACTGTACTCATCGTCAAGAACAAGTTTTACTATGGGACCGAAACCTGAAACCGCGAAAAATAATCTGCTGTTCCATAAATTTTGTCAAGTAGGTAATATTGAATTATTTGTATGGAACATCTGTTTTTTTTCACGATTTCACGGTTTGCGCTTTAGTAAAAGCTGTTCATACTGAAGAGTACAATTACCCCTTAAAGGGATTGGGACTAGAAAGCAGGGCCTTGTATTGCCAGGATTCACTTAGCAGAAATTCCAACATCAGTTGAGACTATTACGAGGCGTAGCATTGTAGACCTGGTCGCGGGACTTATCTCATTACCGTGACCCCGGAACGTAAAGGGCTATTGAAGGAACACCGTGGATTTTAGTCAGTACAAGTCTGACAGTCCCTCCCGCCTTGCCCGGGGTGGGAGGACTCATTTGATGATTTTACCACGCTAAAAAAAAAAAAAAAAGCGTTGTAGACCTCATGCTACGTTCAGTAAAAACGCGTAGCACTAACGCTAGCCCGGTACTGCAAGCGAAACGTGTGGAGGTAGTTGATGTTATGTTATTTTAACTATACCTACTCTGTTTTTTCTTACTTGTCTCATTTAGTAAACAATCTTCACAGAACTCATTAATGAAATAATCATTTATATAAAATTCAAGGAATCGTTTAACACGTAGATTTTATGAAACGCTTTAATTCTTTTTCAGAAATAAACAATAGACATAAATGCTATTGTATACTCTAGCTATCGTCAAATAGACATTGGACGTTTTTGGATATTTTTGTCATCGATGCACATCGTTATCAAAGATCATCCGACATCAGCATCGTTATATTTAGCATCGATGACTATAACAATATTCGTACCGTCAACTGCGTTATGATACTGATAATGTTGACAATACGCATCCAAGCGAAACCTACGATATTCACTACAAAACTAGATGTTAGCATCTGTTTTCAACATGATATCGAAGTCAAAGTCAAAGATTTTTATTTCAACTGGGCCTTTGCAGGCACTTTCAAAACGTCGTGATTCTAGGCGCACGGTTCCAAGTGGGTTGGTCCTGGAGAAGATACCGGCAAGAAACTCCATGGATACTCTTTTCATAAATCAAGCTTAGGTACTACACAACAAATGTGGGGCCGCGGGCCCGTCGGCATCAGTAAGTGGCATCGATGCCTGGCATCGTCATTCTAAAAGCGCTCATCTCTATCGCCAAATACAAACAAGTCATAAACATACTTCCACATCCTTCTTAAAGTGTGAACACCATCCCATACGGAACTACAAAAGTGTGAAACGTTGTCGCAAAAAGTTTCAAGTGTCCACGTGCTACCAGGGTCCCACGGGTACACCGGGGGTACACCGGGTATCGCTAGGCATTTCCTGAGGACCAGTACTAATTAGGATGGTTCACGACATTTGTACGGCTGTAATGATCGTGAGTAATGATCGGGGCTTGGCTTGCATCTGGGGTAAAGGGCAGATGCCCTTTAGAAGTACATATTTGGGTGTGAGAAATTTTAATTAGACAGTTGGTATGTTTGTTTTGATATATCTTTATACAGGATAATTTTATATGTAGTGCGCATAATTTGTAGACTGATTCAGTCTCTGTTCCTAAACGCAACCGCTGTGTGGGGAATACATAATTTTGATACACTTTAAAATAAATCGAAAATTCAACATAGTATGGGGAACACGCATAATTTACTACAAGCTATACAAAATTTAATTTTTATTTTGTTTTGGAGTGAATATTAATAATGCGGTTGCATTTGGGAACGGACATTGAATCACTATGCAAATTCTGCGCACTTTATACATAAAAAAATATCCTGCATGTATATTTTATTAAGGCTTTATAATTGAAAGCAGAAAATAGTAAGTTTTGCTCTGAAAGTGCTTCATTTCTGATGGGGCTTAATTTCAATATCACGAGAAAGTAAGAACAAGGACACGATATCGTAAAACGTCTTCAATAAACAGATAATTTTCTAGATGCATTGAACATAACTTACATGCTTATACGTTATATAAAAGACTGGCAACTTTTCACCAAGTTACGGCCCAAAAAAAGAGACTTTTTTGGAACATCCCAGCTATATATCACGTCAAGTTTTAATATGAGAACTATCGAAAGTTCCGGGGCGAGCCTCCCAGGGGTCAAATAAGTCACTATATCTGAGCCCACTTGGCTTATTCCCAAAACAATCGTAATATTATACGCAATACGAAAAACATCAGATCCGCAGGAATTAGCTGTCATAAATGTTAACTAAATTGATGGTTGGCTATAGTCTACATGGAATGGATTTTTGTTATAGTTCATTTATATGTAGTCTGTCTTCTTCTTTTTATGTTTTTTTCTCAATTTAGCAGATAGGTAGAGAATAATATAAGTTTTTTTTAGTGTATTTATGTTTTAGTGCAACTGAAAACGAAGTGCCGTCAAGGTTTTACGCCGGAAAAAACATAACTACCTACCTACCTGCGGCGAAATTTAATGAAACTCTTGTCTAGACTGAGATTTAAGTTACAACAGTAAGTTATGGTATCATCTGGGGTGACGTGGATCTAATATCCTGTCTTAGGACACTATTGGAGAAAGATTAGGTTAGGTTAAATAGATGTCCGCTTCTGTCCATGCTGAATAAATGTTTTTTTTTTCTTTCTATCTTTAATCAAAAAGATACTATACATAAATAGATAAATTATTTATTTTATCTATTTATAGATATACAAGGAAACATGGTAATCAAAATGTTACAGACATAATGAGCACAATGGAACTACTTATTTCTAATGTTTCTTCCAGTAGTCGCGCCGAAGTTTATCCTTCATTCTTTCTTGAAAATCTCACAAGATACTGCTGACATACATGGATATTTTTAGTACTATAGAAATTTCTCCATCCAAAAAACTAACGGACATCAACTTCAAGATGTCCCTAACTAAACAAATCTCGAAAAAACTCCCAAAAACATCTGAAACCCGACACTTGCCGAATTCACCCGAAGTCTACAAAAAGGTTTATCGGCAAAGAGGCGCGGCAAACCTACATTTTCGATGATTTATGGTGCAAATTAACGAGTACGTATCCTCATTCCTGAACGTCATTTCCTGGTAGAACGAACTCGCTACTCAGCTGAAAGCGGGAAAAAATAACAGCAAACATTCTTAGCGAAAGCTTTTTGCTTGTTTGTGAGATTTTTGGGCTTCTAGGTCCGTATTCATGTTTTTGCGGGACAATTTTTTTGGCATCTGTTGTTTTCAGTAATTTTTATCTGTTATGTTATAGTGTTTTTAGGTAAACACTTGACTTAAGTTAATTAATCTTGTAATAGAGCTACTACTTAACTGATAATTGACTTTCCAATTGGTGCATTAGTATTACAACAGTCAGTAGTCCGAATTTTGGATAATCTGAGAGTAGATAATATATTTCCGTGGCCACAGCATTGGAATAGTTGACCAAAAAATTGGTCTATCAATTTCAACGGATCTCCTATCAAATGATAACCGAACCGTCAAAATCCCCCAAATCCCAACTAGAAAAAGAGCTGTAACTTTTGAACGACTGAACGTATTTTCATGAAAAATAGCTAAAATGATACCCGATTAGACTAGCTTTCAATTTAAACAAAACTGCATTGAAATCAGTCTATCCGTTTTGGAGCTACGATACCACAGACAGATACACACACAGATACACGCTACAAACTTATAACACGCCTCTTTTTTTGTCGGGGGTTAAAAATATCATTAAAGTTGAAAGTTCATTGTTTTGACAAGAGAATATAGACATTTTTACTCTATGACATACAAACAAATTGTTATCGTAGGGTGGTACACCAATTCTTTGGCCGACTATAAATTCTTTATTACCTGAGAAAAATAGTTATTTGTTATACAAGAGTGCAAAGTTGCTTTTTAACCGCGTGTTCAATTTTGATGACCGAGCAAGCGAAGGATTCTAAAATTGAATCACGAGCGCAGCGAGTGATTCAAAATTAGAATCCTGAGCGTTAGCGAGGGAATCAAAAGAGCACGAGGTGAAAAATCTTTGCACTCGAGTGCAACACGTAACTTTTCATTCCACCTCAGCGAGGAAATGACTAAATGCAAAAAAAAAACGTTTAATTCACAAACTTAGTGCACACGATGTTCTAAATTCAATTTACTTTATCCTCTAGAGAATAAAAACGGCTTTTCCACTCAGATATTGAAGATTAAAAATACTCTTTCCGAGATGGTGGGATGAAAATTTACTTTATCCTCTAGAGAATAAAAACGGCTTTTCCACTCAGATATTGAAGATTAAAAATACTCTTTCCGAGATGGTGGGATGAAAAAGTTATTTGTCTTTTTCCTGAATTTCCTAAATTCTACTCCTGTAAATGTGTCCATCCATCCTAAATCAAACACCTACCTCCAAAATCTGCAAAGCAGCCCTCTAATCATCTTCTTCATCAATCGTACCTTCCGACTCAACTAATTTACAATAACAAGCGCAACGATACTTCAGACATCCGCATACCGTTCGGCTCGTGTTACGTCGCTTTTTATAGTAAAGTATAAAAACTTTCGTAAAAAGTTGGCTACATGCGGCAGAGGAACAAGTGCAGCCGCCCTACGGCTTGGAGACGCAAAGAGTAGTTGATAGAGATGCGACATTTATAGAAATAGGAATAGAAATGTTTATTTGCAAGAAACATGGTTATGGGATGTTAACAATATTAGAGGTACATCATGTTCCGCCTGTTATGGGCATGCAACAGTAATTTTTTCGGATTTTTATTTAAGTATCCTATGGTACATACTAGGGTAAGTGCTCCAGTGAATGAACACGCGATCTTCGAACTTCAAAAAATTATTACAATATGTTGCCTCTAAGGTATACGCTCCGAAGCTATATTTTGGTATTAAGATTATATTCAAAAATAGTTTTCAAGTTCTTTTTACGACATAACCTGTATACTTTCTTAGATATTTAGCAATATATTGAAAAATACCCTAAAACCCCAGTGAATGAACGAAATTTTCTAGTAAATGAACTAAATAAAACCAGTGAATGAACACAATTTCTGTTTAATTAATAATACAGAAAAACGCTTATTATTATACCAAATGCAGTCCAACAATCAACTAAATAAACGAAAATAATCTATGCCAAATCTCACACTCCTCTGTGCGCGCAATATTATGGTTAAAAAGGGGTACAAAGTTTTCTCTTCACGTATTAATATATAGATTATTAAAATTAGTCGCAGTAGGAATTGTTAAATCAAAATCTTGAGTATTATGTACTACATCATTATTTCGATTATCTGCATTCTCTTTAACTATGTCGGAATTACATTCGGATTCAATACTTTCTTGAGACAGCTCTCCGTTTGTGTCAGTTATGAACCATCTAAAGGAACTAGACTCTATCCAATATTTCTTGGGTACATATATCGAAACCATTCGTATTTACTTTTATTGGAATTAATGGTAATATAGAGGGGCAGTAATATAATACGAAAATCCAGGTCTTAAAAGGATGAAATCTAGCTCAAAACGTTGTGTTCATTTATTGGTTACATCTTCATGAGTTCATGACGAAAGCTAATATTTGAACATGATGAAAATGTTAGTTCATTCATTAGATTCTTACTAGATTTTATGAACCAATAAATGAACATTAACCTGTCCCAATACTGGCCAAAAGATCAGAAATCTATTTTTAAAATTACTCCCAAAACATGAATCTTATGGCATTAACGTAAATATTTTTTTTTATAAAAATATGAAATTGGCGTTTATCCAGTGAATGAACGGTCGTTCATTCACTGGATTTTTAACGATTTTTAGTTCCAATGCTGGGACACCTAATAATTTAATTAAAACAGGCTAAAATGGCAACCAAATCGATTTAAGACATTTAGTTTATCTATCCTTTATTCGAATGATTAAATATCTTTTAGCAAATACACCAATTACGGCTACAATGTGATATCAAAAATGTTGCGTCTTACCCGCGTCGTAAACTCTTACCCGAACAAATACACAGTTATCCTACACTGACAACTTTAGACGCTCGCTATTTAAAAACAAACAGTGGTATAAGAATTGGATCATATCACTATAATAGGAAAATGAACTGCAAATACGAAAAAAAATACTGCGTTGGGTAGAAATATCATAATTTCTAATTTTTTGGAAAAAAACTGCGTTTTGTCCATTCACTGGGGTGTGTTCATTCACTGGAGCACTTACCCTACACACACTATGCCCATTACGCTATTAATAATTTAATTAAATAATGACCATTTATTTACCCATGTTACAGATTTTCGAAGTTGACAATTATAGATATTATTTAATAATTAGATAATAGTAACTTAAAATATGAGGAACATCGACTTGCCTAACTTCTTTATAGTGGCGGTAGTATAGTTGCCGTAATTTAATAACAATAACATAATATAATATCTTGAGCGATCGGCGGAGTAATTTTTTGTTTGCTGTATCATAAATAATTATGATTAGCTGAACCTCTGACTGATGGTCATCTTTGTCACCAACTCTACAGGACACGGGCCCAGTAGGTGACGGAGATATGACCATCAGTAATATTCATGGTAGAACTGTAACTTTGAATGTAAGTATTCGTACATAACTAAAATAATTCCTCACCAAGTCAATGTTGCTCAGTAATCTTAATACACAGAATAATTAGAGATAGGTGATAAGTAATTTTTTAATGTAAATATTTTTATTGCAGTTCCATGCAAACATTTTGCATGCATGCCTTATGCGATCGTCTGATCGTAAAACAATTCAGACTTCTGGGAATTATGCATAAGTGTATCTCCTGAGCGAAACTGCTTCAATAGCTAGAAATTCAAAAAAGTATTTAATAGCTACAAAAGTTTCCCAGAGATAGGTAAAAAACAATACCAGTAGGTTGTCTACTTCACATTCTTCACTAACTGCTCTTTGAACAGCATGAAGTGATTCATTAGCCGGGTCGTTCGTCTTCATTGCATGTGACGGAGATAGTTTAGCGTTTAAATGACTATTTGAGGCGGGTCTAAAAAGTCATACGTTATCTATCTTAGAGCTCAATAACTAGATTGAATTTACGCGGCTATACAAGAAGTGTGTGGGACAGAAGAGTCTGTTTCTTAAGAAAACAGATTTATTTTGGACTAGTAAAGAAAATAAAACAAGCAAGTCTCCTCTCGCAGGTCTGCTGGAAGAGATTTCTTGAGAAGTAAGCTGTACTTTTGTGCCATCTTTCCCGTTTAAATGTAATTATTCTTTTTTCTGCGTGTACATAAATTGTTAAATAATAAAATAAAATAAGGTAAAAAAGGCAACCTACACGAGACCAACATTGACCCCTATCTCAGCATAATGCTGTGACATTTGCCAAATGTCCAGGCGCTGGTTTTCTGATGGGAATGTTGTGTTGCCACGGGCAATTAAGACACAAATGTTATACCAATAGATAAATATATGATACCTACATACATAGTTATTATTTAAATACACTTAGTTGATGTTTTATCTATAATTCACACTTTTCAGTTTGATTTCTACCCATAAACTTATTATTACTAGTTCTACCGTGAACAGGTACTTGTAGGTGTAGTACCTACAAGTATTATTTTATTATTACCTACATTAGGGATAAAAATAAAGTGTAAATACACACACATACAGGACATAAGTATCTACTTCAATTAACTAAGCGGCGCTAGGGATCCTGCGGCCACACCACAACGTGACGAATGTCTTCGTTTCTTCACTTTATGGGTTCAAGGACTGTAAAGTACAAAGGTATTGCTTTTTTCTAAAGAAATACCTTCCTGCAGACCTACGAGAAGAGAAGTTATTAATTTAAAAAACTACCGATGACATCGTCGTTGATAGACCCATACCACATAACTATGTTAAAAACCGCAAATGGTACTAAGAATGTCAAAATTGAGCTTTCGCGTCTATTAGCGTTCGTTCACACTCGATACTTTTAGCAGCAGAATGGCGCGTTTTCGCGTTCGTTGGCTGCCTTTTGCTTACAAAAAGTGAATAACCAACGCGAAATCGCGCGATTCTGCCGCTAAAAGTAGAGTGTGGACAAACAGCTACCTCTACTATAGGTACAGACACGAAAACTCAATTTTGTTTTTTTTAGTACATCCGCGGTATTTTATAATGTTAGTTACGCGGCATGGGACAATCAACGTCGATATTCTTCTTCGTAATCACCGAGGAATTTCTCAACTTCTCCGGATCAGTAAGCCAATATTCTAACTCTATCCCACATTTTGAAACCCACGTCTTTGAAACAATGCTCATGAGACAAACATTCTCACAATACATATATAATTCCTTTGATCAAATCCGAGTGATAGTTTTAAAATTAAAAATAGGAATTGTTTTCAGTACCACCATACATTGCACGTTAAGCCTTGTATTGTTAAATTTAAAGTTCAAATTCAAATGAATGGCATTCAAAGCCATGTGGCGATGTTAGTCGGAAGGTATGGAAGTGCAGACGTGGTCTGTCAGCGTGTAAAGTGGTATGACCCTTGTCAGACTTCGATGAGGTCTCGAATTCACACTCACTTGTCTTCACACAGAAGGAAGGAATGTTTTAAGAATTTTGTTTGCAATGCTTCAATTGCCCAGGGGGCTGAACACGAACGTTTGACATATTGTAACGTTAACGTAAGCATATTTTGAATAAAAAATACAATAATTCTGTCGTATTTTTGTTTATTTTCTCGCAACATAGATACACTTGTTACAAAATTAAAAATGTTATAAAGCATGTATTTAAAAACAATATCGATTAAACATAAGTTTTTTATTCAAAATTTGTTTAAGTTAACGTCAAAAAATTCGTGCTTGGCCCTCTGTTATCAAAACATCTGAGAATCAGGCAATATTTTTTTCATCCCACCATCTCGGAAAGAGTATTTTTAATCTTCAATATCTGAGTGGAAAAGCCGTTTTTATTCTCTAGAGGATAAAGTAAATTTTCATCCCACCATCTCGGAAAGAGTATTTTTAATCTTCAATATCTGAGTGGAAAAGCCGTTTTTATTCTCTAGAGGATAAAGTAAATTGAATTTAGAACATCGTATGCACTAAGTTTGTGAATTAAACGTTTTTTTTTTTGCATTTAGTCATTTCCTCGCTGAGGTGGAATGAAAAGTTACGTGTTGCACTCGAGTGCAAAGATTTTTCACCTCGTGCTCTTTTGATTCCCTCGCTAACGCTCAGGATTCTAATTTTGAATCACTCGCTGCGCTCGTGATTCAATTTTAGAATCCTTCGCTTGCTCGGTCATCAAAATTGAACACGCGGTTAAAAAGCAACTTTGCACTCTTGTATAACAAATAACTATTAATACGTCATTGTTACTTTGACATCTTTTTTTTTTCTGAAATTCGAAAACTTTGGTAGGTATAGGAGGACAAAGAGCATCCACCGTGATCTTATGGCATATGTATTCAAATCAAATTGTTGAAGTTCCACAAGATGATGTAGGTACCTAATGTTTCTCCTTTTTACAGATTATTCTTGACCAATAAATCACTAAGAACCGGTGTAAATCTATAATTTCATTACCATTAAAAAGAAGCGTTTCTAATTTCAAAAAGCGCCGGTGGTCTTAAAAAAAGCGGCGCTCTCTCTTGCTCTATGCTCAGAATTGGCAGAGCGCATTCACAATAGTCATTTTTTTACTTTTTTTTTATCATCATCACGCATCTGCAACCGGACACCAAGCAGCGGACGATAACATTCCACCACAATGACTACTAACTACATAAATCTTTACGGGAAATTTACAATTATTTTAGGACAGTTTTTTGTTTACGCGATCATTGATCGTCCACCCTCGCTTCGGAGACCATTGTTGGTTAAAAAGAGTGGATTTTTTCTGGTCATTTTGGGGGCCATTGTAAAAAGATGTCTCTCGATGTCCCCCTTTATGTTTAATGGGGCAGCTGAGGCTATTTCTGTGTCGGACGACGGACATCGTAAAGAAAGTGTGGATTACACGGTAAAAATTAGATACTTATCTAAACTTAATGGCGTATGAAAATTAGGTCATTCATTCATTGTTACAAGACGCTAAGTGAATTAGTTTTCTATTGCGGATTTGTTGAGCTGAAAATGTTTTTTTTTTATTATTATTTACTAAGGAAAACCAACAATTACACACTACACATGGTTAACAGTAGCTTATAATCCAGGTATATCAGTGCGTAACTAACTAGATACGTTATCCACATGTTACATAGGACGAATTTACAATTTTATTTATTATTTTTTGTCAAGGGCTATTAATTTAGGGCTGGTAATCTTGTGAATTTTATAACAAACTTTAATCTTTCGATCACCTTCTAATCATCATTATCTCCTTTGCGAAATAAAGCGAAAAGCTTTAAAATTTCAAATTTTTTGCATAGAGAACCAACACAATAGGAGCACAAATAATTACGTACCTATGCAGGCTAAAAAGGGCACTGAGTAACACTTTCAAAAATCGGGTGGTCCAAATGACCAGCGCATTAAAGTGTCCCATAAACAAAAGTAACACATTTCTTAGTGGTAACGCGTAGGTGGCAAGATTTTGGCAAAGATATAACAATATTCAGCCTTCACAGATAACAAATTACTAAATGCTGTGACAGATAGAGATTAATAGATGCGAAAACAATGCAACTGTTTTACTCGTAACACATAAACTTGACGAATTTATCTTTTTGGTTTTCTTGGGAACTTATTGGACCGCTCGCTGCAGCGGTGGTCAGGACTTTAATTACATTAGTTTCAAGTTGAAGGTCCATTTTGTAAAGTTTAACGTCATTTGATATTTTGCTAAGTACTGTGCAGAATCTCTACAGCACAAATGGAGGAACGACCGCTAAATCCCATAGTCTTGATCCTCGGAAGTACCTACTACAAAGACAATTTTATTTATTTACATGCGCAATTTGAAACTCCGAACTGCTAGGTACTGAAAATTTCCAATGAATATAAAAATCGAATTCGATTGAATCAAACCTAGCAAAAAAAGAAAAACTCGTGAAAATGTTGCATTTCGTCGTTTCATTTTAAATAGCTCTCGTTTTTCCTCTCTTTCAACTTAAATATAAGGGAGAGAGCAGACTTTTATAATTAAAATCTATAATTACATTTATCCCAACATAATTTGTTATCAAAAACTCCAATCACGCCGCCACTATAAAAACACGGGTCTGTTCTCAGCAATAGCTAATTAAATTAATATTTTGCCCGCATATGTGTTACATGATGTCTGTATTCATGTAAAAACTATTTCTCACACAAAATTTATATTACACTCATGGAGAAAATAATGATCCATTGGTTTTGCTGCTGTTACGAGTACCTAATCAGATTTCGCGTTGTAGACATTCAGAATGTTCTTAATCTATATTCAGCAAAATCAAAAAAGCTCTGCCTTATCTGATAAGACTGGAAGCCTGACCTGGAAATAGGCTAGAACAGGAATATATTTTATCAAGCTTAGTTTTTTTCTGCATTGACATTCCGAACCAAGAACCTTATACATAGAACTGGACGGTGCGTCTAGAAGAAAACAGTGAAAACCAAATAAATGGCCTTGAAATAAGTCAGTTATTTTTTGCATCTCTTTCATCAGGGTGACAAAGATTTTTATTTGCGTTGGGATATTATTAGGAATTAAGCAAGTAGAAATTATTCATAATTGAGCACGTATTTGTTTGCTAATAGTTAGGTACCAAAACAATAACCATAAGTACCAAATAGGTAGGTACTAAATTCTGGTGAACCCATGGTGAAGATTTAACGTGTCATCACTTGGTCCAAAGTTGCGGGTTGATTTATGGATAAATTAAACTTTAAAATAAGTAAAAACTAACTTCATAAAACTAATAAGTGCCTAGCTAAGGTGCATTGAAGGATTAAAGGTCCCTACTTCAGAAGCTGTTAAGTTTTTAAAGAAAATATTTTATACTTTTTAGCACAGTTTATTTTATTTTTCTATTTTGAGTGGCATAAATAATACATAAATATGCAACTACAGTAATCGCGACTAATTTGCTGATATCCATTGAGGAGTTCCATCGTCTTTCTCCGAAAGTCTTCATCAGATCTTCACCAAATTTTAGTCGGTTTAGCCTTATGTCATAGTGCTCCGCTTTATAGTGTAGGCAACAATTTTTTGCAGATTTATAGAAGTTTCCTTTCAAAGGTATGTTGGACCACCATACCACCATCTACGCCTTTTCTCTGGATCGCTTGGAAAACTGAAACAAATGCAATCGTGTTTTCAATCATCTAAGAAAGTCCACTGATGTTAGCAATCAATGATCAGGTTTGACCAAGAAAACTTCTGAAGATTTTGAATTCCAGTTGGACTTTGTAGCTCATTACACAACCACGAAAAATCATATCACGTTAAATTCCGCCTCAAGCAATCATTTATGGTCACTCTACTCTTCTTTGTTTACTAACATTTTATCTTGACGACCAATCTAATAATGCGACTGTTTCCTTAGTTATATGCGATATAACCACATAAATAACTAAATGGTGACATTTCACAATGAGAGAAACGTTTTTCACACAGTTTTAAATAAAAATATAGGCAGATCTTTCTAAAACTGCGTAAAAATATGTACAAATTGGCGTAATTTTTAATATGGCATCAGCGTACTTACCTATGAAAAATAACGTTTGATGTTGGGTTCCAAACACTTCCACAATCTTTAAATATACGATACATGATTAAGCACTGTTATATAATTAGTATATCCTTAGAAATCGCCTAGCAAACACTCGAAGTGGAAGAAAGTTGACAATGTTGACATGTCATATATGTCATTGAAATTATTATTTTTCTTTTATTTTTACAGACCATCAGTCTTACCAGCCTAGGAATGCATTCATAAAATTGGGGTAAACTTAAATATCATAAAATAATTATTTCAATCAACACATCCTTTTTATAGGCAGAAAAAATTAAAGATGACTTTAAAAATACTAGAAGCTTTTAAAATAGTTTCTGGATACCAAATGGCCCTCAACATAAACATTCCTATCTATTTGTGCACAACTATCTTGAAAACTTTTACTTTACTCTGGTAACTTTCAAATTAAATATTCATATTCTTTATTTGCATTCCACAATGTACATAAGGTGGTAAAAATAAAATTTGGTAGGTTACAATCATGGACCCTGTAGGGCACAGCAAAATATAGGAGAGGAATATGATACTTATGTTTACTACTGTTGTATATATAGGAAGATGGTACTTATGTTTACTTATTGCTTTAATTTATTAATAAATATGGATAGCATATTTTAATTTTTAATTTATTAATAATATTTCCTAATATGTATTTAGTTTATTATAAATTATTATTAACTAATAGTTATGGAATTTAATGTATTTTTATTTTATTTTTTATATCTATTTATTTATTTCGTTTTATTATTACTGTTGTATTATTTATAGTATTATTCATTTAATTTAATTGGAAATGTTTGTTTATTGTTTATATATTCATTAATCGTGTAATAGGCTTTTTTTAATAAGTATTTGTTTTATTTTGTTTGTAAATATTGTTTCGCTGTTTTCTGTTTTTATTGATTCTGGTATTTTATTATAAATTTTTATACACATTACATAGGGGCTGTTGGAGTGTAGCGTTATGCGGGAAGATGGTAGCATTAGCATATTTTTATGCCTTAATGATCGGCCAGTATGTTTATCTTCGCGTCTTGTAAAGAATGATTTATACCTATTTCCTAACAAATTTCAAAAATGTATATGCATGGAAGGGCGAGTATTTTATGTTTTATGAAGAAAGGTTTTCAGCTATCAGTCTGATTTATGTTTGTGAGTATACGGATTAATTTCTTTTATAAAATAAATAGTGTAGGAGCATCGGTACTGTTTCCCCACATGATTACGCCGTAGCTGAGCCACGCGTGAGCATAGCATGTATATGGAAGTTTCACTTCAAAACTTGGTCACCCTGATGAAAGAGATGCAAAATATAACTGATTTATTTCAAGGCCATTTATTTGGTTTTCACTGTTTTCTTCTAGACGCAAAATCCAGGTCTATCTAATATAATATTCTTGTTCCGAACCAATGAAACGTTAGACCCCAAACTGCTGTAAATGGCAGGTGTATCAGATCGCTTTTTTAGTTTCTCTATGCCAGTTTTTTTTTTTTCATATACCACATGTCACTTCATGCCAATGGTAAAGGCGGTAACAACGTCGCATTCGAAATTCAAACAGCAGCTGAAGATCGAAATAAATAAGGCGGCAGTGACACGCGCGCTCCCTCCCTTTTATAATTATTACATTTTATTTTTAAATTGTTTTTTCTACTCCACAAGGATTCCCCTCCGTGTTCACGGTACCAAAACAATGTCCCCTCGTACCTAATGGCTCCATTCGGCCGTGCGTTGTTTTAAATTGGATACGGGTCCATAATAATAAATTGTCGGTCTCAACCCGGCTTTAGAACGCGTGAGTAATGATAATTAAATTGATCCTTGTTTTTCTCTCTTTATGTTTTAGAATTATGCTCATTGATAT
Source organism: Allophyes oxyacanthae (assembly GCA_932294325.1). Taxonomy (NCBI): domain Eukaryota; kingdom Metazoa; phylum Arthropoda; class Insecta; order Lepidoptera; family Noctuidae; genus Allophyes; species Allophyes oxyacanthae. The sequence goes on from OW028611.1 coordinate 5,053,917, forward strand.
TTACTTTTACATTCTTTTAGCCTTAATTTCATAATTTATTCGTATTTTAATGGACATCAATAAATATAAGGCAGTTATTTTATGCTTTCGATCACATTGCTACCAAAGAATGTAAATTGGATCCCTTAGTTAAGAATTTCTATAATCAGCTTCAAATTAACTGAACGAAAACGACGATATTTATGATAAAACAATCTTACCAAACAAAATTTCGTCTCTTCCGAGGCAAAAAATTATTAGCAACTAATACTTTCTCCAACTGCACGCAATAAAATAACCTATATACGACCATTCTCTACAACACACGTACTTGACAGAACGGAAGCCGGTAACTTGAACTTATAACAGGTAAACAATATCTAGAAACTCGATACATCAGGGCGAGGACACGCGCCCGACCAAAAATAGCGCCCACAAAACGTCGCATTGACAAATCTTACAGCCTCAGTGAACCAACACACGCAGCGTGTTATTAAAATCCCCAGTAACTCCAGTAATATATCAACCGTGTGCACTCCCCTAACTCGGAAGGGAGACCTCTCTATTTTTAAAATACTTCCCCACCGTTCATTTTATATTTTTTCCTTACGCGCGCTTATTTTTACGCAAACCAACAATTTTAACTTGATACTCACACTGTCGCACACTCTACCATCCATGTTCTCTTTTTATTCCAAATGTGAGGGGCGCGAAAGGTCACTTTAAAATGGGCAGAATTTTAATAATAAGTTGCAGCCGCTACCGTGTGTTACATACGGCGCGCGCGTTCCTTATTTGAATTTGAATGGTGGAACGCGTGCGCGCTCAGCACGCGTCTTTAACTTTTTTATTGGGGAGCACAGCCAATCAGAGGGGTTTTATTTGTAAAAAAGTAAGGGGAGTTTTTTATTTATATTTGTACATAGAGTTTATATGTGAGTTTTTTACTTGGGAGGCGTATGTTATGGGCGGTGTTTTATCCGCGTAGATCAAAAAGTTTGAAGTCCTCAATTAAGTCATGAATAATTTAGTACATGTTAATAATATACATTGCAATGACTTTTCATCCGTCTAAATTCAAACGTCAGAATTTGACTCAAAAATTCTGCTATTAAAAGTACCTATACACAATAGCCATAATTTCTGAAGTAATTTTCCATGCCTTTTCTATTAGAAATTATATCATAGCAATCAGAAGTACATGACAATATATTATTCCCTTAATCCAGTTATTTTCCGGCCAACAAATACTTCTTATGGATAATTGATTTCCAAATATTAAGTTACTGGCAGCATGTTTGTTTGTATGTACGAAAGAAAATGATATATTTTTGTGTTTGCCATAGATACGGTTCTATTTATTCTCTTATTCGGCAACTTAGCTAGATAAATTAGGTAGTTGTTGTACTAGCAATTAAGGTAACTAGCTAAGGTAAATGTGAACAGAAGTCCTGCCTTTTACTTACGAGTACCTACATGATTTGACAATAATATGTCGTTGAATTCGAGATAGAGATACATGTCTCTTTGATAAATGTTAATGTATTAGCTAAAATAATATTATCGATATACTTAGACACACTAGACAAGAAGAATAATAAAACAAAATCTGTGAGAGAAATATTCAAAAACATAATAAATTTTGTTTGCGTTCCAGGTTTGAAAAATCATATTTTTGTCTTACAGGTTGGTACAAAATCATGATTATATGCCGCTAAACCTTCTTAATTTGATACAGCACCATATCGGCGGCAATATCCAACTCGAACTTGTCTGGTTTTTATCTAGATTATTATACACCCTGTATATTAATTAATGCTGGAGGCTTTAAGGGGTTATTGTACTAATAATTATTACCAACATTTCCATGAACCATGAAATCGCGAAATATAAATCTGCTGTTCAATAAAAATACATAATTCAAAATTACCTTAATGTATGGAACAGCAGATATTTCTGTCGCTGTTTCAAGTTTGTCCTTTTTTCCTGTTTAAATATACAGCCTGTATACAACGTGTATCAGAAATGTGTGGTCATATTTAAAGGTGTGGATCAGACCATCAAACTGAACAACTTTCTCTATGGGACCAACATTGTGATCGCGAAAAAATAATCAGCTGTCCCATACTTTTGGGTCGAGTAGGTATTCAAGTTCTACAGTTTGATAGTCTGATCCACACTCTTAAATATGACCACGCATTTCTAATACACTTGGTATAACATTTATTACCTGTTTAATTTTATTTGAGTTTAAACATTTATTTTGTTTATTAAAAAACGTTATTTTGTTTTTGGTTTGACCTGATTTCTAAGGAAAAATCACAGGTTCATTGAACTATACAAATATATATACAGGGTGGTGACGACAATACGACAATAAATGAAACCACGTATTAGGTATCACGTTCTGAAGCCGTGCACAAAAAATCAACGATTTTCACGCATATAATTTTTGCATAATATTTCACTCTACTGTCATTCGTCTAGGTGAAAGGACATCAAAGTAGAAACTTATGTCATCTTTATCTATTCTTTACGTGTAAATAAAGATTATTTTGGTAAGAACTAGTCAGAGACTTTTCAAATTTCACTTAGAGATCGTGATATGTGTAAAATTAAGAAAATTTTAATTAGTTCCTGTGGCTAAACCATTGATTGGATTTGATAGATATTTTGTTTACGGTCACAGAACGTGATACCAAATACGTGGTTTCATTTATTGTCGTAACGTTGTCACCACCCTGTATAGTAACTACCTACTTACTTATGACCTTATCATCATACTTATTTAACTGTTAATTCGCGGTATGGTTACTTAACCTATTCTGTGGTATGGTTCCCGGAAAGAAGGGCGCGTAAATGGCGACTATAGGAGTAAAAGGACAAAAGAATTGGCAGCGGCATCCTCTTGTGGGTTGATAACATAGGTACTGCGATCACCAAAGGAGGAAAGCTAGTATGTTTTTATTTCATAAAATAAACAACCTATAAAGCATATTATTATCATTGACATGCAGCAAAAACTATGTTGGGGACAGGACAGCACGGAGCAGCGTTAATGGTCAACAATGTACATACATTGCGCAGTATGCTTTAAACACCAATCCACTCGAAAATTATTATTATTGTTTTCGGATTTATGTGCGGAAGGCAGGTGGGTGGGAGGAAGGTAAAGGTTAAAACATCGTGAGGAAACCTGCACACCTGAGAGGGCCTCATAAAGTCCTCGATGGTGTGTGTAATCCACCAACCCGCACTAGGCCAGCGTAGTGGACTAAGGCCTAAGCCTTCTCATTCCGAGAAGAGGCCCGTGCCCAGTAGAGGGACAGTAATGGCTTAAACGAAAAAAAAAATATTTTCCACTTTACACGTTCTATACATAATTTAATTTAATTAGCTTTTCTTGTAATATATTATACGTGTAATAGCACTATACGCAAATGTGCGGCAGCGTTTGAACTATGACACCTAAAAAATCAATAGTTAACAAAAAAAGCAATGAAATATCTCTGTTTCTAACTTTAGGCAAACAATGTTAAATCCTTATAATTCGTATGTTTTCTTTCGGCCTCCCGAAGTCCACAGCTGTAAGTACTTGGATTAGATCACTCCCCATTTATAACCAAACACCGATTCCGTCCGCGGTTAATTCCTTTCCATCTATATCTACGTATTGTTTTTCCATAATTTTTCAGATTAGACAAATTTTGCGGTAAATGTCCTACAAAAAGTTCTTGGTCGATATATTATGTCATCACCGCTGCATCGCACACTAAATAAATCAATTTTTCAGCACAATATTCTTTTAGGTAAAATTAAAATAAATTCTTAGAACTAAGAAACCTAAGAATCAAAAGCAAATATAGCTTTCGTTTCCCATAAAAATATTGATGCAGCTTTTAGCGGTGGTCGGGTGAGAGGGCGGTCCCCCGTTGCCATAGCGACGGGCGACCCTCCGAGGGGAAAAAACGGGTAAAAATTGCGGGAGCGGACGAACGCTGATTTTTTATGGCATCGTACATTTTTTCTTGGTAGCGCCGCGACGCCGAAGACGGCCGTGTGGGCGGGAGGTAAGGTACAGCGTGTTTCGAAAACCAAGAGGATTCTTTTTTGTAATTGCAATTTTTTTAATCAATTTGTAGCTTAAAATGACTCTGAAATTCTAGAATTCTGAATTTACTCTTATTTACGTTCATTGGATAACAAAATTGGTAAAAAAAACGGGTATCGGTTAGAATTAATTAATAAATATACCCAAGGCCTTTGCAGATGTCAAGGGTGAATAATAAACAAGAACGTCTGCAGTGAAAGACGGTTAGTTGTTAGGCCACCGATCTCCTTGCCTAGAGAAGTTACTACAGGCGCTTCTGATTTTGGAAGACGTTACTGTTAAACATTGGTGATAAAGCTATGATCAACTGCTAGGATTTGGGAGTCAATTGACCTTTATAGTATTACTTATTATCAACTTATTATCAAAAACTCAAAACCGTTTCTTTTATTCAATAACAGGTGTGGAATGACGCATGATTTTTACGTTTAGGTACGCCAAATCTATGCGACTTTTTACGTTTCCTTTAAAAACAAATTCTCATAGTCTAATTCAATGGAAATTAATTCGATGGAAATTCATGCTGCTGATTATATTATATTTTATTCACGCTGCTTTCAAATTCCTCCTTATTATAATTATGTTTTTCATTGTTTACCTAGTACATGTGCATAATACTTAATATGAAAATAAACATATATCAAAAACACGTTTTGACAGAATATAGCGATGCGATTGCAATTACAAAAAAATGTCCATCCAAAGGTTGACTGTAAGAAATCGACGATTGTGATAAGGCCACCCATTGTAGGATATTAAAATGTTAATTGTAATTATTATGTTCATTGCTCCTGTTTATTAGGTGTATATATAATAAAGAGTATTTCTATTTTATTGTACTCCACAAAAAAAGAAAAAAAAATATGAAAAAAAAGCAGCTTTTACGCTCTATCAGTCTAAAGGTCTATCTATAAACATATAAATTAAAATTTAAACAGACCTAGTTAGACCCAAGTCGATCTAAACATACTTGGACTAAGTAAGTCTAAATAAACATATTCTTACACATAGCAATAGCATAGCAATAGCGTCGCATCATTTTGTATAATCACTTTTGACTGAAATCAAGGTTTTTTTTCGCGTAACATTCCTCCTTCTCATTTTTGGTGATAAATTCGTTTCACCATCTTCACCTGGTTCAATCTCGATGTCGGAACAAAAGAACCCAACATAAGAAAAGCCGCAAACTTTTTTGAAACACGCTGTACGCTGTCCGAAACTCTCCATGGAGTGCTAAATCGTGTTTCGTATGTGTGAGTGTTGAGAGTGGAGGCTGCAAATATTATAAGTATGGATTTTATCCTCTCTCGCTCGTACATTCGCTATCTCATTCTCGCGCCGAAGGAAAAAATATTCTCGGAGGGAATCTAAAATTATGAGCGCCAAGGAAAGTTTCATGCGATATATGAAAAGGGAATCTTGGAGCGTATCGCCTCATAAATCTTTTGATGTGGAGGTAGCTGATCGTTATTTTTCTTTAGTAAAATTGTCGCCATTGCAAGCAGTTTTGCTTTCGTTCGGAAGTCTGATAAATGACCGCTGTAAGGAAAATGATGGATTATTATTTTATTGTAATGGCTACGGCGTAGGCGCGTAGCCAATCAGAGTTAGTTTCAGTTTTGAGCTGCTGTTTATCGAAAGTAGTTTTATGACTGGATTGCAGTTTTCAATAAAATATTAATTTACTTAAAAAATATTATTTATTTCTTTAAGTAGGTATTAAAATTCATCTTCACGACCTTGAAAAAAGTGATACATTAAATAGAAAACTAGATTTTTTTTTACATGATAAGTTATAACCATTATAACAATAATTCCCTGTTTACCACTGTTACCAACTTTAAAAAAAAACCATCAGTCTCCTTGAGTAGATCATCGCAGCAGTTTTAAATACGTACGTAACTTTAGCGATGTCACATTTAGTTTATATTGATACCAAGACAAGATTGAAGAGTTATACTGAAATTCGATAAATATAATTGAATATTTTAGTATCAATTTGTAAACAAGAACATAAATCACATTACCACGTCACTACATATAGACGAAGTTTTCTCAGGTAATTATGAATGCATTCGATTAATTATGTATATCAATGCATTAATAGACATAGTTCAACTATTTTTTTTTTACTACTAAGGTGGCAAGGAATCATACGGCCCGCCTAATGGTAAGCGGTTACCGCAGCCAACGTACACTTGCAACACCAGAGGCATCACTCCCGCGTCGCCGTCCCTAATACTTACCGTCGTGTAGGGGGAACCCATACTGCGAACACGACGCTTCCCCAAGGAGCACTAGCGACCTTGCTCACAGTTAGGAACACAACACTGCAAAAGAGCAGTGTTATTTGGCTACGATATTCTGCAAGGAGGAGGTACTTCCCCAGTCGGGCAGCCTCAATTTTGGGCGGAAAGTCCCGTTACTTACCGCATACTTCTCTTACATACCCTACCTCTCTGCCTTACCTCTTTTACATAGGTATACAGGATAAAAAGAAATATGTAGTGCGCAAAATTTGCAGAGTGATTCAGTGTCCGTTCCCAAACGCAACCGCAGTATAAAATTCACAATAAAACAAAATAGAAATTTGATTTTGTATGGCTTGCGCTAGTAAATTATGCGTGTCCCCCTTACTCAATACTCAGTCGAATTTTCGTTTTGTTTTAAAGAGTATCCTAATACTGCGGTTGCATTTAGGAACAGAGACTGAATCACTCTGCAAATTATGCGCACTACATAAAAAAATATCCTGTATATAAAACCATATTTAAAAATACATCCCTATATACGAAATTGTTTTAGGCATTAGATAGGACCGAATGGAAATTGCTACACCGACAAGTGCTTAGCACTTAAATTTTGGATGGGATACGAAATTGTATATTATATATTTCACACGATACTTCATGGGGAGCGTCTGCCAATAAAAGGGTGCAATCCGAAATGATATAACTCTTTTGTCATCCACCCCTTTCGCTCAGTCACTTTAGCAAATGAAAAAACCACCCCCTATATAGAGAATGTTATGTTTTTAATCGCCATTCTGTTATAGATCACTAGCGACCCGCTCCCGGCTTCGCACGGGTACACTTTCTCTACTATCCTTACATTAAATATGAAAGTATTATACATATAAATCTTCCGTGAAAAATTATCTAACTGATAGTGAAAACCGCATCAAAATCCGTTGCGTGGTTTAGGAGAAGATAGCGGATATACAGACAGACAGACTCGCAAAACGATTATTCGGATTCATGTGCGGATCAGAATTTAATTATCACTAGCGATAACGGTGAAGGAAAACATCGTGAGGAAACCTGCACATCTGAGAGGGTCTCATAAAGTTCTTGGTGGTGTGTGTAGTCCGCCAACCCGCACTAGGGCAGAGTGGTGGACTAAGGCCTAACCCTTCTCATTCTGACAAGAGGCCCGTGCTCGTGGGACAGTAATGGGCTGGATTTATTTATGTATAGTATGTTGGATAGCCATATTGATTAAATATGGTATTCCGTATTTGTTTTTACCTTATTCAAATAATTTCGGTATATACAACGATTGTTTTTAGCTATGTCAAGGATAATTATACCTAGGTTACTATGCAAAAGAATTAACATACAATAAGCACATGTGAAGAAAAAAACTGTAGTTATTGAAGATATACCTACAAAGCAATAAGGAAATGCCAAAACTTGAATACGACATGTATACGATTGTTTTATGTTTATTTTTTGCTCATACACAAAATATGAATATAATAAGACATGCAGTTTCAATTCCGTGAAAATTCGTAAAATTCTACAAAATGAACGAACAACTACCTACTTTCTAATAGTTTTTAACCCCCGACAAAAAAAAGGGAGGAGTGTTATAAGTTTGTAGTGTGTATCTGTGCGTCTGGGAGTCTGTGTATCTATGTTTCTCTGTATCTGTCTGTGGCATCGTAGCTCCAAAACTTATGGACCGATTTCAATGCAGTTTTTTTAATCGAAAGCTAGTTTAATCGGATATCATCTTAGCTATGTTTCATGAAAATTTGTTCAGCCGTTCAAAAGTTACAGCTCTTTTTCAAGTTGGAGTCGGGGGTTTTTGACGGTTAGGATAACCTAACCGTTTCTACGTAAGTAGAACAGTAGTAATTTCCATTTGCTGACATATTATCGTCCACATAACCACACAAAGCTACTCAAATCAAACAAATAACATTTGCAATTCCAATCTCACGGGGAGATTCGCCAAAAAATAATCGATACAACCCCAATCCCTTCTAGTGAACTGTCACAAAAAACCGAGGGGCGAGCGCGGCCGGAATGGAACACATTTAATAAATCGAGGGAAAGGGTTGTCCCCCTTCCACCCCTGTCAAACAGCCATGTTTTATTCATGGCGCGTTGAAACCGAATCACGAGTGTATCGAGATTGAGATCAAATCTTTTTGTTATTTACTCATTGATGTCTATTTACCATAGCTTGAATTGGGAAAGAGGCATATTATGTAATGTAGTACCTACATATCTAAAGAAAATTCTTCATAGATTTATCTGTAGAAAATTTTACGTTGGTGCTCTTCGTGGAATAAAATTAACATTATTTTACTATTCCACGAAGCGCACCAAACCAAAATTTGCATCGGTGCCGTTCGTGGAATAGCTTTGGTGCTATTCGTTTCAGTGCCGTTCAAATCAGTGCTCTTCATGGAATACTTCGTTTTTAGAGAACTTAGATTTTTTATATGTTCAAGACTCTACTTGAAGGAATGGTTCAAAAGATATTCGTGCTTTGGTAGGCGACTTTAGCCTATTGTTTAAATAAATGGAGTGTAGCTATTACCTAACCAATTACGAATTCAGTCAAAAACGAATAAATTGATGTTTAAAATGCAGTGTCAGTATAGGGTTCAATGTCAGACTTAAATAAGTTAACCTTTCGGTTCTTAACCAATGCAAAATAAAAACTCTTGATAATTTGAATTAGGAAATTTATTTGATAAAGGCGATATTACACTGATCAACCAAATTGAAACAATACCATTGATAAGCATAAATTGAACATTGCACATTGAAATATGAAATTTAAAGCTTCAATGAGATTGCGCAATCGCATTGAAATATATTTAGAAGTCTCAATGCCTTTGAAGCAATCGTATTGAAGGCAATATTGAACTGAAATTGAACCATATAATATCAGCTAAAGGGTTCTAACGATACATATTATTATATATATTTATTAATTATATATATTATATTTCCATGTAATAAATAAATAAATAAATATAATACATATATATTCTCTTTTTGCCATTCTATTCATTTTGTATTTCATTTTCTTAGAATGGTATGTTAGAAGTGTATTAGGTACTATGGGGCTTATCTCATTACCGTGACCCCGGAACGTAAAGGGCTATTGAAGGAACACCGTGGATTTTAGTCAGTACAAGTCTGACAGTCCCTCCCGCCCTGCCCGGGGTGGGAGGACTCATTTGATGATTTTACCACGATAAAAAAAAAAAAAAAAAAAAAAGTATCGTTTGGCACCGCAATTTGATACGGTGCCTTAACTCCCCCCCCCCCCCCCCGAAGGTGTAACGACTGTTTTACACCCATATTTCGCCGATGCTCTACTTGGATTCATATTGGCCATAGTCATCAGTAGGTATATTGATATTGCGATTTATGTGCCACATAATTAAATTTTTGAAGATCAATGGATATTTGCATTGAAATTATATTCGATAAAAACCCACCAGGTTAAGGAAAGAAAGGCCTCGTCTACTCGCAAGAAGGTTAAACCCCCAATGCTGAAAGTAAAATTCATTGTAAACTTATGTTACACCGCAGAGCACCTACCCTCGTTTTTACATGCGATTCTGTCCATCCAAAGGTTGTCTGAAGAAATCGTTGATTGCGATTACCAGCTTCTATATTATATTGTCTCTTTTAAAAAAAACGTTACGCCTCACTAGGATTTCACCTGTATCGAGGGTACACTTTACAAACATACATCTCATATACTCGTACACACACCCAGACACGAAACAACTATCTGTAGATCATACAAATATTTGTTCCGTGCGGGGATTGAACCCGTGGCACGTAACGCAGAAAGCTAATCGCTTAGCCACTGTGCCAACCGTGTCGCCATGTTACTTGTGATGTTTACATTGGTTACTGCTGCGAAACTGGTGTAGGTACAATAAAGAGTATTTTCTATACTATTCTATAAAATGCCTTAAATAAAGTAAGGTGCCACGAAGCTACATTGCCGACTCCAAAACAACTAGTATTCTTCGTATGTCATAATAATCTACATACTAATGTCGCAAATTAAAAACAAATGACAAACTAAATATTCATACCATAAAATTTAAACACCGAGACATAGTTAATTATCCAAAAAATTTACAAAAAGAATCACATATCTTTCTATGTACAATTATGCATTATATAATGAATAAAACATCCATTAAGGGGCTGGTGACTTTAATAGTTACCTATCGCGAAAGCCGAACCGAACATAGTAGGGGAAGTGTACACCAGTGGCGAAGAGTCCATACAACCCGATTCCCATCGGCTTCCCTTTAGGAATTGGTTAGTGCGTAGACCAACGTAATATGGCTTGTTATTCAGTTAGGTCGAGCTCTTCCAGACATGAATAATATAGATTACAAGAGACGGTATGGATTTTTGTCTTGCAGCATTAATTGCAGCAATTTTTAGAGGGCATATTTGAGACGGCTTCCCCTTTTAAAACTGTCACCCTTCGCCACTGGTGTACACTCTTAATGATTTTTTTATATTAGTTTATTATAATGTAGATGAGAGCAATTTTGCTGTGTTACATTTTTACGATGTTTATTTCGATATTTAGATATTTCCTCCTTACAATTACCTAAATGCTGTATAAAAAAACAGCATTTTAACCATATTTTTTTTACGTTTAAGCTTGACATAACTTTATACAGCATTTATACACATTAGCCGACAACTGTAAGCGCGGCCTATGCGAATGTTTGTGGGACGCGGGGCGGCGCGGGTGTGTACAGGTATACCCGGTACCTATATACTGTGATAGATATCTGGTGATAAATAAAATACTATAATAATATATGCATTTTATTGTTCTATTTATTAAAATGGAAAGCCATCGGGAGAGTCGCGCTTATGGCGCCCGAGCTAGTAAATTTTCTCGACAACAGTACCTATAAACTGTAGCTGCATAATGTTCTGTGCCTTCCTCTTTATTCTTTGGGGATCACAGGATGACCGTAGCGAATAATTAGTTTAAGAAATACCTTTCTAAAATATGTTATCATCGTTGTGTATGGCTGCTCTCAGATAGACTGCACGTACGCAGTCGATATATTCAACTGTACACAGTTATCTGCAGTCGTCGCCGCCCCCTAAATCCAGGAGCTCAGTATAAAATGTCCAGTGTCCTCCGACCAACCTATATGCGAACTCTCGGAATAACTACACACTAATTATACGCGGTCAACGAGAGATAGCATGCGTTGACGCTACCCGACTGCAGCCAAACTGCACCCGACTGCGTACAGTTTACTTACGATTGCACGCCGTTGAATATGACAACTTCAAACTTGCAGTCCGTCTCATAGCCGCCTACAGTGTAAGCGTCAACTGTTAAACACTTCCCACGTTGACTAATAGTAATTATTTATTGTTATTCATTTTCGTGTCTAGAGAATGGCTAATCGCATACATGAAAAACTAGTATGTAAACTTCTTTCGCGTGAATTTCCATACTAACTTCAACCCTCTAAAAAGTTTAGGCATATGAGTGGTTTAGGGGTTAAAATCCCAGCGGTTTGGGCGGTTCGTTGATATGTCAGTCAGTCAGTTTCTACTTTTATAGGTACATGTTTAAGTTTTAGCACTGGTCAAATAATAAATCACTACGTAAGAAACAGTCTGTTTGTAAAAACAAGTGAATATCATTATTTTACTAGTTTTTATAAATTCTATTGTTCTAAAGTTCTTAAGTTAAATAACAATTGTTTTTATGCGTCAGTCTGATGCCGTTGTCAACCTAGACAAACGTAGCTTGATATATTGACAATAAATGTATGTTTTTTTTATTTTTTATTAATCAAGTAAATTACAAACGGTCACATGCGCGCAAACAATAGTTTTCCTATCGTCTACTTGGTGTCGTTTGACAGGATAATTCTATTGTTTTGAATAATAATTTCATCGTTTCTAATGCGAATGGCCAAGGAGTGGAATTCTCTACCAGCGTCTATGTTCAAGGCGAGAGTGAATCGGCATTATTTGAGCATCCTCGGTAGCGTCATCACTTACCATCCGATGAGGTGCTGCTAAACGCACTCTTAAATATAATAAAAAATATGCAAGGAGAGCCTCCACTAGTGACGATACCTGAGATTGTCTGGGGCTCCCTGAACAGTCAGCCACGATACCACCATTGCTGTCTGAATAATCTTTCCACTACGGCATCAGCGATTCCCATAACCTAACCGTCAAAAACCCCCGACTCCAACTAGAAAAAGAGATGTAACTTTTGAATGGCTGACCATATTTTCATGAAACATAGCTAAGATGATACCCGAATAAACTAGCTTTCGATTAAAAAAACTGCATTGAAATCGGTCCATCCGTTTTGGAACTACTATGCTACAGGCAGATACAAAGATACATACTACAACCTTATAATACCCCTCTTTTTTGTCGGTGGTTAATAAATAGTTTGTACCGACACGATAGAAGAATAATTATGCGAATCCACGTGTAATTTGGATGCTCGTGAGCAAATTATTCAAATCAAATTAATTTATTTGTTAAAACATAGGTAAAAGTTACAAACTTAGTGGAAAATTAAAAGTATTAATGTACCACTATGTTTCACCTTGCAAGACATACAAATATTTGGTAATCATTATAATTATTTGAACGTGAAGAGAAAACTTTGTACCCCTTACGCGCACGGAAGAGTGTTCGCATCTATGTTAAAGTTTATATGGAGAAGGAGTGCAAAAAGCTAAAATTACGGTCGAATTCAACTACTGGGCGACCACTAGTAATTATAATTATTTGAACGTGCTTTCGAAAGGAATTTTTTACAATACATGGAAATAGAGAATGAAGCTATTTTCGTAGAAGGAAATTCGCTGTATAATAAATAAAAAGCCGTACCACGCACATGTACCTAGGTAATTTAAACATTGTAGTTACATTATACCTAGTGATTTGTTTGTTACCTATCAATAATTTCTGTAAAAAATCTCTTTGTTATCCTGTGACTTTTCCTTTAAAAGTAGGTCAACTTGTAATGAAATAACTGTTTTAATATTTTTGTAAAATTGATAAAACTTGAAATAAATTATATTATTACGTACCTACATAAAAAAAGGATAAATGTGTTTTTTTTTATACCTTTGACAGCTGTGATAGAAGACAGCACTGGTAGCAATAGCAATACTAACTATATTTTTGATTTCCTGATTAACAAGTAGATAAGCTATTTAAGTATATATATTTATACATATTTAGTTATTTATCTGCAATATTTTAGTTAACCTGCACCAAACTTATAACATATCAATTGTATGGTACCTACCTCACAAAAGATTTTATCCGTCATTACTGCGTAATTCTCAAAATTGCAGGTGCTAACTTCGCCCATCGATCAAATGTGGCATTTACCGCCGATATCTTTGCTGACGATAAAACGATACAAAATGGACATTCCTAATCTGCCTTGTCCTTTTTAAAAAATAACAAAAGAGGTTCGTGTAAAAAGATTGCTTTTGTGAATTGGCAATACCGAAGGCTCTTTAAAAAAAATTGAACGATCTTATTTTGAGTGAATACGTTTCATTTTCGCTCGGCAGTTGTTTTTTAAATGAATAAAGTTCGAAAGGACACTTGCCAACCAAAAAATGTTTCAAACATAAAAACTCACATCGATCTTGCGCTTTGTGGCAGTAAAAGATTTCTTACATATCATTCCTACGTGCTTTGTGTATTACCTGGAGTATTTATTTCACGTTTTTAAAGGTAACTTTTTGTAATATAGGTAATAAAAATGGGGAATATTACAACGATAGTTCGCTATTTCAAAGAATTTATTTTGTGCACAATATATAAATAATAAAAACGGCTCGTACCTTCAATTAAAATAAATAAATCCAGCCCATTACTGTCCGACTGCTGGGCACGGGCTTCTTCTCGAGAAGGGTTAGGCCTGAATCCACCACACTGACCTAGTGCGGGTTGGCAGACTACACAGAAGACAACTATAATATTGCCGCATATAACAAAAGTCCGTTAAAAATGTAAAAGTCTAAACTAATCGAATGATCTCACCAAAATTAGAGATCCCACTTCCCAATGTCAAAAAGAAAAATGACTGTATGGACAGTCAATGCAACGGTTGTTCCGTTCCACACATTTCCCGCCCAAAATGTCGGAACCTCCTTACACATATTGTGTAATAAATCGTACACGTCAAGGGGTATTTTTGAGCCATTTTTAATTTATCTGCCCCCGGCCATTATTTTACAGCGAGGGGTCAAGCACAATGACTGGCCATTTGTGTTTCATTTCCTAAGTGCGTTTTATTGCCGTTCCAAAATTTCTGGATACATAATATCTATATATTAATACGTGAAGAGAAAACTTTGTATCCCTTTTTAAGCATATTGTGCGCACGGAGGAGTGTGACATTTGGCATGGAGAAGAAGTGTAGAAAGCTAAAAAACGGTCGAATTTCGACCTCTAGGGGACCACTAGTTTTACGTAATACGTGTACATAATCGCACCCCCAATAGGTATTAGCACAACTACAAAGCCATGGTTGACTTGAAAGTTTTATTCAAACAAAAACTGTATTAGTTACTCGGCACTTATATCACGATTTATATTATAATTATGCAGTAAAGTAACGTAATTTTCATTAAATTAATAGTTTGCTTAATGTATTGAATATTGAAATTCAAATGTAGTTGAAAATATTCGTAGGTTATAAAAAACGTCCTCTAGACAAACGTCCTCACGGTGTTTTTTGTTTAGTGTGGGTGTACTTTGTTATTAAGATTTTATTTTATACACGATTTATTTCAGCGTCGTAGTAAAATTTTTAAATTTTGGCAAGTTCAATGCCGCGGGACCTGAATATATTAAAACTAGAAAAAATCGAACATAGAATATTTTACCATAACCATTGAAATATATATATATAACTAGAGGTCGCGCGGGTGCGCGGGCCGCATGCGGCCCGCGAGGGCTTTTTAGGTGGTACTTGTAACATAACTTAAAAAAAATATGATTTTTGTATTTTGTATGGCAGCCATTTTTTTTTGTATGGAAACCATCTTTTTTTCATCGGCTCGTCAAACGGCCCAAGGTCCTCGACATTTTTAGTTCCGGCAGTATAGTTTTGCGACTTGTCGTTTTCGAGATCCGTAGGGCAGTTCCGGTCAGCGTTCCACTTTCAGGTCATTTCGGACTTATCCTAAAATCACAGGACCCCCCTCTATACGACTCCCATACATCACTTTTACCCCCGGCGGCGCCTTCTGGGAGAACAATTGGGTGAAAATCCAAAATGAACACTTGTATGGCGGCCATATTGGAAAATGTCGGAAAGAAAAATTTCATCCCGGATTATGAATCGGTGCCCCCGAAAACCCCCGGACGCCAATTTTCAGCCGGCTCGGACCATTTTTTTTTTTGGCCGCCATTTTGAATCCGCCATCTTGGATTTTTATGAACCCCGCCGGAAAACCCCCGTCGTCCTCTATGACATTTGGTCGAGAACCCCCCCACTATCTCCAACCGTTTCAGAACGGTGAGCGTTTCAATTTTGTATGGCCGCCATCTTTTTTTGTATGGAAGCCATCTTTTTTTCACCGGCTCGTCAAACGGCCCAGGGTCCTTGACATTTTTAGTTCCGGCGGTGTGGGTGTCCGACTTTTCATTTTCGAGATCCGTAGGGCAGTTCCGGTCAGCGTTCCACTTTCAGGTCATTTCGGATTTTTCCCGGACTCACTGGACCTCAAGGTTTATGAGTCTCATACATCACTTTAACCCCCCACGGCTCCTTCTGGGAGAACAATTATGTCAATGAGTGAGTCAGTGAGTCAGTCAGTGGTAATCGAGCTTTATATATATAGTCAATAAATAAAAAATAAATATAATAAATAAAATAAATAAAATAAATATATATATATAATATTACATAGCTAGCATCACAAATACTTATGATAATATCGGTTCAGATATGTTACATAATTCTTTATATAAAATCCTACGAATAGCCACGATAATAAGGCCGATGTTCGTTTAAAATTGGGTACATATTGGAAAAAAAATCTAGGATTCCATTATTGTAATGACACAGAATTGTAAATCTTTCAAAATCCTCGCAGGGCTGAGTCGCTCACGAGTGAACCGGAGCGGTCGCAAATTGGTGCTAAGCCTGCTAGGGTCACGGACAATGGCACGGTCACACATATTGACACCCCGACAATGCCCAGGGGTCAGTTTTATTTGTTGCAGAAACTTAATTTATAATCTTTTCACACACGCCATTAAGAAGATTACCAAAATCTACCCTTTTTCCTTAATAACAATTGTACATTGTTACATTTTACGAAATAAAATAAAATAAATGCAACTGTACGGCCATTGTCCAGTGACCGTTGGTGTTCGATTTTTGACACATTTTCGAACAAACTCCTTATGTTCGAACCTTTGATTTATGTTGGAAAGTGTGGATTATTTGAAATTGTATCGCTTAGGCTATGGGAGTGTTTAGACCATGGGTTAATGGTGTCAATTGTGTTGGAATATAAATTGTATTTATAACGGTCACAAGGTCGCACACTTCTTAAGTTCACAGAGGTTACCTACGTAGGTAACGGTTCAAGATGCTGGACTGATCTTTTTTTTTACTTTTTTGGTTGCCTTCATCGTTATTCCATGTTTAATTTATGTTACGTACGTACCTGCCTACGTCATGCGTCATTCTTAGTTCATTGGCAACCTAATACCTATAGAATCCCTGTACGATCCAAGGTCTTTAATAAATTCAAAACCGACAGGTGATTAGGTAAATTAAAGTTATTGTAGGTAATCGTTTTTGCAAAATAAGATATACCTAAAGATATATTTTTTATTAATTATATTTATAATTCTTACATATGATAAAACCACGGCTACTGACAGAAGCAGTGCGTAGCAGTGCTATCGGTCGTCAGCTGTCACTCCAGCACATGACCTACAGCCTGTCTACGCCTACAGCACAGGCACACAGGCGCACAGACACGAGTATTAAAGTCCTGAAATCAGGCCATTTTAATTTAACAAATTAACTTTCAATGTTTAAAGTAGGTATTTATTTTATTTTTTGGTATCTTTGTTAAAGTAACTAGTAAGTAAGTAAGTTATTATCGTTCGAGACAAAAAGGGGTTTTGTTCCACCATATAACAATTATACTCGTATGAACCACTTTTACTATGGAAACAACCCTGATATCGCGAATAAAAAATCAGCTGTTCAATACAAATAATCCAGTATTAGTCGACTAAATGTATCAAATCAAATCATTTATTTCTTTGCAAACATGGGTATAGTACATAGGTGTTTTTTTTTGTATGGAATAGCATTTTTTTTTTCACGATTTCTTTTTATTCCCATAATAAATGTTGTACATATTGTGTTGTACATGTGTGTAGTTGTACATGAGTATAGGTAGGTATATACTAATATACTCTCCTTCAATATTTCCCTCGTTCAACCAGTCACCCTGTATTTTATGGAAATAATGACGTCTGTTCGCATTTTTTCGAGAAAATGTAGATTATATTTTCCATTGAATTCATATTAAGATGTCGATTTTACCGGAAGTACCGGAATCAAGTAACAATAAATAAAAATTGAATTTTAATTTTATTGTAGCTACAAATAATAGAAAAGTTTTATTGATTTGAAACTTAAAAATATTTTACACCTTTAGTTTATCTGTGCAAAGAATAATCAATAAACCAAAACTAAACACAAAAGAGACACATCACTGTTGCTTTCATTTTACTATTTGACAACAATGATAAGGGTGTTATATTTCTGCAAAAATTCAATAAATCGTTTGACCCTCGACCATTTTGACCCCATGGTCCATGAACAATGGGAGCAGACGTCTTGGGGCGAGTGATCCGTAATAATAACTCCAATTACAATGGTTATTGAGATAACATAAATTATAAATTACATAAAATTTTACAAAAGTACTGCACAAAGGTCATATAAAATAAATCGTTTATGGGCCAACGGTCAAATTAGTCTGTATCTATGTACTTTGTATATCTTCATGCCAGCTCCCTTGTGGGATAGTCAGGAACACGATAACTTACATATTTGTATGGAATTACAGTATTTTATATTTTATTCTTTACTATTATAAGGAATCTGAAATAATTTGTACCAATTTTAATTAGATATGTGTTATGTACTCTTATGTGTTTTAAAACAT
The DNA here is from genome assembly GCA_932294325.1 of Allophyes oxyacanthae. Taxonomy (NCBI): domain Eukaryota; kingdom Metazoa; phylum Arthropoda; class Insecta; order Lepidoptera; family Noctuidae; genus Allophyes; species Allophyes oxyacanthae. The sequence goes on from OW028611.1 coordinate 5,072,516, forward strand.
TTAAAACTATGGTCACCTAAAGTTTTACAATGTTGAATTAAAAATATTAAATGATTAACATTTAATTTTTATTATTTACACTACCGATAACTATACATAATATAATCATAATGTAATGTAAATATTAACTAAATATTCTCTCCCCTACGCTTAAAAAAATCAACGTAACAAGTACATAAAAAACTAACAAAAACGACCCAATAAAAAGTCGACACGCGTAAACATCCCCTAATCAATTGGTATTAACGCGATACATCAGTAAAAACGTTTAAAAAACGTGAGAGAGATCGGTATCTCAACAAAAACCAACCCTCGTAATGCCGAGGTGGGTAAAAAGTACCCCAGCCCTCGAACCAAATCGCTTTATGGTAAAAAACCTGCCACTGTTTTTTACAACCTGATCTTACAAGCCACCCCTGTATTAAATGTGAATCGGCTTTTTTCATTCATGATAAAAGTGTTTTTAGTGGGCTAATCGCATTTTTTCTATTTTTTATTATAGACATTTGACTTTAGGGTAGTTTTGTTGGTATGCGATAAGGTTAAATGGCGAATTTCAACACTTGACGTGTTGCTTATTATGTTTTTTATGTTCTGTAACTATTGCCATGTCATATAACTTCTATGGCTTTATTTCAATTAGTAATTAAACATCTTTATGGTTATATTTAAATATGCGTCATTATAGGCAGAAAAAAATATCGGTTTCTTGATCATTAACATAAGCACCTACCAAATACTTTCCGTTTCTTCCAAAAACACAAAAGATATTCAGCATTCACTTTCTTATTGTTTTCTGTAAAGTCCTTCTAGGAATTTCGGCAAATCTGCTACCGGGTTTGCTACAGTATTCCTTTATTAAAATATTGAATAACAAGAATTTTTGCCAATTGTTATGAGTAAAAAATATTTTAAGCTTTTACTTTTATTATACTCAAAAACATGTTTTTTAAGGTCGATGTTTTAGCAAGATACTGGAGGTTTACTACCTACCCATTTTAAAAATCTTATGCTTTTTACATAAACAGTCATGTAGAATATTAAATTACAAACGCTGGAACCGAGTTGATTTCTTCGGTGACAGCTTTCGAGAACCAATACCTTTGCGTTTTTTTTTCCACATTCGGAAGAGGAAGCACGGCAGCTGCGTCTCGTGCCGGCTAGGACTTGCGCCTATGCGTTTTTGCACGCTCAACTAACACGACGATTTTTTTTTCCTTTTTTGTTTTTCGAACGTTACTGGTACCTATTTTTTTAAACCCAAAAATAAGACGTTACAACTCACATGTGTAGAAAGAAAATATTCGGCTATAAGTTTTTTTCTATAATAGTTGTTTTAAGGAATTTATTGCAATGAAATAAGATGTAAACGTTCTTTTTTTTAAACGTGGAGTTCCCCTACCTTTTTATATTTGGGAATTTTTAACTTTCATTAAGTAATACGTAATGGTAAACTAGTAATACTTTCTAGGTTTCAGGCTGAAACCGAGGCTAATTGAGCCAGAAAAGGGAAATTTGCCTGTCCAAAAATTAAAATTAAAACAATAAAATAGCCCCAAAAAGGTGCAAATGACGCCACAATGCACCGCCAATTTGGGCTACTGAATGGGCAAACGCTTGATTTATGATGGCCGGCAGCTGAGTTCGCCGATGGTATTCGCCACAGTTTTGGAGCAAAAAATTGCAGTAAAACGACATTCGCTTTCATAGGTCAGTTTGTTAGCCATATATACAGGGAGACTATTTTGGAAAAATAGAGATAGTCATTATATTTAGAAGGCACTAAGCAAATTGCTGGTTTTTAATACTTTTTGTAATTGTGTTAAATTTGATTTAAGGAAAGTTAAACTTATTGAAATAAATGATATCTAAATTCATCATCTTATTCAATCTTATACATTGGGAATTCCTAATTTTCCATTAGCCTCGTAAACTATACCTTTTTCCTTTTAACATTTTATGGCTCGGTCGTATAAAACATCAACCTATACATAGATAGCTTATAAAACGCGAACAATACCGGCCATTTGCAAAACGGTGCAGTCCAAAATACCCGCTGGCCGGTGGCCGAAACAATCGCGCTCATTGTAGGGTTGCAATAAATTATTTTATTTTAGCACAAGCGCTTTTAGAGCCACTTTTGCTTTTTGCTACTAGTTTTTTGCTTCCGGCTTGCTTGCGAAGCGAATATCGACACGTGGCCGTTGTTAACTTTTAACTTAGGTTTATTGTAGCGTAGATAATAAGCAGTTAGGGGTTTTTGTTTTTTGACAAGTTTTTAATTTTATGCAGAAGCTTATGTTTGGATTTTACATCTAGATCGATTCGGTTCACTTTGATAGCTTGTGCTCAAATTCGAGATTATACAAATCTAAGTAACTATCATTTATTCATTCCTTGAGATTTGTACTCTGCTTGATAAATTAGGAGTGAGGCGTATTTATCGAAACAGTTTAAAAAAACAGGTTTTTGAAACATGGAACATGGAACAGATATCTCAAAACAGAAAAAACTGTTCCTGCCTGTTTCGCCTGTTCCACACGTACCTACAACTTGTAGGTACGTGTGGAACAGGCGAAACCTACAACGTGCCGACATTGCTGTAACTGGTGTGTGTATCTGTGTAACATAACAAGCTCTTCTCTATCTAGCTTATGGATTTTTATTTTGTTAGAAAGAGATACAAACATAAATGACCTGGAACAGTTTGGAACAAGCTCTTTTCTCTTCTGACTTATTGTAATAGAAAGAGATAGCATCTGTTCTCTGCCTGTGACGGCCTGTGACTATTGTTAACCTATTCGGATGCACACAAAAAATAAGCACTTACCGTTGAACAAAAAAATGCGTGAGCCATAGATTTTGGATTTTATAATGTAACTAGAGGTCGCGCGGGTGCGCGGGCCGCATGCGGCCCGCGTGGGCTTTTTGGGTGGAGTTTGTAACATAACTAAAAAAAATTTGGTTTTTTGATTTTGTATGGCAGCCATTTTTTTTTGTATGGAAACCATCTTTTTTTCACCGGCTCGTCAAACGGCCCAGGGTCCTCGACATTTTTAGTTCTGGCAGTGTGGGTGTTCGACTTTTCATTTTCGAGATCCGTAGGGCAGTTCCGGTCAGTGTTCCACTTTCAGGTCATTTCGGACTTTTCTTAAGCTCACAGGACCCCCCTCTATACGACTCCCATACATCGCTTTTACCCCCGACGGCTCCTTCTGGGAGAACAATTGGGTGAAAATCTAAAATGAACACTTGTATGGCGGCCATATTGGAAAAAGGCGGAAAAAAAAATTTGATCCCGGATTATGAATCGGTGCCCCCGAAAATCCCTGGATGCCAATTTTCAGCCGGCTCGGACCATTTTTTTTTTTGGCCGCCATTTTGAATCCGCCATCTTGGATTTTTATGACCCCCACCGGAAAGCCCCCGTCGTCCTCTATGACATTTGGTCGAGCACCCCCCCGCTATCTCTGACGGTTGCGGAACGGTGAGCGTTTCAATTTTGTATGGCCGCCATCTTTTTTTGTATGGACGCCATCTTTTTTTCACCGGCTCGTCAAACAGCCCAGGGTCCTTGACATTTTTAGTTCCGGCGATATAGGTTTGCGACTTGTAATTTTCGAGATCCGTAGGGCAGTTCCGGTCAGCGTTCCACTTTCAGGTCATTTCGGACTATTCCTGAACTAACTGGACTTGTAACCCCCCTCTATCTCTAACGGTTTCGGAACGGTGAGCGTTTCAATATTGTATTTTTTGTATGGTATTTTTTTTTGCATTTAAGCAATGTTTTTTCACCGGCTCGTAAAACGGCCCAGGGTCCTTGACATTTTTAGTTCCGGTGGTGTGGGTGTGCGACTTGCCGTTTTCGAGATCCATATGGCTGTTCCGGTCAGGGTACCCCTTTCAGTTCATTTCACACTGGACCTCCTATGTGACTGTCATTCTTGACTTTTACCCTCCGCGGCTCCTTCTCCGAGAACAATTGCTCCAAAAGAAGCGTTTGAATGGCCATATTGAAAAATGGCGGAAAAGGAAGTCGATTCCGGTTTATGAATTGGTGCCCCCTAAAACCCCCGGACGCCAATTTTCAGCCGGATCGGACCATATTATTTTTTGGCCACCATTTTGAATCCGCCATCTTGGATTTTTACCACTACCACTGGAAAGCCGTCGTTCTCTATGATATTTGGTCGATCACCCCCCCTCTATCTCAAACGGTTTCGGAACGGCGAGGGTTTTGAAAAAGTAGAGGTCGCGCAGTGCGCGGGCCGCAAGCGGCCCGCGGGTGGCGGTTTTGGTACGGCTCTTAAATTAACTTAAAAAAAATAAAAACACGCTTTTGAAAGTGCCTGCAAGGCTGTTGTAATAAAAAAACTTTGACTTTAACTTTGACTTTGAATTCGACTTTGACTTTATTTTTCGTTTTCTTCCGAGCAAACCCTTTCATTTGATACCCATATCATGGTAGTGCATAATACATAAGTAGTCCGCCATATCGGATTTAGAATGACGTCAGTTATCTAACTATGCATTGTCATCCTAATTAAACGTGTACCTATGCAAAATCTCACCTCAATCGGAAACCGCGAAGTGGGTCAAATTTAACTTCCAAGATTTTCTTACATAGTTACAGGTGAAGCTAATAAAAGCGTGTTAAGAGGCGTTTGTATGGCAGCCATGTTTTTTTGTATGAAAGCCATCTTTTTTTACCAGCTCGTCAATCGACCCAAGGTCCTACTGATTTTTAGTTGGGGCAGTACGGGTGTGCGACTTCTCATTTTCGAGATCCGTAGGGCAGTTCCGGTCAGCGTTCCACTTTCAAGCCATTTCGGACCTTTCCTGGACTCATAGGACCGCCTTCTATACGACTCTCATATATAACTTTTACCCCTGACGGCTCCTTTTGGGAGAACAATTGGGCGAAAATCCAAAATGAACACTTGTATGGCGGCCATATTTTTGTATGGAAGCCATCTTTTTTCACCGGTTCGTCAATCGTCCTAGGGTACTCGACATTTTTAGTTCAAGCACTGTAGGTCTGCAACTTGTAATTTTCGAGATCCGTAGGGCAGTTCCGGTCAGCGTTCCACTTTCAGGTCATTTCGGACTTTTCCTGAACTTACTGGACCCCCTTCTATATGATCCTCATACATGACTTTTATCCCCGGCGGCTCCTTCTGGGAGAAAAATTGGGTGAAAATCCAAAATGAACACTTGTATGGCGGCCATGTTTTTTTGTATGGAAGCCATATTTTTTTCACCAGATCGTCGATCGGCCCAGGGTCTTTGACATTTTTAGTTCCGGCACAGTGGGTGTGCGACTTATAGTTTTTGAGATTCGTAGGGCAGTTCCAGTAAGCGTTCCACTTTCAGGTCATTCTGGACTTTTTCTAAACTCTTAGGCCCCTTTCTATATGACTTTCATACATGACTTTTACCTCCCACGGCTCCTTCTCGGTGAGCAATTGTGTGTAAAGTTCAAAATGAACACTTGTATGGCAGCCATGTTTTTTTGTATGAGACACATCTTTTTTTTACCAGCTCGTCAATCGACCCAAGGTCCTACACATTTTTAGTTCGGGCAGTATGGGTATGCGACTTCTCATTTTCGAGATCCGTGGGGCAGTTCTGGTCAGCGTTCCATTTTTAGGTCTTTTCGGACTTTTCCTAAACTCAATGGTCACCCCTCTATATGACTCCTAAACATGACTTTTACCCCCGACGGCTCCTTCTGGGAGAACAATTGTGTGAAAATCCAAAATGAACACCTGTATGGCAGCTATGTTTTTTTGTATGGAAGCCATCTTTTTTTCACCGGCTCGTCGATCGGCCCAGGGTCCTTGACATTTTTAGTTCCGGTTTAGTGGGTGTGCGACTTATAGTTTTTGAGATCCGTAGGGCAGTTCCAGTAAGCGTTCCACTTTCAGGTCATTCTGGACTTTATCTAAACTCACAGAACTCCCCTCTATACGACTCCCATACATGACTTTTACCCCCCAAGGCTCCTTCCTTCCAGAACAATTGCTCAAAAAGATGCGTTTGTATGGCGGCCATGTTTTTTTGTATGAAAGCCATTTTTTTTACCAGCTCGTCAATCGACCCAAGATCCTACACATTTTTAGGTCGGGCAGTATGGGTGTGCGACCTCTCATTTTCGAGATCCGTGGGGCAGTTCCGGTCAGTGTTCCACTTTCAGGTCATTTCGGACTTTTTCTGAACTCATAGGATCCCCTTCTATACGACTTCCGTACATGAATTTTACCTCCCACGGCTCCTTCTCGGAGAGCAATTGTGTGAAAAATCCAAAATGAACACTTGTATGGCGGCCATATTTTTTTGTATGGAAGCCATCTTTTTTTCAACGGCTCGACGATTTGACCAGGCTCCTCAACATTTTTAGTTCGGGCAGTACGGGTGTGCGACTTCTCGTTTTTGAGATCCGTAGGGCAGTTCCGGTCAGCGGTCTACCTTTAGGTCATTTCAGATTTTTTCTAAACTCACAGGACCTCCTTCTTAACGACTCCCATACATGACTTTTACCCCCTACGACTCCTTCTTGGAGAACAATTGTGTGAAAATGCAAAATGAACACCTGTATGGCAGCCATGTTTTTTTGTATGGAAGCCATCTTTTTTTCACCGGCTCGTCCATCGGCCCAGGGTCCTTGACATTTTTAGTTCAGGCGGTATAGGTTTGCGACTTGTAATTTTCGAGATCCGTAGGGCAGTTCCGGTCAGCGTTCCACTTTCAGGTCATTTCGGACTTTTCCTAAACTTACAGGACCCCCCTCTATACGACTCCCATACAATACTTTTACCCCCACAGGCTCCTTCTGGGAGAACAATTGCTCCAAAAGATGCGTATGTATGGCGGCCATATTGAAAAATGGCGGAAAAAAAAAGTCGATCCCGGATTATGAATCGGTGCCCCCGAAAACCGCCGGACGCCAATTTTCAGCCGGCTCGGAGCAACTTTTTTTCGGCCGCCATTTTAAATCCGCCATCTTGGATTTTTATAACCACCACCGGAAAGCCCCCTCCATCCTCTATGAAAATGGTTCGAGCACCCCCCCGCTATCTCCAATAGTTTCGGAACGGTGAGCGTTTCAATTTTGTATGGCCGCCATTTTTTTGTATGGAAGCCATCTTTTTTTCACCGGCTCGTCAAACGGCCTAAGGTCCTCGACATTTTTAGTTGCAGCACTATAGGTCTGCGACTTTTCGTTCTCGAGATCCGTAGGGCAGTTCCGGTCAGTGTTCCACTTTCAGGTCATTTCGGACTTTTCCTAAACTCACAAGACCCCCTTCTATACGACTCCCATACATCACTTTTACCCCCGAAGGCTCCTTCTGGGAGAATAATTGCTCCAAAAGATGCGTTTGTATGGCGGCCATATTGAAAAATGGCGGAAAAAAAAAGTCGATCCCGGATTATGAATCGGTGCCCCCGAAAACCCCCGGACGCCAATTTTCAGCCGGCTCGCAGTAACTTTTTTTTCGGCCGCCATTTTGAATCCGCCATCTTGAATTTTTATGACCCCCACCGGAAAGCCCTCTCCATCCTCTATGAAATTGGTTAGAGCACCCCCCCACTATCTCTAACGGTTTGGGAACGGTGAGCGTTTCAATTTTGTATGGCAGCCATGTTTTTTTGTATGGAAGCCATCTTTTTTTCACCGGCTCGTCAATTGTCCTAAGGTCCTTGACATTTTTAGTTCCGGCGGTATAGGTTTGCGACTTGGAATTTTCGAGATCCGTAGGGCAGTTCCGGTCAGTGTTCCACTTTCAGGTCATTTCGGACTTTTCCTTAACTCACAGGACCCCCCTCTATACGACTCCCATACATGACTTTTACCCCCGGCGGCTCCTTCTGGGAGAACAATTGGGTGAAAATCCGAAATAAACACTTGTATGGCGGCCATATTGAAAAATGGCGGAAAAAAAAAATCGACCCCGGATTATGAATCAGTGTCCCCGAAAACCCCCGGACGCCAATTTTCAGCCGGCTCGGACCATATTTTTTTTTGGCCGCCATTTTGAATCCGCCATCTTGGATTTTTATGACCCCCACCGGAAAGCCCCCGTCGTCCTCTATGACATTTGGTCGAGCACCCCCCCGCTATCTCCAACGGTTTCGGAACGGTGAGCGTTTAAATTTTGTATGGCCGCCATCTTTTTTTGTATGGACGCCATCTTTTTTTCACCGGCTCGTCAAACGGCCCAGGGTTCTTGACATTTTTAGTTCTGGCAGTGTGGGTGTTCGACTTGTAATTTTCGAGATCCGTAGGGCAGTTCCGGTCAGGGTTCCACTTTCAGGTCATTTCGGATTTTTCCCGGACTCACTGGACCACCTTCTATACGACCCTCATACACGACTTTTACCCCCCACGGCTCCTTCTGGGAGAACAATTATGTCAATCAGTGAGTGAGTCAGTGAGTCAGTGGTAATCGAGCTTTATATATATAAACTAGAGGTCGCGCGGTGCGCGGGCCGCGAGCGGCCCGCGAGGGCTTTTTAGGTGGGGTTTGTAACATGACGCAAAATAAATATGATATTTGATTTTGTATGGCAGCCATGTTTTTTTGTATGAAAGCCCTCTTTTTTTACCAGCTTGTCAATCGACCCAAGGTCCTACACATTTTTAGTTCGGGCAGTATGGGTGTGCGACTTTTCATTTTCGAGATCCGTGGGGCAGTTCCGGTCAGCGTTCCACTTTTAGGTTATTTCGGTTTTTTGCTGAACTCCCTGGACTTCCCTCTATACGTCTCCCATACATCACTTTTACCCCCCGCGGCTCCTTCCGGGAGAACAATTGAGTGAAAATCCAAAAATGAACACTTGTATGGCGGCCATGTTTTTTTGTATAGTAGCCATGATTTTCCACCAGTTCGTCGATCGACCCAAGGTCCTTGACATTTTTAGTTCTGGCAGTATAGGTCTGCGGCTTTCCGTTTTCGAGATCAATCACAAAGGGTCATTTCTCACTGGGCCTCTCTCTGTACGACTCCCACACATGACGTTTACCCCCCATGACTCCTTCTGGGAGAACAATTGCTCCAAAAGATGCGTTTGTATGGCGGCCATATTGAAAAATGGCGGAAAAAAAAGTTGGTCCCGGATTATGAATCGGTGCCCCCGAAAACCTCAGGACGCCAATTTTCAGCCAGATCGGACCATATTTTTTGTTGGCCGCCATTTTGGATCCGCCACCTTGGATTTTTATTACGACCACCGAAAAGCCCCTCTCGTCCTAGATGATATTTGGTCGAGCACCCGCATTCTATCTCTAACGGTTTCGAAACGGTTAGGGTTCAAAAAGCTTAGAGGTCGCGCGGTGCGCGGCCCGCGGGCGGCCCGCGGAGGTTGTGGTTGAACTCTTAAATTAACTTAAAAAATAATTAAAACACGATTTGGAAAGTGCTTTGACTTTGACTGACTTTGACTTTGACTTCGACTTTGACTTTGAATTCGACTTTCACTTTGACTTTATTTTTCGTTTTGTTTCCAGCAGACCCTTTCATTTGATACCCATATCAGGTTGGTAGATAAGAAAATTTTGTCTACCATCTTGGGGCGTCCGCCATATTGAATTAAGTGTGACGTTATTTTAGTTTCGTACTCTTCTCAGCAAACCCTTTCATTTGATACCCATATCATGGTAGTGCATAATACATAAGTAGTCCGCCATATTGGATTTAGAATGACGTCAGTTATCTAACTATGCATTGTCATCCTAACTAAACGTGTGTGCAAAATCTCACCTCAATCGGAAACCGCGAAGTGGATCAAATTTAACTTCCAAGATTTTCTTACATAGTTACAGGTGAAGCTAATAAAAGCGTGTTAAGAGGCGTTTGTATGGCAGCCATGTTTTTTTGTATGAAAGCCATCTTTTTTTACCAGCTCGTCAATCGACCCAAGGTCCTACACATTTTTAGTTCGGGCAGTACGGGTGTGCGACTTCTTATTTTGGAGATCCGTGGGGCAGTTCCGGTCAGCGTTCCACTTTCAGGTCATTTCGGACTTTTCCTGAACTCATAGGAGGGTCCTTCTATACGACTCCTCTACATGAGTTTTACCCCCGAAGGCTCCTTCTGGGAGAACAATTGAGTGAAAATCCAAAATGAACACTTGTATGGCGGCCATGTTTTTTTTTGTATGGAAGCCATCTTTTTTTTACCAGCTCATCAATCGACCCAGAGTCCTCAACATTTTTAGTTCGGGCACTATGGGTCTGCGACTTGTAGTTTTCGAGATCCGTAGGGCTGTTCCAGTCAGGGTTCCACTTTCAGGTCATTTCGGATTTTTCTAAACTCAATGGATCCCCTTCTATACAACTCCCATACGTTACTATTACCCCCCGCGGCTCCTTTGGGAGAAAGAACACTTGCTCCAAAAGAAGCGTTTGTATGACGGCCATGTTTTTTTGTATGAAAGCCATCTTTTTTTGACCAGCTCGTCAATCGACCCAAGGTCCTACACATTTTTAGATCGGGCACTATGTGTCTGCGCTTTGCCGTTATTGAGATCCGTAGGGCAGTTCTGGTCAATGTTCCACTTTAAGGACTTTTCGGATTTTTCCTGAAATCACTGGACCCCCCTCTATACGACTCCCAATCATGACTTTTACCTCCCACGGCTCCTTCTCGGAGAGCAATTGTGTGAAAATCCAAAATGAACACCTGTATGGCAGCCATGTTCTTTTGTATGGAAGCCATCTTTTTTTCACCGGCTCGTCAATCGTCCCACGGTACTCGAAATTTTTAGTTCCGGCACCGTGCGTCTGCAACTTGTAGTTTTCGAGATCTGTAGGGCAGTTCTGGTCACGGTTCCACTTTCAGGTTATTTCGGATTTTTCCTAAACTCACTGGACCCTTCCCTATATAACTCCCATACATAACTTTAACCTCCCACGGCTCCTTCTGTGAGAATAATTGTGCGAAAATCCAAAATGAACACTTGTATGGCGGCCATGTATTTTTTTTGGAAGCCATCTTTTTTTTACCAGCTCATCAATCGACCCAGGGTCCTCGACATTTTTAGTTCGGGCAATATGGGTCTGCGTTTTGCCGTTTTCGAGATCCGTAGGGCAGTTCCGGTCAGGGTTCTACTTTCAGGTCATCTCGGATTTTTCTTAAACTCACTGGAATTTCCACTATACAACTTCCATACATGACTTTTACCCCGCACGACTCCTTTTAGAACAATTGCTCCAAAAGAAGCGTTTATATGGCGGCCATGTTTTTTTGTATGAAAGCCATTTTTTTTTACCAGCTCGTCAATTTACCCAAGATCATACACATTTTTAATTCGAGCAGTATGGGTGTGCGACTTCTCATTTTCGAGATCCGTGGGGCAGTTCCGGTCAGCGTTCCACTTTCAGGTCTTTTCGGACTTTTCATAAACTCATAGGACCCCCTTCTATATGACTCCGATACATGACTTTTACCTCCCACGGCTCCTTCTGGGAGAGCAATTGTGTGAACATCCAAAATGAACACTTGTGTGGCCGCCATCTTTTTTTGTATGGAAGCCATCTTTTTTTCACCGGTTCGTCAAATGGCCCAGGGTCCTTAACATTTTTAGTTGGGGCGGTATAGCATTGCGACTTGTAATTTTCGAGATCCGTAGGGCAGTTCCGGTCAGCGTTCCACTATCAGGTCATTTCGGACTTTTCCTGAACTTATAGGACCCCCTTCTATACGAATTCTATACATGAGTTTTACCACCGAAGGCTCCTTCTGGGAGAACAATTGAGTGAAAATCCAAAATGAACACTTGTATGGCGGCCATCTTTTTTTGTATGGAAGCCATCTTTTTTTCACCGGCTCGTCAATCGTCCCAAGGTACTCGAGATTTTTATTTCCGGCAGTATGGGTGTGCGACTTCTCATTTTCGAGATCCGTAGGGCAGTTCCGGTCAGCGTTCCACTTTCAGGTCATTTCGGACTTTCCTGAACTCATAGGACCCCCTTCTATACGACTCCCAAACATGACGTTTACCCCCGACGGCTCCTTCTGGGAGAACAATTGAGTGAAAAACCAAAATGAACACTTTTGTATGGCCGCCATCTTTTTTTGTATGGAAGCCATCTTTTCTTCACCGGCTCGTCGATCGACCCAGGGTCCTCGACATTTTTAGTTCCGGCAGTATGGGTGTGCGACTTGTAGCTTTCGAGTTCCGTAGGGCAGTTCCGGTCAGCGTTCCACTTTCAGGTCATTTCGGACTTTTCCTAAACTCACAGGACCCCCCTCTATACGACTCCCATACAATACTTTTACCCCCCACGGCTCCTTCTGGGAGACCAATTGCTCCAAAAGATGCGTTTGTATGGCGGCCATATTGAAAAATGGCGGAAAAAAATAATCGACTCCGGATTATGAATCGGTGCCCCCGAAAATCCCCGGATGCCAATTTTCAGCCGGCTCGGACCATTTTTTTTTATGGCCGCCATTTTGAGTCCGCCATCTTGGATTTTTATGACCACCACCGGAAAGCCCCCTCCATCCTCTATGAAAATGGTTCGAGCACCCTGCCGCTATCTCCAACGGTTTAGGAACGGTGAGCGTTTCAATTTTGTATGGCCGCCATTTTTTTTGTATGGAAGCCATCTTTTTTTCACCGGCTCGTCAAACGGCCCAGGGTCCTCGACATTTTTAGTTCCGGCAGTGTGGGTGTTCGACTTTTCATTTTCGAGATCCGTAGGGCAGTTCCGGTCAGTGTTCCACTTTCAGGTCATTTCGGACTTTTCTTAGGCTCACAGGACCCCCCTCTATACGACTCCCATACATCGCTTTTACCCCCGACGGCTCCTTCTGGGAGAACAATTGGGTGAAAATCCAAAATGAACACTTGTATGGCGGCCATATTGGAAAATGGCGGAAAAAAATTTTTGATCCCGGATTATGAATCGGTGCCCCCGAAAACCCCTGGATGCCAATTTTCAGCCGGCTCGGACCATTTTTTTTTTTGGCCGCCATTTTGAATCCGCCATCTTAGATTTTTATGACCCCCACCGGAAAGCCCCCGGCGTCCTCTATGACATTTGGTCGAGCACCCCCCCACTATCTCCAACGGTTTCGGAACGGTGAGCGTTTCAATTTTGTATGGCCGCCATCTTTTTTTGTATGGACGCCATCTTTTTTTTACCGGCTCGTCAAACGGCCCAGGGTTCTTGACATTTTTAGTTCCAGCACTATGGGTGTGCGACTTGTAATTTTCGAGATCCGTAGGGCAGTTCCGGTCAGGGTTCCACTTTCAGGTCATTTCGGATTTTTCCCGGACTCACTGGACCCCCTTCTATACGACTCCCATACATGACTTTAACCCCCCACGGCTCCATCTGGGAGAACAATTATGTCAATCAGTGAGTCAGTCAGTCAGTCAGTGGTAATCGAGCTTTATATATATAAACTAGAGGTCGCGCGCTGCGCGGGCCGCGAGCGGCCCGCGAGGTGGTTTTAGGTGGAGGTTGTAATATGACGTAAAATAAATATGATATTTGGTTTTGACTCCGCCATCTTGGATTTTTATGACCCCCACCGGAAAGCCCCCATCGTCCTCTATGACATTTGGTCGAGCACCCCCCACTATCTCTAACGGTTGCGGAACGGTGAGCGTTTTAATTTTGTATGGCCGCCATCTTTTTTTGTATGGAAGCCATCTTTTTTTCACCGGCTCGTCAAACGGCCCAAGATCCTTGACATTTTTAGTTACGGCAGTATGGGTGTGCGACTTGCCGTTTTCGAAATCCCTATGGCTGTTCCGGTCAGGGTCCCTGTTAGGTCATTTCTCACTGGATCTCCCTCTATACGACTGTCATACATGACTTTTACCCCCGCGGCTCCTTCTGGGAGAACAATTGAGTGAAAATCCAAAATGAACACTTGTATGGCGGCCATGTATTTTTGTATGGAAGCCATCTTTTTTTCATCGACTCGTCCATCGACCCGTTCCAAAAAAAGCTTTTGTATGGCGGCCATATTAAAAAATGGCGGAAAAGAAAAGTCGATCCCGTATTATGAATCGGTGCCCCCGAAAACCCCAGGATACTAATTTTCAGCCAGATCGGACCATTTTTTTTTTGGTGGCCATTTTGAATCCACCATCTTGGATTTTTATCACGACTACAAGAAAGCTCCACTCATCCTCTATGATATTTGGTCGAGCACCCCCCCTCTATCTCTAACGGTTTCGGAATGGTGAGGGTTTCGAAAAAGTAGAGCTCGCGCAGTGCGCGGCCCGCGGGTGGTGGTTTTGGTGGAGCTCTTTAATTAACTTAAAAAAAATAAAAACATGCTTTTGAAAGTGCCTGCAAAGGCTCAGTTGTAATAAAAAACTTCGACTTCGGCTTCGGCTCCGACTTTGACCTTGACCTTGACCTTGACTTTGACTTTGACTTCGACATCGACTTTGAATTCGACTTTGACTTTAATTTTCGTTTTCTTCCCAGCAGACCCATTCATTTGATACCCATATCATAATGGTAGATAAGAAAATTTTGTCTACCATCTTGGTTGGAGCGTCCGCCATATTGAATTAAGTGTGACGTTATATTACTTTTCGTAGTCTTCTCAGCAAACCCTTTCATTTGATACCCATACCATGGTAGTGCATAATACATATGTAGTCCGCCATATTGGATTTAGAATAACGTCAGTTATCTAACTATGCATTGTCATCCTAACTAAACGTGTGTGCAAAAGTTCAACTCAATCGGAAACCGCGAAGTGGGTCAAATTTAACATCCAAGATTTTCTTACATAGTTAGTTAGTTACAGGTGAAGCTAATAAAAGCGTTAAAAAAAAGGTGGAAATAAATTTCGATCCTGGATAATGAATCGGTGCCCCCAAAAACCCAAAGACGCCAATTTTCAGCCCGATCGGAATATATTGTTTTGGCCGCCATTTTGAATCGGCCATCTTGGATTTTTATGAACACAACCGGAAGGCCCCTTTCATCCTCTATGACATTGGTTCGAGCAACCCCCCGCTATCTCTAACATTTTCGGAGTGGAGGGCATTTCTATTTTATATGGCGGCCATGGTTTTTGTATGGAAGCCATCTTCTTTTTATCAACTCGTCAATCGGCCCGAGATCCTACAAATTTTTAGTTCCGGCAGTATGGGTGTGCGACTTCTCATTTTCGAGATCCTTAGGGCAGTTCCGATCAGCGTTCCACTCTCAGGTCATTTCGGACTTTTCCTGAACTCATAGGACCCCCTTCTATACGACTCCCATACATAACTTTTACTTCCCATGGCTCCTACTGGGAGAATAATTGTGTGAAAATCCAAAATGAACACTTGTATTGCGGCCACGTTTTTTTGTATGGAAGCGATCTTTTTTTTACCAGCTCATCAATCGACCCAAGGTCCTACACATTTTTAGTTCAGGCAGTATGGGTGTGCGACTTCTCGTTTTCGAGATCCGTGGGGCAGTTCCGGTCAGCGTTCCACTTTCAGGTCATTTCGGACTTTTTCTGAACTCATAAGACCCCCTTCTATATGACTCCCGTACATGAATTTTACCTTCCACGGCTCCGCCTCGGAGAGCAATTGTGTGAAAAATCCAAAATGAACACTTGTATGGCGGCCATATTTTTTGTATGGAAGCCATCTGTTTTTCACCGGCTCGTCAAACGGCCCAGGGTTCTTGACATTTTTAGTTCAGGCAGTATAGGTTTGCGACTTGTAATTTTCGAGATCCGTAGGGCAGTTCCGGTCAGTGTTCCACTTTCAGGTCATTTCGGACTTTTCCTAAACTCACAGGACCCCCCTCTATACGACTCCCATACATCCCTTTTATCCCCCACGTCTCCTTCTGGGAGAACAATTGGGTGAAAATCCAAAATGAACACTTGTATGGCGGCCATCTTTAAAAATGGCGGAAAGAAAAAATTGATCCCGGATTATGAATCGGTGCCCCCGAAAACCCCCGGACGCCAATTTTCAGCCGGCTCGGACCATATTTTTTTTTGGCCGCCATTTTGAATCCGCCATCTTGGATTTTTATGACCCCCACCGGAAAGCCCCCCTCGTTCTCTATGATATTTGGTCGATCACCCCCCCTCTATCTCTAACGGTTTCGGAACGGTGAGGGTTTTGAAAAAGTAGAGGTTGCGCAGTGCGCGGGCCGCAAGCGGCCCGCGGGTGGCGGTTTTGGTGGTGCTCTTAAATTAACAAAAAGAAAATAAAAACACGCTTTTGAAAGTGCCTGCAAAGGCTGTTGTAATAAAAAAATTGACCTTGACCTTGACTTTATTTTTCGTTTTCTTCCCAGCAGACCCTTTCATTTGATACCCATATCATGATGGTAGATAAGAAAATCTTGTCTGCCATCTTGGGGCGTCCGCCATATTGAATTAAGTGTGACGTTATATTAGTTTTCGTAGTCTTCTCAGCAAACCCTTTCATTTGATACCGATATCATGGTAGTGCATAATACATAAGTAGTCCGCCATATTGGATTTAGACTGACGTCAGTTATCTAACTATGCATTGTCATCCTAACTAAACGTGTGTGCAAAATTTCAACTCAATCGGAAACCGCGAAGTGGGTCAAATTTAACTTCCAAGATTTTCTTACATAGTTAGTCAGTTACAGTTGAAGCTAATAAAAGCGTGTTTAAAAATAAGGTGGAAATAAATTACGATCCCGGATAATGAATCGGTGCCCCCAAAAACCCAAAGACGCCAATTTTCAGCCCGATCGGACCATTATTTTTGGCCGCCATTTTGAATCGGCCATCTTGGGTTTTTATAAACACAACCGGAAAGCCCCCTTCATCTTCTATGACATTGGTTTGAGCACCCCCCCGCTATCTCTGACAGTTTCGAAACGGAGGGCGTTTCCTTTTTTTATGGCGGCCATGATTTTTGTATGGAATCCATCTTTTTTTACCAGCTCGTCAATCGACCCAAGGTCCTACACATTTTTAGTTCGGGCAATATGGGTCTGCGTTTTGCCGTTTTCGAGATCCGTAGGGCAGTTCCGGTCAGGGTTCTACTTTCAGGTCATCTCGGATTTTTCTTAAACTCACTGGAATCTCCACTATACAAATCCCATACATGACTTTTACCCCCCGCGGCTCCTTCCGGGAGAACAATTGCTCCAAAAGATGCGTTTGTATGGCGGCCATATTGAAAAATGGCGGAAAAAAAAAGTTGGCCCCGGATTATGAATCGGTGCCCCCGAAAACCCCCGGACGCCAATTTTCTGCCGGCTCGCAGTAACTTTTTTTTCGGCCGCCATTTTGAATCCGCCATCTTGGATTTTTATGACCACCACCGGAAAGCCCCCTCTATTCTCTATGAAATTAGTTCGAGCATCCCCCCGCTATCTCTAACGGTTTCGGAACGCTGAGGGTTTGAATTTTGTATGGCGGCCATGTTTTTTCGTATGGAAGCCATCTTTTTTTTACGGGCTCGTCCATCGGCCCAGGGTCCTTGACATTTTTAGTTCCAGCACTGTAGGTCTGCGACTTCTTATTTTCGAGATCCGTGGGGCAGTTCTGGTCAGCGTTCCACTTTCAGGTCAATTCGGACTTTTCCTGAACTCACTGGATCTTTCCTGTCTATACGACTCTCATTCATGACTTTTACCCCCCACGGTTCCTTCTGGGAGAACAATTGCTCCAAAAGAAGCGTTTGTATGGCGGCCATTTTTTTTTGTATGGAAGCCATCTTTTTTTCACCGGCTCGTCAAACGGCCCAGGGTCCTTGACATTTTTAGTTCGGGCAGTGTGGGTGTGCGACTTTTCATTTTCGAGATCCCTATGGCTGTTTTGGTCAGGGTTCCACTTTTTCATCAACTCATCAATCGTCCCAGGTTCCTCGACATTTTTAGTTCCAGCACCGTGGTTCTGCGACTCATAGTTTTTGAGATCCGTAGGGCAGTTCCGGTCAGAAGACCACTTTCAGGTCATTTCATACTTTTCCTGAACTCAGTGGACCCCTTTGTATGGAAACCATCTTTTTTTCACCAGCTCGTCAATTGGCTCAGGGTCCTCGACATTTCTGGTTCGGGCACTACAGGTCTGCGACTTGTCGTTTTCGAGATCCGTAGGGCAGTTCCGAACAGCGTTCCACTTTCAGGTCATTTCGGACTTTTTCTGAACTTATGGACTTGTAACCCCCCTCTATCTCTAACGGTTTCGGAACGGTGAGCGTTTCAATATTGTATGGTATTTTTTTTTTTTGCATTGTGGCAATGTTTTTTTCACCTGCTCGTCAAACGGCCCAGGGTCCTTGACATTTTTAGTTCCGGCAGTATGGGTGTGCGACTTGCCGTTTTCGAAATCCCTATGGCAGTTCCGGTAAGCGTTCCACTTTCAGGTCATCCTGGACTTTTCCTGAACTCATAGGACCCCCTTCTATACGACTCCCATACATGACTTTTACCTCCCACGGCTCCTTCTCGGTGAGCAATTGCGTGTAAAGTTCAAAATGAACACGTGTATGGCAGCCATGTTTTTTGTATGGAAGCCATATTTTTTTCACCGGTTCGTCAATCGACCCATGGTCCTCGATTCTATATGACTCCCATACATGACTTTTACCTCCCACGGCTCCTTCTCGGAGAGCAATTGTGCAAAAATCCAAAATGAACACTTCTATGGCGGCCATGTTTTTTTGTATGGAAGCCATCTTTTTTTCACCGGCGCGACGATCTGACCAGGCTCCTCGACATTTTTAGTTCCGGCAACCACGGTCTGCGACTTGTAGTTTTCGAGCTCCGTAGGGCTGTTCCAGTCAGGGTTCCACTTTCAGGTCATTTTGGATTTTTCTGAACTCACTGGATCCCCTTCTATACAACTCCCATACGTGACTTTTACCCCCCGCGGCTCCTTTGGGAGAACACTTGCTCCAAAAGAAGCGTTTGTATGGCAGCCATGTTTTTTTGTATGGAAGTCATCTTTTCTTCACCGGCTCGTCGATCGACCCAGGGTCCTCGACATTTTTAGATCCGGCAGTATGGGTGTGCGACTTATAGTTTTTGAGATCCGTAGGGCAGTTCCAGTAAGCGTTCCACTTTCAGGTCATTCTGGACCTTTTCTAAACTCACAGAACTCCCCTCTATACGACTCCCATACATGACTTTTACCCCCCAAGGCTCCTTCCTTCCAGAACAATTGCTCCAAAAGATGCGTTTGTATGGCGGCCATGTTTTTTTGTATGAAAGCCATTTTTTTACCAGCTCGTCAATCGACCCAAGATTCTACACAGTTTTAGTTCGGGCAGTATGGGTGTGCGACCTCTCATTTTCGAGATCCGTGGGGCAGTTCCAGTCAGCGTTCCACTTTCAGGTCTTTTGGGACTTTTCCTAAACTCAATGGGCACCCCTCTATACGATTCCCATACATGACTTTTACCCCCGACGGCTCCTTCTGGGAGAACAATTGTGTGAAAATCCAAAATGAACACCTGTATGGCAGCCATGTTTTTTTGTATGGAAGCCATCTTTTTTTCACCGGCACGTCAATGGACCCAGGGTCCTCGACATTTTTAGTTCCCGCAACGTGCATCTGCGACTTGTAGTTTTCGAGATCCGTAGGACAGTTCCGATCAGCGTTCCACTTTCAGGTCGTTTCGGACTTTTCTTAAACTCAAAAGACCCCTCTCTATATGACGCCCATACATCACTTTTACCCCCGGCGGCTGCTTATGGGAGAACAATTGTGTGAAAAATTCAAAATGATCACTTGTATGGCAGCCATGTTTTTTTGTATGGAAGCCATCTTTTTTTCACCGGCTCGTCGATCGGCCCAGGGTCTTTGACATTTTTAGTTCCGGTTTAGTGGGTGTGCGACTTATAGTTTTTGATATCCGTAGGGTAGTTCCTTAAACTCAAAAGACCCCTCTCTATATGACGCCCATACATAACTTTAACCTCCCACGGCTCCTTCTGTGAGAATAATTGTGCGAAAATCCAAAATGAACACTTGTATGGCGGCCATGTATTTTTTTTGGAAGCCATCTTTTTTTTACCAGCTCATCAATCGACCCAGGGTCCTCGACATTTTTAGTTCGGGCAATATGGGTCTGCGTTTTGCCGTTTTCGAGATCCGTAGGGCAGTTCCGGTCAGGGTTCTACTTGCAGGTCATCTCGGATTTTTCTTAAACTCACTGGAATTTCCACTATACAACTTCCATATATGACTTTTACCCCGCACGACTCCTTTTTGAACAATTGCTCCAAAAGAAGCGTTTATATGGCGGCCATGTTTTTTTGTATGAAAGCCATTTTTTTTTACCAGCTCGTCAATTTACCCAAGATCATACACATTTTTAATTCGAGCAGTATGGGTGTGCGACTTCTCATTTTCGAGATCCGTGGGGCAGTTCCGGTCATTGTTCCACTTTCAGGTCTTTTCGGACTTTTCATAAACTCATAGGACCCCCTTCTATATGACTCCGATACATGACTTTTACCTCCCACGGCTCCTTCTGGGAGAACAATTGTGTGAACATCCAAAATGAACACTTGTATGGCCGCCATCTTTTTTTGTATGGAAGCCATCTTTTTTTCACCGGCACGTCAATGGACCCAGGGTCCTCGACATTTTTAGTTCCCGCAACGTGCATCTGCGACTTGTAGTTTTCGAGATCCGTAGGACAGTTCCGATCAGCGTTCCACTTTCAGGTCGTTTCGGACTTTTCTTAAACTCAAAAGACCCCTCTCTATATGACGCCCATACATCACTTTTACCCCCGGCGGCTGCTTATGGGAGAACAATTGTGTGAACATCCAAAATGAACACTTGTATGGCCGCCATCTTTTTTTGTATGGAAGCCATCTTTTTTTCACCGGCTCGTCAATCGTCCCAAGGTACTCGAGATTTTTAGTTCCGGCAGTATGGGTGTGTGACTTCTCATTTTCGAGATCCGTAGGGCAGTTCCGGTCAGCGTTCCACTTTCAGGTCATTTCGGACTTTCCTGAACTCATAGGACCCCCTTCTATACGACTCCCAAATATGACGTTTACCCCCGACGGCTCCTTCTGGGAGAACAATTGAGTGAAAAACCGAAATGAAAACTTTTGTATGGCCGCCATCTTTTTTTGTATGGAAGCCATCTTTTCTTCACCGGCTCGTCGATCGACCCAGGGTCCTCGACATTTTTAGTTCCGGCAGTATGGGTGTGCGACTTGTAACTTTCGAGTTCCGTAGGGCAGTTCTGGTCAGCGTTCCACTTTCAGGTCATTTCGGACTTTTCCTAAACTCACAGGACCCCCCTCTATACGACTCCCATACAATACTTTTACCCCCCACGGCTCCTTCTGGGAGAACAATTGCTCCAAAAGATGCGTTTGTATGGCGGCCATATTGAAAAATGGCGGAAAATAAAAGTCGACCACGGATTATGAATCGGTGTCCCCGAAAACCCCCGGACGCCAATTTTCAGCCAGCTCGGAGCAACTAATTTTTCGGCCGCCATTTTGGATCCGCCATCTTGGATTTTTATGACCACCACCGGAAAGCCCCCTCCATCCTCTATGAAAATGGTTCGAGCACCCCCCCGCTATCTCCAACGGTTTCGGAACGGTGAGCGTTTCAATTTTGTATGGCGCCATTTTTTTTGTATGGAAGCCATCTTTTTTTCACCGGCTCGTCAAACGGCCCAAGGTCCTCGACATTTTTAGTTCAGGTGGTATAGGTTTGCGACTTGCCGTTTTCGAGATCCGTAGGGCAGTTCTGGTCAGCGTTCCACTTTCAGGTCATTTCGGACTTTTCTTAGGCTCACAGGACCCCCCTCTATACGACTCCCATACATCGCTTTTACCCCCGACGGCTCCTTCTGGGAGAACAATTGGGTGAAAATCCAAAATGAACACTTGTATGGCGGCCATATTGGAAAATGGCGGAAAAAAATTTTTGATCCCGGATTATGAATCGGTGCCCCCGAAAACCCCTGGATGCCAATTTTCAGCCGGCTCGGACCATTTTTTTTTTTGGCCGCCATTTTGAATCCGCCATCTTAGATTTTTATGACCCCCACCGGAAAGCCCCCGGCGTCCTCTATGACATTTGGTCGAGCACCCCCCCACTATCTCCAACGGTTTCGGAACGGTGAGCGTTTCAATTTTGTATGGCCGCCATCTTTTTTTGTATGGACGCCATCTTTTTTTTACCGGCTCGTCAAACGGCCCAGGGTTCTTGACATTTTTAGTTCCAGCACTATGGGTGTGCGACTTGTAATTTTCGAGATCCGTAGGGCAGTTCCGGTCAGGGTTCCACTTTCAGGTCATTTCGGATTTTTCCCGGACTCACTGGACCCCCTTCTATACGACTCCCATACATGACTTTAACCCCCCACGGCTCCATCTGGGAGAACAATTATGTCAATCAGTGAGTCAGTCAGTCAGTCAGTGGTAATCGAGCTTTATATATATAAACTAGAGGTCGCGCGGTGCGCGGGCCGCGAGCGGCCCGCGAGGGCTTTTTAGGTGGGGTTTGTAACATGACGCAAAATAAATATGATATTTGATTTTGTATGGCAGCCATGTTTTTTTGTATGAAAGCCCTCTTTTTTTACCAGCTTGTCAATCGACCCAAGGTCCTACACATTTTTAGTTCGGGCAGTATGGGTGTGCGACTTTTCATTTTCGAGATCCGTGGGGCAGTTCCGGTCAGCGTTCCACTTTTAGGTTATTTCGGTTTTTTGCTGAACTCCCTGGACTTCCCTCTATACGTCTCCCATACATCACTTTTACCCCCCGCGGCTCCTTCCGGGAGAACAATTGAGTGAAAATCCAAAAATGAACACTTGTATGGCGGCCATGTTTTTTTGTATAGTAGCCATGATTTTCCACCAGTTCGTCGATCGACCCAAGGTCCTTGACATTTTTAGTTCTGGCAGTATAGGTCTGCGGCTTTCCGTTTTCGAGATCAATCACAAAGGGTCATTTCTCACTGGGCCTCTCTCTGTACGACTCCCACACATGACGTTTACCCCCCATGACTCCTTCTGGGAGAACAATTGCTCCAAAAGATGCGTTTGTATGGCGGCCATATTGAAAAATGGCGGAAAAAAAAGTTGGTCCCGGATTATGAATCGGTGCCCCCGAAAACCTCAGGACGCCAATTTTCAGCCAGATCGGACCATATTTTTTGTTGGCCGCCATTTTGGATCCGCCACCTTGGATTTTTATTACGACCACCGAAAAGCCCCTCTCGTCCTAGATGATATTTGGTCGAGCACCCGCATTCTATCTCTAACGGTTTCGAAACGGTTAGGGTTCAAAAAGCTTAGAGGTCGCGCGGTGCGCGGCCCGCGGGCGGCCCGCGGAGGTTGTGGTTGAACTCTTAAATTAACTTAAAAAATAATTAAAACACGATTTGGAAAGTGCTTTGACTTTGACTGACTTTGACTTTGACTTCGACTTTGACTTTGAATTCGACTTTCACTTTGACTTTATTTTTCGTTTTGTTTCCAGCAGACCCTTTCATTTGATACCCATATCAGGTTGGTAGATAAGAAAATTTTGTCTACCATCTTGGGGCGTCCGCCATATTGAATTAAGTGTGACGTTATTTTAGTTTCGTACTCTTCTCAGCAAACCCTTTCATTTGATACCCATATCATGGTAGTGCATAATACATAAGTAGTCCGCCATATTGGATTTAGAATGACGTCAGTTATCTAACTATGCATTGTCATCCTAACTAAACGTGTGTGCAAAATCTCACCTCAATCGGAAACCGCGAAGTGGATCAAATTTAACTTCCAAGATTTTCTTACATAGTTACAGGTGAAGCTAATAAAAGCGTGTTAAGAGGCGTTTGTATGGCAGCCATGTTTTTTTGTATGAAAGCCATCTTTTTTTACCAGCTCGTCAATCGACCCAAGGTCCTACACATTTTTAGTTCGGGCAGTACGGGTGTGCGACTTCTTATTTTGGAGATCCGTGGGGCAGTTCCGGTCAGCGTTCCACTTTCAGGTCATTTCGGACTTTTCCTGAACTCATAGGAGGGTCCTTCTATACGACTCCTCTACATGAGTTTTACCCCCGAAGGCTCCTTCTGGGAGAACAATTGAGTGAAAATCCAAAATGAACACTTGTATGGCGGCCATGTTTTTTTTTGTATGGAAGCCATCTTTTTTTTACCAGCTCATCAATCGACCCAGAGTCCTCAACATTTTTAGTTCGGGCACTATGGGTCTGCGACTTGTAGTTTTCGAGATCCGTAGGGCTGTTCCAGTCAGGGTTCCACTTTCAGGTCATTTCGGATTTTTCTAAACTCAATGGATCCCCTTCTATACAACTCCCATACGTTACTATTACCCCCCGCGGCTCCTTTGGGAGAAAGAACACTTGCTCCAAAAGAAGCGTTTGTATGACGGCCATGTTTTTTTGTATGAAAGCCATCTTTTTTTGACCAGCTCGTCAATCGACCCAAGGTCCTACACATTTTTAGATCGGGCACTATGTGTCTGCGCTTTGCCGTTATTGAGATCCGTAGGGCAGTTCTGGTCAATGTTCCACTTTAAGGACTTTTCGGATTTTTCCTGAAATCACTGGACCCCCCTCTATACGACTCCCAATCATGACTTTTACCTCCCACGGCTCCTTCTCGGAGAGCAATTGTGTGAAAATCCAAAATGAACACCTGTATGGCAGCCATGTTCTTTTGTATGGAAGCCATCTTTTTTTCACCGGCTCGTCAATCGTCCCACGGTACTCGAAATTTTTAGTTCCGGCACCGTGCGTCTGCAACTTGTAGTTTTCGAGATCTGTAGGGCAGTTCTGGTCACGGTTCCACTTTCAGGTTATTTCGGATTTTTCCTAAACTCACTGGACCCTTCCCTATATAACTCCCATACATAACTTTAACCTCCCACGGCTCCTTCTGTGAGAATAATTGTGCGAAAATCCAAAATGAACACTTGTATGGCGGCCATGTATTTTTTTTGGAAGCCATCTTTTTTTTACCAGCTCATCAATCGACCCAGGGTCCTCGACATTTTTAGTTCGGGCAATATGGGTCTGCGTTTTGCCGTTTTCGAGATCCGTAGGGCAGTTCCGGTCAGGGTTCTACTTTCAGGTCATCTCGGATTTTTCTTAAACTCACTGGAATTTCCACTATACAACTTCCATACATGACTTTTACCCCGCACGACTCCTTTTAGAACAATTGCTCCAAAAGAAGCGTTTATATGGCGGCCATGTTTTTTTGTATGAAAGCCATTTTTTTTTACCAGCTCGTCAATTTACCCAAGATCATACACATTTTTAATTCGAGCAGTATGGGTGTGCGACTTCTCATTTTCGAGATCCGTGGGGCAGTTCCGGTCAGCGTTCCACTTTCAGGTCTTTTCGGACTTTTCATAAACTCATAGGACCCCCTTCTATATGACTCCGATACATGACTTTTACCTCCCACGGCTCCTTCTGGGAGAGCAATTGTGTGAACATCCAAAATGAACACTTGTGTGGCCGCCATCTTTTTTTGTATGGAAGCCATCTTTTTTTCACCGGTTCGTCAAATGGCCCAGGGTCCTTAACATTTTTAGTTGGGGCGGTATAGCATTGCGACTTGTAATTTTCGAGATCCGTAGGGCAGTTCCGGTCAGCGTTCCACTATCAGGTCATTTCGGACTTTTCCTGAACTTATAGGACCCCCTTCTATACGAATTCTATACATGAGTTTTACCACCGAAGGCTCCTTCTGGGAGAACAATTGAGTGAAAATCCAAAATGAACACTTGTATGGCGGCCATCTTTTTTTGTATGGAAGCCATCTTTTTTTCACCGGCTCGTCAATCGTCCCAAGGTACTCGAGATTTTTATTTCCGGCAGTATGGGTGTGCGACTTCTCATTTTCGAGATCCGTAGGGCAGTTCCGGTCAGCGTTCCACTTTCAGGTCATTTCGGACTTTCCTGAACTCATAGGACCCCCTTCTATACGACTCCCAAACATGACGTTTACCCCCGACGGCTCCTTCTGGGAGAACAATTGAGTGAAAAACCAAAATGAACACTTTTGTATGGCCGCCATCTTTTTTTGTATGGAAGCCATCTTTTCTTCACCGGCTCGTCGATCGACCCAGGGTCCTCGACATTTTTAGTTCCGGCAGTATGGGTGTGCGACTTGTAGCTTTCGAGTTCCGTAGGGCAGTTCCGGTCAGCGTTCCACTTTCAGGTCATTTCGGACTTTTCCTAAACTCACAGGACCCCCCTCTATACGACTCCCATACAATACTTTTACCCCCCACGGCTCCTTCTGGGAGACCAATTGCTCCAAAAGATGCGTTTGTATGGCGGCCATATTGAAAAATGGCGGAAAAAAATAATCGACTCCGGATTATGAATCGGTGCCCCCGAAAATCCCCGGATGCCAATTTTCAGCCGGCTCGGACCATTTTTTTTTATGGCCGCCATTTTGAGTCCGCCATCTTGGATTTTTATGACCACCACCGGAAAGCCCCCTCCATCCTCTATGAAAATGGTTCGAGCACCCTGCCGCTATCTCCAACGGTTTAGGAACGGTGAGCGTTTCAATTTTGTATGGCCGCCATTTTTTTTGTATGGAAGCCATCTTTTTTTCACCGGCTCGTCAAACGGCCCAGGGTCCTCGACATTTTTAGTTCCGGCAGTGTGGGTGTTCGACTTTTCATTTTCGAGATCCGTAGGGCAGTTCCGGTCAGTGTTCCACTTTCAGGTCATTTCGGACTTTTCTTAGGCTCACAGGACCCCCCTCTATACGACTCCCATACATCGCTTTTACCCCCGACGGCTCCTTCTGGGAGAACAATTGGGTGAAAATCCAAAATGAACACTTGTATGGCGGCCATATTGGAAAATGGCGGAAAAAAATTTTTGATCCCGGATTATGAATCGGTGCCCCCGAAAACCCCTGGATGCCAATTTTCAGCCGGCTCGGACCATTTTTTTTTTTGGCCGCCATTTTGAATCCGCCATCTTAGATTTTTATGACCCCCACCGGAAAGCCCCCGGCGTCCTCTATGACATTTGGTCGAGCACCCCCCCACTATCTCCAACGGTTTCGGAACGGTGAGCGTTTCAATTTTGTATGGCCGCCATCTTTTTTTGTATGGACGCCATCTTTTTTTTACCGGCTCGTCAAACGGCCCAGGGTTCTTGACATTTTTAGTTCCAGCACTATGGGTGTGCGACTTGTAATTTTCGAGATCCGTAGGGCAGTTCCGGTCAGGGTTCCACTTTCAGGTCATTTCGGATTTTTCCCGGACTCACTGGACCCCCTTCTATACGACTCCCATACATGACTTTAACCCCCCACGGCTCCATCTGGGAGAACAATTATGTCAATCAGTGAGTCAGTCAGTCAGTCAGTGGTAATCGAGCTTTATATATATAAACTAGAGGTCGCGCGGTGCGCGGGCCGCGAGCGGCCCGCGAGGGCTTTTTAGGTGGGGTTTGTAACATGACGCAAAATAAATATGATATTTGATTTTGTATGGCAGCCATGTTTTTTTGTATGAAAGCCCTCTTTTTTTACCAGCTTGTCAATCGACCCAAGGTCCTACACATTTTTAGTTCGGGCAGTATGGGTGTGCGACTTTTCATTTTCGAGATCCGTGGGGCAGTTCCGGTCAGCGTTCCACTTTTAGGTTATTTCGGTTTTTTGCTGAACTCCCTGGACTTCCCTCTATACGTCTCCCATACATCACTTTTACCCCCCGCGGCTCCTTCCGGGAGAACAATTGAGTGAAAATCCAAAAATGAACACTTGTATGGCGGCCATGTTTTTTTGTATAGTAGCCATGATTTTCCACCAGTTCGTCGATCGACCCAAGGTCCTTGACATTTTTAGTTCTGGCAGTATAGGTCTGCGGCTTTCCGTTTTCGAGATCAATCACAAAGGGTCATTTCTCACTGGGCCTCTCTCTGTACGACTCCCACACATGACGTTTACCCCCCATGACTCCTTCTGGGAGAACAATTGCTCCAAAAGATGCGTTTGTATGGCGGCCATATTGAAAAATGGCGGAAAAAAAAGTTGGTCCCGGATTATGAATCGGTGCCCCCGAAAACCTCAGGACGCCAATTTTCAGCCAGATCGGACCATATTTTTTGTTGGCCGCCATTTTGGATCCGCCACCTTGGATTTTTATTACGACCACCGAAAAGCCCCTCTCGTCCTAGATGATATTTGGTCGAGCACCCGCATTCTATCTCTAACGGTTTCGAAACGGTTAGGGTTCAAAAAGCTTAGAGGTCGCGCGGTGCGCGGCCCGCGGGCGGCCCGCGGAGGTTGTGGTTGAACTCTTAAATTAACTTAAAAAATAATTAAAACACGATTTGGAAAGTGCTTTGACTTTGACTGACTTTGACTTTGACTTCGACTTTGACTTTGAATTCGACTTTCACTTTGACTTTATTTTTCGTTTTGTTTCCAGCAGACCCTTTCATTTGATACCCATATCAGGTTGGTAGATAAGAAAATTTTGTCTACCATCTTGGGGCGTCCGCCATATTGAATTAAGTGTGACGTTATTTTAGTTTCGTACTCTTCTCAGCAAACCCTTTCATTTGATACCCATATCATGGTAGTGCATAATACATAAGTAGTCCGCCATATTGGATTTAGAATGACGTCAGTTATCTAACTATGCATTGTCATCCTAACTAAACGTGTGTGCAAAATCTCACCTCAATCGGAAACCGCGAAGTGGATCAAATTTAACTTCCAAGATTTTCTTACATAGTTACAGGTGAAGCTAATAAAAGCGTGTTAAGAGGCGTTTGTATGGCAGCCATGTTTTTTTGTATGAAAGCCATCTTTTTTTACCAGCTCGTCAATCGACCCAAGGTCCTACACATTTTTAGTTCGGGCAGTACGGGTGTGCGACTTCTTATTTTGGAGATCCGTGGGGCAGTTCCGGTCAGCGTTCCACTTTCAGGTCATTTCGGACTTTTCCTGAACTCATAGGAGGGTCCTTCTATACGACTCCTCTACATGAGTTTTACCCCCGAAGGCTCCTTCTGGGAGAACAATTGAGTGAAAATCCAAAATGAACACTTGTATGGCGGCCATGTTTTTTTTTGTATGGAAGCCATCTTTTTTTTACCAGCTCATCAATCGACCCAGAGTCCTCAACATTTTTAGTTCGGGCACTATGGGTCTGCGACTTGTAGTTTTCGAGATCCGTAGGGCTGTTCCAGTCAGGGTTCCACTTTCAGGTCATTTCGGATTTTTCTAAACTCAATGGATCCCCTTCTATACAACTCCCATACGTTACTATTACCCCCCGCGGCTCCTTTGGGAGAAAGAACACTTGCTCCAAAAGAAGCGTTTGTATGACGGCCATGTTTTTTTGTATGAAAGCCATCTTTTTTTGACCAGCTCGTCAATCGACCCAAGGTCCTACACATTTTTAGATCGGGCACTATGTGTCTGCGCTTTGCCGTTATTGAGATCCGTAGGGCAGTTCTGGTCAATGTTCCACTTTAAGGACTTTTCGGATTTTTCCTGAAATCACTGGACCCCCCTCTATACGACTCCCAATCATGACTTTTACCTCCCACGGCTCCTTCTCGGAGAGCAATTGTGTGAAAATCCAAAATGAACACCTGTATGGCAGCCATGTTCTTTTGTATGGAAGCCATCTTTTTTTCACCGGCTCGTCAATCGTCCCACGGTACTCGAAATTTTTAGTTCCGGCACCGTGCGTCTGCAACTTGTAGTTTTCGAGATCTGTAGGGCAGTTCTGGTCACGGTTCCACTTTCAGGTTATTTCGGATTTTTCCTAAACTCACTGGACCCTTCCCTATATAACTCCCATACATAACTTTAACCTCCCACGGCTCCTTCTGTGAGAATAATTGTGCGAAAATCCAAAATGAACACTTGTATGGCGGCCATGTATTTTTTTTGGAAGCCATCTTTTTTTTACCAGCTCATCAATCGACCCAGGGTCCTCGACATTTTTAGTTCGGGCAATATGGGTCTGCGTTTTGCCGTTTTCGAGATCCGTAGGGCAGTTCCGGTCAGGGTTCTACTTTCAGGTCATCTCGGATTTTTCTTAAACTCACTGGAATTTCCACTATACAACTTCCATACATGACTTTTACCCCGCACGACTCCTTTTAGAACAATTGCTCCAAAAGAAGCGTTTATATGGCGGCCATGTTTTTTTGTATGAAAGCCATTTTTTTTTACCAGCTCGTCAATTTACCCAAGATCATACACATTTTTAATTCGAGCAGTATGGGTGTGCGACTTCTCATTTTCGAGATCCGTGGGGCAGTTCCGGTCAGCGTTCCACTTTCAGGTCTTTTCGGACTTTTCATAAACTCATAGGACCCCCTTCTATATGACTCCGATACATGACTTTTACCTCCCACGGCTCCTTCTGGGAGAGCAATTGTGTGAACATCCAAAATGAACACTTGTGTGGCCGCCATCTTTTTTTGTATGGAAGCCATCTTTTTTTCACCGGTTCGTCAAATGGCCCAGGGTCCTTAACATTTTTAGTTGGGGCGGTATAGCATTGCGACTTGTAATTTTCGAGATCCGTAGGGCAGTTCCGGTCAGCGTTCCACTATCAGGTCATTTCGGACTTTTCCTGAACTTATAGGACCCCCTTCTATACGAATTCTATACATGAGTTTTACCACCGAAGGCTCCTTCTGGGAGAACAATTGAGTGAAAATCCAAAATGAACACTTGTATGGCGGCCATCTTTTTTTGTATGGAAGCCATCTTTTTTTCACCGGCTCGTCAATCGTCCCAAGGTACTCGAGATTTTTATTTCCGGCAGTATGGGTGTGCGACTTCTCATTTTCGAGATCCGTAGGGCAGTTCCGGTCAGCGTTCCACTTTCAGGTCATTTCGGACTTTCCTGAACTCATAGGACCCCCTTCTATACGACTCCCAAACATGACGTTTACCCCCGACGGCTCCTTCTGGGAGAACAATTGAGTGAAAAACCAAAATGAACACTTTTGTATGGCCGCCATCTTTTTTTGTATGGAAGCCATCTTTTCTTCACCGGCTCGTCGATCGACCCAGGGTCCTCGACATTTTTAGTTCCGGCAGTATGGGTGTGCGACTTGTAGCTTTCGAGTTCCGTAGGGCAGTTCCGGTCAGCGTTCCACTTTCAGGTCATTTCGGACTTTTCCTAAACTCACAGGACCCCCCTCTATACGACTCCCATACAATACTTTTACCCCCCACGGCTCCTTCTGGGAGACCAATTGCTCCAAAAGATGCGTTTGTATGGCGGCCATATTGAAAAATGGCGGAAAAAAATAATCGACTCCGGATTATGAATCGGTGCCCCCGAAAATCCCCGGATGCCAATTTTCAGCCGGCTCGGACCATTTTTTTTTATGGCCGCCATTTTGAGTCCGCCATCTTGGATTTTTATGACCACCACCGGAAAGCCCCCTCCATCCTCTATGAAAATGGTTCGAGCACCCTGCCGCTATCTCCAACGGTTTAGGAACGGTGAGCGTTTCAATTTTGTATGGCCGCCATTTTTTTTGTATGGAAGCCATCTTTTTTTCACCGGCTCGTCAAACGGCCCAGGGTCCTCGACATTTTTAGTTCCGGCAGTGTGGGTGTTCGACTTTTCATTTTCGAGATCCGTAGGGCAGTTCCGGTCAGTGTTCCACTTTCAGGTCATTTCGGACTTTTCTTAGGCTCACAGGACCCCCCTCTATACGACTCCCATACATCGCTTTTACCCCCGACGGCTCCTTCTGGGAGAACAATTGGGTGAAAATCCAAAATGAACACTTGTATGGCGGCCATATTGGAAAATGGCGGAAAAAAATTTTTGATCCCGGATTATGAATCGGTGCCCCCGAAAACCCCTGGATGCCAATTTTCAGCCGGCTCGGACCATTTTTTTTTTTGGCCGCCATTTTGAATCCGCCATCTTAGATTTTTATGACCCCCACCGGAAAGCCCCCGGCGTCCTCTATGACATTTGGTCGAGCACCCCCCCACTATCTCCAACGGTTTCGGAACGGTGAGCGTTTCAATTTTGTATGGCCGCCATCTTTTTTTGTATGGACGCCATCTTTTTTTTACCGGCTCGTCAAACGGCCCAGGGTTCTTGACATTTTTAGTTCCAGCACTATGGGTGTGCGACTTGTAATTTTCGAGATCCGTAGGGCAGTTCCGGTCAGGGTTCCACTTTCAGGTCATTTCGGATTTTTCCCGGACTCACTGGACCCCCTTCTATACGACTCCCATACATGACTTTAACCCCCCACGGCTCCATCTGGGAGAACAATTATGTCAATCAGTGAGTCAGTCAGTCAGTCAGTGGTAATCGAGCTTTATATATATAAATAAAAATCGGTATAAAATAAAAAAAGTTCGGGGTAAAATAAAAAAGTGGGTAAATATTGGGGATTTATGTTCCCAATATTTTCAATTATGTAGGCCATGGCAAAAATTATGAACAGAATAGGTTTATAAAATACATACTAAGTACCCAAATATACCCATACTATATAAAATAACTCTGTTATCGCAATTTTTTGTATTATGTTAATTTATTGTATTCTTTTCATTTATTTACTTTAGCTTTGTTTATTACAAAACTACCACTAAATTTGGGGAAAATTTTATGAAAATTCTTTAACTGGGGAAAATATTTACTCAATGAAACTAGGTAGGTACTATAATAAAAAACTGTTGCAATCAAAGAGTCTTTGGTTCCAATGTAACAGGCTGTTCTTTTGGAGCAGGATTTTGGAACTGTTATTTCCCTGGAACTGGAACAGGTGAAACAGGTTTCTAAATTTACCTGTTACAGACCACCTCTATGATAAATATCTCTATACATTAGATGCTGATTCGGATACCTCCGTCAATACCAATGCTTTATACAGGCTGTGAGTGCTATCGTAACGAAAACTAATACCATGGATTCAGTATCTACATGATTCTGGATACTTCAGAGGGAAAATTTTGCGTCAGACTTTCCAAAAATTTTACGAATTTGTACGCAGAACTTAGTTCGTTGTAAAACTGCGAACAAAGTCGCAATTTTCTAAAATGTTGACGGCGCGGTTCTCTATGCTTGTCAGCATATTACGAATAGAATAGAATAGAATAGATCTTTATTTCATGTAAACCAGATACAGGCACTTATGAAAAAGAATCTAGGTGCACGGTTCCAAATAGTAAGTAGATCCTATGGAGAAGAACCGGCAAGAAATGAAACATTCAGAACTAATATTTATGTATTTCATTTATCAATGTCTTCGGTTGGTCTGAGTTCTTTGGTATCTTTTGTTAATTGCTGGTTAACTTATACAGCAGAGAAAAAAAATCAAAAGCTACTCTTTAACAACAGAGATTTTCATTCTACAGGGAAACGAGGCCGATTTGGAGGTTCTAAATATTCTATATGTATAGTCTAAGGCTGACATTCAGAGACGACAGAAACGAGGCTAAGCGTGAACTTACGCTTCCATCAATACCAATACAACATGCGCCTTAATCAATATGGTAGGTAATTGGATTTTATAAAATTAACGATAGTCTTTATTTTAAATGACAAATAACTAGATTCGACGCAATTCGCGCAAGCTAGCTCACGCTCATTTTTGTATGCAGCCGATTTGAAATTAATTGTTTACCAATGCGTCGCAGTCTACCAGATAACGTTGGTAAATATCACAAATTACTTTGTAGCGATAATTTTTGTCCTTATGTTTTTAATATGTGTAAATAACGGTAATTAATAGGAACTGACGGGCAAACGATACCTACACAATATATTGATTTAGTGCGTCCTGATGGTAGAGAAGACTTGTCACGCGGACTCTAGGATCACCCTATTGCTTTGGTCTATGGTCACAAATATTTACTAGGTAGGTACCTTTAAATCAGCTATACAGGATATTTTTTTATGTAGTGCGCAAAATTTGCAGAGTGATTCAGTCTCTGTTCCTAAATGCAACCGCAATATTGGGATATACTTAAAAACAAAACAAAAATTCGATTTAGTATGGGGGATACGTATAATTTACTAGCGCAAGCCATACAAAATCATTTTTTATTTTTTTTGTGAATTTTTTTACTGCATTTGGGAACGGACACTGAATCACTCTGCAAATTATTCGCACTACATGAAAAATTATCCTGTATATCGAACAAGGGTCTAGAATGATAATGAGTTTAAACTATTACTATTTTCTTTTTAGTTTTTAATCAAAATACTAACTTGACTGCAACTTCGTCATCCTGTTGTAGGTACAAATTCTCCACACCTACAAATTTTCAAATAACTACCATTCTACCGACAAGATACTTCTACTGAATTACAACATTTTGTTCCTTAATAATCTTTATCTTTTTCTTGATATCTGTATCCACCTCAAATGAAGAACCCGCTTACGCTAATTATCCGCAATTCCGCGATGTACTCAGTGTTGCTAGAGTTCTAAATACTTTTGGAAAAGAAAATCAAATCAAATAACTCCCTAATCAAAAACCGCTTTCACTTTCGTCGACCACGCGAAATCTTGGCAAAGGCACTCAAAAGCTTCATTTTACGGTGGTATAGCTAAAGTCATTCATATAGGTTGGACAGGGAGGACATTAGAGGGAGGAGGGCCCGCCGGAGGGAGCGGCCCTCCGCCCGGGATAGATTTGAAGGTACAATCATTTTTTATGCGAGGGGAAATAATGCTGGCGAGGGCGGGGACACACGCAGCGTAATCGAAATACCACAAGAATTGTTTTGTTTGAAAATAAATTATGGCAGACAAAGCGACCTTCGTAATAAATACGTCATAATTCACTTCGAAGTTATAATAGCTTCCATTTACTATCTGACTACATAAAGTTTTTTGACCATGGAGTTTCTTGCCGATATCTTCTCCAGGACCAACCCAATTTCCACTCAGAATCACGACGTTTAATAAAATAAATATCATAGACGCTCAATAATTATGTGCTTTCCTTGTTAGCAAATAAACAATAGTAGGTACCTACCTACTCGTGGTTTTGATCACGTAGCTGCTGGCTAGCGGAAAGTATAAACTATAAAAATATGAGGAAATGTTTTTTTTTTTCAAACGGCCTACCGAATCTTTGCCTGTTTTTATCATATAAAATTGGTACCTGGCACTGAAATATTAAAACCACATCTTAATAAAAAAAAAAGTTAAAAATTAAAACTTCTTAGATAGATACCTACTTGTCTTGGACTTGGTTTCTTTTTTGATTTATCGAAATGAAACCCCTGTGGTCAGCTCTTCCTGTGAATTTCATAAAAGGTAGGAATCTGTGAGTGAGAAATAGGCAACAGTATTCATCTGTGCGCTACCTACAAACTCTGATTACCAATGCATTTGTTACCGTTATTTGGTGGACTCGTAATCAGAATCGATTCAATTTGAACACTACAAGAATGTTCATTACGTTGTTCCATTTGTCGAGCGGAGTGATTTTAAAAGCATACTGCTCAATGTGGACTGTTGAACTGTCAACATTAAATCGATTCCAATTACGAGCGTGTATCGTGATTACGCTGCTGGTCAAGCAGTGAACGTCAACGGGGTGATGATGATGATTTATGAGTCTCTGTATTTATGCAGAACAACAGATATTACAGTAGGTAAGCTAATTTTAACCATAAAGCTAAAATCGCGAAGTAAATAAAAAAAATTGTTTCACAAAATCTCTCCGTGCATACCAAACCTATCGCAAAGCCCTGCCCTCCGTAATAAAGAGCGTGTCTCGAAACTGCCATAAAGGCTGGACGCATTACTTTTTACTCGCAGCGATAAGAACGCTTTTCGGACTTGTACATACGAGCGGTGTATGTGAGGCTATCGGCTATATAGCGTATGTGGAAGATTCTTCTTGTTATAGGTACATAGGCCGTTATTGATGTAGAATTTTTGTGTAAAAAGAATACTAGAAATATTTTTTTTTAAGTTATAGAAATCTAATCGACTTAAAATATCTGGAATAGCATTAGTAGATAGAGATACCGTTAGTAGTAGTAATAAAGAAAAATATTTTATTTTGATCCCGCACAAATAATTACTTTGCTCAAATAAATAAATATAAAAAATAAAAAACGGAATCTAAATCTAAATTAATATTATAAAGAGAAAAGATTTGATTTTTTGTATGTTTGTTTGTAATGAATAAACTCAAAAACTACTGGACCGATTTCAAAAATTCTTTCACTACCAGAATGCTACATTATCAGTGAATAACATAGGCTATAATTTATAAAGATATCACGCGGGCGAAGCCGCTTGCGGAAGCTAGTATGAAATATGTAACTACAGAGTTGCTATACGAATTATTAAAATGGATCCTATCTCAGCATAAACTGCAAGATTTTCAGATAAGACTATACTCCATTGTTGTTATAAAACAGTACACACAACTGTTTTACCAAGGCAAAAATATATTTTCAACCATTCCTTCAAGTAACCCTACTTCAGCTCATCTTCGCTAACTATTAAGGTTCATAAAAGCATTATACTGTGTTAAATCCCTGCTAGAAGCAAACACGTTGTATGTTTCTATATAAATATTTCTTTGCTAAATGGACTTCTATACTTTTATATGAAAAGCCGTACCTGCACAAAAAATCAACGAGTTTTAGGCAATTTAATTTTTGTATAATATTTCACTGTACACTCATTCGACTAGATGAAGGGACGTCAAAGTGGGAACTTAGGTTATCTTTATCATTTCTATACGTGTAATCATTATTTTGGTAAGAACAAGTTAGAGAATTTTCCAATTTCGCCTAGAGATTGTAATCTTAAGGAAATTTAAATTAGTTAAACTACTAATTGGATTTGATTGGTTTTTGTGTACAGTCACAGAAAGTGATACCAAATACAGTCTGTCAAGAAAGTCATGAAAAGGATTTTGAAGGAACTAAAATTCTTCTTCGCTTGCAACCCTAAATAAGTACCGTAGGTGTCAGTTTGGGCACAACGATGTGTTTATTTTACTATTCTGTGTAGATTTTTTGTGATAAAAAAATGTTTTCGGCATTATTATATTAAAAATAAACAAGAGAATATACAAGTGGCGCCCTCAATCCTTTTCATGACTTTCTTGACAGACTATACGTGGTTTCATTTAATGTCGTAACGTCGTCACCACCCTGTATATTCCTACAATTTCTTAACTGTATTCTTGTACGCGACAAAAGTATCGTATACACGCAGCCTACTGGCGCACTAGAGCGCGCATATCTTCGCGAGTGTACTGACCGGAAAATGGGAATTTTCTCCCGGCGCGTCGATCGGGGGCAGTTATTGCCAAAATATTGGATACCACGCTCCTATGTGAACCGTTATCTGAATTTTAGTGGCTTTTATGCTCTTTTTCCTTTAGGGGAGCATGGGGTAGGCAGAGCTTTAAAGCTTACATTCAGAGACGACCGAAACGAGTCTAAGCGTGAACTTACGCTTCCATATGTCAATTTTACGAACAAATTTTGACAGATGGAAGCGTAAGTTGACGCTTAGACTCGTTTCTGTCGTCTCTGAATGTAAGCCTAAGTTCGGCGGTATACAACACTTAAAACCATAAGTCAGTACAAAAACGTTTACAAGAACCGTACCGATAGCATCAACTCTTGTAAGAATTGTTCCTTACACATTGAATACATTACATCAATTTATCATTTGTTTCTAAAAATAGGCCGCAATTATTAAAAAAAAAAAGTTCTAAAACTAAAACCCGACTACTGAAAAGGTGTGAAACAAGAAAATATTATACATATTCATAGTGATGTTCAGAGGAAAGCCGTGGTCGTATGCCACTTTGCCCTAAAGCTTATGATCGCTTACTACTGTTAGACTGTATTGTTTTGTTAGGGTAACTGTAGGTTTGCGCCTCATGATAGGGTCTGACAAGAGAGTGGCCTACCAGCAGATTTGGGCAAGTTTCGGCGTTGGTATGAGTCAATTACAAAACATCTTATATATTATGAAAGTTTTTTCGTTAGGAAACTTTGTCCTAGATGGATACCACACAATTTGAAAAGGCTGTGTAAAAGACCTCAATAGAGGAGTGGGTCCACTGCTTCTCTCAGTGGTTCCATGAAAAGCAACGATGCATAGATTGTAAAGGAGGAAAAAAAAAGTCTACTTCGTTTCTTTTTTGATATTCTAAAAACTTTTTAGTGTTACTTCGTAATAATAATTTAAAACGAGATAACAATAATACGTTAATTATGTTTGTTTAAAATTATTTACTCAAGTTGACGCCATCCATATCGAAGACACACATTATTATTTTTGTTGTTTAGTATGTAAATTGTGGACGAGTAAATAAAAAAGTGGGTTACATTTGATTAGTCGGGCTCCAGTCGGAAGTGATGAGTCCTTTGTTACCTAATGTATATGTAAAATGTATCCTTATGTAAAAGACGTCATCCTAATGTGTTTTTCGGTTTTGTAATAATATATTATATTCCATTTCATACAGGGTGCGTTCTGTGACCGTACACAAAAAACAATGAAATCTAATCCTTAGCCACAGAAACTAATTAAAAATTTCATAATTTTACACATAATTATCACGATCTCTAGGCACAGTTTAAAAAGTCTTCAACGTATTCTTACCAAAATTTATTTTATTTACACGTGTAGAACAGATAAAGGTGACATAAAATTCTACTTCGATGTCCCTTAAAAATTTATATATTATTTTATTTGTTGTTTACCTAATTTATCTTAGAGATTAATGATTGAAATAAAAAATGCACTTACGTAAGCAATAAACATGAATATGCCGTTGAAATAATGAAACATAGGTACATTGTCTATATTTCGGTACCAAATAGGTAGATATGTAAAAAAAACTCTGACGTTTAAATTTTTGCTTGTATACCATTCACTTAATATCAATCACACCTCACTTAACCTCACTGTTACAAATATGAAGATTACCTACTCTATAATCCTATTGCGTAAAAGAACAAAAAAAATGTATTTCAATACTCTTGAAATACTCGATCACACCATACCAATTTCATATCTGTAACGACGTACACAATCTGAGGCCCACCGTTCTAAGAGCGTCTGCCAATTTCATTTTCATATTGCAAGAACGAATGTTGGTAAAACGGAACAAGAACCGGACAACATGACAAAAGTTTCTAAAACAAATATCTGGAATACCTAATTAGTAAATCACATACGCATCACGTGATAACACCATGTTACCATTATTTTGTAATTATCTTCGGTTTGAACAAGATACGGCTGTTTGTCGGCGGCGGCGGGCGATATGTGACTCACTTAATATTAACCAATAAAGGAAGAATTATTGATTAATAATTTTATATAAAAAACTGCATTTTTTGCGATCCAGCAGAATAGACATAAGCGTCTCCCAAGTTTAATCGCAATACTTTATTTTACTCATTTTCGACCAAGGATAAAAGGACCAGTAATAAGGAAAAACTACCACAACAGGAATCTGAAGGGCAGCCACTAGATAACATAAGGATATCTATAAGGAAACCATATTTCTGCTGGTTTATAGATACAGGTGGAAGTTCCCGCCTATCCACCTAATTATCCTGGTCAACCCCTAAGGAAAGAGCGGAGCTATTCTCTTTTACCCGACTGTGGCGAAGCCGAAAAGGAGAGTATTGTTTTTGGTTGGTATGTAGGTATGTCTGTGGTTACTGTTAGCCTGTATCATCCCACTGCTGGGCAAAGGCCTCCTCCTGAATGTAGGTAGACGTAAAAAATGTTTTTCATGACTTTGTTAAGGGGATGTCAAAATAAAGGGCTCGAAGAGACGATTTCTATATCTTATACACTAGAATAACTTAACATTATTAAAACTAAAAAAAATAAACTTTAACGAATTATAAAAATAATAAAGCTAACTAAAAAAATGAATATACCTATAACATAATTGTTTTACGGCTTTCGTTACATTGTAAATGCCTCTGACTGTATGTTATAATTTTTAGTAAAGGACATTCGTTTTTCTTTCATCTTTTTAAGTTCGTATTTTTGCAGTCGGGTTTTTAGTTTTTATTAAAAATACTAAAAACCCGACTGCAAAAATACTTGTTACAACAATAACAAGATAATACTTAATTTGTTTTTCATCATTTACTATAACATTACATACACAAGTTATGATATTTAATGACTTACACATAAGATAGTTACGTCTCATATGATTATTATTTAAGTCATTAGCAAGTCGCCATATTTGATATATTAATTAACATAGGTATTTAATTTATTTCACAGCCAAGCCGCGACGTGTTGGGTTAGGTAATGTACTAATGACGGCGGTTCTTTTTAACAATGACTTTTTTCTTTTTATTTTACCGACGTATGACATTGTTATCGCTTCACCCATTATAGTCTATTATCGTTAAGATTAATTAGCGGGGAAATAAGAACCAGTCGGTAATTACATTTTGTAAGAAAAACGATTATAATAACAAAAAGTATTAATTTATAAAAGATTTTGTCTAGTTTATTATGTTATTTTGTGAAAATATTTTTCATATCTACTGTCATCACCAAAAAAAATACCAGAAAATTTGGGTTTTAATGAACAAGAATTAGTATCTACTATTTTTCTGTAGACTTGTGGGTATTTTGACAAGGAGGATTTATTTTTATTTTCTTAAAAATAAAATGATATATATTTTATTTTCTATAAGTATTTTAATCAAGTAAATTCAAGAAAAATATATATTTAATAGCTAGCTACTGCTACGATTGAGACCACTATAGCTAACAATTTTTAGTCGGCTTTTAGATTTTTTACATAGGTACTTTGGTCCTTCGAGCCGCTTGTGCCACATCTCCAACTGCTATCAACCTAGCTGGTACTAATAAACGTATAGTGGGTAGCAATAGTAGGAGATAGGCGGATATAGAAGAAAGAAAGAAGAAATTTAATAAAAAAAACATTTATTCAGCATGAACACATTGACAACACAAGAGAGAATAAAAATTAAAGACTAGAAAAAGAGACAAATAAAAAATAAAACTCATAAAATATATAGGTAAGTATTAAAATGATTGTTGATAGAATAGAATAGAATAGAATAGATCTTTATGATATGCTAGACGGGACTGTCCCATCCAAAGACACTGGGTGGATATAGCCATAGGTATACGCAGGTGAATGTCCAGTAATATAAGTACTAATAACACTAACATAGCATATAAGCACAATTTGTTACTAACCCATCACTAACAACTTATGGGCTTCAATGCCTGAAATAAAGAAATTTTATTTATTAAGGTAAGTAAGTGAAGTAAGGTAAGTCAAGCATGCCCATGCTGAAAGGATAGCCAGCTCAGCATTTGCTGGGAGCGGAGAGCCCAACGCTGATTCGCAGTTGGCACCCCTGCAGTACCTACATATTAGTCCAAATGTTAGGTTTCATCTCGCGAGAGAAAACTGAAGAAAACACGAAGAGGATAGTAACAACAGTAAGTATCGTGAGGGACTTATTATAAACATTTTTTATTCACATAAATGTTAGATAATAAACAACCTAAGGGGATCGACCAACTCGTATCTTTTTTCTAAATTCTAATTTGCATATTATAATGATAATGTGCGATATCTTAGTTTATTTTCATTTAGTTTCGATTCTCAGGAAACTAGCGATTAAAGTGGATAAATTAACCGTCTCTCATTGTTTGTAGCATATCTACGAGTAACTTAGCCATGAATATTCTGAATTCATGAATATTAGTATTATGAATATTCTGTTTACTGCAGCATATGTACTTTAATCATAACCGGAAGCTTTGAATAATTATTTTTTGTATTTGAAAATAATAACTAGGTTTAAAGATAAAGATATTCGCCAAAGATATGGTACAAAAGCTGTTACACTAACAACCTCTAAGTGTCCAACACTGAACACGCGACAAAAATATGTGCTTTTCCATACAAATAACTCATTACTACTCGACTAAATGCACGGAACAGCAGATTTTTCTTTCTCGCGATTTTAGTGTTGGGCCCATAGTAAAAGTTGTTCATAAGAGTTCAATGACCCCTTAAAAAGATCGGGACTACAAATGTAGGACCCTAGATAAACACTGTACTTGAGAATTATCAATTTACCTGGTTCTAAATTTAAGCGACTGAAACGTCAACAGATTTTAGCACATTATACAACGCTAAATAGCTATATCAATACATGTCACCCTAAGTACTATCTTTACAGTAAAACCCCGCTTAACAAAAATAGAAAACAGTTTTTAATTGGTCGTTGGATGCCGAAAAAAGTATACGGCATTCCTTTTTTAATCTGCACTCTGCTATTGGTTGGCGAGTGACGTAAAAAGCTCAACGCCCCTTCGGCGTGGCGTGCGGCCGCGCTACGACTTTTTTATGTTCGCCTTTTTAGGCTATAAAAAGAGACGTAGGTATATAGGGGAACTATACATAACACCGAATTGGGGTTACAGTGAATGCAATTCATTATGATCTAAAGAGTACCGGAATATATCGCGTGTTAGTTTTGAAACTACGTAATTACATGTTGTGATTTAACGACTAATGAAGGTTAAGTACATAACCCATTTGTTTTTACAGTCGCCGTCAAATATTTTATTGTCTTACTTAATAAATGGGGTAAATACACATAAAAATCACATTATAACCGTAAACATTAAGTGATACAATATGAAAACAATCTAATTTCCCTACACAGCTTTATCGGCCAATAATGCCCGATATAATACGCCTATGCTTTATTACAATAACAACTGGCAAAATACCCGGGGATGCTTATTTTTTTATTATTAATATCGCATAAACAATAACTTAATAACTTGATCCCCACCCACAGTAGCTCGCGCCGTATTGGTTCGAGTAAAAATAGGCTGTGGGGGTGCGAAAGGGACGCGTGTATCTATGAGCATTGCTGTCTTCCTCGCACGCAGAAAACACGTCGCCTTCAAACATAGAATACATTTAT
Source organism: Allophyes oxyacanthae (assembly GCA_932294325.1). Lineage (NCBI taxonomy): Eukaryota > Metazoa > Arthropoda > Insecta > Lepidoptera > Noctuidae > Allophyes > Allophyes oxyacanthae. The sequence continues at coordinate 5,115,437 of OW028611.1, forward strand.
CGATGTTTAGAGCATAAAAATTGACAGATTTTTTTCAGTTCATTCATTCATTGTGACCAGTGGCGTCGGGCAGACGTGTCCCGACCGTCGCATTGAAGGGTTGTCTCAAAAAACGCTCAAGGTTTTTCGTGTGTATGAAAATTTATTTATCAGTGGATATAAAGACAAAAGTGAACTTTATGGGATTAAGTTAATGAAAACTCTGTTGTGTTCTGTGTTTGTAACTTTCAAGTTAAAGCTAAGGTAAGTTTTAGTGTGTGCATTAGTACATTTTTATGATTGACATGATTTTTCTAATTTCTTTTTCATATCTTGGGTTTATTTCAGTTTTACCGATTACGAAAACCATAACCTTTACCCATCTTAAATATTGATTTGTTAATATTTTAGTAGTTACTTTTTAGTTTCACTTTTTAATAAATTATAGTGAATACTTTGTTTAACTAAAGCTTGTTAATATTTATTCTAGGTTTATTGACAAAGAAGTGAACTAAATCTACGAACAAACAATTTAAAAAGAATAGTGTTGTAAAAAATATACTTTAACTAAATTATACGTAGTTTAATAAGTTATATTAGGGGTAATAAATACTTTTAACATTATTTTCCTGAAGGAATAATACTGTCCAAATTAAGTACATCATAACGTAATAATTAACTCGCCTAATAGGTATAAATTATTAACAATAAAAGAGGCTCTATAAACCAATATCAATATATGATAAAATTATCCTATAAATAATTATATATTATGTGATTCATAGATAATCATTGTCATATATACCTAAGCACCTACCTATATTATTTAGCGGAATATTTTAGGGAACACGAAATAACAAATATTGTAATTATTTGAAAATTTTCCTTCATTGTTTAAAAACGCATAACAAAGTTTTGTTCAAATCCAGGAAAATTTGACAAATATTATTATAGCTATTAATGTACATTATTATGGTTAATTTAATAGTCATATTAATTTATTCAGCCAGAAGTGCATCAGTCAATGTTATTAGCAGGATTCGCTGTATGACCTTAGTTAAAAATGTCTTCTTTTTAACATGCAAACCGTCAGACTGGAAAACTTTCAGCTATTGTTATATAGTTAATTGCCATGACCCCTAATAAAAACGTGTCATTTTTAAACACTAATTAAATAATACCTGTCTCTTGTCATTTATATGCCAATGAATAGAGATGGCAATAGACTTAAGAGCTAGTTTAGTTAAATAAAGTTTAATCATAATTCTTATTAAGGTGGTTTATGTTTACAAACAAGCATTATGCGAGGCCGCCTAACTACACATATTGTTTTTACGACATCTATCTATAAAGGTCATAATCACAATCATAATTGACATAATCGCCTTTCTTGGCAGAAAGTTTTGCAAATATTCTAAAAATTACTTATGACTAAACGTACGTGACCGACCGTTCCGCATTTTTTTACATTACTCGCATATTAGCTTGCGAAGCAGACTTCTGTATACTTTACTTATTTCGCAAGTAACATACGTCGCTAAAAACTGTTTTAAATATGAAACTCATGGATTTGTTCGCCCGTCAGGTATGATCAGTTGCGCGACCCCCGCTGGCATGCCGCCCGCGCATCACTCCACACATCCCCCAGCTTGGGGATCACTGCTACAACCGCCGACAGTGGTATGTACATTAACTTTCTTAAATGTTTCTTTATAATAGCTTAATAAACACAATGTTCTACAATAACAACCTTCTTTATAGAAATCCGAACCGATGGAAGACGGAAGCTTTCTGAAAGATCAAACCAGTGGCTTCTACTCCGAGGGTTTTCACAGCGCGTCGCCCTCTTCATCCAGCAAAGATTCGAACGGGCACTCTCCGCGCAGCGTCGGCAGCTCAGGCGAACCTTCACCTTTCTATGATAACGTGACTCTCAAAGCCAAAGCTAATCTCGGCATGCATTTGGACTCATTCCGTAATGGCCTGCCGTACAATCTGCTCACACCACCTGGCTTCGAGCATCGGAACAATGACGGACGTGAACCTTCACCCGGTTATGAAACATCCTACTCGCCAAGAAATTTAGCGCCACCCGCACATGTATCAACACCTTTGGCACGTGCTGACGCTACCCCACCGAAATCACCCCCCAGAACACCTTCATCCCCTGATAGGGAACATGAGAGAAGATCCTTTGAACGCTACCATGATTCTGGATTCGATGGTAACGGACAGAAGACCGACGCTGATGATGGCCGCGATTGCTCCGGTGATGAAGATTTTGACGACGAACCAGGTCTTCGAGTACCTGCCGTCAACTCCCACGGCAAAGTTAAAACTTTTAAATGCAAACAGTGTGAATTCGTTGCTGTAACCAAACTTAGCTTCTGGGAGCACAGTAAAGAACACATCAAGCCAGAAAAGATGTTATGCTGCAGGAAGTGTCCGTTCGTCACAGAGTACAAACATCACCTAGAATATCACATGAGGAATCATTTGGGATCCAAGCCATTCCAGTGTACTCAGTGTTCATACTCGTGCGTCAACAAATCAATGCTCAACTCTCATTTGAAGTCGCACTCCAACGTGTATCAGTACCGTTGCGCAGACTGCAACTACGCAACCAAGTACTGCCACTCCCTGAAGCTTCACTTACGAAAGTACCAGCACAACCCTGCCATGGTGCTGAATCCCGACGGCACGCCGAATCCGCTGCCAATTATCGACGTCTACGGAACTCGACGCGGACCTAAGCAAAAGGCGCTGTCCAAGATGTTCGATCATCCGTCGTCAATGAACAACAACAACCAACCACAACCTCCCCCACCGACACACTCACTGTTTGGAAGCCACTTCCCCGTCAACCTACCTTACCTCCCACCACTGCTACCTCACTCATTCTTATTCCCGCCGAACAATAACTATGAACATCGCACATCGCCTAAACTACCTGAAATGCCGTCTGAAAAGTGCCGAACGCTCTCTCCTCCACCTTCGCTACTCCACCAGCGTCTTTCTTACGCTGATAGGCCCCTAGAAGGTACGACGTCACCGCCTGCTGAATCGCCGAAGAGCATGCCGCGAACACCGACAACTCCTAGAGAGCTGCCTCCAGCACAGGTTAACGACGCTCTAGACCTCACGAACACGAAGACCAGTGAGGCAGGTACGCCACCTCCCAGCACAGAGCGAGCGACACCTGTCACACCGACCACCGCCCTCAAAAACAGGAGAAAAGGTCGTGCATACAAGCTACAACCAGCAGCGTTGAGACTCCAACACGAGGATGAGAAGACGAGGGATATGGAAATATCCGACTCGGAGTCGGAAGGTTCCGTGGAAGCCCCTGCAACTTCTCAGTCGTATACGTGTCAGTACTGTGACATTACGTTCGGAGACCTGACGATGCACACTATCCATATGGGTTTCCATGGTTACAATGATCCGTTTATGTGTAACAAATGTGGGGAGCGGAGTGCGGACCGCGTAGCGTTCTTCATCCACCTGGGACGAGCGCAGCATGCCTAGCTGAGCATAGCGTAGTGGTCCTAGTCAACGCTTTTGTGGTAGAGGCTATGTGTTAGTGACAAGTAAATTATTATAGAGTATTTTATTAAGGCCAAAGACTATGTATTGTACCTATCTGTAATTACCGCAAAAGTGAATCGGAGAAAATGTTTTAGTTCGTAACTATGTTAGGTCCTTTAATAATTGTTCATTAAAAATTGATCAGTCTTTCCGCGATTCACTTTTGAATCTACGAATTCATGTTAAACATAATGAGAGAAATAAATTGGAATGAGTCATGGATTTCAATTTTAATTTTTCATAAAATGTAAATAGAGATATAATTATGCTTACTTGCACGTATTAGTCATAGGTAATATAATTAGTCTGTATGTTACCCTGTGTTTTAGTAGATGTACGAGTAGGTGACGTAGTTACGAGTGACCAATGTATAAACAAGACTGTACCTCTCGATTAAGTACAAAACAGTTCATAATTCACATGTTTTAGTTTAGTTTAGTTTTTAGTCATAGTAAATAGAAAGAAATAGAACTTACTAATATCAACGAATTAAAAGAAAGCATTAGTGAGGTCTAGTTTCTCCAATACCTTCATCTAAATGTAACACTCGTTATTTTTAGATACAATCGAAATAAGTTACAAACTTATAAATAAAAATACCTATCCAATTAATGTTAACTTTAGCTTTGTAATTACAAGGCTTTGTTATATTGGATCTAAAAATAGCTCACTCTGTAGTTATAAAGTGTTACATATAGAAGAACAATTTAGTTTAACGTTCTGTACATTACATACAATACAACGGTGAAGTTACCTATTAGTCATAGCGTTAACTATAGTTTAAAACATTAAAAATTACAATAACAATTTAATGTATATTATAATAATTAAATCAGAGTGTATTTATAACGTAGTATGAAGAAAGATTTTATTTTATTTATTTATCCTTATTGTGTATGTAATTTGTATGAGAGTCGTAATTTGGTGTATTGTCGGGTATTGGTTTCGATATTGTTTCGTAAATTCATTTATACGTATGTTGCATATATGTTGCAACCTGACCTTGCTTTGTCAAAACAAAACTGTTGCCTAAGTTAAAAAAATTGCAACGTCAACATAACTTTGTCATACCATCTATATTGTCTACGGTGTGATTTTTTATAACTTTTTTAACTCAATAAGTTGTACGCGTTTGTTAATAAGCACTGTAACGATGTCGGATAAAAATTGCAAAAAATACACTTGCAAGGTTATATGCTATAAAAAATGTCATGTAAGTACCTAAGCAGCGTTAAGAGATGTACAAATACTTTATTTCGTAATTGTCTTCATTTGCAAAACTGCATTAAATTACCATTGTAAGTAAATCTGTTGTAAAGTTTTAAAAATAAATTGTATGAAAATGAATTTAGGTATGCAACATTGAGTGTAAATTAATGAAGGATTTTGTGTGCTGGATACATAATAAAATTGAAAGTTTTATCTTAATTTATTTTTTATATCATTAGCTCACACTCATCTAATTTCTAAAATAAAGTCTAGCCTCCTTACATAATATCTATATATTAATACATGAAGAGAAAAGTTTGTACCCCTTTTTAGCAAATTGCGCGCATGGAGAAAACTGATATTTGGCACAGTTGGTTTATATGGAGAAGGAGTGCAGAATGCTAAAATTACCGTCGAATTTCGACCACAAGGCCACCACTACTGAATAACTTTGGGTCACGAGTTAGGCGCTACGCAAACATAAACACTTTTTGTTACCGATCCGATACCACAGGAAACCGTGGTTGCAGTGTCCGATAACGGCCAATGGACACAGTCGTCGATTGCTACTAATGAACACCAGGAACAGTTCCATGGTTGTGTTCTGCCAGTGTCACAATGAATGGATATCGATGAAGAATTTGTTTGGAAAATTATTACTCTTTTGTCTTCCACTGAAAACATTTTAGATTATAGTTACTTACGTCGAACACCTTTCGATCGGCCATCGGTGTTTGTCAAGTGGAAGCAACTAAAAACCACAGTGACTGCGTCTTCGTAAGAAATAGTCGATTTCATAATCATTATAGGTATGAATATTAAATATTTACTGGTAGTAGCTGGTTTCTTGTATCACAGAAGATACGTATGCGCAACGCCTTAGCGTTAGTGTAACCTTGATATAACCTTGACAATCTTATTAAGTGTTTAGTATAGAGGGGTACATAAATACTCCTTGCATCAACGCTTGTTCAAATGTTTATGAATGCAATGGTTTGTGATAACTTGGCCTTAATCGTCTTGGGAATATAAACAATTGAAGTATTCCACGAATGCTAATCTGAATGCGGAGCAATCCAAAACTACACAGGTACGTCTTGATGTGATAAAATAATGAGCGGAATGATGATTTAACCTGCTTTTACTAAGATAATGATGGAACAGCCGAACAAAGAGTTTTAAGTAATATCGCCATTCAATAATCCCATACCGTGTAACTAACATTGAAAGGTAAATAAAGCGTATGTAAAAAAAAATTGAATTAGGCATTCACAATCAGCTAGCTACAGGCATGAACACAATTTTGTTTTTATATTAGGTACCGACTTACGCGCTATTTTAATTACACGGTATGGGATTATCAATGACAATATAAATTATCATTTAATATGAGACATAGTTGAACTATATCTATATCAAACCCAGTTTAAAAAATCTTTATTCAGATAAACAGGATTCGTTTTTATGTATTCAGCATATTCACTCCGAATTCAAAATTAGAATTTGCACGGCTTGCGCTAGTAAATTATGCGCGTCCTCCATACAAAGTCGAATTTTTGTTTTGTTTTAAAGTGAATCTGAATACTGCGGTTGCATTTAGGAACAAACACCGAATCGCTCTGCAAAGTAGGTATACTCACTACATAAATAAATATCCTGTACCTACATTAGGAAATTTCAACTTTTCCTTTTATTTTATTTTATGTTGGCCCACACTAGGATTTCTCCTGTATCGTGACATACATATCGGACAAACTCCCTGTAAATCATACAAATATTCGTTCCATGCGGGGATCGAATCCCCGGCACCTAGCGCAGAAAGCGAATCGCTTAGCTACTACGACAACCATGCTATCTATATCTGGTAATTCTACCTCTCTGGTTACCTGTGAACCTCTTTTTTTTTAAATCTTTATTTTTCATTTAGGGGGTTTTTTTGTGAACCTCTTTGTTCGACGGAATTATTGAATGGGTGAAGAGGAAGTCCGGAAGCCCGTGTCCACTGGACCTTTAAGGGTTACCAATTATGAACCCCTTGTGTAGTCGGCCACCTAGACTTTACAATGTTGGGTCGGCGTTCAATCTAACCAGATGGATTAATTATCATCGGACATCCGTAAAACAATTATCTAGGCATATTGATATTCTAAACGACTATCATTCATTTTAATTTTTAACCCCCGATAATCAAAACATATTGTCGAATTAAGAACCTCCTCCTTTTTTGAAGTCGATTAACAATTAAGTCGCGGCGTTCATGTTAGCCCGGCTAGTGTTGCAAGCGTCCATACGGTAACCGCTTACCATCAGGCGGGCCGTATGCTAGTATGACACGTTAGTCGTACATAAAATAAGTAGGTAGTAATCTAGTAGCCCCAGGCGAGCTTATAACATTAAAGGCCACTAAGGTTTTGTAAGACAGCGGTCATATCATTTATTTATGCTTGTTTTACGTGCTCTTCGGAGCACGCGGGAGTTTCGATGTGAAAAAACGAGCGCCACCCGATGCATGCGGTAGCCCTATGAGCTTCGAATCCCTTGTATGTAGTACATTACAGAAGGAAAACCTAACGCATAATCTATTTCGGTTTGATTGGTGTTCAAAATTGCATATGCTTCCTTATGATTAGGGAAACCTATACAATATTGCAATTCAATTTAATATTAATCATTATTCCGAATATGCTGTTGCTGTGCTTCTAAATGAAGGAGGTACCTAATTTACACTGATCACCTTAGCAACAAGCCGTAGGTAAACAGTTCACCATCATCGAATAAGCTCTGGTAACCGAATTTGCTGGATGCATTTGAGTTTAAGTTTTCTTTATTCTTACAGACTATGCACGGGGGGGGTTCAAAGATTTATACATGGTTGGCAACGCACGGTTGATGCCCCTGGTGTTGCAAGCGTCCATAGGTTACGGTAACCGCTTACCATCAGGCGGGCCTGCTTGATGGCCAATTTGCCACCTTAGTGGTATAAAAATGTTTCTAAAGTTGTGTCTACCAGATTTTTTTTTGTTTTTACTTGAATAACAGATTACTGATACGTTATAATAGACACCCAGAATGACACTGATTTCCGTCTACCACAATCTTCTATTCACAGAACGGCTGAGATCTATTAGAGCGTACTTAGACTTTACTTTGGAATTATGTAGGTACCTACTTTCTTTATTGACTTCAGGCTTTGTTTATTAACTTCTTCGGTTTTAGCGTATGCTCAGCACAATTTCACAATTTTGGCTAGAAATTCTAAATCAAAGTAAAAGCTAAATAAGCTTAGCAAAGTTTAAGTAAAGTCTGAGCTAAGTCAAAGTACGTACTGTTATAGATCTCAGCGTAAGAGTGCACCTCTCCCAAACAGAGAAGCCTATACGATATAGCCTAGGTCCTAGGGTCATAGATCGTAGACACCACTTGAGACCGCGGGTGATAGACATAAGAGGCCTAGTTTTATACATGACTATGGCTCTTGCTATTATATTATATATTATCTACTTTATATAATTCTATTGTATAGGAAGAATTATAATAATACTCACGACGATTTTCCTTTCATTGTCAAATCGATTAAAATAAAGCACATGACTCACTAATTAGGGACCTAAAAAGATAACTAAACGCAAGTAGCACTACCAACAAAAATATAAGTAAGTAATGTGTTACCAACCTACTGGTTTTTTACCCTTATGTGTAAAATGTTGTATCATACTAATTTAAATTGTAAAACTAACGTAGCTACCTACGTTTTTTATTTTGAGGACATTAGACGAATAACTGCTAATAATTTACATTATTTTAACTTCTTTATTACCTATGCTTAATTTTCTTCACTATAATAATTACCTAGTGCATCTCGTGCTGATAAAAAAATAAAGGAAAATTCGAGCTATAATATATAATAATATTGTTCTAATAAATCAGTTGAAACAATAAATTAATTATACATCTATAATTACATATTTATATTTGTGGTATCGCAAAAATTTGTAGGTATCTGGTATAGAACGAATAAAAAAATGAATATTTACTTTAAGCATCATTCTCAACTATGGTAGGAAAAGGAAATAGTTATTTGTTATACAAGAGTGCAAAGTTGCTTTTTAACCGCGTGTTCAATTTTGATGACCGAGCAAGCGAAGGATTCTAAAATTGAATCACGAGCGCAGCGAGTGATTCAAAATTAGAATCCTGAGCGTTAGCGAGGGAATCAAAAGAGCACGAGGTGAAAAATCTTTGCACTCGAGTGCAACACGTAACTTTTCATTCCACCTCAGCGAGGAAATGACTAAATGCAAAAAAAAAACGTTTAATTCACAAACTTAGTGCACACGATGTTCTAAATTCAATTTACTTTATCCTCTAGAGAATAAAAACGGCTTTTCCACTCAGATATTGAAGATTAAAAATACTCTTTCCGAGATGGTGGGATGAAAATTTACTTTATCCTCTAGAGAATAAAAACGGCTTTTCCACTCAGATATTGAAGATTAAAAATACTCTTTCCGAGATGGTGGGATGAAAAACATCTTTATTAACATACAGCCAGCATCTCAGCAGGCAGCAGTGATCTGCTGGCTGTATGCAAAGGAAGGCGGATATAGGACGGGTTCAAATCAAATCAAATCAATTTATTTGCATAAAATGCGGTAGATGTAAAAGATGGTACATTATATCATATTGTAGTGCAGACACATTCCGCCATATAATAATGGCATGCAAATATAATAATACAATGCATTAAAATTATAAATTATTAGATAATCTTAACACGACAATTTTTTAAATTCAATACACACCTATGTTTCTTTAGTATCAACTAAAAACCCATCCAATATCCGTCTTCCTTTCATTTCACTCAACTGTCGATTTCCAGCCATTCGTATCTACGAGTTGCTGATAATTAGTTCAGTCTAGACGTTTCTTAGTATATTTTTCTTCCATTTCCCACATCAGCATTACAATCATTACAGTATTGCGAAAAAATCTCACTTTTTATTTAAAACGGTAACCCACGACTCGCTAACAAAGGTACGACTTAAGTAGAAACTACCGTATAAGGTAACATATTCTTTTGTCTCCAACATAATTGTTATTTATGAACCGACTATTTTTTACGAAACAATGCTATTTTTATGTCACCGTTACGGGTAAAAACTATGCATGAATATTTATAGGTGTTACGTTTGCAGAATACCCATCAATTTGTACTGAAGGTGTGTAAGATGCCCAATTGTTTGAGTTACAAATATACCTGTAAGGAGGTTCTGTCAGTTAGGAATTTAACTGGCTGGCTAGCTGGTATTCTATGAGAATTTTAACAGCCATATTTTGATTTCTCAAATGAAGAACCCGGTTTTATTTCAAATGTTTGAAATTAGAATCAATTTGATGATTCATACAACATGACTATAGTGCCACAAACTTATCTGACCCGGTGACCAAAATTGGAACTAACGTCGCTACGGAACAAAAATGACATCAAAATGTCATTTTTGTAAGGATATGACATTGGTAAAAGCGACGGCAGCGACACGCCCTGACCGGGTCAGAGATAAGTTTGTGGCACTATAGAGCATGTTCACTGCTCCGTTATTAAGTTATCGTATGTCAATTCGTCAAATATCAACCAAAAATAAGAGTGAGATTCGAATCGAGATGCGAGATATTCTTACAGAATAGTTTAGAATAGATGCTTAGCTAAAAGGTTCCATGCATTTACAATTTGTATTCATCAAATTGATTCTAATTTCAAACATTTGAAATAAAACCGGGTTCTTCATCTGAGAAATCAAAATATGGAATAGCTCCCCAGTCCTTCATCATAAAAATTAAAATTGTAGATATCTTATGAATTATGAAAATTCAGTTGATAATTTTCATTTTGTATGTAACAAGTAGGTATACCTAATTCTTTGAAGCCCTTGAGAATATTAAAGTATGTTATTCTAGAACATTTTGAATAAATAATATTAGTTTCGGACGTCATGTACAAATATGGTATTGTAATTAATTAACATTGGTTTAAACGCAAAACGTTCAATTATTTTACTTAGCTACCTATGACTCAATGTCTGGTTTGATGTATGGAGAACCTACCTTAACCAAGATGTTTTACAATTTGCAATTATAAAGATTGATAATTACTTCATAACAGAAAATCGAGATGAACCGTTTTTTTAAAGTTCTTTAGGTATATTTAGGAACTTTTAAATACAATTCATGTCAGTTCCATCGTAGACTCACCTTAGGATAACTCATAATAAATAAATAGTTTAAAAAAAAAACTAAAGAAAACGCTTTTGTCATCCAAACTAAACGTGTATGCAAAATTTCAGCTCAATCGGAAACCGGGAAGTGGGTCAAATTTAACTTCCAAGATTTTTTTACATAGTTAGTTATTTAGTGACAAGTGAAGGTAATAAAAGCGTTTTATAAAACCATACATTACTATAAAATAATAAATAAATCCGGCCCATTACTGTCCCACTGCTGGATACGAACTTCTTCTCGGATTGAGAAGGGGTTAGGTATTAGTCCACCACGCTGGCCTAGTGCGGGTAGGCGGACTACGAACACCATCGAGAACTTTATGCGCACCAATGACAAAAATATCCAGATACGCCCGTGTGTAATAAGTACTATTATAATTTGTATACTAATTAATAAAGCAGTAAAAACCGCCCACTACTGTATATGTAGTCATCTGAGCACAACAAATGTAAAAACGTTGGACTTTGCCACCTTTAGAATGTCGTACGTTTTCAAACAAAACACATATTTGTAATTAAATTCGACTGTAGCTATTATTAAGACGGATATAAATAACTTAGTGGTGATAAGTGTGGGCTGCGCGTGGGCAAATGCATGTCTTCACGCTACCGATAGATACCTTGTTTGTATCTATCGGTTCACACTTGACTGACTTTGGTACTTCAGCAATATCTATATATTAATACGTGAAGAGAAAACTTTGTACCCCTTTTTAAGCATATTGCGTGCACGGAAGAGTGTGAGATTTGGCATAGTTAAAGTTTATATGGAGAAGGAGTGCAGAAAGCTAAAATTACGGTCGAATTTCGACCACTGCGTGGTCGCCCAGTACACACTACACTAGTACCTACAACATTATTTTTCGAATGTGATACTTTTACTATGAGAAAAAAAATGAAACCGCGAAAAAAAATCTGCTGTTCCATAATTACAAATAATTAAATATTACATGACTAAATAAATGTATGGATAAGCAGATTTTTATTTTCGCGATTTCATTTTTGGTCCCATAGTAAAAAAAAATCATAATTATGAATAGGTACAATAACCCCCTTTCGGCTTTAGTATATACTAACAATAATTTTGTTTTACACGTTACTTTAACTTCTCATGTAGGTACACTGAAAAGCTATTGCTATTTACAACCGAGTACTTGGTTCGGATGGAGCCTGCAAAGTTAACATATCTACACTGAAATAACGTAACGGTTATAAATAAACAAGTTATTGCTATTTACAACCGAGTACCTAACTTGTATAATATCACGAATCCAGGACAAAAACATGCAAAACTCTGGATTTTAAAGCTTATAGTTCGGACAATATTATAACTTACAACTAAGTAAGTAGATACTAAGTACCTTGCATAGTTGTAAGTTTACGTACCTAATTACGTTTCACGGATGTTGTCAAAAAACCACGTCCGGTGTCACCCCGGATGCCCTTCAAACTAGGACAAATCCGGGGAAATCCGGACGGATGACAACCCTAAATATCTCAGGTGATGAGCAGTAGGATACTTCTGTGACAGACTTTAGGGTAGCATACTGCGACCACCTATATATACCCCTGATTACATAGGAAAGTCAAAAAAATTATAAAAAAATACAAATGAAAGCATAGGAAAAATCTGACAGTTGCTGTCACTAATAAATATTGGTATTCCCGTATGAAAAAATAATCGCGAAAAATATACGTATAAGCGAAAAAGGGTTGCACGGTTGGCGCAGTGGCACAGCGATTGGTTTTCTGCGCTGCGTGCCGCGGATTCGATCCCCACACGGAACAAATATTTATATGGCCTACCACAGATAGTAGTTCCGGGTGGTGTATGTGTTATATGTATGTGTGTAAACTGTACATAAGGAGAAATAAAAGTGCAACTTAAAAAAAATGGTATGCTGGTTTTTGTGGCTGTCAAATGTTTCTTACATAATCAAGGCGCCGTTCGCCAAGGGTGGTGATTATGGCAATATTTCCTCACAACTGTTCCCTGTAGTCTACTACTAGAACTATTTCTAAAAGCTCTTATTCAACAGTGGACGTTTAAGGGTCTGATGATGATGCCATCAACATAAGTTACTCCTGTCGCCCCTGGGTTACTGCCTCCGTGCCAACGGCAGTATGACGGCAATACTAGCACCAGTCACTGTATCAATGTTAACAATTCGCTGGCCAGTAAGTTGCTTTATAAACCTGTTGCCTAACCAAAAGGGATGAGACGTAGGTAAAGGGAAATTGTAATTGATTCAAAACGATCACCCTACGCAAGAAATAATTAAGATAACAATTTTTTTATGGAAAGAATAATTCGACCGCGACCAAAACTCGAACCTGCGACCATCTGGTTCATGTCGTATGGTGGAATTTTACTTTCCAGAAAAAATAATTAAATTCGCTACCAGGGCCAATAATTTTTGAAACAGCGTATTTCGTTTCCAATATACATTAAAGACAGCTGACATACAAACATACCTAAGTTTTATTCTTGGAGAAGTTAGTTAACTGGAAAATCTTATAACTATTTATAAAGAACCTTCAAAATTCTAAGATCTTTATTTAACCCGTAGTAAGGAAACAAAAGCATTCGCATAGTTCTAGCCGCAAGAAGCCTCTCAAAAAAGAAAATTAGATTGACGTCAGCAATCGAATTTTAATATTAAAATAATGGGTAACAAAAAACCATAACGTCAAAACAGATTTTAATGTGAGCTGTATGGAAAATTTAATTACACATGTGTCCCCGAAAAACAATTGTTTTGTACTCAGTACATATGGTTGGCCCGCCTAGTTTTTTTGGTAAAACAATTGTTGTATTACGTACTCGTATGTACATATTAAGATTTGTGTGTTTGTATAGTATGTGTGGTGACGTCTGTAAAAAACATTCCAATATGTGAATCATCTTTACTTAGAACGTATTTACTAAATTGCTTAATATGACATGTAAAATGTTTAAAGGGATATGCCCATTCGTTAAGGAGGTTTTGGCCAAGTGGCGTCCATAAATACAGCAAATCATAGGCATTAGGGTTGAAATCATAGACTCAAAATCAACCACAATTTTTTACATAGAACTTGGACAGAATTTTAAAATTGTATGAAAAAAATTCAAGGTTGATATAAAACAAACATGGAGTTGACTGGCAAGCCAGTGTCGTCGTGGTAAGCGGGTACGGAATCCAATAGAAAGCGAAGTTTGTCATCGCCATAATACTAATCAAAGTCATCGGATAGAAAATAGCAAAACCGTGGAGGAAAAATCACAACTCAACAAGCACAACAAACAACCCGCAACAAACAAAATGGTAACTGTCAACACAGACTGTCAATTTCAATTATCATTGACGTAGTGATGGCGATTCGGCATCGATTTATCAAAAACCGATGTTATAGAGCTATGAATCGATATTTGTAATAAACTTGAACCAGCACTGCATAGATTTCGGAAGACAATCAATAGACATTTATTTTACCTATTCTATAGAAATTAAACGTTTTAATATGGGAAGCGAAACAAAAGAAAAAAGTTTTTCAGAATATCATTCAGTTCTCGATTTATTTGATTTCGATTTTTGTGACATTTGCCATCACTACTTTTATAAGATTGACATACCGTGCGGAAATGAAGATTGCATCACATGCTTATTTGATTGAATATCTTTTTAATATAAGTTTTTAATTCCCGAGTGTTACAAACAAATAAATAATAACAATATTTTAGTTACTAAATAAGATATTTTTTTGTATTTTTCACATTGGTGTAACGAACCTGCCTACCTACTGGCCAAGAGTGGGCGTTTGCCTTTTCTACTATATTCCTGAGACCGAAATATCGGTCATAGTTTCATAATTCTTCTCCATAGGACCTATTTGGAACCGCGCACCTAGGCTGACATTTAGAGACGACAGAAACGAGTCTAAGCGTGAACTTACGCTTCCATCTGTCAAAATTTGTTCTTAAGTTCCTCCAGCGGCGGCCGAGGCTCCGGGTGGCCTATCTTTGCGAGGCTGGGGTCCTTAGCGTAAAGTATGTGAATTGAAAGTAGGTATTTCTGATGATTGATAGAATTTAAATTTATAAATAAATTAGAGTTTTGGAACATATTAGAGGATTTATAAAAAATAACAAGCATAAAGACGACAAATTGTGATGATGAACTAAGTCTGGGGCACTGAGTTCCTGTACCTGGTTTACATGAAATAAAGGTATATTCTAGTGGGCATAAGTGGTGCATTTTTCCAAAATACCTTTAGAGAAAACAGATACGGAATCTAATGAAAAACCGAGAAAACAATGGAATAGATTTCGCTTAAATATTTCACTACAAGATAAATAATTTTCGTGACAAATAA
The DNA here is from genome assembly GCA_932294325.1 of Allophyes oxyacanthae. Classification (NCBI taxonomy): domain Eukaryota; kingdom Metazoa; phylum Arthropoda; class Insecta; order Lepidoptera; family Noctuidae; genus Allophyes; species Allophyes oxyacanthae. The sequence continues at coordinate 5,130,844 of OW028611.1, forward strand.
GACATAACCTAACCTGACCAAATTAGAGTCACATGCCAGGAACATTTATATCACCGATTCCTTAATTCGTAGCATATCTTTATGAACACACTTGCAAATCGTCATGTAAAGGACGTGAGGAGTCACCCACAATAATAATTGTCGCCTGACCCAAATCCAGCGGATGTTGCAGTTTTCACAATGAAAAGACCGTTTTTGGAAAAAAACGCACGTAAAAAGAATTCGGCTTAACTCCATACGAGTGGTATGGGAACAAAAGTCTGTAGAGTCGTTATCTTTTTGGAAGAAATATTTCACGGGCTATTTTTATCAGAAATGTGTATCTTTATTATTAGTTACGCACCTAGAGTCTCAACATTTCAAAAGTGCATGTATTTGATTTACATGAAATAAAGATCTATTCTATTCTAGTTATTCAGTGGTAACGTGCAGTTATAATGTTCAAAATTTTAAAAATAGATCTTACGATATCTATAGCGTCCTTCAATATTTCTCTCGTTCAACCAGTCACCGTGTATTTTGAGGACTAGCAAAAACAACTACCTATCAAAATATATTGGTAACTATCACTGTTTAGTTTATACGCTAGTCTCCATGCCACCTCTGTTCTAGAATCGTTTCTCAATAAATCCATGAATCGGTGTGTGGATGGAATAATGTGGTGCTTTTTTGCCTGGTTCGTGCCACGCAGGTGGTTGCAGGCAACCCGTAAAAAAACCCTAAAGGACCTGCGTAAAACGTGCACTTTTACATTATAATGGTCCTTTGGTACAAAGGATTTTGGTAACTTATGTGTAACGTATCGGAACATACTATTCAGTATGTTTCAAGTAGGTACCTCTGCATTGAATTTCATCTGTCCATGAATCGATCCGTTCTTTTTACCCTGTCCAGTCAGTGTCGAATATTCTGAATTCCCATCTGTAAAGAATTCGGCTAATATCCGGGAAGGTAAGTTCTAAGAAAGGTTGGTTTTAAAAAACTATAGCTACCTAAAATATAATTTAATAACACCATTAATCTTCGGAACTATTTATCAAGAGGCGGCGCCAGAGATGCTTAAGGTACCTTTTAAGCTTACAATCGACCTCTAATTTGTGATTTTTCACACACACCCTAAAATTTTTCGCAATAAATCTTTAAAAATGTGGATACTTAGATGATTTTACCAGTTAAACAGGTAAGACTATTTTTATTTTAAAACAATATCTATTACTTATAATCCGGAGTAGTTCAGTACATTTTTCCTTAAGACATAATTATGTATATTTATTTTGTTATGTACACAGGCTGTTTTATTTCCGTAGGCCTTCTCTACCAGACGACCTTAGAGTGATGCAGAGATAATGAAGGTAGATGCACCAAAAAACAAACTAAATTGAGAGGACGTTACATGGACATCATTATACTTAAAATATTTTATTACATAGGAAACAACTATGTATATGTATAAACTTACATTAAACATTATATATACTGTATGGAATAATAAAAAGAAATTATAATTTGCTGAAAACAACGTGAATGACGCGCCTATACAGGGTTACCTATACATTATACGCATCCTTTATTACCTATCATGTTACGAATTTATAAACAAAAGTACTTGAAAAAATCGGCATATTATTATTAAAACCCTTTTATTTGCTTCACTTGTAACTAACTAACTATGTAAAAGTTAAATTTGACCCACTTCCCGGTTTCCGATTGAGCTGAAATTTTGCATACCTACACGTTTAGTTTGGATGACAAAAGTGTTTTCTTTAGTTTTTTTTTTAAACTATAATATTTTAATAGATAATATTAACGAATTCGTGAAATCTTTTGTTTCAATCCATATTATTTTGAGGTAAATATACTTAAATACGTCAACTAACGAATAAAATCAAAAATGACATAAATAACATAACTACATAATATAAAATCGCTATGGGTTCGAAATTTAACTTTCCCAGCTCCCAAACACTGTCTTTCACGATAGCCTTTTTCCAGCTGAGATGATATGGGAGCAGGAATTTAAAGGTTTGAATTTCGAACACATTGTGTTAGGTAGGTAGATAGATAATTAATTTTAAGTAAGTATTTTTTTTTGCTAGACGACTTTGTTTCATTTTCTTCTGTTCTAGGCGCAATGGAAAGACTAGCCAATGCAAGGAACCTCCACGAACAACGAAACATGAGGTTGTCTGGCACACCCTGGAGTCAGGCTCGATACCACTTTGTTTCGATATAAGTAGATAAAAAGTTTTTTTTTAATATCTCTAGGTATATTAATATAATAAATGCAGATTAGCAGACCTAACGTATCAACCCTGTTCTTTAAAAAATAAGTTGCTATATTTTAACAGACGTTACAAAGTACAAATAACATCGATGGTACAAATAACGTTTTTCTTGTTTGTATAACCGGAAAAACAGAATTCTTTTGCTCGAAAGCAAGTCATGATCTCACGACGCATTTACTTTCATGGCAGACTTAGTTCCGTAGGTATCGGAGAATTTTTCTTTATTTAAAATTAGAAAGAAAAAATTCGGATATATACGACACCATACGGCCGCTAACCACATACGGGTCCCGTTCAACCCACTAGCCTTCTCGATAAAATTAAAAAGTAAAACTGCAATAAGGGGCGTTATCGGGGCGGCACGCTCCGTAACCTCAAAACGCGCGATTTTTTTCCACAAAGATCTGCTTTTTTTTATCTTTTCCAAAGAAGCCAGCTGTTGTTTGATGACCACTCGTACTGTCCAATTTTTTGTTCATATCGACCGCCCCATGTTAAACGATACTATTATCGAAGTGGATTGAATGTAAAGACTTTGCCAGATGCATTTTGAAGACTTGCCGTTACTTGAGACTAGAGAGCTTTAATAATGGTTTAAATTCGGAAATTTTCACGCTGATTATTGAAGGGAAGGAAAATATGGACCGTGAACATGAAGTCCCGGACATACTATAGATACGAACAACGTTTTCGTGGATAAGAGTTAAATAGCTAACTCATCAATAAAATCCACAAACCAATCTCTTGTTCTCCAGTTCTTCATCGTCCTTATTTTTAAGGCATATCGCTAGCCAGCTTTATTAGCTATCCGTGAAAAGACTTTTCGCTAATGATAGATATAGGTAAGCTAAGTCTATCTGTATTTGATATCGAAGGCGACTACGGCTGCCTTTGTTCTAAGCAACATTCTAGCAAATCGGGTGAAAAATTCATGATTTTTTTTTATGGTCATACTGATTGAATACTCACGGAAAATTGTTTAACTATCGAAACTTTAATGCTTGTTTTAAGGTCGCCAAAAACTTCGACAACCCTAAGTCCCCAATTCCAATATCTGGAAAAAACTAACCAGGTGCGCCTTTATATCATTTTCTGTTTCAAAGATACTAAAATAGTTCGAACAGCATGCAAAATTATTTTTTGCCACAAAGCGTATAAAAACGGGTTCCTAATCCCCAAAACAAGCAGGGAACGATGAATGTTATTAGAATAAAAATCGATTTGCAGTTTCTAGGAACCGAGGGTGCACTTGCTTAATCTGGCGTCGTGCAAGACAGCATTATTTCGTCACGACACGTGTTCCGCGTTAGCTCTTCCATTTTTTATGTTTTTAGAAAATAAATCTTGTCAATGGATTTTGGATACGATAGTTTCTCGATCGGATGTCACAAGAGACTTTATTATTTCTTGTTCGAATAATACTCATTTTGTTTAATAATCAGGTTTTTCATCGTTAATTTGGGAAAACTAAATTAAAATAACTAAATTGAAAACTAAATATCACCATTCTTACGAAATTATAGTTATATTCAATAAATTAATTAATATTCATAGGTACTGAATCATGTTGAATTTCTAGATACAAAAATGTTTCGTTCGTTTCACAAAACTAAACAACTTACATTAATTAATAATATTACATTACAGGTAAGTATCTGCGACAACTAGTTGTACTATTAGATATTCTTATGTCAGAACTTAACTGAATTTACAGCATTTACTTAAAGTCACGTGAGAAATCCAAAACACCGAAAACTCGTAGTAACCTCTTCCAATAATTTTATACCACATTTTCGTACCATAAGACCAATATCTATCTCGCAATCGACACCAACCACAGAAAGCTTCACCACTAAGGATTAAGGAATTATGATTTTAACAATAAAACATTGCAACAACTGCTTAGATATTATCAACTCACAAGTTATTCCAAGCGACAGGTAACAAAGTGTTATCAGTAATCAAAGAATTGTAAATTATTTTATCAATTTTAAGAAGGTCCTTAATCCTTGGCTTTTGTGAAGCTATTATTGTAAGTTGTTGTAAGTTATGCAAAATATAATAACAACTTCTACTTTTCATTTGTAAGCCAACAAAAACTAAATCAAAGTTTTATATAGATATCTACTACATCATAATATGTAGGTAGCTAACTTGTAGCATGAAATAAATCAAGCCTTTATCATAGGCAACGCAGTTCACACAGTTATTGATTTCTAGAAAATCTTGATTCCTGGGGTAAAAATTATATTTTTCGATTTTATTTGTGCTCGTATCCGTTTCTAATATCAATGAATGCTGTATTGAGAAAAGAAACACAACGTCGGTTTCTACTATGCTTGAACGAAGAAAAGCTATTAAATCTATAATGCAATATTCAGGTACACAAGAAACCATTTCATTAAATAGGTATCATTATTCTATAGTATAGACCAACGAATAAAAAAAAAACGATTTTTATATGTATGTGTTTCGTCTGACATAATATATCCCTATATTTTCCCGTCCCTATCGCCCTCCGAGTCTTAGAAGCAGTAATAGATGCACTGATTGGAAATTCAAATGAGACTGGCCGAATTTATGACCTTACTCCCTCGCATGGGGGGAGAGACACCTAAACACAAGGATCGATGTAGGAACTTTATGAGTAACCTTCGTTTGTTTGGGGAAAAATACTGATCATTCATGACTGGAGATTCCTTTTAGGACTTTCTTTTACCATAAAAAATACAGCAATAAAATAAGTGTAGATAACTATTGTAGTTCGGAAAAAGTGTAATTCCAGACGATTCAAGATTCATATATTATACTAAAGTTTTGGAATATAAAAAAATTAACAGTGGTAACAATTATTATTTTTAGATGAATCCTTGTCAAGCGATGTCGGGATTATTTATTTTAAAGAAAGTTTTTATTGTAAAAAGCAAGGAAAGGAAATGCAAAAACGCGAGTACCTGCCCGCACTGTCCCTTTACAGCCACATGCGAATTCCATTTTTAAATGTTATTCCAGTGATTGCTACATCAAAAAAATATCTTTCATAAACTATCCATCTCTGCCATGCGAAAAAATCCTTTGTCATATCTCAAACTTTTTTGTACAGTTATAAAGAAAAACGCGAAATATGCTCCAAATTTTAATCCTTTTATGCTACGCATGTATTTTAATTTTGTTTTTGTAATACATGCGTAGCAAACTTGTCAGTTTTCGAAGAGCTTTCGCTAGATTAAACAAAGTAAATGTGACAAGTTTACATTACTTCACATAAGTTAAATGATTACTTCATGACCATAGAAGAATTTCCTAAGCCAAAATATGCTTTGTCAGCAAATTCAATCAATAATTTTTATTCGTTTTATATCCTCTCTTTGTCACTCTGTCTGTCAAAACATACTGACATTGTCGTGTATGCTTGACCGGTATCTCCAAATAATTCTAATCCTACATCGGGATCGAGCCAATCATCGTCATCATCATCCACTGCTGAATATAGGCATCACATTACTTAGGTATACCACTTTCCTTAGTCCTGTGCTAATGCTAATGCAGCCAGTACTAATATAATATATTTAGAGTATATTAGTATATAATCCATCGGGGAAGACGTACCTACATATGTTAAAAAATGTAGGTTTTCTAATAACTAAGAAATACATGGTCAAACAAAATTTAAATATCGTAGCAGACGTTAAATGACAAGTCCAAACCTAACAATACCCCAAAACAGTAAAACACTCCGTCCGTTTTCTATTGATTTGCATTTTATTATTTTAACTCTTTGTCATTTAGTGGACGTGGCCGAAATAAAATGTAGTTAACCCGTCAATAGTGCTACGGGAACAAAATGCAAATCTTCATGTTTGAATATGCAAATATATTACTTTACATTTGACAACAAAAGACCCGGCACCCGACGTCGTGGACCGTCGTAAAAAGCTTAGAAATACACAAAGAGATTGTTCTAAATATTACCAAAGTAACGGTAAGAGAGACTGGCATCGATAAAAAAAGGGTTGGACATCAAAAGCGGACAGTTTTTACGATAGAAAATCCTTTTAACTTGATTAATGGACAATGGTATTAATTTTTCCAAGCTTTGTTTAGTTAGGCCGTGTATTTAGAATAACGGGGAGAGAAACTGGCACTTTCATGTGCCCGATCAGGTTTTTACCAAAAATCCATCGTGGATTAAATAAACGGGACTTAACAGTTTTACTGAAAAATGGAATGCAGCTTTGCTAGCTTATTTTTTTACATAATAGATAATCTTGTTAAAATACATGCCGCCGATGCTTATGTCATAAACAATATTTTTCTGAACCCTGTTTCACTAAGCACTGTTTGTGTTTATTCTTTACCGTTTTTCTATATAGGGATTTCCTATATAATAATGTGATTTAAGAATCTGCTTTAATTAAAATTAATTAACATGAATGACCTGTGTGTAACACAATTTAATTACTGTCTCGTCTCGAAGGACCAAAAAATTATTCGGGCTTTTCACCGTTCTCATGACCTCCTCTTGTTTAATTACACATATAATTATCAAGATTAATTAAAATACAATTCTTATTACCAATTACACATCAAGTACAGAATATTTACGAACCGTTAAACCTTCTCCTATTTAAAACTGACTGCTGGAGACTCATCCTTCTTACTTAAATAACATTCATAGCCGTGACCCTAAGAACTTCGAAATTAAGGAGGGTTACACACAATACCGGAAGCGTGCACACTTAACATTTACGCCCCGCGGTTAAAAACGCGCACGCGAGCGCCAAAAAACGCTCCATTGTTTATTTATAACTTTTTAAACGCACCCCTGTATGAGGTGTGTGTGACCTTTGCGGTTCTTTCTATTTTTTTGTTGAAAAAATGAACACGCGTGTAATTGTAATTTGAAGACATGATTAGGGATTTGAGCAGTTGTCGTTTAAACTCTTTTTTTTTTGTGTTAGTAAATACTTTTTTATAAAGGTTGGTGTTGTTATATATTTTTTTTGATAAGAAAAAATATTGTAATATTATACATAAATGGATTTTACATAATATAATGCCCAGTAATTAGTCGTATTGGTTACAATAATACGTAAAAAATGGTCAAACGCAAGGCTGTTAATTATTAATGAAATCGTGAGTTTTGTTAAAATTCAAATTAAAAACAAATGAGACGTCATTGACGTCATGCAAAATTACTAAAACACTACTCACTGTCACATTGGATAAGTGAACGAAAATAGACTGTCGTTATAAGAGGTGTAAAACGCGTTCAACCCGGTGCGTGGCAAAGCAATTTCTTGGGTGACTTTACATCAGATAATGAGCCTTAACTTTTTTACCAGTTTAATCACCGGCCTTTAACATTTGCTGGGTGACATAGCTCTCCGATAATCATACAGATTAGAGTAGGTAAAGCAGCCCATTGTAATACAGATAAATAACTAAATAAATACCGCCGTACAATTGTCGTCCGACATTGCTCATTTTTTTACGACGTAAACTAAAAAAGTATACCTTGTTTTACCACCTCGCGCCCTTATTCTGTCAATACTAATCTCTTTTGGGGTAAAAAACTCCCCTTTGTTAAAATACGGGTAATTAAGATTACATTAAAGAATAAGGGGAGTTTTTATAACGATTTAAGAAAAAAGTAGGTATGTCGAAAGGTACAAGTATCAAAATATATAACACGTATTATTTGTATATGTTACACGTGACAAAACTTATACGTACCTCCCTACAAAATATCCAAACAGCGAAATATTGTTCAGCAAATAAAAAACGTATGTTATGACGTCTTTCACGAATACCTATGGTAGGTATTAGATACAGTTCGACCACGTTAACCGTGAACAGAGTGATAGCGCTGTTGGCTAAGAAAAAGCATTTTTGACAAGACTTCAACTGTCAAATCGTATGAATTTGTTGTAGTTCCATTTTCTGCCACTTCACAGATAAGTTGGTAGTACCTACTGTACTTAGTGAGGATTGTAAAACTATATTTTAAAAGACTATCTAGGTATGAGTTTTAGAATCTAATATTTTGGAGCGTTTTAAAAGCGTCTGGTAACCAGTTGAAATAAAAAACTATATTTTTTTAGTGGAAAATCGTTTTCCTTGCTGTTCTGTATATTGCCAGTTTTTAGTAAAAAATTGATATTAAATACCCATTGATGTAAGTCCATATGCTAAGCACGAGTTACGTGGCTGATCACGAGCACTTTTTAAAGTGAAAATAGACAAGTGTAGGTCCAATACTAGTAAAGACTATTTATAATTTCAGGTGGTTTAGGGTGCACGGAAAGAGCCTCTACGAGTGACGAAGCCTGAGATCGTCTGGCGCTGTCTGGCGCACCCTGGGCAGTCACTCTCGATACACCACCACTGCTGATTGGCATCTTTCCACTACGGCGCGGCGTGAGCGATTCTCACGTGTCACCCGTGACGATACTTACGATACAAAGTTTTTTTTTTCTTGTTTTAATAATCTGTAATGTTTTAGGTACTCATATTAATTTAGGGTAAAACATTTAATGCGGATCGAAGGACACTTCACATAAAATTCCAGTTATCTTGTCGGATTGAGCTATTGATGGAATCTTAAATAAATGGTTATTAATACAAGTTTTAATTTAGTTTAGATATCAGTAACTGAAGTACATAATATATATCTAACAACCAACGAGAAAAGAGATACTTTCCTGTTCATAATAATAATTTTCTATCTAAATCTATAACGGACAGTGATATCAGGAAGTGTCATCGTCGAAACTATATGCAACTACATATATAATACATTAATTCTATGTCTCTTGTATAGCGTACAATGCAGTTTAGTCTAACAATATAGGCAGCAAACTTCATCAAAAATCACTTTGATAATCAACACTTAGATTTCCATATGTTCATTTTATAAAAGTAACGAAGAAATTACCTTACAGAGCAATTGATTAATTAATTATAAATATAAACAACAACACAAATGACCCAATATGACAATAAAATGATAAAGTTTCACCCAGCTGTCTCAATATTTCAGCGTAAATTTAAGTCACCTATGTAATTGAACCTTCGATTTTTTATTTAACTTAAAGCAATTTTACGAGTAATAAAATATCTTCATCTGTAGATCTGTATCTTTGCAGCAGATTTTCCAGGCACTCGACTCGAAACCAAAATCAAGATGTAACCAATCCCCAACTATAGTAATCCGCCGTTACTTTATCCGTTGTACAAAAACGGACGGTCAGTCAACAGTGCCTCTTCGCTCTTTGTCCAACTTTTTCGACTTCGGCTCACAATGCGCAATAATCTCCAAAAAGTGACCCCAAAGAGTGCTCAGGATTGTGCCCCTGAATGCGGTCCATGGTCCTGACACAGCAGCGAGCGGTGTGCACAAAAAATATAATCGTCTATTTGTACAGAATTCTGATACGTGTAAATACAGCATGTTGTTGTTCTTCCACTGATATTGACCATTATTAAATAAATTATATATTTCAAGGTGTGTATTTAAATTCCATTCGTTTTCTACTGTTCTCAAGGATAGAAACATCATCATGTAGTAAATGATATCTATATCCACAAATTCACCTGTAACAACAATATTTTGTACTTCCAATTTGAAAACATGTAAAACTTTAGGTACCTCATTCCATTATACCATACCTACACATTACAGAACTAAACACTTTATTTTTGATAAAAATTATATTTAAATGAAAATATGTAATACTTATCTTCATATAGTCAGTAACATAAATCTAAACAAATACTTATGTTATTTTTAGATTCAATGTTGTCGCAAGTGTACTATGAGTTATGACGTGGGTAACACAAATTACTCAGATACCTACGCGAATTATGATCAAAGAAGATTTGGAACTAACTTAAAGCCCATTAAAAATTCTCAGGCCTAAAATATTGACCCATATATGATATTTTGCCGTGACACGAACGTAGTCTTCATTATTTTTATTCGTCTTTTATCAAACGCTAATGAAAATTTAATATTTTAACAAGTACCTAATAATACCTACATAATTAAGTTATGTACAAAATGACCAATGAATGCAGTTGGCATTTATTGGTTACCACATAATAAGTTAATACGTGAGTAACCAATTAATGCACCCAGCTGTCTGTATAAACATAAACCAACAGACTGCGTCAAATATGACTAATTTTTCCTGTGTAATAATATTATTTTTATCAGCTTCATTTTTGCTCGCCCTGTATCAAGACATGTGCCCAGTGTGCTGTATGGACGAGCAGCTTGTCCCATCACATAATAACATAAAAGGATGGACGCACGCCGGCCGCGCGCCATCTCGCACCTGCTCGCCATGCCAGGCGAAAAATCGCTAGAACAATACCGTGTTTATGGTCAAAAGACGGTGTAATTAATTGGCGATTTACTGTAATTAATCATTAAGTCCATTTTAAAGTTGAAAATTTTCCAAAACACGGCTGAATGGACCCTTTTGGGGCACAAACTTGGATATCAATAAAAATAACCAAGGATTCGATCTTACAGACATTGTAGGTATTTTTAACAGTTGGTCGGTAAGCCTAGTTTTCGAAGGGCTAATTGTTATGGCCGAACAGTAGTAAATGACTACTGTTCGGCCATAACAAGTAACCAATACACCACCGTATAAGTAAAATTTAATTAAATAATTTGTAAAATTTGCATCGGAGTCATACTCACTTTAAATTATTAGCAGCGTGTAAGTGAAAAAAGTTTATTATTTTATGGTAGGTAGGTAGATAGGTATGTAAAAGTCAGGAAATAAATCAAAACCCAATCAATCATAAAGCCAATCAAACGTCTAATATCTACTTTATAATGTTCTATTAGCCTCTCTGTAACAATCATTGGCTATTAATCAAGTTGCTAGTACATGCGTACTAGCTTTACTGTCTACTTGTATATTAAGTTGGTGTTAAGCGAGTAACCAAAATGTATGTTGGTGATAAAAAACTTAATTTTATAGGACTCAAAAAATTAGAACACGAGCAGTGTTAAGACTCTTAAAACTGCATAGACAGTAATGTTTTTAGTAAAATAAAAGTCAAAGATAAATCTTCGTTGCGTCTTTTTTCTAACTTTTCCTAATTACAAGAGTCGGCAAATATAATTCTAGAGCCTAAAACTTAATGAGAATCTAAACTAAAGTGAAGAAAATATCAAGTTTATATATGTGAGCCAGCGAGCTTATAACATCTAAACGCGAGGCGGATCAATATCGCTCGCCGTTTCATCACGTCGATGGGAAAAAAGAAGAAAAAATACATAACTTTTTAGGGGCGGCCGTCTCCCCGTCTCCCTGACGCCCGCCTGCCGGTGCCACCTACCGAAATATATAAAAAAATAAAAATATCGGCGCGAGCTCCAGCGCGTGCTCACAATACTCTATAAAATATCGTATCAAATTTATATAATGGGAAGTGGCTTTGTTGGCACGAGGAAAGAGGAAAAAACTTCTTTCGGAATAAAGGACCCGGACATTAGGGTTGTTTTGATGGATTTAGGGAAGCGAACCGTGGATATTACTTTGCAATCTGGAGGGATGTGGTAAAAATATCGATATCTTAGTGAAATACTAGAATAATGTATTTAGTAGATACTTATTACAAAATTTATTTTTAAAAATCTGCGATCCTGTGATGATTTTCATCTAATAGTCTGAAAAATACTACAAGGTTTAGTATCTTGTAGTAATTTTTGGCATCTGTGATCAGCTGAGACGAATCTTTACTAAATCTTGGTTCGAGGTTTCAATGTCTATAAAAAGACTGCAAAAATGTTACTAAAGTATTCGAAATTAGAGTCAAAGTCGAATTTTTTTATTTTAACTGGGCCTCTGCTGGTACTTTCAAAACGTCGTGATTCTAGGTGCAAGTGAATATTATTAACTATACAGTGCAATTTCGGATGTGACACGAATCTGTTCAACTTAATTTTCCGCACTAGGTCTTGGTGGATTTCGACCCAATCCCTCCTTTAGAGAGAAGACGAGTCCCAGCAGTGGGAATTAGTAGGCTGATGATGATGATGACTATCTATTTATAAAGACTTTGTTGGTAGCCTACTGAGATTTTAGAGAAAATCTAACTTAAGAAGCCTCCATTTTTAACCTGTACAAATTATTAAACTTATTCGCAAATTCGGAGTGTGTAAGGCAAAGAAATAAGTACTTAGGTACCTACTGATATTTTTAACCCCCGACAAAAAAGAGTAGTGTTATAAGGTTGTAGTGTGTATATATATTTATGTATCTGTGTATCTGTCTGTGGCATCGTAAGTCCAAAACGGATGGACCTATTTCAATGCAGTTTTTTTTAATTGAAAGCTAGTTTAATCGGATATCATCTTAGCTATGTTTCATGAAATCTGTTCAGCCGCCCAAAAGTTACAGCTCTTTTTCTAGTTGGAGTCGGGGGTATTTGACGATTATGTTGTCATTATTTTTTACGATGCCTTAGTATGTACTATAGTGTTCGGTTCCTAGTCTTTCTTTTCTAACCGACTTCAAAAAAAGAGGAGGTCCTCAATTCGGATGTTTATATTTTTTATGTATGTTTGGTCATAACTCCGTCATATATGTATAGACGGATTTGCAAAATATTTTTTTTGTACGAAAGGGTATATTCTCATAGTGGTCCCATTTAAATTTGGTGAAGATCTGATGCAGACCTTCGGAGATAGACAATGGAACTCTTGAATGAATAACGGCTATCACTCGCGATTGCTGTAATCGCATGTTTATGTATTGCCTATGCCACTCAAAATAGAAAAATAAAATAAACATTTTAAAAAAAATCGACTCCAAAAAACTAAAAAGTATGAAATAATTTTCTTTAAAAACTTAAAAGCTTCTGAAGTCGGGGCCTTTAATTCTTCAATGCACCTAGCTTGGCAGTGGCACCGACTTCAGAAAATGATAAGTTTGTTTAGAAGTTTATTTTATGTAGAACATAGGAAGGTTTCATAACTAGTGTTGTACTTATATAAAAAATTATATTGCGACTGTTTTGCGGAAGCCAGCCAGATACCTTTAATGTAATGATTTCCCACTGAAATATAAGCAGAGATTAGATAGTTTTTATAAAAGTCTATTTACTACTGGACATTAATCATAAAGTTGATGTGTCATGCTGTAATTAGGTAGGTAGCTCCATAAAATACCGCGCACATACTGACATATACTCGTATGTATAGTATAATTCAGACCTATCTGATAGGTATAATTATGTTATGATCCAAAAAGCTTTTATGCTATTATTTATTTGAAAAGAGTTACCATGGAGTTTCTTGCCGGTTCTTCTCCATAGGATCTACTATTTGGAACCGTGCACCTAGAGTCTCGAGTCTCGACATTTCATAAGTGCCTGTATCTGGTTTACATGAAATAAAGATCTATTCTATTCTATTCTATTATATTGGATAGTTAGGTATTTAAGGTAAATTAACCGACTATTTTCCAAAGTCTGTAAGGTATTTTGAAAAACATATTTTTTTGCAATCAGAGGTCAAATATAAAAGAAATATGTTTAAGGACTTATTTTATCCAAATTAAAAAATATAAAACAATTTTTAATAAATTTTCATCTCGCAGATTAGACAAGTCTGAATTCGATAGCCGTCTTATATTATTTTTAAACGACTTCAAAAAAAACATGCACTCCAATTTAGAACGGAGGATACCTATGATTTTTTATTTTTTTAATATTTTTTTTACGCGATTACTCCGCCAATTACAGACCAATTTTCAAAATTATTTTTGTTTGAAAGTCTTTCCTCCGAGGTGGTCCCATTTAAATTTGATGAAGACCTTTGGAGAAAGACAATGGAACTCTTGAATGAATAACAGCATATCACTCGCGGACACAGATCACCTTATACCAATGACAAACAGGCGATACTTTTTACTTCGAATTGATCGAATCTTAGACGGCTCCAGTTCGGAACGCTGAGAATTCTGGACATTCTGAAATGCATGAAAGCCTAAATGAAGCCTCGGCGTGTCGGTTTCGGCATGAATTTGGAGAAGAACACAGTCATATTCAATGCACATGTCGAAGAATTGCCGACTCGAAGTTGTACAGAAATATGTGTTCGGCAGGTTATTTGACTTTCATGGACACAAACTAAGTTCATTAATTAATAGCTAGACTATCTGCGAAAAATGATTTTTATCAGCGAGTAAGTCAGTAGGTTTTAGTGTAATCGAATGAACTTTAATGGGGAATGACTGACAATTTAGCTGACGGGCGACTGAGGGTCTAACGGAAACAGGCATCACGCGACAATGGCTATCGAAACTTAAAATACATTGTAATGGCGAAAAAAATATCAACATCTGGCCATTGTGCGGGTCGCGGGGGAGTCTCTGTGAAATAAATAAATAACAAAACGTCGCCACCGCACGCGTCATTATTCAAGTGCGATTGACAGCCACTTCCACGGCGCGGCGCGGCGCGGGCGCGGGGTCGCCGCGGCCTCAATAATACGCCTACTTATTGCCGACGAGCAATGCGTAACTACGGCGACGAAATATAGTTGATGCTTGATCTCGAGCTTGAGGTACATAGGGATAGAAGATATCTACAGTTAGGACGGATGGTAACTGGTCAAAACATCAATGTTCCTGTTCATACCCGCGTATAAAATATTTCGTATCGAAACCTTTTTTTATTTTTGCTCTTAACTTACGCTTTGAAAATATACCTACTACTTTACCCTCAAACTCCTACTTAGTCAGCCAAGATCATGTAAAAGTTCCTATTCGTCAACTTGACGTTGACCTAAGTACATATAGGTAGGTAGAGGTACCTCTTAGAAAAAAAATAATTAAGCGCTATAAATATAAACCTACTACTTATTTAAGTATTTATCATCGTTTATGGGCTTACTCAAACACATTACGGACTGCAGCCAAGAGATTTTGCGTGCCGCAAAGCTACTCGCGCCATTTAGCGCATTCGCACACGCGCATTCACGCAAGGTAGTTTTTATCAAACCGAACGTTGAACGCTTGACCGTGGTCTATTTGTGTGCTTTATATATTATCTTCCTACCTCATCTTGAAAAGTTAAAAGTATAAACTTTCTCCAAGTATCAAGACTAGTTAAACCGCTGGATAAGGAATTTTCTAAGACGTGTGCTATCGTATTGAACAACGGTGGCGAATCGCAAACTTCATGAATAAATATAAATTCGATATTCTTATTGAATGAAAACGTCGAATAAAAAGGTGATTTATCATAAACGTCGCGCGCATTCAATGAAGGATCGTCTTTTATAACTTTTAAATAAACATCGTTTTTGGGATGACGTACATAATGGCGCGTAGCAATTTTTTTTAGAGTGTCTTTTTAGTGGGACAAGGGATGCTAATGAGTGGAGGACACCCACGCTACGATGACAATGCATATTCTTTTTAAAATTTGGACAATGTTTACGAATATCCTATACTATACACCATATTTATTTCTGCACTATATGTATTTTAGTTTCTTTCTGCTATTTGTTTGTTACAACAGCTTTTCATTTGTTTATTTTGCAGGAATTAATTAAAGGTATTTTTTCCTAGATAGGTATTTCAGAAAGTAACGTTTCGTCGTATAAAATGCCTACGATGGCTACGATGATTGATAATAATCTGCTATAATACATAAGTATGATAAAACAGGAACTAAAAAATAGCACGTAAAGTGCTACGAATGCTACGAGTAGTAGCAAGTTGTGTTCTTTCTACCTCGTTTGTCGGCCCTTCGCAACTTCGCGCGCTCCTCCTACTTGGTGCACTAAAGCCTTACGCGCTCCTTCAGATTTCTACGCGAACTTCTGAGTCCACGCTTAAAATAAACAGTATGGCATCATCATCTGGCCACGTGAAGTCGGGGTACTCTGATTCAGCTTAATTAACGGCAATATAGGTATTATTACAACTGGGTTGAAAACCGAGGGTGTCCTTGTACTATTTCATAAATTCAACATGGCCACGTAATAGCAGTTATATAGTAGTACAACAGTAGTAGATAACATACAAATCAACGCACCGATTCCTAGCTTTTTCACTGACAGTTCACAGTACGCCATAGGGTCCATTCATTTATTCCACGAATCGTTTTTTTTTTCGGAATTGTGATTTAATACGAATCATAATTATTTTTTAAGTGGCCCATAATCTCCTACGATCTTATTTACAAAATCAAAATCAAAATTCTTTATTTGACACAAACACAGGTAAATATAAAGGTAAATAATAAATACACGCTCACGAATCGTGAAAAATTACGAATAGATCCAAAAAATACGAATCCGTCAAGACGAGTCTTCTTGTTTTCATGTGAAAGGGCCGTAGGCCAAAACCGGAGCGTTTTTGAGCGATCTTGGGCATCTATTCGTCTTTATCGAATCGTTAATGGGCCACAGTGCAGTGCGACCGGATATCTACCGGAGCCACTGGGGTAGAGCCACTCTAAGAGAGGCTTCTTACGTCATTGGAGTAGACGGATGAAAATGGAGCTCAATAAAAATAAATTTAATAAAAAATACGTAGAAAGGAACGTATCTCAATCTGCGTTCCGTTACAAGTATAAACTCTAAAGTTCCAAAATAAATAGGATGATCTAGAAATACTAGAATCAATGCATATTTTTTACATAGATCTCTACACCGATACTGAGTGTTTTTGATAGTATACTATGCCATGTTATTAAAATTCTTTGGTGAAGAAACTGTTTTCTTTTTTGTTAAAGTTACTGTGTGTTCCGGAACGACATGCATGAATTGAGATTTCGTTCGATGACAATACAGATTTGACAGTGACAGTTATTCGCCGCAATCAAACCGTGACTTTCAGAAATTGTTAAAGCTAAAGTTTAATTTTTACCACGAAATAATGTAAGTTTTCATATATTATTTTCATCTCCTAGCTGCAGTGATAATATCTGCCTCTATTATTTATATTTTCCAAACATAACCTTTACAAGATGACGCTACAGAAAACAATCAGAAATTCCAATCAAAAAACACCTCACTCCATCATCAGAAATCTGAACTTCACACCTCCTGAATACTAATATTTAGTCTCCCCAACCTAAGTTTTTCAGAAATATGGCGGCATCAGTAGTCAACGCTTACAATGATCCTTGCATCTCTGAATGGATGAACGCGCCGCACAGCACGGGCACCTCCATCATGGCGTGCGAGTTCAACGGCGGGGTGGTGATCGGCGCCGACTCGCGCACCACCACCGGCGCCTACATCGCCAACAGAGTGACGGACAAGCTCACGAGGATTACGGATCATATTTACTGCTGCAGATCAGGATCGGCGGCAGATACGCAGGCTATCGCTGATATTGTTACATACCATTTGAGTAAGTATACCATACATAATATTTTCTATTGTAAAATACTATGATAGAGTAGAATAACAACATACATAAACAATACCTTTGTAATCCTTCTAGCCTGATGATTATATAGAATGGAGATTGATGTTCAGCAGTGCATGTTCATGGGCTGATTTACAAAATCATATTGATAGTTTTCTAAACAAGCTTTATTGCAATTAGTATAATAATTGGTAACATGGGTGAGTTTACTCAACACGTTGATGTGCATATTTTTCATATTATACAGCATTATTTAAATAGCTGTAAATCTTTTTATTGATTTAATTAGTGAGTGACATTTCCATTGTGTTGTTAAAATATTTGTCAGCATATTGGAAACTTTACAGTAAGCGTGCATTTAAACTACAAATTAATGTACCCAATATTGGTAATCATAGTTCTGGTTTTCCATGATACAGGCAAGACCTAGTATGGGAACCCCTATCCAACTTTGTAAACATTCTATAACAGTAAATAAAGAATTTTATTTCATTTTTAGCCCTCTGACAAAATGCAGTTAACATAAACAGTGGTTTAATACAATGTGGTATCACTAAACAGTCCCAATCAGTCAATTTAGTTAGATTATATACACATATTATATACTTCACATTGCATGTTCTGCTAGTCCGTAACTACCATTAGATTGTTTTACAGATGTGCTAATCAAAGAGTACTTTTTCAGATTTCCACAAGATGGAGCTTGGCGAGCCCCCACTAGTACAGACGGCGGCAGCGATATTCCGTGAGCTATGCTACAACTACCGTGACTCCTTGGTCGCTGGTATCCTTGTCGCTGGCTGGGATAAGAAGAATGGAGGTAATACTTTTAACCATAATCATTTCTTCGAAGAAAAATATAACTTTAATACATTTTACCTGATTAGATATTTTAGTTGGTAAGGCTATAAATATATTTTTACTGGAAACAAGCACACCAGGCAGCAGGATAGAAAATTTTTTAAAGGTCTTGTTCAACAAATAATACTAAAACACATATAACGATGTATAGCGCTACCTTAGCCTAGTGGCACTCATATTCATGATTATTAACGGGATTACTATGGGTAAATAAGTGCACAGTATGTAGGGTATAATTTGGATTAGTTAATTATCACCAGAAAATTGCAATATTTAGCTCCTGATGGACAGCTTTGTCTGTGCTATCATGAAATGATTTGAATCTTCTGCTTGTATCTTGCACCTAATTTTAACCACCACCCAGCCACCTAACCAGCTGTATTTCTTTAATTGTTTATCACTTGACCAGCTATTGGGGATATGACTTGGCATCAGCCTGCCAAGTGTGATAATTTTAGCCACAATACAGTTTTATTGTTTTATTAATCACAAAATTCACACTTTTTACTCAAAAATTAAATATGTATTTCAGGTCAAATCTACTCGGTCCCAATCGGCGGTATGGTACAACGCCAAGCTGTCTCCATCGGCGGCTCGGGTTCGACCTACGTGTACGGCTATGTGGACGCGAACTTTAAGCCTAACATGAGCAAGGAAGAAGCCATCAAGTTCGTCACCAACACCCTGACGCTGGCCATCCTCCGAGATGGGTCGTCTGGTGGAGTGGTGAGACTGGGAGTCATCACAGAAAGCGGCGTCGAACGCTCCGTCATTCTTGGAGACCAGCTGCCTAAATTCTATGAGGGCTAATTATTTTTTGTATTCGTATTTTATAAGGTAATAAAATTGTGAAAAATTATTACAGGTTTTGTTACTGAAACAAACTTTGGTGGCCAAGCTAAAGTATACGTCCCCTCATGATATGATAGAATTATGTTTGAGATTTTATTACAAATTCAAGGGTTGCCACACACCTGGAAAACCTTGAAAACCTGAAAGTATCAAGGAATTTCATGACATTATTGGAAAAAGCCATAGGGGTCCTTATTATTTCTATGGAAAAGCAAATGACTTGCGAATGATGACAACTTGGATCCTCGAATCAGCTAAGTCTCAAGTTTTCTGAAATTCATCTGAAATCACAGTAGGGTACAGTGCCACAAACTTATCTGACCCGGTCGTGGCGTCGCTTTTACTAATGTCATCTCCGTACAAAAATGACATTTCGGTGTCATTTTTGTTCCGCAGCCGCAGCAACGTTAGTTCCAATTTTGGTCACCGGGTCAGATCGGGATCGGTCAGATAAGTTTGTGGCACTATATGTGGCGTTCCAAAAGTGGACGATGGTCATTTCAGCTTTTGGATAGAACCTATTAGTAATCTGAGGCTGTAAATTACTTTTTTCGCCTGGAGAAAATTGACTTTTTCCCTGGAAATCCAGGAAATATCATCGAATTTCGTTTTTTTATTTATGTGGTAACTCATAAACTTCTCAAAAAACCTAGAAACAACCACTTTCAGTTAAATATTTATTTATTTCTACTTTTATTTACATGTAACTTAAAGTTGACGTACTCCTTAAACAATATAGTAAACTTAAAAGTTTAATCACAATATCTGGGCTTTAATAATATAACAACACATTACACAGCAAAAGGCCACTAACTCCAAATCGACTACGGTATATCATACAATCCCTGTGTCCTATAATGTTGATGAATAGTTTAAAGCTTAGCACGGCTATTATCAACCATATTCTATGGTACTTTAATAGTATTCTATAAGTTTAGGTGATGACTGCGAGCTCCTCCATGTTATCAAGGTCGCGCATCATCATCTGTATGGTCTGTTTGGTGCGCGGGAAGTAATCCGCTGTCTCGTCGTCCTCCAACGATGGGTCTTGAGACTCCAGCTCTGAAATTAAGATTGTAGTACATTATTAAAATTGTGTAAATGTTCCTTTATTGCTAGTTCACACGTAAACAGCCTCCCCGAGTTACGATCATCTGCGCACGCGAGCAGTCAGCACTGTTAACGAACCTAACTAATCTTTCCACTATGTGCTATGGAATAAGTAATTCCAGTGTGAGAGTTAATTACGACATGAGTGATTTTTGTTTCAATCGTGAAGATGGTTTCAATTTGTCAAGTGCATTGTGCAATCTGGTGCTATATCAACAAAAGGTAATACACGTCCTCATGGTAATGACCCCAAAAAACGTAGTGATACCGAGAGTGTTTTGTCGTGACTTACAATCGAGTTGTTGAGAGTCAGCATAGCAAAAGACTAAGAAAGACGGTAGACAAATTTGTCTGCACCTTATGTATTTACCATCCACCCACATTCTCCATTCACCCCGCGATCATGACACGTGTAACACCCACCGTTGAAATATCGGGAGCTCGTGAGTGTAATTAGTTACGACTGTTCTATTAACAGAAATAAATAAATGATAGGAAAAGCTACTTTACCTGCCACCTGCGCCTCGATAGAATCCAGTCGAGCGTCGATGAGCGCCTGGCATCGCTGCAGGTGCTTCAACAAACGTTCGCGACACACACTGTTCTCTATCGCCGCCTCGGGCTGCGGGGCCATTATTACTGGACGTTGGGCCTCTTGCTCTGCAGAAAAAAATATACGTTGTGGATAACAGAACAGAGAAGAACAGAGCATAGTACATAAGCCTACCAAAAGCGAATTGCGATTTATAAATAGTTTCCAAATTTATCTAGGAGTAGAAAAGCTCGCCACACTGAAGGACGGTCTTGGCATTAATTTATAAATAAGTTGCTGTCCCTACTCCGTCTGCATGGAATTGGGAAGATGCGATTTTTTAAATAAAAATAGCTTGTCCTTCCTCATGAAGCTCACTATTTCCTTGTCAAATTTCATCTAGATCACTTCAGCCGTTAGTCGTGAAAATGTAACAAAGAGACAGAAATACTTTCGCCTTTATAATATTAGTGTGATGAAGTTATTTATTAGTGCACATTCCTTATCTGCTCGATAAATAAGGAATAAATATTTAAAAAATATCTATCTAATAAATATTTTCCAAAACCGTCCTTCCAAGATCCGTGGTTTCCGACCAAGAATAGACCACCTATGTCCACTCGGGGCTGTCGTGATAGATTAGTACAGGATTATGATTTATGTCAAGAAGATGGGCAGCAGCGTTCTCTATTGCGACAATAACAACACTGCAATCACCAAGCCTGCCAAGCGTGATCTTGGCAATATTTCTATGGATGTTCATGGTAGGGATCAATCCTCCATGAGTCGTTTTCCTCACCGATGAGGGTCGTGACCTCTATGTATGATCACCTTCTTCTGGACTATACTCCGCCATTTGGCCCTGTTCCCTGCAGCATGAATGGCGTCGCTCACACTGAAGTCAAATGTCGAGCGGATCTGGTCAGTCCAACGCATTGGGCTCCGCCCCCTGGGTCTTTTCCCTTCAACCTTGCCCGTCATGAGCATCTTCTCCAAATTATCACCACATTTCCTTGCAATGTGCCCGAAGAATTCGAGCACCCTGCGGAGACATGTTGTGGAGAGCCTGGTGGTGAGTTCCAGTTCGCCGAGAATCGTTGCGGCGTTGGTTCGATGGGATCAATAGGACCGCCGTATTCAGCAGTGGACGTTTATGGGCTGATAAGATAATGAAGTATAAAATAAGAGTGTTAAATAACAGTGACATACCTTCAACAGACTTGGCCAATCGTTCCAACTCGGACGAGCTGATGGGTAGCTCAAGTGACGCTCCGCCGGGACTCGACAGCAGCCCGCTCAGCAGACTCTGATTTCCGAGAGGGCCTTCTCTTTGTATGTACCTTTGACAAGAAGAAATTTTATTACATCAACATGGCTTTTTGGGACTAAATATAAATCATGGTGGATACATCAATGTCTATAGATGATGCAAAAAGAAGCTAAAAAAACCCCCGACTCCAATTAGAAAAAAAGCTGTAACTTTTGAACGGCTGAACCGGTTTTTATGAAACATCCCTAAGATTATTCCCGATTAAACTAGCTTTCATTAAAAAACATCTGCATTGAAATCGGTCAATTCGTTATAGAGCTACGATGCGAGTTCACCTTATACTGGAAATAATGAAAACTTGATATGTAGCCATGTGTATCCAAATCAGGCCCGGAACTCACCATTAATGCAACTTTGATCATACGTCTGCCAAACTTGAATTTGCCGCCCGGGGCATGGGCCCTGGCTTGGCCCCCCATAGATCCGGGGCTGAACCAAATGTATTATTTAAAAAGAGTATCCATGGTTTTTGCCGGTATCTTCTCCATAGGACCAACCCACTTGAAACCGTGCACTTAGAATGTTGATGTTGAATGTTAGTTGAAATAAAAATCTTCCTACTTTGACATTATAAATATCTACGTACCTGTCAGTCTCATGTTCCTCCGAGGGCGGGGTGCGTATATCCATGGGCATGTCTTTGACGTCTTCCGGCTTGACGGGCAGGTTCTCCTTGCCGATGGAACTGATCATGATGTTCAAGTCCGAATAGTCAGAGTTCAGCTTCTCTTGCGTGTACTGAATCTCTGCCTGCTCCCAGTCTTGGGCCCATAGGTACAGCTTTGGATGGTCTTTTTTGCTGTGGGAGAATTAATAGTTATAAAGTAATATAAACGAATAATAAGCTACCTTCTTAAACCGTAAAAGACGGCTAAGGGATATCACCATGGACAGCAGCGTCCTCCTCCTCGCTCCTTAGCGTGGTAATTATCAGTGGCATGCATAGACATTTCTTACAGGGTAGGCAGAAACAACTTAGTGTTGTATTGTCAAGTTAAATAATGTTTATGATTGGCCACCTCACCTTGACTTAAATTAACTGGTATTACAGACATATTAACGTTTGTATTACTTAATACTTAATTTATTAGGGTAGGCAGTCTTTTTTCACTGGTAATTATGGAAAATTGGGATTAAGACTTCCGCCCATTCAAATCATTGTAGCAATCTGTCAAGAGATTCATTTTCGACAGTAGCCATTCACAGGTTTTGATGATGATGTTAATGACACGTAAAAAATGATATTAATATGATTCGTAATGATCGATCGAGCACCCTCATAGATCCCTTAAGCTTCAGATTACATATTTTATTTATTTATTTATGTACACACAAGGAAATATGGTAATAAAAATGTTACAGACATATTATGAGCACAATGGAACTACTTATCACACGGTTGGCGCAGTGGCTAAGCGATTAGCCTTCTACGCTACGTGCCGCGGGTTCGATCCCCGCACGGAACATGTATTTGTACGATCTACAGATAGTTGTTTCGGGTCTGGTTGTGTGTGCATGTGACATGTATGTTTGTAAACTGTACCCTCGATACAGGAGAAATCCTAGTGAGGGGCAACGTTATAAAAAAACAACAACAACTTATTTCTAATGAATGTTCATCCAGTAGTCTGGAAATATGGACTATAGATATTTATCGTCATTATTCCAATAATTTTACCTACAATATTATCATAAATTCCCCGATCTGAAGATTTGGAATTAATATTTTCAGACATAACCATACTATACCCAATAATTTTGTATACCTCCTAACAACACTTACGTGGCCACATAGTACTTGATCCTCAAGGCGTTGAGCGCGTCATCTATCCGCAGCAGGTTCCCGGCCAGCTCGTGGCTGCGCCGCAGCGCCTCGCAGGGCCTCGCCCCCGGCAGCAGCCCCTCGTACATGCGGTCCTGGTCATGCACGAACCGCTGCGAGCGACGACCGCGACGAGGGTTCAGGCAGATGCTGCATGTGTATTTTTCTGGCACCTGGGATGAGAGAGAAAGGCAGCTTATATAGAGAATAGCTCAATCTAATTCCAACAGGAAGCTGAAAAGTTAAAGCCAGTGCGTGGACCGACAAAATTGTCTCTTAATCCACAACACACCGGCAGTTTGTGGAGCCGAGGTAACGGCGTATACGTCTAACTCGCTACGTACACGCTTGCTTTATGCGATTCACTTTTGTGTATATATACTAGGTAAATAGACGACCAAGATTATTTATTTATTATATACTTTATTGTACACCTGAATATAACAATTTTGTTAGTACAGAGATTACAATATTAAAGTACAATGGGCGGCCTTATCGCATAAAGCGATTTCTTCCAGGCAACCATTGGATGGAATAAAGTGACAAACAAGTTATGGGGCAGACTGTGGTGAACATAGATATGATGTTGAAATAAATAATTTTCACCAAAATTAAAAAAGAATTAAATATATATGACACAATATAGCACAAATACATTATAAATACATAAAAATATCACAGAGAGAAAGAGAGCATTGCAAAGAAATAAAATAAAAATAAATTAAGTGTAGTAAAATTAAAGTGACAAGTAATGTTCCTTCACCATCCTCTTAAATACTGGTAATGACTGAGCACGCCTAATAGCCAATGGCAATGCATTCCACAAAAGAGCGGCTTGAACCGTGAAGGATTTGTCAAAAAAAGTTGTGGAATGCATTGGCATTCCCAGCTTTAGGTTTTCTGATGACCTTAGGCAACGCGTGTGAGTGTCACCAAGGAACACGAAACGTTTTTTTAGATAATAGGCGGTAGAGGGATTAAATAGAACATTATAAAGTAAGGAAAGAAGACCGAAGACGAATAGGAAGCCATTTGAGCTTTAAACGGAATTCTGATACATGATCATATTTGCGTAACCCAAATATAAATCTTATACAAAAAAATTGGAGTCGCTCAAGCTTATCAAATTGTTCCGCGGTGAGATCTAGATAGCTGGCATCAGCATAATCGAGGATTGGTAAGAGAAGAGGAAGAGATTGTGCAAGCGCAGTTTTGCGATCTCTAAGTCTCGTGTCACCGTTTTTAATTCAAATGCTTGGCCATTGCACCAATGGTGTCGTCGAACTATTGTATTATACTCACGTCACACTCGCGCTGTATGTTGTGACAGAGCGCGTGTTGCCAACACAAGCACAGTTCGCACTGCACCATCAAGCCGTCTTCCTCGCGGAACCCGCAGTGGCAGTTGATGATCTCCTCACGTTTCATGTGCACTATCTTTATGCGCTCGCCGTCTGAAAAACGAATACACTACTTACAAAAGCTCTGACGACCAATTTTTAAGGAACTCTTATCAGTAAAAGCGCATTATCATCGATTGTTATTTATAATTGCGAAAGTGATGTTGTTTCCATTTTTTTCTCGGGCCGTTACTATTCTGCGAAACCGATTTTAGTCAGAGAGAAGAGAAAGAGATTGAATGGCAGACACTTGCCATTCTGTTAAAATTAAAACTTTAACGGGCGGAGGCTCTGGTATTGCTCATATGGGATATTTGTGAGAGTAGCGAAATTCAAATAATATTTTTATCTTTATAAACATTATACGTACTCTCAGTCGTCATATATAGATTGGGTTCCTTATTCTCTTCACTAAACTCTGACGAAATCGGCACAGCTTTGCATTCAATCTTAGAATCAGGCGTTCCAGACCGCGGGAAACTGGAGCGGGTCTCAACGTCAGAGTTCATAGCGAACCAGTCCTCGTCGTCACTGATAGGCCTCTTTGCGGCCACAGCGAAAGTCTTCCGCCTCTTCTCACTCCTCATTCTCTTCTCTAGCACAGGCTTAGTCACGGTGTGGGTGGAAATGGCACTCTCGAAGTCCAAAGGCACATCTAAAGTCGGGATTTCTATGATCGGTTCAATTTGCAGCGTGTCCTCAATGTCTATATCCTCGTTCATGGAGTCTGGTATCGCCTGTTCGGGCTCAACTCTTCGGACTGGAAGCAGCACTCGGGGTCGTTTGACCGGCTTGTTGATCAACGCTTGGCGCAGTTTGGGTGAATCCTGGCTCCTCGGTATGGGAATATCGGGGTCATTGACGGGTGTTAGACGTCCGGTGTCAACTTGCAGTTCGACATGGACGTCCTTAATTTCTTGTTTGGGCTCCTCACGTTTCGGTGGCCTTGGTATCTTGACCTTAATGATCTTCTGTTCATCCTTCGAGCGAGGAGTCTCGGCCGCCACTGGCATGGTCCTGGCGTACGCTAGATCTAGGACTTTGGGAGTTGCTCCCATCATCTTTCTCAGTTCTCTATGGTAGTGTTTTATGTGCATTTTCAGTAGAGTATTGTTTCGGAAGTTCTTGAAACATCCGTCGGCCGGGCAACGAAGTAGGTTCTCGATTATTTGCACTTTTAGCGAGCCTACGTATACTGGAAAATAGAGAAGATACCACCAAGTTACTAAAGGTCCTACTATCATTACATCAATACGACAGTAATTAATGTGCCTGTTGATTTCGAATCTCCCAAAAACTCCTTGATGGATTTGAAAGGGATGTTCGTCATATTCACTGGAATAATTCTTAGAATCCAAATTCAAGTACCTGTGCAATATTTTTTATCACTTAAGAAATTTATTTATCAAATAGGATGATTTTAAATACCATATCCATCTTCTAACTGTGGCGTGTCAATGTTCGCGTCATCCGGAATACTGCCATCCACACCTGGAGACACAGCTGCGGCTTCCCCTGACAGATCCTACAGCAAAACGATACGTCAATAGATGTATCTATGTAATTAAATTGTACACAAATAAGTTCAGATTATCATTATACATGTTCAAACATTTCTTTTGCCATGCTCGGCTTGCTGTCGAGGTGACTTTCTTGCCTTCGCCTAAACTGTTGTATGAGCAACGGAGCTTTCGATATAAATATCTGTTTGAGAAATGCCCAATCTTAGAATTATCACGATAATCCACTTTTATCAATTATCCTGCAATACTTAGGGCCATGTTCACCGACGATGATTAAAATTAAATTGGTCATTTACTCATATAAAAGTTCCTGTCAAACGGCTGATTTGTGTCTTAACCATCTGTTTTATTGTTGATGAACTCGGCCCATAAACAGGACATTTTTTTATGTAGTGTGCATAATTTGTAGAATGATTCAGTGTCTGTTCCTAAATGCAACCGTAGTATTGGGATACACTTTAAAACAAAACGAAAATTTGATTTAGTATGGGGGACACGCATAATTAACTAGCGCAAGCCATACAAAATATATTTTTTATTTTGTTTTGGAGTTGATATTAGTACTGCGGTTGCATTTGGGAACGGATACTGAATTACTCTGCAAATTTTGCGCACTACATAGAAAAATAACCTGTATACTACCCACCTATACATACAAATGCCAAACAAAACTCACAGCCTCCGCCCGTGGGATCTTCATCTTAATGGTAATCTTAGGCTTCCTCTTGAGCTCGGCGTCCCTCTTGAGGCCGCGGCGCCGGCGCTTGACGAGCGGCGAGGTGTCGGGCAGCGCGCGCGGCGCGGAGGGCGCGGGGGGCGCGGGCGGCGCGCCGCCGGGCGTGCGCGCCAGCCAGCCCATGCGCCGCGCCAGCTTCAGGTGCACGCCGAAGTCCGTCAGCGCGTGCGAGTATGCCGACAGACCCAAGTTCGCGTTGTTCTCGAGGTACGTGCGTATTTCGTTCTTGGTGTGAAATCTTCGGTTGTCGGGGCTGGAAAGGAATACATTTCGGTTGATATGTATGAATTTCATTGGTTTCTGGGACTCAATTATAGAATTTGCGGCGTGTTTGTTATTGGTACATCCATTTCATTGTTTACATTATATTACGGCATTTTTATGTATAGATATACCTATATAATACTATAAAAATTATGTTATATTCAACGTATGACTGGCTTGGACAGAATATCAGCAGTTGAGCATGCCTCGCGCTGCCAGCTATTATGCTGAGTCAAAGACCTTTTTGTCTGTTACCTTCTTGTATGATGTATCTCCTTGCTACCTAAGTAATTTGAAAGACAAATAAAAATCTTCTATTCTATTCTAAATAATACTTATGATCTATATGTGGTTCCAAAAATTTTAGCAAAAATTTTAAAGCAGTATGCCTATACCTAAGACAAAATTGTATGTAATGCTAATTGGAACGTACCTGATGAGCACAACATCCCACTTGCCAGCAGAATTCCCGAAGCTCCTGCGAACCATGTGTTTGGTCCAGCCCGGCGGTAGTCTCTTGTCTTCAACCTTCAACACAGAGTGTAATCAACTTAGTAACTTAGAACTGGGTGTGCGTCCATGAAGCAAGAAATCAGAAATATGGCGAGTACTCTGCTCGACAACTATAACCAGGCACCGCCAGCTAAATTATTAGCACATACTAACACTTTCCACACACACAAAGCGTTACATTTTGGGGTTCCTCAATCCAATTGAACTTCAGCTCACGATATTAACCAAGATCCGTCCGATACTAGTCTTCGGCGAAAACCTGTGTTGCCACTCGCCACGCCTAATATAAGGAATGTACACAAATATGCAGCAGCACTCGCCCGGCAGTAGCAAGTGGAACATTACCCACCTGCACACTTCTCCTGGGTAGGGGCGCCTTCCCGCTGGCGTCCTGCTTGTGTTCGCTCTCGATCTCGCTCACGGTGCCGACGGGCTGTCCGTTAACCCAGTGACAGCACCACTCGCCCGGCAGCAGGAAGCTCTCGCTCATCTCGACCCCCGGCTCTGTCTTCATGCACTCCGACCGCTTCAACATCTGTTTCCGCATCTCGTCCACTTGCTTCCGAACCTGTTCTAACTCATTTTTCACTTTCTCCACTTGTTTATTCACATTTTCTTCCCGTAACAATCTTAGCTTTTTACCCTTCTTCAGCTTTTTCGGTTTTTCAATTTCTTTTTCTATTTTCACTTTTGAATTTTCCTCTTTTACTGGTATGCTTTCTGATTTTGGAGACTTTTCATCTGGAGTTCCAACAGTAACAACTTCTTCTTTCGGTTCCGGTTTGGGCGAGCTGATCTTTTCGACTTGGTTCAAGCCATCCTCTAGTTTGTTAATGACTTCTTTTATTCTGTCAATCACTTCCTCATGTCGGACATCGTCAGGTTTATCGAACTGTTCTAGTTTCACCTCCTCTTCTAGAACCTGGTACCAACAAGACATCAGTAAATAACGATTTATCGTTAATGAGTTTCTAAAGCTAAAAGTTACATTGTCACTCACTTGTTGTTTACCAGAGGTCTGCTTTTAAAAGAAATATTAAGTTTTATTTCTGCAACAACCATAATATTAAATATAAGTACGTCAATGTAGCTTACCGGGTCTGATTCACATTTAAGATCTTCCAACTGAATTAGATCTTCATTTCTGATACCATTACTTGCAGCCACTTCATCATCGTTATCATTAGTTTCTAGTTTCATGTCCTGTTCCATATCGTCTTGGACATGTTCCGGGTTCTCGTCTTCTGTATCTTCCTGAGCTAGTGTTTCGTCTTGGCTTACCGTGCCAATTATTGAAGCTACGGCATCTACGGCTGTAGTAAGTTATACTAATTAGTGACATAGTTACTGTCCTAGCTAATTATATATAACTCATGAGTTTTGTATAGGAATGTGATTCGGCGCCAGACTTTGCAGGACTAGGCGATGCGCTTGCGCAGTTTGTTTTAATTAAAACGCGTCAACTAATTTAATCGCAGAGCTGATTCTAAGCGTTAGGTAACAAAGCGTATTGGCATCATTCATAGAAGACTGGTTAGCAATAGGCACTTACCAGGCAGATCAGTCTTCACCTCAATCTTGACTTCACTCTCGAGCTTCAGCTTCACAACTTTCTCCCGCCTCTTCTTCATAACCCTCGGTTTCCTTTCCACCATTTTCTGTGTCTTTTCCTTTTGAACCCTCTGCTTCTTATATTTTTTCTGTCCTATATTGAATATTTCTTTTATGTTTAATTTACGTTTCATTTCGCGTCGTTCGCTTTTGGAGCCTAGGTAATCGCGAGTGGGGTCAAACAGGTGGGTGTGGTAGGCAGGGTACAGGGTGGTGGGTTGCGGGGTCGCGTTGCTAGGTCCGGCCCCGTACGGACCGGGAGCAGACGTCACGTCAGTAACATCGCCCTTTTTCGAGCGCTGTTTGTGAAGCCGCGACGTGTTACACGTCCAATGACAACCGTCGTCGAAAATAATCTCGTAATTGCCTGCCAAAACAAAAAAAAACAAAAAATAAGAACAAAAAAATATGAATCCTACTTTATGTAAAGCTAACGTGGTCCCTATGCGCTAATCTAGAAAACATTCCGTCTGCAATTTCATCCAATACAAATCTGTTCAGCTTTTAGGGCCTTTTTCCTGTCACACGTATTTGCGCTCGCTTGCGTGTCTGGCCTGTATAATCTATGGGTTCTGATCCGCAAGCGTGATTTGGGTGCTACGGGCCACACACATGACACTAAAAGTATGTATGAAACGATAGGATGCGGGCGGCAAGCACGCGAGCGCAAATCGCATGACAGGAAAAAGGTCCTTAGGAGGTGATTGAGTAACCAACATGCAAATATAAACTCACCATTTCCCAAATCATTAAGTATGGTAGCTATAAATCGCCTATTATCGCGCCACCTTGCGAGGCATCGCTCGCCCACTGCATAGCTTAGCTTAATCTTGTCTTCTGCCTTCACATCTTTAGGTTCCTCCTTCAAATTGGCTATCGGTATGGTATCGGTGAGGCTCTCTTCAGAACTGGGGCCTGGTTTGACCGTAGTCGTGGTTGTAGTACTACTGCTAGGAGTGGACGTACTGACGGGTCGCAGACGTGGACTACTCACGCTTATCCATTCGTCATGTCTGTAATTATTTTAGTATGTAGTCATTATCTGATTAGGAGTAAATTGTTACTATTATATAGATTTTATTATTAATAGACCTTTATTTTGTTGAATTTTTTTTTAAATATATTTCGTTAGTCACCTTTCAGTAGTACAATTGTAGTAAGTTTACTCCCAGGTCGAGTAAATTTAGTAAAACAATGTCTTTGTATAATAAAAATCGTGTAAAAGTAAAAAAACCTGATAAAACCCTTAATTTATTATCGTGCGTAACATACCGTAACTTCTCTGATTAAGTTTAGAAATTAGGTAATAAAAGCTAACAAACCAATAATTATTACAAACTAGTACACACCTAAGAAAAACGTAAAAACATAATATAAACGTGAACCGTGAACCATAGTATAATAAAGTTTAACAAAATAATAGTAGGAAAATACCTGCATCCACGGCGTAATGATTTATTACGAGTATTGTACGTGAAAGACATTGAAATAAATAAATAATATTTATTCTCGTCAACACACAAACCTCTATTGCGTAACAAGAATAATGACATAAAAATTATTTTAAAATTAATTGACAAATAAAATTATTAGTGGCCAGTTACGTGTTTAAGATTTATATAAAAAGTATTATAACAACTTGTGACGTTTTTTTAACTTCAAAAATAGGAGGAGGTTCTCAATTCGACGCGTATGTTTTTTCTTTTTTTTTTACTTTTTTTTTTAAATGTTTGTTACCTCAGAACTTTCGACTGCGTGAACCGATTTTGATAATTCTTTTTTATTTGAATGGGTATAGTCCCGAAGTGGTCCCATTTATTATTCTAAACGAAGGTGCGACGAAGGTAAAGGAAGGCCTGAATACCCCCGCGCTATGGTATATGGTAATACTATTAATAAAATTACATCCACGCGACTAAGGTATATTTATTTTATCCACCACGGGTGGAACCCGTCCAACCCTCATTTTCCAAAGTGTTAATATTGTTGATAATAGCACTCACTTCTTGGAATCAATTTCATAATGTACAAGCACCTCCATATCGTCATAGTCGACCTCTATAATGACTGCTGGATACCATTCTTCACCGAAGTCCTTCGCTTCCACCTTAGACCCGACGGAAAGCGCCATACTGCCGTTACCTACAAAATGTTAAGGTTTTTGTTAAAGTTCACACAGATGGCTATTCTGTAAGCACCCCACTTTTGAATGCATGGTAAAATTGTTACAAGAAAATGTCAATTTAAAGTGTTTTATATACCAGTAGCTCCAAGTCGCTTATGGCTCTGAAAAGTTCCAAATAAAACTTCGACACCATGTTCAAAACGTTGCTCTCGCAACGTTTTGAGTGCCAAAAATTTCCTGTTGCAATGCAGAAACAATGTGTCTAAACTTTCCTCCAAGACTCGACCTTATGAGGATAAGGCGGGAGACGCCATCGACCTCGTCTTCGCCAGATAGAAGGTCCTTAAACCAGCCGTATCAGGAAGCTCACGCGACGTGACCTCCGTTGTTTAAACACTGGCGCCATTGAGGCCGCGATCGGAAAAAACGGGGTTCGAAAAGGTTCGCTCAGCAGCTAGAGAGGACCCATCTGACGAAACCTAAAACTGGATGGCAAAGATCTTGCAGAACTTCGAAAAATTCTACGGACGGTTATTCAACGCGGACGGTGAAACTGGCCGAATAAAGTGATAATGAACATAAAACCCAGCTCACACGCCATTATACTGAAGACACCCCAGACATCATTAAACAGTTCGGCAGATTATACAAAAGATCGATGAGTATAATCAGTCGCTGTGTCTGGCATTTGTGGACTACGAAAAAGCTTTCGACTTCATCGAAACTTTGCCTGTTCGGGATGCTTTGCAAAGATGTCATATGGACTGGCTATACACGCTGCCGTAATGATCATTTGGTATGGTTGGGCAGCGTTTGGGAAACTTCGCCATCTTCTCATCGCCTGATGAGATGACGTACGGTGCCAAGACGTGGACACTGACAATTGAGCTGGTCCACAACTTTAACGTCGTTCAGTGAGCTAAGGAGCGAACTATGCGTTTCTTTGAAGGTAAGATTCGAAATAAAATAATCCAGAGAAGAACCGGAGTCACCGACATAGCTTGCAGAATTAGCGAATTGAAGTGGCAGTGGGCTGGCCATGTCTGGCGAAAAACCGATAGCCGTTGGAGCAGACGAGTCCTGGAGTGGAGACCGCGAATCGGCAAACGTAGTATGAGACGCCTCCCAGCCAGGTTGACCGACGAGCTTAGGACTGGGTCAGCTGGATGCGGAAGGCGGAGAACCGAGTGTTATGGCGTAACTTGGGAGAGGCCTATGTCCAGCAGTGGACTGCGTTAAGCTGAGTTAATTGATCACTATGAAAGTGTTTTTATAGAATAGCATGGCTGGCTGGATTGGTGTTTTCAACTCAAGGACTTGTCTGTTATAGTATCACTGCGGATATGTTGTCCTACCTCTGTCCCCTGGACTGAAAATCTGCTTGCTTTTCACATCTTGCTTCCTGGCAATCTCTAATTCAGACTCACTGATTATCATATCAATCACACTACTGGCCACAGACATTGTTTCTTCTCGACTTGGCTTATTATCTGTGACATCATTACTCTTCTCACTTAGCTGAAAATCAGCTAACTTCTGGTCCTGAATCTCTTTCTCTTGTGCTTCAATATACTTCTTGATAGCATCCACATTCTCAACTTCACACTCTTTGGTACTACTACCTTCTCCTGGCATATTTAAAGCTTCTAATTCTTCTTCAGTGTCAGAGTCCCACGGAAATATTGAAGGTACCGCATCTGAAATAAACTAGAACATGAGTAATTGTTGTTGATAATACAATTTAAAATACATGCAACGATGCAGTTCTTCTACAAGTGCACCCTGGAAGATAATCAACATAATTTTTTTTATACTTCAACATTCAATAACAAAGGCTTATTTCATAATGACAGCAATGACAACAAATTATGACAGAAAAACAAAAAAGTTCCATATGAAGCAACTTTTTCTATTCTAAAAACAAGTTAGGAATTTTACAAAATGTAGAATTCTTAGCAAGTTGACTTTGATTCATTTTTATTTTTTACTCACAACTCCTAGAGTGCTCTTCAAAATTAGCAACTAAAACAACAGTACGCCTACCATTCAATACGGACTATTATTGCACCATAACAACATCTAATTAACTACATTATAAATAAATGAAATCATAATAAACTTAAACCATTTATTGAAAATAAATAAACTATCAAGCAATAAGGATATTCTACTAAATACCTGATTTCAATATGTATTTAGAGTCCTTGTACATTTGAAAATCGTTTTTACAGAAATGCCGTGAGCACACGTACTTGGGCAAATCGGTGTCTATGTGTTCATTATGTGTTACGAATATCCAACGGTGACGTAATAAAGCGTTTTTGGGAAACTTGTGGTATGTTACACCTTTGTCTTCCTTTCTCGTAGAACATGATTTACAGTAGTCAATACAACATTTTTTTACGGCCATCCTAATGTTGCAATATTTTAATGTATTATCAATGTAATTACTGCTTATTGTCAATAGTCGATTGGTAGGCAATTGTGAAGAAATATAATATTAATGAATAAAAGTGTTTTGTTTTCTTGATTAACCATTCCACAAAAGACTATTTCAGCATAATTTCAAACTATTGTGCTAATATCGCTACTTAGCTCATTAGATTCTCACTCTTAAGCAATTTTGTATGAACAAATTATGATTTTTTTATACACCAGTATCGTGGTTGTATGCGTGGTGCAGATGTTGTCATTGTCTCCTCAAAGAACTGATTACTGCTTTAGCATAAAGTTATAGGTAGCAAGTATTCATTAATATCAAAGTGACATAAGCATCATAGTGTGAAATAGAGCTTTAGATTGGCCCTATGACAATACAACATTAATTAGATCCACAATAACAATTAATTTACAGCAAGGTGGTTCTTAACAATCCTAGGTTGTGATGATACAGTAAATGACTACCAAGACTGAGTATGAAAAGAATGTAGATAAAGTTGATTGAAAGTTGAAATACATGTAAACAGTAAGTTCCCCAAGAAAGTAAATTGTAAGCATATTAATATACTTCCATAGCACGCCCAACAGGTCCAACGAATCGGTAAAAAAAAAAGCGAATGGAAATGCTACTGAACTGAATCATTTCATTGATTTGTTGACCAAAATAATGAACAAAGGATATGAACTCGACGAGGTTATGCAGCTAAAAATGAAGTGTTAGATAGGTTCTAGAAAAAAGTGGTTAGTTTCGTTAGTATGATTGCTAATTTGACAACATGGGATGATGTTTTAGGTAAACACAAACGAAATTATTTCCATCAATCAAGAAAAATGTAGTAACACAAACCTGTTATTCACAGTTGATTACAGAATCAACAGTCTCATAATGTGTTTCACGTAATTTGTAGTCCCCTTGAATTGAATTAAAAATAAAAATACACAATCAACACAGTATTACACAAAAAACCACAAAAAACACTCATGCTTGAGTCAGTCACGGAATTTGACGGAATTTTATTTTCTATCAAATTGTGTTCCAGTACAAAAATAATTCTACTAGGTATTCCATATTTTTTGCATTATGGTTCGTTGAAAGTGCAAAGGAAGATAGACATATTATTCTGTTATTTATTATAGTACCTATGACAAGATGAAGAAACTGAATATTGTTTTTATTTATAAGTTTTGCAATACATACATAATTTATACAGATAGGTATTCTTCAATTTGATCTCTCAATAGTCGATACTCTTTTGATAAGTGACAGTAATTCATATGCTATACATATGATTTTTAATGGAATTAAGCGAATGGAATGCATACACTCAAGCCGGTCAACCACCATTGCCACTTTTTTATATTTCCCATAATCTTTTATGTTTTAATAATACAAAAGTTACTATTTAATTTATGTTGAAATTGTAGAGAATTTATATGTTACAATAATTATTTTTTTATATACAGTGGTCTTCTTGTCTTTGAGTTAATAGAAAATCGATAACTTACATCACTAAAAGACAAATTGAACTTTGCAGTTTGTACTGTCATTGATATCATCACAGACGGATATAGGAGATAGGATTTATAATAAGTATGATAAGGACAACATCACTATCATAGTTACTAAAAATAATTTAGCAACGGTAAAATAACTTTGGCAAAAGTACTATGCTTCCAAACGGGACTGACGTTTGAGTTGACCATTATTTATTTTGACGTTCATTATCTTTATCAATGAGTGTACGTGAAACTGTTTTGTGAGGAGAAAGCTTAGAAATTAGCATCAATATTTGACATAAACGGAAGGTTTGATTGTAAAAGAGATGGATTTAGCTAAATCTCTTTTTAGTTCACGCGATCATGAGGGTTACGTGGGTCGTGAAGATCATGAACGAAAAATAAGTGCTGCGTTAGCAGATGACGATCCGGAAGATATGATCGATGCGATACGAGGGTTGAATATTGCTGATGAGCTGCTTCCGGCACCTGGTGGCCCATTTTCAGCACTTACGCCAAGCATGGTACCTCAAGACATAATGGCTAAATTGGCGCAACCAGAATCTGAAGGTCACGGTGGAGGGCTCCCCGACTACAGATTTGACGAGTTTGGATTTTGTGTGGAAGAAGAAGACGGACCTGAGCAAATTTCTAATAAGTTATTAGCAGATTCCTTCGTAGAAGATGACCAACATCGTCTCCAATGGGAATTTTACAGCAAAGAAATAAACTTTTCTGAAGGTGATGGGAAATTAGAAAAAACCGATAAGTTACAGAAAATGGTGAAAGATGGTGTCCCTCATTCACTCCGTCCTCAGGTATGGATGCATTTATGTGGTGCAAATAAGAAGAGAGCATCTACCGAAATAACATACCATGAGATAGTAAGAGCCTCAAGTGATGACGGATTAGTAACAAGTAAACAAATTGAAAAAGATTTGGTGCAAATTTTGCCTAATAACGTTTGCTTTTCGCATCCAACGAGCACTGGTGTACCCAGATTGCGGAGAATACTAAGAGCCCTTGCATGGCTTTACCCTGACATTGGATACTGTCAGGGCACTGGAATGATTGCAGCATCACTATTACTATTGATGGAAGAAGAAGATGCATTTTGGATAATGTGCACAACAGTGGAAGATTTATTGCCAGCATCATATTACTCTTCAACTTTGATAGGAATCCAAGCTGATCAAAAAGTATTAAGAAGCCTTATTTCCACTTATTTACCTGGTATTGATCAAGTTTTAAATGCCCATGACATTGAGCTCTCTTTGATAACAATGCACTGGTTCCTGACATTGTATGCTAATGTAGTGCACATGAAAATTTTACTAAGAATTTGGGATCTTTTCTTTTTGGATGGCTCCTTAGTGCTTTTTAAGGTTACTTTAGCTATGTTGAAAATAAGAGAGAATAGATTTACTGAAATATCAAATTCAGCCCAAATTTTTAATGCACTCTCTGACATTCCTGGTGAAATTGACGACGTCGAACTTTTAATTAAGACAATTGATGAAGTTTGTGGGGATACTTTGAGTCCTACATTGATAGATACACACAGAAGAAGGCACCTAGCATATCTGATGGCAGATCAGGGAGCTCTTGTGGGTAATCCTAGTGCAGTACCAAACTTACCTAAACAGCAGCTTCAGAGACGGCAGATAAAGAAAAGTAAATCAGTAATACAAACAATTCTTTTCGGAGAAGATAGTAACAATGAAGATGCTGTTTCAAAGAATGTCAAACAGACAGAAATTTTGGTTGATCTCAGAGAAGCGATTTTGCAAGTTGCTCGCCACTTCTTAGCCCTTGAACCACAACTAGCGTCTGAAGTTCAATTGACAGCAGACTACACAATGCAAAGTCATGCAGCTGATAGAGAAAGATACGTCAATGTTTCAAGAAGTAAAAGAAGACGAGCTAAAGCTCTTTTAGATTTTGAAAGAAGAGATGGGGATGAATTAGGATTTCGAAAAAATGATGTTATTGAGGTAATAAGCTCAAGAGATGAACACTGTTGGATTGGAGAGTTAAATGGCCTAAGAGGTTGGTTTCCAGCTAGATTTGTTAAGTTATTAGATGAAAAAGGCGTCAAGTATAGTAGAGCTGGTGATGATTCTGTGACAGAGAAAGCTGCTCACCTCGTCAGAGGAGTTTTAGCACCTGCTTTTAAAAGGGTCCTCTTACATGGTATAAAACGACCCAGTTTCTTAGATGGACCTTGCCACCCATGGCTCTTTATTGAAGAGGCATCTTCTCGAGAAGTTGAAAAAGATTTTAATTCTGTCTATAGTCGTTTGGTTTTGTGCAAAACTTATCGTTTAGATGAAGATGGCAAAGTTCTGACTCCAGAAGAATTATTATATAGATGTGTTCAAGCCATCAACTTATCGCACGATAACGCTCATGCTCAAATGGATGTAAAATTACGTACACTTATATGTATGGGCTTAAATGAAGAAGCTTTACATTTATGGCTTGAAGTATTATGCTCTTGTGTAGATGTGGTCCAGAAATGGTACCATCCGTGGTCATTCATAAACTCTCCAGGTTGGGTACAAATTAAATGCGAATTAAGAATTCTCTCTCAATTCGGATTTAATTTAAACCCAGATTGGGAACTTCCATTAAAAAAAGACACGCAAAATCAGCCACTAAAAGAAGGCGTAAGGGACATGCTTGTAAAACATCATTTATTCTCATGGGACTTGTAATAATGTATGTTATTTTGTAGTTTCAGAACTTAATGTATTACTTATATATTAATTGTTTTAAAATATGTAAATATCTAATATTATTGTACCTGTGCACTGTTTGCCTAATATAAAAACTTTACAATTTGACGCTTATTCCATGAGCTAATTAAATAATATATCATGTATACACAGATTTGGCTATTTTATTATAAACCGATATAGCATTGACGAATCAATAAGATCCGTTGAGTGTATTAACAAAGTTAATAAAGTATCATGGTGATTCGTCAATGGTCAGTTTTATGAAAATAAATAATAAATTATAACGGTTTTCAAAACCGGATTAAAAAGTATAAACCGGAATAGTGGAAAATATATTTATTAACTGGTAACATTTATAAAGTAGCGTTCCAGTACTGGTATTCCATCGATTTTCATATTTTAAACACTCGAAACGAACATTCACATATTTCTATTATTGTTAGAAAGAGATAGCAGATAATTAATGCTATAAATAAAATCATAGCCTTATGTCTGATCCATTATTCAAACCGATTGACATTTGACAGATCTCTATCTTTTTGTTTCTCTTCAATTCGAGAAGTCAAACGTGCTTGTTCTCTGAGAGCTAAGGCCTGTTGGCGACTTGCACGTCTTATAATCAAAAATGGCATCAAAGGCTGAATTAGCTTGTGTTTACTCCGCTCTCATCCTTGTTGATGATGATGTTGCCGTAACTGTAAGTATTTACGCGTATTTTTAATATTTTCATTTTAGGTTAAGTTCTTGTCGAGGGTTTATCCGATTTCATCTGATGTATCCCTATGAAAACATATGTTACAAACATTTCAGGCGTTCAATTAAACGCTATTGTATCCGTAAATAGATATATTTTAGCTATGTAAGATTTTAAAGGCACGAATCCATCTGATGTTGTATTGTCATATTTGTAGGGTGAGAAGATCTCCACCATCCTGAAGGCGGCTAACGTGGACGTAGAGCCTTACTGGCCGGGTCTGTTCGCGAAAGCGCTGGAGGGCATCAACGTGCGCGACCTGATCACGAACATCGGATCGGGCGTGGGAGCCGCACCGGCAGCCGGTGCTGCGCCCGCCGCCGCCGCCGCAGCACCCGCTGCTGAGGCAAAGGAGGAGAAGAAAGAAGAAGAACCTGAGGAGTCTGACGACGACATGGGCTTCGGTAAGAACAACATTTTATGAACCATGTTATTTTTTTTCTAAATGTACCATAATTTTGGAGAGGCCTATGTTCAAGACAGGACTGGGATATGCTGAAGTGGCATTGTTACTTTGTATAATATTGTCAATTCGCATATTATTCTTCCTCTCTTAACATAGCATGTACAGCCATTTGCTGGAAACAAACTAAGTCCAAAATTCAATGATGTTTGATCTATCATGTATTAGCTTCAGAATCTAATGATTGAAAATTTTTTCCTGAGACAATTCCCACCTTTTATAACAATGTGGGATAAATAAACTTTTACTAATTATGTTTTTGTCTTGTTTCAGGTCTCTTTGACTAAAAAGCTTTATATCGAAGCTGCGATATTCCATTGTAAGCTTTATGAAGCTTATTTAGTTGTAAGGATTAAATGACTTTATAATAAAGTTTTTTTTAAACTAAGTTATTTTCTTATTTAGCATTGGTACCTTATGATACAAACTCCATAATTTAGACTGAACCATTTCTTAACTTGCCTATGTCATCTCCTAGTATTCTATAAACTGTGTCAACAGTTTATACAAAAATAGATCACAGGTCGGGTGTTATCAATTTTTTTGCAATTTTCTCTAGAGGGCAGTCCAGTTTGTCCTTTTTTATCAATAGACCATCATTATCATTGCAGGTAATGTAGTAGGTAACCATCTTTGGATGTAGGCCTGCTCCAAATTCGTCCACTCCTGGCGATCTAGTGCCCTTGCCAACCAATCTGGTCCTGTGATTTACCGAAAATTTTGGTGATCTGGTGTGCTGCTGTCATGGTCGCCATTCCAGCAGTCTTCACATCCATCATTCTGAGCGTAGCTCTCCATTACCATCACTCCTGTAACCTTTTATGCAGATAGTTCTGTGAGTCATAGTCTCTGCTGCATATGTAAATACTGGCGACACATTGCTCAAAAACCTTTGCCTTTAGCACAACTGAAAACTTGCCATGCAAGACCTATTTGCACCAAAAGCTGCCTATGTTTGGGAGACACGTCTCTCTACCTCTGTGGTGTGGTTTTCACTAAAGTGTGAGCTGAGCTTGTGACTGAGGTAAGTGTAGTGTGTAATGACTTCATAGGCAGTTGGTAATGTACATCAGGGAGTGTCTTCACTATGTAAGTACTGTTTTTCAATTAATGTAAAATCTATGGAGTGACTAAGTTACTGTAAAATCTTGAGCCCAAAATAAACTAAACCCTGATGTCATCTATGAAAACATTCTCCTTCCCACCACATTCTCTTTAGGGTTATCTCAAAATTGATTATAGTGGCTCCACAATTATATCCTTCATGCCTTGTTGGTTGGATTCCATGCACAAAACTAGCACATATGACTCAAATAACTGAACTGATAACCATAAAATTTTGTCAAGTGAAAATGTTAT
Source organism: Allophyes oxyacanthae (assembly GCA_932294325.1). Classification (NCBI taxonomy): domain Eukaryota; kingdom Metazoa; phylum Arthropoda; class Insecta; order Lepidoptera; family Noctuidae; genus Allophyes; species Allophyes oxyacanthae. Next base: position 5,172,474 of record OW028611.1, read on the forward strand.
TAATTTTTGAATAAACAAACATCTGAATAGAGCAACAACATAATTTATTTATCCTACATTACATAACTATACTTAAAACTCAAAGTATGCCAAATTATCCCCACATGGCTCTCTGTACTCCTGACAGCTTGTTGTAGTCTGCTAGGTGCCTCCATACAATACGACTCATGCGCCATTCCTTCACAATACCTCTCGGTCTGTAAATAAAGTGTATTATCATCTTAAAATCAGTGGGTATGGTATGAGACAATCCATGTACAGGGCTGTTTACCAGTTTATTGGACTAGAAAGTGAAATTTATATGCTATACCCATTCGTCCCAGCAACAAGATTAGTTCAATGGGGTGATCAGGAAAAAAATTACGCTTTCCCTATTGTGGCACCAGTGGGGCGACAGGGCGGTGGGATGAACACAAAATAAAGTTAACAAACCTTGATGTAACAACACATCTGTTGTTGATTCTGAGTGGAATGGCATTCATCTCGAACTTATTAATATCTTTGTCAGCCAGTTCCCTGATCTCCACGGGTAAGACGTCATTTTTCCTCAGTGCGTTGATTCGAGTTCTTTCAAGGAAGTTTTCAGCACTCATTCGTCGCCTTTTCACATCTCGGATCATGTGCCAGTTCGCCCATTTGTTTCTAACTTGTTGGTACTGAAATGAGGGATGTAACTTTTATCTTTAGTTTTTTATTTTATCTATTTATGTGAAGAGAAAACTTTGTACCCATTTTTAAGCATGTTGCGCGTACGGAGGAATATGAGATGTGGCATAGTTAAAGTTTATATAGAGAAGGAGTGCAAAGCTAAAATTACGGTCGAATTCCGACCACTAGTTAAAATAAATAGGTAGCTAAATATTGACCTCAATTTCCTATAGAATAAACCTTCTAAAGAGTTTATTAATTACAAACCCCAAATCCAGCGACTGTTTGCGATTTCCAGACATATTTAGCAAGACCAGATATATTTAAATTCATTTTTTTTCTTATTTCCTTGGAAAATATTTTTTAAGTTTTGTTATAGTCAGGTTATATTTTTATGTCAAATTATTGACTGACAGTTCACAGTTGACGGCTGACGCTGGATCACGGATGCATTCCAGAATCTTTGTCTAATGGTTGTGTTCAGTTATTACGGCAGACGACGACGCTCGACAGCTCGACTAGCCCGAGCCCGCGTATCCACGCGTATCACGCACGCACGGATGTATGTTTTTTCTCGGAGTTTACCGGTATTTCCGTTGTATGAGTTCAATGTATTTGCTCTTAGGTTCAATGGGATTTTCCATTTTCTTGTTTTTTCAGGATTTTTGTATATTTTGGCAAGAAAATGTAAACACCAAGGGAAATATCCGGAAAATACACAGACCTGCCTGGGAATTGAATTGCATAGACATAAAATATACCTAAGAAGATACGATTTATTAGTCAAATCAATCAATTAAAATAGTCGATAAAACCAGGTAAACACTAACAGTTTGGCAGAAAAATAAAAAAAAAGTTGAAGTTTGAAAAGTTTGGTTTGTTTCGTAGACAGAGAATTGTTTGGTTTCTTTTTAGCTTTTGGTTTACTCGATACCTACAGAACCAGCCTATTGCTTTATATTTTGTGCTCAGAACTTATGTAAATAAAGCATTAGTAATTGACCGTACATCTTGTGTAGGTACTTGACTAATTCTGAGTTCTGTCTGACGAATGGACTACCTGTGGACTACTGGTCACTGGACAATACAAACTATATAGGGATCTGGACAACAGCTAATGGCTAATGCCGAGTGCTTTGTTGAATATGTTCTAACTTGGGAAGGAAAACTTGAAAAGACGGTGTCTTGTGTTATTAAATTATCTCCATATTAGAAATATGAGTTCGAAAAGAACTTTATCTCAACGAAGTAATTTAAGTCAGGGCAAAAAACCAAAATTTATGGACATTAGTAATACATATTTTCACATTTCCCTACGAGAGAGCGGACTCATTTTAAAACATCCTCCAGAAAAAAGCATAGCTTCTCATGAAATTATACATATTGTGCGTAATATTAAGAAAAATGTAGAAAAGCATTTTGACTATCCCCGAAATTTATCAGATCTATTCTCCAATTTGGACAAAGAATGCAAAGAATTGGATATATTTAAACATTACTTGTTCCCAAACATTGTCAGGATATCTGAAAACAGTGCTGAAGAGTATCCGGTAAGCGACAGTGTCATTAAAATATTATTAAGTGTGCCAGTTCTTCAAAACAAACTAACTGAATATATATTTGAAAAGGCCATTGATTTAGCAGCTGAATCAAAATGTGGGCCATGGATACAAATGATATTGAAATGTTTCTCATCTTTAGACAGTATAGTTAATACTGACAAAATGTCCACTAATCTTATAAACCTTTTGGATGTTGCATCAGAAAAAATGGTGAAGTTAGAAATAATAACTGCGATTCCTGACATTATTGGAGATCAAGAACATGACAACATTGCTGCAGAAATGAGCAGAATTTTAACTGAAGATCATGATCTAATACCTGCTATATTAGACTGTCTATCTTATCTGTGTTTATCTGATGATCAATATGAGCAATTACAGAAGAAAACACTAAATCTCCTAATGAGCCTATCACAATGTAATTATTTCTCAAATTTTGTCAAATTCCTGCTTATACCTGGAAGAATGAGTGATACAGCCTATTTAGAAGCGGTTCAAGGCCTGCGAAATGCTCTTGGTTGGCCTACATCAGTTGCTCAAGCTCAGGAAGTAGCAACAAGTCAGGTGCTCACTGCTACAGCAATTAGAAATTCAATGGTGTCATCAAAAGTTATTGGAAACTCATGGTTTAAAGCAATATCTTCATGTAAAATGCACACAGACCATAAACCTATTGATTTTGTTCTCCTCTTAATTGCATATTCTACATCAGAAGAAAAACAAAGGCAAGTGGAGAATTTGATTAGAAAACAAATCAAACTTAATGTTTTAAAAGAAGAGTTATTAGATGATGCATTCAAAAAGTTTAAACCAATATTGAAGGAATACTTAAGACATTTGATTGATCTTTCCAACTCACTACTGAAGACTAAAATTGATCCAAATGTAGAATCATTTGCTACTCATATGTACACTCTAATGTTTGCAGAATTAGAGGAATGTTGTCAAACAATAGTTGCAGAACTATTGCAGTTGGGTTTGGATTCAAAGCAATGTGTTATGAGCATTTTGCTAGTATTGAACAATGTTGCAACAAAAGATATGTCCCTTTTGAAACCACAGTGTGTTCAAATGCTAACACTGTTAGATAGAATGGATGATATGCCTTTAGATGAAGTAAGGGCCGTTATGAATTTGCTATGTGGTCTTGCTTACAGTTACGAAAACTCTGTTATAAGAGACGACATACACATGATAATCAGAAAAGAATTAGGTTCATCTAACCCAAGAATCAAAGTCCAAGGTATCCTTGCAGCAATTCATGCTGTGAAGTACCTCATGGTTGCCAACTCAAATGATGATCTGACCAGGGAGATGCCAGACGATGTAAGTTATGGATCAGTAACTCATTTATCGGAGGGGGATCTTCGTGAAGCTGCCCAAATTATAGAACTGATTAGCCGGAGTACTAGACAATTCCCTGACATGATTGCATTTTTCTATGACGAACTGTCCATAGTAATTTTGTCAGCTTCATATATTAATAAAAACTTTATGTCCTGGTTAACTGACGCCGTCACAAATGACCTGCAACAAAACTTTATAATTGATTCTATTGAAGTTGATAGAATTTGTGATTTAAAGCTATGTATGCAATATTGTCTTAATGCAGAAAGTGAAATGGATGAGGTCATAGCTATCAACATTGCAGGATTGACTTTAGAATCCAAGTCTGAAGTATGTATTGGTATTTTGTCACCCCTTTTTCAACTTGTTCAGACTTTGCATTCCAAGCAGCATGAAGGTAACTTGTCAAGCATAGATGCACTGTTAGGATGTCCAGTTGTTATGCCCAAATTCGATATAGACGTGGTTGAAGACATGGATTCAGTAGCAATAAGCAACATCTTGGATTGTTTAATTCATTGCATTAATTGGTTCAGAGAATTACTCAATGGTTTTGCTACCCAAGATGATGATGACTTGAAAGCCAAAACGTTAAAGAGGGTCCTACAGATTGAGGAGCTAGAAACATTTGTGAGTGAAATTCTTATTAAAAGTAAGATTTCTTACAAACCACCAGTTTGCACATTTAACGTAAATAAATATACTGGAGAACAATTAGAAAGAAAGATTTTAAAATTACAAAGTAACAAACAAAAAGTGACAAAAAAGCATGCACAAGATGATACTGTGTTGCCTGAAACAGCAAAATCTCAAGCTACTCAGAACAATGTATCTGTTAAAAATAGCCTTGAAATATCTCACAATATGCCTCTCAGACAGTTAAATTTAAATTTGCTTCATTTAATCAAAGCTGATATGACTGATGATAAAGAGTCGGAAACAGAGCTTACAGTGAAAACTTTAAGTTTTTTATTGAAATGTGCTAATAGTAATATAGAGACTGTGTTAATTTCTAAAATTAAAAGAAAAACATTTCTTACTAAACAAGACAGTGTTGTTTATGATGCTTCGAAAGCTGAACTATGTGCTAAGTCAGTCAGTGAAGTACTACCACAATTGGTAGAACATTTAAAATTCGTGACATTATCTATAGAAAAGCTTACGTCTAAGAACACACAGGAAGAAAATGAACTTTTATATACATCAGAGTTAATGAATCAGCTCACATGCTTGGAGAGCATATATCACTTATGTACCATCTACTTTAAGTGGATTGGTTTCAAAAACCAACAACATGGTGCCTTACTAAAGAGTTCACTTAGAAATATAGCAAATCCAAATACTGCTACTGTATCATTGAAAGATTTATTAATAGCTGCTGCCCAGTACTTACAAAAACACGAAAAATACTGTTTGCAACTATCCACTGCAGTAGCACTGATTGAATTTCTGAAAAGCATTCAAAATTTCTCAGATAACAAAATAATACTTAATATTTTAAGAACTATAGCACAAACCTTTTTGTCTCAACAATGGAAAACGACTGAAGGTATATTGGAAAAGGGGCTACATTTTAATCAAAGTGTAGATCGATTAGCTTCCATTTACTTCATAAATAATGAAGTTCTGGCGTTGAAGAACTTGACGTTGCAATTGACCCAAGATATAAAGTTACTGAAAACAAATAAAAATACTCTAAGTACATTAAAGTGCATCAACAAGAGCAATTTCCCTATTTTGTACAGAAACCTAGGTACAGCACTATATGATGCAACAAAGACTCGTTTAGGTAAAGAAATGACGAATTCAGAACATTTAGATCTGTGGAAAGATGTGGCAACAATAATGAAGAACATGTCTGAAATTGCCAAGACCCTCGAAAATAGAAATAACTTATCAGCGTTTTTCAAGAAATCCATTCCAGTTCTCAAACTATTTTTGTCCCAAGGCATTCCTATTTTAGAAATTCAGTTTAAAAATGAGACCCAGGAAGTATTAGAAATATTGAAAATTCTTCAGCAGTCTACTAGATTCTTGCAGACATTATGTTGCCATTCTAGACTAAAGAAAGATACCGTACTGATGAGTAAAGTCCCACACATGAGGCAGCTACTTGAAACTTTAATATATAAAGTAAAAGCGACGTTAGCTGCAAATAATTGTTCAGAAGCATTTTGGATGGGTAATCTTAAAAATAAGGATATTCACGGCGAAGTTATAGCTTCACAACAGAGCATTGAAAGTGAAGAATCTGTTGAAGATTGTGATGAACAATTGCCTGAAGATGATAGTGACGATACAGACGATGAAATGATTAATCCTGACTCAAGAAGTATCAGTGATATTGTTTGATATTATAAAAAATAATTATACGTAAGTATATTTGTTATATTTGCCGTTTTATTTCTAATGTAGTTCAGAAGCCAGACTCTTTAGAATAAAAGGTGCTGCCATTCTTGCCTATAGCCGAATGCGCTCTTGGTCTTTAGCATATAGTTATTATTACTTTACCACTAGTAATAATAACTTTATGGTCTTTAGTTCCAGACTTTTCAACCTTTTTTAGTAGGTACCCTAGGTACCTATCTAGTTCTTAGAGGAATGACATAACTATGTATCCTCTAAGATTTAGGTATTATTGTCACCCTAGCCTAGCTATCACTTTTGTATGCAATGTTTACGCACTTGGAAGATCTAAGTTAGAACCTCCCCCCTAAGAGCGACTAGAGACATTTCCCGAAAAGTCATCAGAAGATAAGGAAGACACGTGCAAAATGTTTCTTGTTAATAACGAGAATTTAATGCTTCTAGATTGAGATGTATTATTTCGTAGAAACCATTTTCAATAGTACTCAAAGGCTAAAAGTGATCCGTGAATCCGACCAGTCACAAGTATTATTATTACTCAATAGCCCATATATTTTGGTCGGATTCGCGATCACTTTTATCGCAATTCAGACCGCAGGGCAAGTCTCGTGTCGCCTGACACTATCCGTACACATTTTATCTAGGCGAGCCATATCGATCCCACACAAGTTAATGTTAATTTTATAATGAGTAGGTAGGTAGTGTGTCATAAGACACGAGATAATGCTTGGATAATGCCTTACAAGGTGCAGCCGCCCTTATACCTAAATTTCAGCAAGTACTTACTCCGAAGATCTAAATTACAATTTTTAGACATCATAAAAGATTCCAAACTTTGAAAAGTGCGCTAGGAATGTTAGATTGAGTAGGTATTTACGACGCGAGACATGTCTCCTTAGCTCTGATAGTGAGTTTGAGTTATAATCATGGTTATAATAAAACGCTAAAGTGATGTAATGTCAAATTTATTGAAGTAGGCTTAGTACAATCTCTGGGGTGGGCCCATAGTGGACTTCATGTGTAATGAGCGTACGTTTTGCCAGTGCTTCTTGAGCAGCGACACCAGGAAGTTGATTGACAAGTGCACATTTTGCGCGAGCTCGTCGGGAGTCATGTCCACGTGGCCAACCGCCACAGACAAGCACAACACCTGGAAATTACGAAAATTTACATTAAAATCTTGGAAGATGTTGGTCCAAGTGAAAGGTGGTAATGTGGACAATGCCTTACATATACAACAAACTTTATCTAAGGTATAATCATTAAATTATTATGGAGAGTTGATATTTTGGTAGAATAATTTTGTCAACTTCAGGTAATGAACATTTTGAAAGATTAGTCAGTCTTGTATCAGTTCTTAAAAATTGTACTACCATTGTAATAAGCATTATCAATCAATGTTCAGTTACCTTCTTCATCTGGAACTTGATGGTTGCCTTGACTTCATCAATCTTTTGTGTCATGGACTCCTGATGGGAGAGGAGACCAGGGAACTTGCCAGCCTTGTTGAGACCAGGTCCCAGCAGACGTGGAATCTGCTTGATAAGGGATTCTGATGCCAGGAATGCATCATATCTGGAACAGATATAAACAAACATGTCATATTTTGAAGAACACTAAAACATTTCAATTAGGATATGACCATTATAAAAGATTATTTGAAAGCTAATGAACTGGCCATTTATGGAGGAGGACAATGTAGACAATTAAGCAAAGTGGGAAAAAAAAAACCCTGATAATAGCCAGTAGTGATTGGTACTTGATATGTAGCCGTGCATAGATACTATCAATATCATACAGAAGAATCACTCTACTGAAAGTTCAACAACTCATTTATAAGAATTCATCTACCAGTAAAAAAATAGTGTGAATCTATATGAGACCTTTACAACATTGAAATAGATTACCAACACTCACTTCTTAGCTAGTTTCTTGACAAGCTTCTTGTTCTTATTCAGTTTTTTAAGTGCCTCTGCATCCATGCAGGGAACCTCCAGTGTCTTGGCCTCGTCACAGTGCTGCTGGTCTCCAAGCACACACACCTGCATCTTGGGCCGGGGAATGTACTTTAGCCTGCAAAGTAATATAATGGATAAACAATGATCTAATGTAGATATTTAAAATTATTATTTTAAATAGACATCAGTAATAAAATTTTCATCAATATCAACAGATAATACATGCAATTTTTAACATCATTTGTATCTAGGTTGCATTTATGGCTATGTAAACACCAATATTATTTAATTATGAATTGGTACAAAGCTAATTTATAGTACAAGTACACCATCGAGTAATCTGGAATAAACTCCACAGGAGAATTGATTTTGATATCAATGTTTGGACTATGAGCACTCGCACATAATCTCTTTCCAGGGTCTATTTGTAATATGAACCACACTTAAAGCACATGTGGCAATTAAACAGTAAATACCATTACATACTAGGGCGTACCTGGAGCCGTGTTTTCATCTTTAACAGTTAAAAGTCGGTAAGCCGAGGCAAACCTACCCGTTATTTAAAGACTCTGGGTCAAGTCCCGTTGGTTTTCACCAACTCCCTGTCCAGATTCATTTTGGTGGAATTCTTAAACATATCCCACAAAAATGCTCTTTTCAGGTAAACCTACTTGACGGTGCCTGAGAAACGCTTGTCCTTCTGCGGGTCATAGTTCTTCAGACCAATTTGAATCTCGACAGTCTCCAAAAAGTTACGTTTTTTGTCCTTCGACGACTGAAGGACGGCATTTACGCACTCGTAAAGCGTATCACGCGATACTTTAGACCTGAAAATGATAATAAAACATGAATACACCGCATCGCAAACACTATTTGAGGCTATGTTTTAGAATATGTTATTTTTACAATTTGGTCCCGCCAAATTGTAAAAATAACATATTCAACCAATCATATTACATGACTATCGTAGATCACAATTATTAGACGAAAGAAAGCGGAATGGATTTCTAAAATAAATACAGATTACTTACGACATTGTGGAAGAATTGTCCTCCCTTCACGTTGTCAACGAATTGAAAGAAAGAAACTATAATAAAGGAAGACTGACTTTGACGTTTGTAGTGACGTAACCAACAAACTGTACTCTATGATTCTAGGTAAAATTTGTAAATCGACTACCTATTAAACACATCATTTTTATAATTTTTAATATTCAATCGAAAATAATATACAGGCTGAATGGTTGAACGAGGGAAACATTGAAGGAGGATATTGTAGTCATCATTATGGACAACTTTTAATAAAGGACAATACATAAAATATGCTATTCCGTACATTTAGTCGAGTAGTATTTAATTATTTGTAAGGAACAGCCAAAGGAACAGCTGATGTTTTTTTAGAGATTTCAGGACTGGTACCATGGTACCATCATAAAGTTATTATTACTAGTAATAATAACTTTATGGGTACCATAGTAAAAGTTGTTCTTATTATTGAGTACAATACCCTCCTTCATTGTTATCTATCATCAGAAACTACACATGAACTTGCTAATTGCTATTTTATACGTAAGCCATGTAGCAGAGACATATGCCAAGAGATTTCGACGATCCCAAGCTCACAAGCCGTAGAGCCTAGCCTGCACTCACAGATGAAGAACCCGCTTACTATATCTAAGCCTGCACTAGAGTGTACGTATGCATAGCTGAGGCATTATATCGGCATAGGTTGCAGTTAGTTTACCAACTGCAAATAAGTACCTATTTGATGTCACTATAAATTTTACGGTTTTCTGATTTTTCCCTTTATTCGTACTACTACTATACTCTAAGGTGCTATAAGACCACTATGAGTCATTGCTTCTTGCCTTTCATGATTCTATGTCAACGGATACGGTACCTACAAGAACCTTACTTTAGGGTTCTTGGGTACCTACCTTACACATAGATAAAGTAGGTATATAGATAGGTTTTGATTCCCTTGCGAGTGTCAAAATATGCGGCATAAACAGTCGTATCTTTTGATTGGGTTGACTTAGAAGTTAGATTTTTTCACAGTTCCAAGGGATTCCAGATTTTAGTATTTTATATTAATTTTAACTTGATACCTTCACGCATTCCTGAGAAAAAGGATCTTGACAAACATACAGACAGACGGACAACGAAGTGGTCCTTGTTTTCATTTTTTCCTTTTGAGGTACGGAACCCTAAAAAAACTGGTAATGTCGAATTAAGTGTTTCATTCCAATACCCTAAGATAGAGAAACTCCACAAAGTAAGTGCTAGTTACTTTATAATAACAAACGCGATCTACCTAGGGTACCTACCTATTTTGTCACAGAAATGTTACGTACTGGGGAACGTCACTGGCAGTCTGCGAAACGTACCTACCTATATTTTATATCCTGGGATTCTTCGTACCTCGTACGCATGGAGCACAACAACAACCATGCTTCATGTTCGTACGCAAAGATATTCGTACGATAGCATAATCAGTGTCATACAAGGGGCAAAAGCAAAACCGATCAGTTAAATCCACAGCCACGACTGTGGTTAAATCATAGATCAATCATTTCATTTTTGCCAAAAATTTATTTCATGATCAGTATCAGAACAAAGAGGCATATTTATTGTTTCTCCGGACTTTGTCTAGAATCAAAGTATTCGGTGAAGCTGGTTGCGGATATCTTGGATTGGTTATATACCATGTGGCCTTGAGTAAATCTGGATCATGTTGCCACCACCCAAGCTAAAATAAAAACTTGTGTGAGATATCAATTTTAATGTAGGTATTTTAGCTAGGTACACCAAGGCTAGATGAGGCAGAAAGAGAGTTTATCGCGGTTTATTTGCGACCTCGCCTCCCAGCACACATTTTACTTATGGTTAAGATACTACTTATCGGTAATGTGTATTGTATACACATTACCGATAGGTAGTATCTTTAAGTACCAGTAAAACATCCCAAACAACCTAGTACAATATCGGTAAATCTGCGCGCCTGAGATAGGAGTCACTTTGTCTTGTACCCACAACATTAATTGTGGACTAAGCGTTGCCTGTATTATGACAAGTACCTCGATCTCTAAGTAATTGAAGGCTTTCTATCCCAGACAATTTTACGGTATATTTAACTACTTAGTCTATATACCTCCATATATGTGGTCGGCGGGCCCCTGTACATATCACAAGGGTAAACAGGTTTCATTACTCCCTTTCGCTTCATTTTGATAAATCTTTGCATTGAGCCATAAGAAAATCCATTAACTCTTCCGATGTAGGTATCAATTAGTCTGATGACGTCTACATCTGGCCGTTGTATCTAGGCATAAAGCAGTAGTACCTAAATTATAAGTTATTATAGGGCTATCGGCAATGTCGCAGGCTGTGAGGACCTTTTGTGATCGAACAAATCAAACGCACACGCAGCGAAAGGTAAACGAGGAATGCGTACTCTTGATCATCAAGCCCACAAGCACTATTATAAATGAGATGATACAAGAAGATGGATACTTCTCGGATCAACTTATTCATAGTATTATAATATATTAACTAAGTCTTCCTTTATTACATCCAGCCACGAGTCTATTCCATAAAGTTATTATTACTAATAATAACTTTATGGTCTATTCTTTACATAACAGATCTTTTATTTTAACATTATCATTACACATAATATAGCTTTTATCCACCCTCGTCATAAGCCTCCTCGGTCCTCCCATTTACGCCATACTTCCCTGTTGGAGCCGAACTCGTCCAGATTTTTACAAGCATCACAATGACATCGTCCCAACTCCCATCATATCAGTCTTTGGACGCCCCATGGGCCAACTCTCGGTCACCTATCCATAGTTTCATTATGAGGGATATACCTACCTACTCTACCTGCCGTCACCATAGTCTACGCCTTTCTATGGGGTTCAACGTTCAACAAACCAATTTTAATCATTTATACCGATTTTGGGAGAGTAGAATATTCTTTGACTTTATCCATCAAAGGTTTAACATCTTCTTTTGTATTTGGTTCTTTATATTCTTCTCTCATCATATCCTTTATATAATTTTGAGGGCCATACAAAGTCAAACCAAAAAACTCCATGATTAAAAATGAGTAGGTGTAGATATTTTTATATCAAAAAGAAACCAAACATGGCAATATAAATACGCAAATGATTTTACTATGACAATGATGACATTTACATGTATTATCTCTATGCATTTACCATTTACTACAATAAACGTAGACAATAAATGACATATCTAACAAGTATCTAACCCATATCTAACCATAGCTTACGCTCAAAGACCTTAGAAGACCTTGAAGGTACCTTGGTCTACCTATAGATACCCATAGACCCAGTGGTATGTAAGTCTGTCTACTCTCAGATGAAGAACCCGCGTCTATCAGACTGCTCGCTCTAAACTACCCGAGTAACTATCTATATTATATTATAAACACTATCAATCAAGGAGTAGGTATATCACAACCATAATCACAACACACGATGACATCCCGACTACTCAAAGACCCCGACAGACTGTCAGGTCATAATTTCATACCATGTTTCCTACAGAGCCGTGCGAGGTGGCTAAGCAGTGCGCGAGGAAACAATCCACCAATAAGATTACTTCATTCGAAGTCCACAGTAATCCTATTGGTTGATTTTTTCCCACCGCACCGCTTAGCTACAGCTACCTCGCACAGCTCTGGTGGAAACGCAGCCTCATCCACACACATACCTATCAGCAAATTAGAATTATCATAAATTATTGAACAAATGTATAACCTAACAAAGCATATCGTACCATTCTCTTCAATATTTTAAAGCAATAATCACTTGTATTTCGGTAATCAGTCGAAATAAAACTGACGGAGAAAGGTATGTGTCGCTTTTTCACGCGTATTCTTTGATAATATGCCCTTAGAACACACACGGGGACCTTTACCCTTAGCACCTAAGGTGCAAGCCACATAGAAATGAAATCGCGCGGATGTGGCGCAGACACGGCATATGGGTACGGAGTCGAAATGACTTGACCTCTGTGGACGGGATACAAGCGCGAGTATAGAGCAGTGATTTTATCAATTCTCGAAATGCTGAGAAATGCGCCGAATTGTCGCGCCATCTCCATATCTTTCTTATGAAATTTGAATGAGAAGCCCGCGCCACGTCATTGCCATAGGTATGCCTTTTCTATGTGGCTTGCGCCTAAAAAGTGTGGTTACATTTTGACTAAATTAAACCCAAAAGAACCTCATTTCTTAGCGCTATGGTTTGTTTGTAGTTGATTAAATTGATTAAATCCAATTAATTGATTATCAGTAAGTGGGAAAGCAGTCAAGTAAAATTTTGGAATTGCGCATTGATTAAGCCGATTTCCTTGTTGATTAAAGTCATTTTTATCGAAATGGTCACCACATACATAGCGAGAACTGAGTAGTTCTATAGACCAATGGACCAATTCTTTATTACCAACAAATAGGGATGTGACATTGTACCTAAGAAATCGATTTTTCATTAATCGATTTATTTTTGTAGCATGAAAAATCGATTAATAAATAATCGATTTTCCTTAAGAAAATAATCGATTTTGTTATATTAATCGATTTTTTTCCAATTTGTCAATTAAGATCAAAATAAACGCCATAATATTGACTCTCAACTACTCGTCGTCCTTTTAGTCGTAGACATTGTTAAAAACGAGACTTTTAATAACACCAAACACGAAAAACAATCAAAATTGTCGTTTAAAAATGAAGTTTCACCAACGAATATTAATGAATGACATATCAACCAAATGTCGGTAAAATAGTACAGTTCGTTGACTCCATCTAGTGAATGATTGATTAAATAAATCTACTAAACTGTTTCAAAAACACAGAAGGAATGCCATCATAGATGCACAGAGGGGGGGAGCCCCCCCAGATCCCAGGTTGCAGATGAAAAATCGATAATAATTGATTGAATGATTGATTTAAAAAAATCGATTATTAATCGATTATTCATAAAAATAAAAATAATCGAATAAAATCGATTTTTACTTTTAAAAAATCGATTTTTAATCGATTATATTTATAATCGATTATTTTTTCACATCCCTACCAACAAATCGAATCCATTCTTTACATCTGTTAGTATAAAGATTAGTGGTGTTTTGGTTAATAATTACGGCATCAGTATTAATCTGATAAGCTTTCTAGCTTTTGGTAAGAGACCAAAGAAATACCAACCGTTTTGGGGATGTAGGAAAAGCTGCAAAAAATCTTGGCTCACTATGACTATCCCTTACGTTATACGTACAATTATAATACATGTCCGCACATGTTGATTAAATCCAATTAAATGATCATCAGCAAGTGGTACTGCTGTTAAGTTTAATTCTGGAATTGCAGACATTTTAAGCTGATTTCCTTCTTCATTAAAATCCCTTTTATCAAAATGGTCACCACATACATAGTGTATTTAATATTAATTCTATAGGCCAATGGACCAATTCTTCATTACTAATGACTCTAATCCATCCTTTGCATCTGAAAGAATAAAAATTATAGTGCTTTGTTCATGATCAATCACTGCCCAACAAAGTTGTTAAAGGGCAGGCCCCTGTGTCCGTTTATATACGGGGTTATTGTACTCATAATTATGAACAACTTAAACTAGTACCTAGTTATATTTATTTATTTATATGGAACTGCCAGGAACTGCTGATTTATTTATTCGTGATTTGAGGTTTGGTCCTATAATAACAGTTGTTCTTATTGATGAGTACCGTAACCCTTAGGGCTCAATTATGGACCAAAATTAGAACAATTATTGTGGCACTGTATTTTTGGTTTTATAAATTATAACATTTTAAATGCTTGATGAATGTACGAGGTTGGAAAGACAAAATACGTGATTTTTAGTTGTTGTACGAGATAAAAAGTTCTACAGTTGGCAACCCTGGTTATGTGTCAGACAGTCGAAGTCGAACTGTCACTTGTCACTTTGTCAGACGTCAGTCTCAGTCAGTCTCGCTCGGTCTCGCTCGAATATTGAATTCGTTCGATTACCTATTTATTCAACAATCAAGTTCGTCTCGACGTTTGGTCGTTTCATTGATTGGTATGTATTGCTGTTGGTTGAGTTAAACTTTCCTGCGCTTAGCGTCCAGTGAGTGTACGGTGTATAATACCTACCTACTTTATTTTCCATTTGTTTCATGTTGACTAGCCTATGATAAGTCCATCTGTGAACTACGGCAGGCCATATTAACCTTGGTGCATTCAAAATGAAAACATGTAGAATTTGTCTCAAAGTTGGTGTAAAGATGTTTAAATTGGGAAATACAGTACATAAGGATTTCATTGAAAGTATTATAAAACTCCAAGGATTTAGCTATGTAAGTATGTATGGTGGTATGGAATTGGAAGCCGTTCGACGTTTTATGAAATATATTTACAAGAGATAATCCTCTGACAAAAAAAATGAAAGTGTTGTTACTTGAATTAACTCAAAATTCAAGGTAAATTTAACTTTTAAGAAAATAACTTTTGAAAGACTATCATTCAAAGATGAGTGCTAAAATATTTGATGAAGTAAGTATTAAAAAAAATCTAAGCAGGCATCCAAGAACACAAAATATCTTATTCTAGTTCGCCCATTGTCATCCTGGATTAAGTCTCACTTCATATTAGAGACCTCCATTCCTGTTTTTAATACTCCCCCTGAGAAATCTAAGAATAAAAGTACTTATTTGAATAAAAACATCCTCAATAAAAAAACATTTAATTTAATTAACCTGGCTGGTGAATTTTCTAGTAGCATTGTCTGTACCGGTGTTAAAAGAATATAATAATGTAGAGCATATTACTATTTTGATATAATATTGTGCTGCTTTACATTTGCCTGAACAATTGCCTGTCGGCTGTACATCATAAACTGTCATCATGCACACAAAATTCTTCATAATCTTTTCTTCTTCTTTACACAAAATTAAAGCTTAGTACTGAAATCTGAAAAGAAAAACTGACTGACAATAAACCCTATTACCTTAAAAAGATTGTATGTATAGTGTTAAAATAGTGGTTTAATTATTTTTATTTTCAGGTCTTGAGTGAGAATCATTATGCATGCTATATTTGTTCAGCTCTTCTATCCAAGTTCTATAACTTCACACAAATGGTGGTGAATGCTCAAAAAGTCCTCTGTGATCTACTTATAGCTAATGAAGAGGTAACTTTGTTGTAATTTATGTAAATAACAATTCTTTTATAAGTTATCATTTGAAAATATTTATTTGCCTTTATAGATTTAAGCGATGCCACCGCTATTATTATTATGACCTTTATTCAATTTTTATACTTACATTCATTCATATTTTTAAATAATTTTACAAATAAAAAAAAATAAAAACATTTAAAAATACAAAAGAGTAGGTAGTAGGCCACCGGCATCGGGAACAGGGTCCAAGCCACCGGCGGCTAGGGCTGCAGAGAAAGGAACCTCCTCACAATGCGTGCCGTGTCGAGGAGTACCGCTTTCTGTATCAAGCCCTTGATCCAGCCCCCCAACGAGAGCCTCATAAGATGTTGATCGAGGCTCTTGGCAATTAAGCCATTGGCCGTCACAACTATCGGCACTATGATTGCTGAGTCCACATTATTATTATTATTATTATACACATATTTTGATTGTAATATAACATAGGTAGATTAAGGTGCACTAATCAGTTTTAAGGATAGAAGAAGAAAACTATATGACTCGAATCCAAACACATTTTTACTAGAATACATAATTAACTACACTAGTGATCACCCAATGGTCGAAATTCTACTGTAATTTTAGCTTTCTGCACTTCTTCTCCATATAAACTTTAACTATGCCAAATCTCACTGTCCTCCGTGCGCGAAATATGCATAAAAAGGGGTACAAAGTTTTCTCTTCACATATTAATATATAGCTAAATCATAAAAATATGTTAATGAGACCTTATTGTTAAAACAATGTTATTTTATATTTCAGCTGACTATACCTGTGCTCATGAATTTAAATAGACATGAAAAGGGATTAAATCTGATAAGTTTAAGCTATGTATGTGAAAGTAAACCAAATGAAATTATATATGATAGGAATGAGAGTAAAAGTAATACAAATAGAAATAATCAAACATCAAAATGTAACCTGAATGACAACCAACTCAATAGCTATGTAGCTAATGCTGATAATAGTTCTATAAAGGAAGAAATTTGTATTAAAATGAATGACAGTGGTTATGAAAATATGGAAGAACCATTTGAAGATAAATTTAATGTAGTAGAAATTAAAAAAGAAAGTATTGATCCTCTTGTAGAAGATATAAAAATCTCAGAAGAGACTTCTACTGGAAATACTTACATAGAAGTACAGATCAGTGCTGAATCAGTATTAATGGAGAGCTATCCTGAAGCTGATGAACCAGAAAGTAAAGTTACTTGTAAAATTGAGCACTCAGATTCTAGTGAAATAGAAAGGCTACATACAGATGATGATGTCAACCAGCCTGAGTCGACCAGCCACTATGAAGATTTCAATTTTGATTCATATAATTATAAAGGAAAACCCAAGAAAAAGCCAAAAGTTAATCATAGAACATATCCAAGAAAGTGTGACCATGTAAGTATATTAAGATTTTATAAGAACAGCAGTTGTGGTACCTTACACAGCATCCTAATTTAATGGGTGGGTTGTGATTTGGAATCGCGCGAGCGCATGGGCGGCCGGCGCTATGAACTATTCAGAATTAGCAACCACTTAATTGGGGTTATTTATTTTTGTGTTGAATTGAGATTTCTTTATCTCACTGCTAGCTTTGAAGAGTAAAAACTGTGTGGTGTGTGTCCATGTCGACTTTCTTCAGGTCAGTGGGACAATATTGGGCTAAATTATTATTACTAGTGGCCTAGTGGTCACCCTGTGGTCGAAATTCTACCGTAATTATAACTTTCTGCACTCCCTCTCCATAATTATAAACTAGCTTTTCCAAATCTCCCACTCCTCCGTACGCGCAATATGCTTTAAAAGGGGTACAAAGTTTTCTCTTCACATATTAATATAATATATGAAGAGATATAAGTATCAAGTTCAGGCTTTACATGTTATGTAAAAGCCTGAACTTGATACTTATAATGTAAAATGCCATATCATATTACATTTAAAGTTCTGTGTTAATGATATACAACATGTATCAGAAATATGTGATCATATTCAAGGATGTAGAGCAGACCATCAAACTGAACAACTTTCTCTGTGGGACCAATATTGTAATCGTGAAAAAAAAATCAGCTGTCCCATACGTTTGGGTCGATTAGGTATTGAAGTTTTATATGGGACAGATAGTTTTTCGCGATTGCGATGTTGGTTCTATAGAGAAAGTGGTTGAGTTTGATGGTCTGATCCACATATTTAAATATGACCACACATTTCTGATACAAATTGAAGATAATTATGTTAATATTTTCATTTCAGTGTAACTACCTAGTCCCAAGAGCAGCTGATCATTATCGTCATTATCAGTATACTCATCCTGACGCCGAGTATCCCTATGGAGCTAAAAAAGATTATGCATGTTCGATTTGTGGTCAAATATTTGTAAGTATGATTGTGTTTTCAGTTTTCACTAATGCTAGACCAAACATTTTAAGATTCCATGTGTCTTATCATAGTGGATAATCTGATCATTTATAGGATCACTTTGTAGTCCATGTGTAAAGGCCCTTTTTTAAAAAAATGTTTTGAGGTACCTATGATTTTTTAATTAATATCGAATAATGAGGTCTATCTACATTTATCGCAATAAAAGGATAGGTACGGTCTTTCCCAAAAAAATGTAATGGTACCCTCAGGGCGCGAATCCTACTCACACTTGACCGATATTTTTTTATTCTGGATAGGTATTGCCTATCCAGAATAAAAAAATATGTTGAATGTTGCCACAATGAATTTGCTGATGACACCACTATAATTTTCAAAGCAGTTAATTAATTTATTATGCAGAAGTGCTGTATTAGGCCTATATCTATACTAATATTATGAAGAGATAAGATTTGATTGTTTGTTTGTAATGGATAAACTCAAAAACTATAGGACCTATTTTAAAAAATTCTTTCACCAGCAGAATGCTATACTATCACTGAGTAACATAGGCTATAATTTATAAAGATATCAGGCGGGCGAAGCCGCTGGCTGGAGCTAGTTTGGAATAAAAGAAACGGTTTCATGTCGCCCAATTTTTTGAGATAATAATATATCCTCACATTACCTTGCTTATACTTACATTATACATTCTTGATGCCTGTGTTTTTATTTGTAAGCACTCTGAACTTTTCCAGTGCACAGACATGTATCAGAACAATGTAATGTTGAAATATAAAAACAATGTGTATAGACCATAGACAAATTTAACAGGTAGATAATTAATGCTAAAAATTATTATGTCCACAAAGCCGCCTATTTTTATCCCAAAAATCTATATCTGGAGACCCAGGTGCCTTGCCTTAATTATGTTTGTTTAACTTTACGTATCTACTTACATTAAATCTTTAATTTAATTTACTTACATAGTTAACCTGTGTAATATGTGGTGTACATATGTATATATATACAGGGTGTCGCACAGGTTATCATATTTAATGAAACCGCGTATTTAGTATCACGTTCTGTGACCGTACACCAAAAATCCATCAAATCCAATCTGTAGTTCAGCCACATAAAGATTTCATAATTTTACACTTATCACGATCTTTGGCAAAGTTTGTAAAATCCAACCTATTCTAACCAAAATTATTTTTATGTAAACGTGTAGAACAGATAAATGTGACATAAGTTTTTAATTTGATCTTCCTTCGCCTACACGAATGATAGCAGAGTGAAATATGATGCAAAAAATTTTGCGTAAAAATCGTTGATTTTTTTTGTGTACGGCTTCAGAACATGATACCAAATACGTGGTTTTATTTAATGTGATAACCCTGTATATCTAAGTACTAACAGTTTTATTTTATTTTCAGTCAATAAAGAGAATCAAAGAACATGAGTCAAGTCATACAAATAATATGAAAATCAAGTGTTCTTTTTGTCCGAAGATTTGCGAAACTAGGAAGAAATTGCATGCCCATAGATCTAGGGCGCATCCGAAAACAACGTACACTTGTGATTACTGCTCTAAAGTATTTAAAACAAGAACTGATATAATGCGACATATTAGGGTAAGTTACTGTGTGTCTTATTTAATTGTTGTAATTCACACACTTAGCTACAAAACGTTTAGCTGAAAGGTGTACTAATGCCTTATTTTTTGTTTTCTTTGTGAACAGGCTACTTGTGGCTGGATTTTAAAATATTTTATTTTTTAGATACACACTGGAGAAAAACCTTTTAAATGCCATATTTGTGGAGCTGGGTTTGCGCACAGTGGTAACAGAAAAATTCACATTCTCAGTTCACATCAGAATTATAATTATATGCCAAAGGAACAAAAACAAACTCAAAATGTAAGTGTAAATAAAAAATACACTTATTTCGATACTGAAATTCAGTCCAGTGATGCGATACCCCAAAACATATGTAAAATTAAAGAAGGCAATGGGCATATCAATTCAGAAATAAAGTTGGAGGATAAGAAACTAACTCAAAAAACAACTAAAACTCCCCGGAAAGTGCGGAACCCGGAGCATAAAAAACGACCTCCAAAGAGAACGAAAAAAGCTCGTGACATTGATGACAATATAATAGCAGAATTAGAATCTATTTGGAACCACTAGTCCAGAAGAATGAACAAAAATGTGCGTAAAGAGTAATATAATTATTATACCAAGAGTAATATTTATTATTAATAAAATATTACGTGATTTACCTACAGCTCGCGTCAATCTTTTTGGCCGCCCTGACTGAAGTTCTCAGAGCACAGTATGCGGGGTGGGAGTCGGCGTGCGGGTGACCGCGGTCGACGCGCCTTGCACCCGCGCACTTCCTACGTCCCGCTAATATCTAATTTTGCTTAGTGCACAACGGCTTGCGCTAAGTTCATCAGTGGGCCGGTCACGAATGCTTTGACGTATCGTAACGTAAACGTAACCAAATTTAAAACCAGAAATACACGTTTAATCTATGATATTTTTTTGTAAATACATGCAATACTTTTACATTTTCATGAAACAAGTGTGTTTGTTGCATAAAATTTAACAAAAATGCGATAGATTCATCGCATTATATAGTTAATCAAAATTTGCTTACGTTTACGTTACCATACGTCAAAATATTCGTGCTTGGCCCTCTGAGCAGCTAAAAAGATTCCAAAGAAATGGAATCGCATGAATCAATAATACGGTGTGTTATAAAAACACTTTCCGATGGCGATGCGATAATGTTACAATGTGATCATATTTTGTGTAATTTATAGCTGTAAAGAAAAGAAAAAACAATTGAATTTTCCCACCGTCCAGCAGATGAACTTTATGATTTAATGCAATTGAAACATCTTGGCAGGTTACATTATTTTTTACTGAAGCACAGCGGCCATGAGGTATTTTAAATTACCACTGATATTCACGGATACAGTTTGAGTTTCCGATTGAGCTGAAATTTTACATACACGTTTAGTTTGGATGACAATACATGGTTAGCTAAGTGACGTTATTCTAAGTCCAATATGGCGAACTCTCAAAGATTAGATTAATAAGCACTCCCATGATATGGGTATCAAATGAAAGGGTTTTTTGAGAAGAATAAGAAAAATAAAGTCAAGTCAAAGCCGAAGCAGAAGTTTTTTATTTCAACTGGGCCTTTGCAGGCACTTGCAAAAGCGAGTTTTTAGTATTTTTTTATAATTTGCTTAATGTGAACGCGTTTTTTCAAATATCTCACAAAGACAAGACAAAGGTTGAACTTTCGTAGCAACAAATTACATAGTTACTGCTAGCATAATGAAAGATTGAAAGTAAAACATCAAACGGCGAATGTAACATACTCGTAAGAGCGACCATTTTTAACCGACTTAAAAAAAACGGAGGAGGTGACATTTGATGCGTATGTTTATTTTTTTTAGGTATGTTCACCGATTTCTTTCATACGGCTTAACCGATTTGGGTGTTCTATATATAATATGGGAGATTCCGAGGTGGACCCATATTTTTTTATGACATGAAACAAGAAACATGCTGTTTTTCAGAAAATCCGAAAATACGTAGGCACCTTGTTTACTAGATTGTGATTTTATGTTTGTTACCGGATATCAGGAATTCAGGATACCTCCGCCAGTTGTGGACCGATTTTAATGATTTTGGTTTTAAATGAAACAGTTGAATTTTTATGAGGTCCCATAAAATTCTTCAACGGATAACAGCAAAACATTCGCGACAAGCATTTTGCTATCGCATTGCGCTTGTGTTTGTTTATTACATTAAAATGGATAAATAAATAAACTTAAAAAAAGTTAAGTAAAACCGACTTCAATAAACTACAACAAATTAATAAAATAACAGTTTCTGATGTCCGGGCCTTTAATTCTTAAATGCACCTTAACTTGACGCAGAGATATGGCGACATGCAAAGTTTCCGACACGGATGTCAAAGACAGCGAAGTGGAAGCGAAATATAAAGAAGGCTGACCCCACCAACATATGGCATTGACAGTCGGGAAGAGAGAGAGAGCACCTTAACTTGACGCCTACTTCTGAAGCTGTTAAAACGCCATCCACACCGCCACCGCATACCACGGAGCAGTGGTTCCATTTCGAAAATAGGTGGACTTACGGTCGTAAGTCCGAATTTTGATCTGATTCTTTTTTACCAGTTATCCTGACAACTTTTATTCTGAAGAAAATCTGTAATCCGCGCCCGTCGCACTGGTGAGAGCGGCGCTTAAGTTTTACAACCTCTCCGCTCGATTAAGGTCCGATGACATTGAAAACAATAGATTTCCAGGAATTGGTGGTCAAAGGGTAAAATTTTATTCGTTTTGGTTTTTTGAAGTCGGTTTTTACGTTATATAATCTATTATGTAGTTATAAAACTCGTAAGATGTAATAGATAGGTTTCAAGTGGTTACGAATAAAAGTTTTATATACCTACCTACCTACTTACTTATTTTTGTGTGAATTTAAAGTCCCTTCACTCTTTCATTGGAGGGACTTGGCCGTATTACACGAAGAGGGCTCAGAGCGATTTGCTGAATGGTGGTTCTAGGCACGTTTACTAGTGATATTTTCCTTTACTATGTAAGAGCAGAGGTGATGAATAATGTAGGCAAAGAGTATGTAATCCATAAAGTTATTATTAAGTAATAATAACTTTATGATGTAATCACGATGTAATCACTACGTTTAACTGTAGGTATATGAAAACAAGTACGACTCGGGGTAAATACGCGGGCGTTTTGGATACATATTGGATAGACGGATAGACCATAAATTATTTCCCATGGGCGTAAAAAGTAGGAAAATTGGAATTGCCTTACTATGTTTCATCAAATCAGGAAAAGTCCCGCTATCTAGCATTGGTTGAAAATACCTGTAAGTATGGAGGCAATAGTATCATGATCAAGAATATCTACAATAACCTTATCAGAGATGCCCCACAAGTCTTCAGTAAATTTTATTTTAAAACTTTTTTAATTGTACTAATACAAATGATTGAATTTAAAATTCGGCACGTCTTTACAGAAATTATCTATGGCTCTAGACAGACGGACCGCATTTCAACTGCAATCCAACCGCAACTGCATCCGAACTGCAATTCGCGGTTGGATTTCTATTGCAGTCGTGTCAACTGCATTCAAACTGCATGGATTGCAGTTGAAATGCGGTCCGTCTGTCTAGAGCCTATAAGTAATGAGTCAGCTAATGTACAGGACGAGCCAAGAGTTTTCGTAATCTCTATCGGGATGTTAGTGAAGAAGTTTTCGAATGTGTGGGCGTCGTTGGCGACTCAGTTCGGTATCCCGGTAGATGCTATTTAGTATTCGAGTGTTTCTCGGACGCCAGGACCAGCGTTGCGATATATACAGATTGTACGTTAGTCAAACCTATTTCCTTAGATTATTGATTGGTTTTCGCTGTCGCATGCCGATGCTGCTTCAACGGCAGCGGAGATCAATCAATGATCTAAGCGCATTCCCTCCATTCCCTTACTTTTCAAAAGAAGCAGAACAAAATAACTAGACTGCTTAGGGTATTTATTTCTGTGGTTCGATCTCAGAGCTCTAAGGTCATAAATAAAGTAAACATCATAATCTAAGTCTAAGGTGAAGTAATTACACCTAGGCCTAGGTACAGATTTTATCAGAATTTAGTTTTATACAAAGAGTATGTAATCACTACGTTTATTTTATAATAGTATAAACATAGACGTAGGATTTCGGGAAGATTTAATTATGATTCTCTTATCTTAAATCTTTCCGATTTTTTCATAAGTTTTCAGTTTCTGCTACAGTTAGAAAGGGCTCAATCAATGACTAAAGAATCCTTGGTTTCTTTAGTCATTGGGCTCAATGCATGAATGCATCTGGCCGTGGCACGTTGAAATAAAACTTCTTTTGTCATTGATCTGGTAACACTGTCTCTGTCCAGCCATGAGCTCGGCTAAAGGACTAGTGTCCAGGCCATGTACTTTCAATAAAAAAAAAAAATATATAACGTGGCGTGGTGTGGAAGGGTGTGGTTAATGCGTGGATCGTGGACGGAGAAAGGATTCTCTGTCTACGGCGTGGATATAATAACATAATAACTTAGATTATGTAAAAATAACCATATAACCTAGGCATATAACCATATATTATCCAGCCATGAGCCGAGCATAAACGTAGTGATTACCATACTCTTTGGCCGAGCATGAAGCCCACCACACACGTAGCTATAATATATATTATACTCCTCGAGATCTAAGAAGTCCCTTTTGACAGATTTAAAGAACGATAGCATGTAATGTAACTTGACAATGTTACTATAGGCTGTGAATAAAAACCATTTTGAATATACACTTGATAATAATTACGAAATTATTATATTTTTTTGAGATACGTATAAATTAGCATGGTATATAATTTCGTAAGTATTGTTATAGCATCGAAATATTTTTAAAATACATGTTTATGTACTGCCGAAATATCATAAAAATGGTTACGTTCTCAATCAATTATTTTTTAAATAAAGGGATGGGGATGTGATCACTAGAATCGTTAAAATCGTTTAAATTTCAGTATAAAATTACGTAGGTATTAAAAACTATTTAAAGGCTGTATGACATGTATATTATATTATTATAATTTCTCTATGATCACAATTTGCTTGACACTGGCAGTAATGACAATGACATCTGTGCAGTTTTTCGCGATTTTTCCGACTAATTGTTCGTTCTCTCTACGAGTATTTCTCGGATACCTCTGTTTTTGTAATCTGGCCTTGATTTTGGACTGTTCCCGCTTTTAAGTTGACTTGGCTTACTATAGGTACATGGATTCTAACAACTTGGTTTGGAAACTATGTGAGTACTTCGAAAGTGAATCAATAACTGGTGGATCATTATTACCGGTACAAGTAGATAAATAATTTTGGCATAAAATTATGAATATGTTATATTATTCTATGAAGATACCTACAGAAATGCGATTTCATATAAAATTCAGTGCCTACTACATTAATAAATTGCTTATCAGATGAATTTCTCGATTTTTTATTCATAGTTTTAAACGATTAAATACTCTTAGAATTTTAAATCGATTTATTATAAAAATCGATATTTTTGGTTACCGATTTATACGCTTCATATCCCAAATTAACTCAAATGATATATGTCAAAAGTGGCTTTTTAAATCTCGAGGACTGTATAGCAAGACATATTACGATATGTTTTCCATAGTAATCTTCGAGTGACCTCAGGCGCAGCTATAATATTTATTTCTATTACGTCATCAAAATAAGCTAAAGTATAGCTACCACGTATGGGGGCTTGCTATAATGTAATATATAGCTCAGTATATTAATATATATTAAAGCTACATGTGTGACGGGTGACGGGCTTTAGCCAGCGGCAGGGTTCCCAACTTACGGGTTTTCCCCCCAAATTTAGGGGGTAAATAAGTGTGATAGGATTTTTTAGGGGTATTTTTAGGTTTTTTTTACCCTTAACTTTTACTTTGAAGTTTATAATAATTGTGACGCAGCTGGATGTAAACGTTTTGAAAATATTTCAATTATTTTATTTTATTACAATTTATTTATTTATTTTACAGAGTTTTTTTTTTGGGGGGATTTTAGGGGTTTTTGACTTTAGTTTAGGGGGTAAATATTTTTGAGAGTTGGTAACACTTGTAGGGATGTAGGAAATGCAAAAAAAATCGATATATGTATCGATATTATTGAAATATATCAATATATCGGTTCGATTTCAAAAAGAATATTGGCACTCTTAAAATTAGTTTATTTTGCCAATCATCTTACATTTTACTAGGTTAATGAACAATGAACAGACATCATTTATATTAATCAAGTAAGTTTTTTTTTTTGTTGCTTCCTATCAAAGACAAAAGGAACAGAGTCGACCAAAAACAAACCATTCAATGTAATTTGTTAAAAAAAAACGATTTTTATACCTTTTCGGACCCTTTTTACCTTTATTGGAATTTTATTTTATCTATTTATTTAATATAATTTTATCTATAAATTGAATAATCGGAACATACAATGTCGCTCAAAAATATCGATACATTGAACAAATAATATCGATATATCGATCTTTTTTCAACAAGCCTATTTCGTCAGATTAAAAAAATACAAAAACTCAACAAACTCAATTGTTTTGAACATAGTTTTATTTGATTTGTTTGTGTTTTTGCTTTTCGACCTTGTAGAACTAATTTTAGAAATTTAGACTAAACTAATAGACATCGATGTATAATAACTATTCATAGATGATTCAGTACATAACTTGCATTTTATTTCTTGTGAAAAGATTATCACAATGAAGCCTGCCTTCCAGAACACATGTAGACTTTGTCTCAAAGTTGGTGTAAAAGGTTATTCGTTGGGCAAAACACCTCATAAAGGTCTCATTGAAAGTATATTAAAACTAAAAGGATATAATCGTGTAAGTATAGCTAGTATTTACATTATTTACTAACACACAAATCCCTTCTTCTTTAACTCTTCTCATGTAGAGATAAAGAGGTTTCCGAGTCTGTCTGTATATCCGCTAACTCCTAAACCACGCAACGGATTTTCTGGTTTAAGACATTTATTTCTCATAAGAATACAATATTCATTTGTCTGAGAAACACAAGATTGAATTTAAAAAAGTACATGAGCACAATCAAGCACCATAGTGCCAGAGCGAAAGTATTCCATTACAAAACATTTTGATGCGGTTATCACCATCAATTAGTTATATTTTTTATTAAGTAATAATAATTTTTATTATGTATAATACTTTGATAAGTGATGTAAGGATAGTAGAGAAATTGCCCTGTGCGAAGCCGTGGAGAGGTCGCTAGTGAAATATATAAAATAAGCCATTGAAGATGGCCAGCTGCAAATGTGGTACAGAGCCCTGGTGACCCACTGCATCTTGCACTGGACTGTTTTTTTTATTAACTTATTACTTAGATTATTGATTGATTTCCACTACGGAAACCAATAATTAATCTAAGACTTAATATTAGTATCTATATTACCTACATACTGTCATATTATTTTATCTTTATTGTTTCAGCCCTTGAGTGAAGATCATTATGCATGTTACTTTTGTATGCATCTTCTATCTAAGACTTCTAACTTTATAAACATGGTTTGCAATGCACAAAAAGTCCTTTATGATTTATTAAAATCAAATAATTCGGTATGTCCTTATTCTCATTTTGTAATTTGCTTTTCTTGTGCTAGTCTATTACAGTGCTGATCATACAATTGGGAAAAAGGAAATGAAAATATGGCCTTATGTAGTATTTGCAATTATAATTTCAAATGAATTACTCTCGCTCTGGATGAGTCTGAGATAGATAGAAGGAATATGTATGCTATTTCATGTTGTAAACAAGGACAAAGCACGACAGATGTGATCTGCTTACAACAGGCAACTTGGAGGTTGTGGCTAACTGAAAGCTGGCAACCATTTACATTCTTCCCATAATTTTCTTTTATATTATGTTAAATTCATGTAAAAACAGTTGGAATTCATTTTGCTAGGCCACCCAGTGGTACTTGCTAGCTGTCCGGGTTACCCTGAATTTGTCTTAATGTGGATGGTGTCCGCAGATTCAACATTGCGGGTTCCGGGTGGAGTTTTCTATATGATTAGGGATTTAAAGTTATGATTTGAAAACCACAGACAACAACAACAACCAATTAAACCAAGGTTCCAGAAAACTCCGCTTGAAAACCTGATTGCTCCATGAACTAGGAAAAATCAAAATTTTATAATGTTTAGAATATTATACAGAAATGGCTAAATAGGCATACAATGCGAAGTAATGAAAAAAAAAAAGAACTCGAATATGCTGGAAATAGAATTACGAACTGTGCCTACATGCATATTGCTCCCAGACAGCACCCACCGAAAAACGAATCGAGAGATAACGTATGAAATAATAAATAAAATACTATTTAAAATTTCAGCTTACTATACCTTTGCTCCAGAATATTGATAGACATAAAAATGGACTTAATCTGGCGAGTTTAAGTTCTGCTACATTTATCATATTTACCACAAAAGAAATATTATCTCCAGATGCTTGTCATACAAAAAGAGATCTTATTACAAAAACAGCTGATGTAAAGAGTAAAAACAAAAGGAATGATTTAAAAATAAGACAAAGTAAACAAGACCAACAAAATAAAGAGAATGGACATGTAAATAGAACTGTCACTTATTCTTCAAATCGAGAAGCTATTGTAATTAATGACAGTAGTGATGAAAATGTAGAAGAAACAGTTAAATTGGATAGAAATGTAGTAGATGCTATATCAGAAAGTAAAGATCCTTTTGCAGTAGACAATAAATCATCACAGCTATTATCAACATGTATTGATATAAAAGTACTCAATGATCCAGAATCAGTATTAATGAAAAATTATATTAAAAATGATGAGTCAGAAAAGAATCTTTCTATAATAGAGAGCATAAGTTCAAGTGATAAAGCATGCAGCAGCCAACATAATAAACGTGAAAAAGATAATGATCTTATTGCAGTAGACAAAAAGATATCAGCACAGCTATTATCTACATATATTGATATAGAAGTACTCAATGACACAGAATCAGTATCAATGAAGAATTATACTAAAGATGATGAATCAGAATGTAGTCTTTCTCAAATTGAGAGCTTGAGTCCACGTAAAAAAGCATGCAGCAGACAACATAACAAACGTGAAACAGATAATGATCATATTGCCGTTGACAAGCTTACACAGCCATTATCAACATGTATAGCTACAGAAGCAGCTGATGATCCAGAATCAGCATTGATGAAGAATTATACTATAGCTCATGAATCTGAAAGTAGTCTTTCTGAAACGAGCTCAAATTCAAGTGAACAAGTATCCAGGAGGCGACGTAAAAAACGTGAAGTAGATGATGATTACCAGCCTGAGTCGACCAGTCACTCGGAAGATTCCGATTTTGACTCTTATGATGATAAAGGAATCCGAATAAAAAGGCCGAGACCTGATCATAGAGAATATCCAAGAACTTGTGACCATGTATGTAAAAAAAATTACGCTTTTACTAGCAACCCGTGGCGACTTATTATGGGTACTATTAAGTTATTTGATTGCTTACATAATTTTCCCCGGTACATTACCTGACATGGAAATCAAGGGGGAGGCCTTTGCCCAGCAGTGGGATGATACAGGCTAACAGTAACATTACCTGACCAGAATTGCGCCTGTTATCTGCCTCGGGTACGAATACCCGGAGCCGGAGCGGCGACTTAATTTCGGACTATGTTATTTTAATTTATTACTTCGTAAATTATTTTCCCTCATTTCTGACCTTATGCCAAACGGGCCCCTCTCGCGTTCCCGTAATACACCGTTTAGTTAGATTAGAATATCTGAAGCTGAACCACAACATCATCAAGATTAATTATAAAACAATTTTTTTTTAATTATAAACAGAAATTGTGGCCTGTCTATGGCAATTAAGCTTACGTTAGAGATAGGAAGATTTTGTTCTTAGGTTTTTAAAACATTATTAGAACTTCATAATTATGATAATTATTATTATAAAATAACAAAAAAATTGCGCAAATAGAACCTGAGTATAACAATCAAAAAGTTGTATGGACACATTTTTCTAAACTTGAAAATAACATATTTATTCTCATATTAGATATAATAAGGCCCTACCTTTGTAGTCCCGATCCCTTTAAGGGGATATTGTACTCATCATTATGAACAAATTTTACTAGGGGACCAAGCCTGAAATCGCAAAAAAAAAACAATCTGCTGTTCCATACAAATATTTCAATATTACTCGAATAAATGTACCGGGGATCCTGAATATACGTACATAGATCATGGAAATGTATGCCGCTCGGAATCGTTAATGCATATGTATTGTTATTTCCGTGGCTCATGGAAAAACGGCCTAAGCAGTTGACTTCGTAAATACGCTTACCCACATTAGTGGTTTTGCGCAGTCAGTAGGGCTCTGGTCTAAACGATATAGGAATCACGGCAGTAGCTCCATGTAAATGATTAGACTGGGACCGGCTCCCCGTATGGGAAGACGCTCGGTAGATGAATTACCATTTCGTGTTGAGTTAGTCATTAGCGTATACTATGTATATTTGGTGAGTTATTTATGTAGATTTTATGTAGATATTAATATGTTAATATTTCCATTTCAGTGTGACTCTACAATCTCAGTATTAGTTGATCACTATCGTCATTATCAGTATATGCATCCTGACATAGAGTATCCCTATGCAAACAAGTTGAAATACCCGTGTTCGATTTGTGGCAAAAGATATGTGAGTATGAGTTATTTGTTTAAAATTTTCACTTTACCACACTCACAGACAACTTAGCACAATAGAATCCGCATAAGAGGGCAACCCCGCTCACCAAGCATTTAGGCTGACATTCAGAGACGACAGAAACGAGTCTAAGCGTGAACTTACGCTTCCATCTGTCAAAATTTGTTCGTAAAATTGACAGATGGAAGCGTAAGTTCCTTAGATTATGTAAACCCTAGATGAAGTGACAGTGTAACCCTAAGGTAAGTTCACACTTAGACTCGTTTCTGAATGTTAGCCTTAGCTCTACGGCCTCATATTATGTGATTGCCTAGAAAAAAATTCGCCAACCAAATTAAAAAAAATATAAATATACACCGTATTGAGTATTCAAAATGCCGTATTCTGCAGTGAAATGCTGCGGAATATGTAGCAAAACGAGTTTACAGAAAGACGGCATTACATTACACCAGTAAGTTATATATACAATTAAATAAAATTGAAGTGTGTGTTTGTAATGTCAAAATAACAGCTTTTTACTAAATGCATACTGTAAATATAAAAAAACCAATTAAAAAAAATTGTCTGTCTGTTTGTTTATCATCAACTTAAGTATAATATAAACAGCAGTAGCTAAATCCCCGAAACGGTTGGACCGATTTTGACGGGACTTTCACTGGCAAATGTCTGATGTTGGAGTAATTCCACGTAATTATTTGAATACAAACAAATGTAAAGGTCGCTTTATCATCGGGAAAGTTTCGGTGACCTTGAAATAGCCAATCACAACTAAATCCCCTCCCCCCTGTTGGCGATTGTAGGTATATTCAAACAAAATGCTCATACTGAGGTGTCTATTAGGCTAAGTTGTCTGTGATTACACTGCACCTTTTTATCTTTAAGGTCAGCTAATACAGCTATAGTTCTCCAGACTTCTCGTGCCTATATTGGGGCTGGCGATGCTGACATTTGAAAGTCCATTTAGATATAGTCGAAGTCTGTCTCGGATTCTGGTTCATACGTGTTCGCGCAGAATCGCAGAATAAGTTCGCCAGGTGTTCGGTGAAAGTGTCAGCTTCTTGGGAGGTTCGCCCAGTCACCATTTCTTGGAGCGGAGGTTTTAACACTTGCGGTCTGAAATAATTTTTGGTGGATTTGAGGCGTCCAGGTACTCAAATGGTGTTTCGAGAGTCTTATTCTGCGAGTAATGTAACATCACCTTTAACTTAATTAAACAACCCCTATGGTGCGGACTTCACACAATCGAGAACTTTATGGAGCTCTTTCCTCCCGATGTTTTCCTTCACGGTTAACGCAAGTGTCATTTTGTTGACATATCTTACTGATTCTCTCTTTTTCATTTACAGACAAAAGCCAGAATCAACCCACATGAGTTAAGTCATTCTATTAATATGAAAATCAAGTGTTCTCTTTGTCCAAGGATATGCGAAACTAGGAGAATGTTGGATGGCCATAAACGTTACGCACATCCGAAAAGAACATACACTTGTGATTACTGCTCTAAAGTATTTAAGACAAGGACTGATATAATGCGGCATTTTAGGGTAAGTTACTATCTCACGACCGTCAAAATTTGGCTTACCAAATTCTCTGGTCTTATTACAAAACATGGTCTACACCAAGTCTAAGGTAAAACTCACGTTTAGGCTCTGATTTTAGAAAATTGTTATTACAAAACAAAGTTTAACGAAAAAACTTCGATTTATCTGTGATCTAAGCTAAACTAGGCCTCTCCCTAGTTATGCCGCGGTTTACCATTAACACTATCACTCCTTTTCTTTTGGTTTTCCATTAAGAGGACAAGTCTCGCGATTGAAGCTGAGTTTGAGAAGCGCCGTCGATATTGCAGAATTTATATGATTGTTTTCGACTCTATAACGATTTTCATTTTTTTTAATACATTATTATAGGTGCCACAAAAAACCCAGGGATAAATAAATAATAATAATTATTATATTCGTTTTGGTACCGTAACACTTATTGTAAAAGGTTCTAAATTACACTCTTTGTACTTACATCATATTGATCCAAGTCTTGTAAGTAATTCATTTAAAGCCATAGATAAAAAATCTGTATGAAACGCAACCTTAGATTAATAATCTAAGAACGCAACATTTCCATCAGGATGCGACTTTACAGTATTTTCTGTGGTCGTTTGAGAGTGAATGATAAACTGAGACGCAATAGTGATTGGTCCGAGTCTAAAGTATGGTCTTAGTAGACCTCTGAAAAAACTGATTTTGTAATAAAGTCTGATTTAAACCAAAGTTTTAGTTTGACAAGTCCTAGTCTTGGTAGGTCTGGGGGCTTACTACGAACTCTTATAGCAGGGCAGAAATTGAACTTCTCAGAAATATGCAGTATGAGCTGACCTCGCACTGTAAAGGCTTTTCGTACTATGAAAGGCAGCTCGTAGTGAGCCCCCTGGTCTAAACTCCGGTTTAACATTTCTTTGTAATGAGACCGTTCAGGTTTTACCTATTCGTTTTAATTTACACACTATAATCACGTTAAGGTTAAAGGTTTTTGTAAAGCACTTTTTTTGTTCTAGATACATACTGGAGAAAAACCATTTAAATGCCATATTTGTGGAGCTGGGTTTGCGCACAGTGGTAACAGAAGTATTCACATTCGCAGTTCACATCAAAACTATAGTAATTATACACCTAAGAAACAAAATAAAAATCAACAAGTACGTAGACATAAAAAATACAATTATACCGATACAGAAATTGAGTCCAGTGATGATGAAGATAAAACCCAAAAGAAAGCAAAGAAGCCCAAAAGGAAACATAAAATTAAAAAAGGCAATGAGTATACCAATGCAGAAATTAATTCGGAAGATGAGAAACTAACTCAAAAGACAATTAAAACTACGCGAAAAGTGCGAAATAGTGCGAAAACTAATGATATTAACTCGGAGCATAAGAAACGAACCCCAAAGAGAATGAAAAAGTTTCGTTAAGATCAAGTTCATGATTGATGACATTATTATATTTTTAGTACATGAAAAAAAAATAGCTTATTTCACAAAAGTGCGAGTGTAATAGGTACCTATAGTGCCACAATCTTATCTGACTCGGTCATGGCGTCGCGTCGCGTCGCGTCGCTGCCGTCGCTTTTACCAATATCATCTCCCTACAAAAATGACATTTTGAAGTCAGTTTTGGTTTTGTTCTATAGCGACTTTAGTTCCACTTTTGGTCACCGGGTCAGTTAAGTTTGTGGCACTATACATAGTTTTACGTAAATGAAGCTTCAAATGTTATACTGTACTTGTAATGTATTAAAGATTTTTTATATCTATTAACTACATGTGTTTTATTCATCGTCTGATTTATGGTGAATGCACATTTGTCGCGCCGAACGTGCCGAAACAAATTTTAGATTCATAAGAAACCTTTGTAACGTTGTAGCGTTACATAATATGTAGATAGATATAGACTTTTATTATGTTTACGAATGTTCTAGTCGAGCGTACGACTTGGACGCTCACCAGGGTGTACAATGGTGTACAATCTTAGAACGTCATACATTACAAGATCCTACTTCTATTGCACTTTCGAATTTACACGTATAAAATCATGTATTTCTGGATATGTAATGGTAGACTGTAAATGGGCCATCATACTTTTATAAGACCATACCTGGTACACCTGCACTCTGGCAAATAAATGAATTTGATACCAACCATAGATGTCGCTTGTAGTAGCGTTAAAAATATCTTTCAATCGTCATATTAAAATAAATATACATACTAGAGCTTGGCCAACGAAAGCTGTCCAAAAGAAAAGGAGGTTCCATTAAAAAAATTAAGAGCTGTTATCCCTGTCTATACACTGCATAAACGGAGTTGATACTATCTATTTTATTCAAGAAATATTATGCGATACTTACCTACATCAGTATTTCCTATTTATTTAATAATATTTACAATATTTCGTCTTGAGGATCATTGACTTACATTGAGGATGGTTATAATCAGAGCACGAATGTTTTGACGTATAGTAACGTTAACGTAAGCAAATTTTGATAAAATACAATGCATCTATCGTATTTTTGATCAATTTTATAACATACACACTTGTTTCGTGAAAATTTATGCTATGCTGATGCTAATACTGCATGTATTTTCACAAAAATATCATGGATTAAACGTGTACTTTTGATTCTTACGTTTACGTTACGATACGTCAAAGCATTCGTGCTCGGCCCACAGTACCTAATTTTAAGCGCTAAACGAAACTAGCTTGGTTTTTTTTTTATCTTTTACGTATTAAAGTTCATCGCTCAACTTTCCTGGCACGGCCATACATAGAAAAGGTTGAATTAAACAAAAAGTTATTACTATAAGTTTATATAATGGAATTGAGACCACTGATGTGATGAAACAATAAAATCCACACAAAACGTAGGGGTTATTCGTTTATTTTGTTTTCTATAGCCGAAATTGGAAACTATTGCTGAATGTGGTCGAGATTTCCCCGGAGTATTCCACTGTCCGTGATTTTTAGATCTTTCAATTTTAATTCTTCTTAGTGTCTTTCATTTTTCTCATTTTTATTACCATGTTTCCTTGTGTGTCTGAACTGATAAGAATACCTGTCATTGAAGATATCTTTTTTAAATAATGTGTTTCACAAGTCGACATTTCATTTTCTTCGAGAGCTTTCTATTTATTTACTATTTCCACAATTTTATGTTTTGTTACCTCGTTGTTGATACTTCCTGAAAAGTAGATAGGTACACCATGAAAAATATTTTTTATAAATAGTCGAAAAGTATCAAGTGGTTTGAATATAAATTCAAAAACTAACCTCATAGCGAAAGGATTGAATCTAGTTGTCGTATTTTCTCTACATATTTCCGATTTAAATCACTTTTTACGTCTTTATATTTGTCAATCATAGTAAATAGAAGCTTCCTCATCGAACTTTTGATTGTTTTCGGAATTATTTTATACAGAACTAACGAAAACATGATGCTTAAACAAAGACATTAAATTATACTACACTAGGTTTAATCTCTTTGTGCATAATTATACACAAGATTAGCGATGGGCGAGTCGAGTTATTTAACTCGGGTAACTCGAGTTGCTCTGTGAACTCGATGACCCGAGTTGCTTTTCTCGAAACTCGAGTTGACTCGGTCGGTTCATAGCTTCGTATTATTCATTCACTCACCACGCGGCTCGGCGTGTGACAACCGAGTTACCGAATCAACAGACCAATCACGATTCATGCGTATGACGTAACTCGGCGCGGAAGACCGACGCGCGCGACTCGCTGACTCGTTCGTTATCGTAACTCGGGCTAACTCGGCGCGGAAGATCGACGCGCGCGACTCGCTGACTCGTTCAATGTCGTAACTCGGGCTAACTCGGCGCGGAAGATCGACGCGCGCGACTCGCTGACTCGTTCGTCGTTTATTGCAATACCGAGTCAACTACCCAATCACGATTCACGCGTATGACGTAACTCGGGCTAACTCGGCGCGGATGGTCGACGCGACTCGCTGACTTTTTCGTTGTTTATATTTTCTGGTTTATTTACACTTTGTAAGAGAGAAAGCCGGGTCGCTCGCAAGTCGGAAAGTTTTATCACCTTACTATTATCTTAAAAATAGGTATTATATATTAAATTATGGAATGTGACTAGTATATTACTTTACTCTTTGCATGGGAGTATTTTAACAAAACCGACGATGGCTCCAGAGCTGTGTGTAAATTTTGTCCTTGTAATTATAAATTTAATGGAAATAGAACAACTTTGGTAAACCATATAAAAAAGAAACATATTGTTCAGTAGAACGAAGCTATTGGACAAAATTTAACTCGTAGCGGAAACGAGATTCGAAACGGACAGAGTACCTACTGATATTTCCACTATTCCTGTTGTGACCAGTGAAAATAGTGTTGGGACTTCAACCTCAATACCGAATGTTAGGGG
Organism: Allophyes oxyacanthae; assembly: GCA_932294325.1. Lineage (NCBI taxonomy): Eukaryota > Metazoa > Arthropoda > Insecta > Lepidoptera > Noctuidae > Allophyes > Allophyes oxyacanthae. Next base: position 5,209,289 of record OW028611.1, read on the forward strand.
TGAATTAACCAACGCGACATCGAGAACTTTCAGAGCACCATTCTTCATTGAATATTTCTAATGTTTTGAGAGCAATATAATATTTTTTTATATTAGAAATTATGTGTTTTATCATTCACAATACTACCTAACCCTTAATTTTTTATTTTTTTTCATTGGAAACACTCGGACTGGACGTTGAATTGTTCTAATACGCAAGAAAAATAAACACGAAATGTTCGTGTATTCGAATCCATGACCGTACGTACTGTTTAGACACCGAGTCGAGTCAACTCGAGTTGCAACTCGAGTCAAAGAATATTTTAACTCGAGTAACTCGAGTTGAAAAAAGCTCGACTCGTCCCATCGCTACACAAGATGACAAAGTACGAAACGTCAATGTTACAATTTTGGCAATCCTAAATTGTTGCCATAATAAAAGTTTAGAAAATAATTCGTGGACTTCTTTCGCTGGCCAAACTCTACAGCCGCTACGATGCGAAAATATTCTAAAGAATGATGGCCAAATAAGACCTGACCAAAAATGGAAGGGGCCATTGATGGATGCTACGCAGAAATGTATATTGATAAAGGAGAATTTAATTACAACAATTTAAAACTTTTATTAGAGCGGGAGTAAATAATTAATTAATTATTTAGGACATGCCATATTTAATCGTGTTAATGGTTTTGAACGCATCTTATTATTACGCAAAACATTCCGTTTTGTTACAAGCTGTAGCGAAGATGTTAATAATTAATTTATTTTCCTTTTCCAATGTTTACTACATTTATTGCTCTATGTGGATATTTTTTTACGGCCGATGTGGGTGTTTTCTGGCAAATAAACATAATTATTGTATATTCCCAACGAACTATAACGATGGGACCCATTTTGTAATATATAAAACAGATAAAACGAAACGGATCGTTTTTGACGCTAAGTGATAGCTGTCAAAGATATGTCACTCAACGTTCGTGCCTCCGTAACGTCGTTGCGTACCGTGCGATTACTAGTGTTGATATTGTTTGTTTTTGTGTTTTTACGGACTCCAATTGATCCCTCCACCTTTGACGACCCTGCTTACGATTCTCGGACTCCGTGTGATACCTCCCATAGCTGACGATTCTTGGCTTGCGCTTATTGGAAACCGACTTCCTACGCTTTGTGATTTTCAGTGAATCACCATGCAGAAACCGCATTCACGTACCAGCACAGTACACACAGTACAGCACGTACAGCAGCGTGTACTTTATGCAATAGATAAAGAGAGAAGAAGAAGGGCGAGAAGGCATTTTAGAGTGTTGTTGTAACTGTTTATGGGACGTCGCACAATAGGATGTTGTGCGCATGTCATGACTTTAGTGTGGTACCTACCTTGGATGTGCTAGATTTCAGCCAAACATATCACCTCCAGCACCATTTTTGGACGATGTTTTGGAAGATTTAGAATAAAATAAATGAATATTATAAAACTTATTATTTTATTGTATCCTGTATCCACCTTTCTTCTGTCTCTTCTCTACTTCAGTTTTATTATACCGTACTTACACAGGACTATACCGTATAGAAAAGAGTAGGTATACACTGAAATCGTATCCTACCATGTTAGTTGTAAGTACCATACCAGGAGGTTAGTCAGCTCGCCAAGGATTGACTATAATAATTAGGTATGTTAGGGACATGTCTAGAGAAGAGGTACATGCCACAGTAGAAAATAATAGACTAACTGTGACTGTTTTATAAATAATGGCGTCACAGTCGTATTAAATCCTAACCTCAAAACAAAACATAAAAAATGTACGTATTCACCGGTTTAAAAAAAGTAAAACCAATAAATATTTTAACATGTGCCTAATGAACAATCAATTAAGCCATACTTCATTAATGGCCGCGTCAATTTACGGTCAGGTCATAGTTTGTATGAAACTGGCCGACCTTCTTTAAGGCTGCTACAGCCCCAGGCCCCAGTCATGCCCTGGCAACTTAGAACAAAGTTTTTTTCTTGTGAATCGCACCATCTATCCCGCACGCATGGAACTTTTTTCTTCAGGGTTACCACTTCTTCGCATGATATATTTGGTAATTTACACAAACTGACATTTTTGCTATTTTTCTCATATAAATGTACAATTGATGAATAAATTATGCCTTAAAAACTTAGTGTAATTTATGGTTCAATTTTATATAAACAATTTTCAGTATGACAATAAATAGTTTTAAGATGATTGAGTAGCTTACTGTTAGCAAAGGATAGCAACACTCGTACTAAACGTCACAAGAAAATTTTCTGCCGGTGTGATTACATGCTCGCGCGCATTTTTCTTGTAATTTTTGATATTTTACTGATATTTACGTTGATTTGAACTTGAGTTCCTCCGTATTACCTTCAGGAATACCAAAACTCCAGCATTGACTGTGTGCGTACAGCACTGACGTGTTCTTTGTGTGTTTGTGCCATACCTAAAGATAGGCCCTCCGTAAATAGTTTGGACCATAAATCTGTGAAGTGTAGTGTTATTGTACATTTAAAAGAATTGAAAATAAATTCATTAATTATCATAATTTTGTATTATTTAACTCTATTCCTAACTAAATAAACCTACTTTTTATTTGTGTTCTCGAAATATCAAATGTAAATGTGTATTGATTCGACCGATTTGTATATGGAATAAATTACTTTATTTTCTGTATTAAAGTAAATAATTCCATATACAAATCGGTCGAATCAATACATTTCATATTTCGAGAACACAATAGACCTATCTATAGGTATAAATATTTCGTCTAGTTCCTGCTTGGCGTTCAGATGTCGCTCAACGATAAGAAATGAAAAAACTGAGAGTTGCCAGTCTATCTCCAGTATTATATATTAGTCTATGGCCCCAGTGTTGTTCCTAGCCAGTGATCAACCAGTGATCACCTAGGATCCGACCATAGATTATACATGGATCCGACCGGCGACCAATGAGAGAATCCTATAGACGTAGGACTAGGACTTCTAGGTCTGTGGCTTTCGTCTTGTCCAAAAACCGATTAATTAATCGATTAATTATAATCGATTAATTAATATTCGATATTTATTTATTAAATATTAATCGATATGCATAAAAAAAAAACTTTTTTTTCTATCATTTGAAAAACTGCATACTTTTCTATATATTATTAAAACTAAGAGTTATAAATTCCTAATAAATAACAAGTTATTAGGAATTTTTTTAGATTACTTATTGAATAAATCTTACTTTGGCGGAAGTATTAAACCTTCCTTTAGGGTGTTTTACCGTTAGGAGACATTTTTATTGTTATAGATAAAGTCAACTGAGTACATCGCGTTTTTCCTTCAGGCGCGGTGCGCGGCGTACAGATGACGCCGTTTACAAAAATCGATTAAAATGTGTAAGTAATTTATATAATCGAGTTATTAACAATAGATTGTTATTATTAAGAAAATCGATTATTATAAATCGATAATTAGAAAATATCAATCGATCATTTTTTCACATCCCTGCTCAATTTGACGTTGACTTTGAGTGACTCAATTTTATTATTTCTCAAATTAGGTACTCAACTCAGGAATTTTCGTCCGATTTGATTTTTTGCGAGTGAGACACACATATTTACATTATTGGAATAGCACCCCAAAACAAGACTAACTCATACCTAAATTGATTTTACCTTTAGTTAGCAGCTTACGATTGCATCCTAATTTGTCATTATTCTTGCATTTTTTTCCAATTCTCGCATATTATGTTTGTACAGGTGTGACGCTTGTTTTTGAAAATATCACCTTAGAATCAATTAAACAGCATGGAGGAGGTAAGATTCATTGTAATTTATACATAATAATAAATTAATGCTGTAGCATCTTTGTATAATTATGATACATGGTTTTTTGATGCATACTATGAAAATTAAGAATGATACCGGGCTACCGGCGCGTTAACCTCACGAGAGCGTATGCTGTAGTTTCATCATCCTTTATTACACTAGCGTGAAATGTCACAACTTTAGAACTTTCATCTAATTTTTGAAGTTCATTCAGAATTTCCTGTGTTATCTACATAGCTACATTCCAGGTCTATCAGCATGGCCAGAAGGCCAGAAAATGTAACAGGGAAGAAAATGTAGTTGCATGTTTCGTTGTAGAAACATGCAACTACATTTTCTTCCCTGTTACATTTTGGTTGGTGTTGGTGCATGTAGAACTTCCCAAATATGTGCCTGTAGTAGGAAGTTAAAAACGGACTCATTCAAGTGAACATAAATTTTTGTGGGCCAGTGATGTTAATTTCATAGATATATGGGTACTTGATATATGATAAATTTATATTATTGGTTTAAATAGTATTTACATTCTAGTGAAACCTAGCACAACATCTGATTTATCATGAATTATGATATAAGTAAGTCTGTATGCTTTAGAGAGGTCGAGCTGTATCGCAGAATCTACTCAAGTGAACTAAATAAAACATGCCATAGACTAGTCAAGCTAGTATTAGTAATACAATAGTGCATGTCCCATTAGAATAACCACAAACATGACTCCCACCAGCTTTACAACTAAGTTTAGATAGTCCACATTGCAAAATACAGGGTCCTACCTTTCTAGTCCCAATCCTATTAAGGGGTTACTGTGCTCATCATTACTCAACAAAATGTATGGAACAGCTGACTTCTTTTATGCAATTTCAGGGTTGGTCTGTTAGTAAAAGTTGTTCATAATGATAAGTACAATAACCGCATAAAGAGCTTGGGACTAGAAAGGTAGCACCTTATATTATTGTGTGTGCGTGTCAATCTCGACGGCCACTCTGAATTTAGCTGCATATCAATGTGCAGAACGTGCATGTATGGGATGGACATATGTTGTAGAGGAGCGAGCGGGCAACTCCAGAGTGGCCATAAAGATTGACATGAGCTGTGCATGATTCTATTATTAGTAATAATATTGTGACTTGTGATTCTGACTTTCATGTAGGTACACTCATTATTAAAATTGTATTTTTCAGTTTTTAGGACAAGATCCATTGAAACAGAAGAGAGCAGTTCCACCAATGTTGCAGAAAATATTACAATTTGATGTACAGATCACAAAGAAATTTGTGGAGTTGGGGCTGAGAACCACTTGGTTGAGGTCTCTACGCAATCATTCAAAGTTATTTGAGGTAGGTATAGTAATGTTAACTTTATTATTGACACATTATCCTGTTATGTGACGAAACATAGACATTCGTGTTTCTAGCCGCAGAAAACCCCTTGACGCCTAGTCAACAAAATGCCTAATTAAAAGATAGTCGGCAGATTAGATGTCATTGATAAGAGTAGCTACAGTTTCACTATATCACACTTTGTTGTATCAAACAACTCAGTCTATAGCACTGTTGTACACCCTTTACATGAAAATATTTTATTCTTATGCAATTATTATGTACTTAGATTTATACAAACAAAGCGGTGGCCCTAGCCTATTAATTTCGGTAACGTAATGTTTCTGTTTGGTGTCCCTTGGGGACTTGTTGAGTATTACCTATACTTTTTGTCACAAGTTGGGAATCAATCTTTAGCAAGCTGCTGCTTGCTACCACAAGGAACAAAAGGCCAATAGTTTTACTGTCCCAGATTGTAAATCAAATACTCAAATGCTGTTATCTATGTTTGCAGGTATCTTGTCATGGCATTGTCTGGTTGGCTGGTTGGCTCACTTTTATCTGGCTGTTCAACAACAAGGAACTTTATCAGGTTCAAGTGAACACGCTCATAGGTATGTCAACACTTTTTATTGTAGCTTTACATATGAGATATATCATGAAAGTCTGTAAAACAATAAAACTGCGTCAAATGGTCTAGTGGCGAAATGGAACCACATCAAGTGACAAAACTAAAATGTTTTTTTTTTAAACGATGGCTATTGCGTCTCTCTGCCTTCTCCTGTATCGTGGGTACCACTTAAAGATATAAATCGCACATTTACGCTCAGATCAGGAACAACTAAGTGCTTTGTGCAGGCCATACTATTATTTGTACATGGAGGATCGAATCGAACTCACAGCTACTTTTGGCGTGGCTTGTCATGCACTTGCAGGATTTTTTGAAGTGAAACCTATATAGACGGGGGGTATTAGGTTATTTCTGTCACGAAAAAGCGTTACGGCCGCGTGGAGAGGGTAGACGATTTATATTGTCCGTTGAAGTTTCACATCTCCTATGTGTCCCAGCACACATTTCGTTTTTTTTAGTATAAATTACTAGCAAAACCTAGATTACGTACCTTGGAAACCCTCGGTGCGCGAGTTCTGCTAATTGAAAAAAATAAGAAATTGCCTATGTTCAACCTCGTGATGCACGCTAAGTATGTCCTCGTGAAATTTCATCACGATAATATAATGGCAAAGATTAAGAAAAATGATTATTTTTTATTATTATGCATCATTCTGCAGTTACCAATCCATAGGCCATGATTAATTTACTATGTGTACTAATGTTATCTGGAGAGCCCTAAGTATATGCTGTCTGGTCAGTGTAGTCCAGTGGTGCACTACGATTTTAACGTGCTCTCGGTGTGACTGTGGGTGTGTGGCCCTATTCGTGTGAAATATTAATTTCGGAGTCATACAGAATACCGATTTTCGAACACTGGCCAAATAAACTTCATCTCGAATCTCGAAGGTTTCTCCAGGTCTACCCATACAAGATTTTTACCTTACATTGTATGAATGTACTTTACTTAAATCAATATTATTGTTATGTGTTCTTACAGCACTCATCTTGGATATCGTGGTGATAGCGGTGATCAAGGCGTTAGTGCGCCGGCGCCGGCCAGTACCGATGAACAAGCTCTCGGACGTCGGCCCCGATAAGTTTTCCTTCCCGTCTGGACACGCAAGCCGAGCTTCCATGATTGCTTTCATACTTCTTAGTATAGAGGTTCCAATCTACGTTTCCCCGCCCATCCTCGCGTGGGTGACCGCGGTGTGCTTATCAAGAGTGTTAGCGGAGAGGCACTACATCTTGGACGTTTTAGCTGGAGTCGGGATTGGTGTCCACGAAGGACTTCTGATGTATTTGCTATGGCTTTCTCAAGGCACCTGTGCGAAAATTATAACCTCGTTGTCTGATGAAAAGGTCGATGGAGGAGAATATCACGTGTAGTTTGTTTCTCAATGTTTGTAGGTACTTATGACAGCGAAACCAAATAGAAATTACCTGTCCCCAGCCTTGTAAAACAGATGTTTGCCATGTTTGAGCCATTATAAGACGGAAGATGAGTGTTAAAATAAATTAATAATGTTGAATGAAATTCAAAATTACTTGTGACTTTTATGTTTCTTTTTATTTTAAATGTAACTTTAACGTAACCCTACATTTCGAATCCTGTGATGAGTTAGTTAATAACTTAGTAACCTAATGTAATTCACAAATCTAACGAAAATCGATGCGTGGATAAGCGTATATTTGTAAAAATTGTGTACTAATATAATAAATAAAACATTTAACATAAGTATTGCTAATAGTTGTCTTTTTTGTGTATATCTCCACCGAGGCACCACCCACTGTGGCAAAGTTCTGGCTACCCCATGTTCTAGAAAGACCTCTAAAGAAAACGAAGACACATCAACTTAAAAAGGCCTTTGTGACAAGTTTAAAAGATGTAGGTACCTACAGGTATTTATTTGAAAAAGAAAAAAGGTACCTAATTACATACGGGGTACCTAGGTACGGTAGATACGTAACCAAAATCCACCCGTTTATTTATCGTTTTCATAAAGAAAACTAGTACGGTATATGGGAAAGTAGGTACCTACTTCACATAAAAGAAAACATTGTCACGATTCTGATTTTATTTTTCCATTATTCTCGATTTCAGGTTTGATTCATGAAAAATGTAAGTAAGCACGTAAGTAGGTACCTACCTAGTAATGATTAGTACCTACAATAACCTCCTTCCGGGTTTATGCAGATATCCCGTTTTGAGTGGTCTAAAGGTAAATCCCGGAAACGGAACAAGTCTTTATTCAGTCTGTAGTTCAGTAGCACTACGATTAGTGTGGGGAATTTAGGTATCGATTAGAAATTAATATTAATTGATTTTATGTTCATTAAAAATTATTCGCCATTCTTTTCATATTTCTATTCCTCGTGGCCGAATTCCTCAAGAAATCAACTCAGATCAAAGATCTTAAATCTTTCGTTTGAGTAAATCAACTAGACAAAAGGCATTTCTATCATTCGCCGGCCGCTGTGCTGAAACGCTTGTGCAGCTCAGCTCGTGCGATGTGGTCACAAACCTAATCTAGATTAGGTAACTACGCAATAGAGTTTGGCTAACGAAAATTGAGACTTATTTGAAACGCGAAATCCATAAAACTACTGGAAAACACTCCTTACACAATCTATATAATTATATAAAAATGAAACGTTTCTTTGTCTCACAAAAACTCCAACGGCTGAACCGATTTGCCTAATTAAGGTTTTGAAATATTTGTAGAAGTCCAAGGAAGGTTTAAAAGGTGAGTAGGTAGGTAAAGTTCTAAATAATTTTCTATCGTTACTGGAATTTATCTTGCTGATCATGATTGCCTGGTGTAATAAACGTTAACAATAAAAGTTGTCTGAACCGAAAATATTCTAAGTTTATGGTCTGAACTGCGCACCTACCTACCTACTACCTACGATATGGCTAAATACTTTTAAATATAAAGAAAGTAGCTGGTAGGGTAGGCAGAGTCAATTAAATAAAAACTGTTAGTTCACACGCGCACCGTGAAAGGGTTGCGCTTAATTCCAATAGATACTAGTATAGCATGAACCCTCGAGCAGTGCTCAACATTCCGTAGACACCATGAATTCATTTTGAAATATTTGTTTAGGCATAGTGTTTAGGTATGTCCAAGGAAGGTTTAAAAGGTGAGAAAATATAAAGAACGCACTATAAATATTTGACCAAAGAAAAATGTGACGGTACGAAGTTCGCCGGGTCAGCTAGGGAGGCAGGTATGGTAGATAATTGGTAGGTATGGTAGATAATTGGTAGGTATGGTAGATAGGGTAGGTATAGTAGATAGGCTAGGGTAGGTAGGTGCACAGTTCAGACAACTTTTATTGGCGCGGGCGGTAGGAAGTTCGCGGGGTCAGCTAGTACTAAATATTTAATTGGTAGATTCTCATTATTTTACAAATGAATGTATAAAATATATATTATGTCCACTAGAGAAAGTTGAGAGATCTAGTTTTTTCTTTTCAATTTCGCAGTTTAAATTCAATCCTCGACATTCGTTAGCCAAACTCTAAACCTACATAATTATCGCGTTGGAACGCTGCACGCATTTTTTTTTTTTTTTTTTCTTTAATGAATGGCAACTGTAGCCATAGCCATTTTGCCAAGAAACATGTTTTGTTGATATTAAAAGTTAGGGAAACGATATTTACAATTTAAAATTAATCGAAATTTTGTAATCAGTAAAGTACTTTTAAAATATAAGATATTTTTAACAATATGTACACATTCTAAATTCTAATGTTATTGGTTATAATAAATAAAGATAAATATTTATATATAAACAAATTATTACTTGATAATAATACATGGACAGAAGTAGGTAGAGGTATGTTAATAGAAATAAGATTGTTATAAAGCAAACTATGGTCATATTGTGGACAAGAAAGGATTATGTGATTAAGATCTCCGACATCAGTTCCACATTCACAAGCAGCGCTATCAATGATATTAATTTTGGCAAGATGTGCTGGAGTGCATACATGGCCAATCCTCATCCGAATTAAAACTGTTGTAATTTGTTTGCTGAAATTGGTTTTGAAAAACCAAGGTTTACACTGTATAGAATTTTGAATTTTGTAGTAATATCTACCTTTGACTTGACCACTGATTGACCAAGCATTGTTCCAAGACTCCTGGAGATAAATGCGAGGTAGAGCCGCCAAGTCATGGCAGTAGTTTTTGTACGGAAACAGATCACCACTCTCAATCGCATCCCTTGCAAGACAATCAGCTCTTTCATTTCCCTTAATACCAGAATGTCCCGGAATCCATGCGAAAGATACATTATATCCTTTCAAGACACATTCATGTAATTTCTTCCTTATATCTATTATTATAGGAAAATTCGATTTATTTTTAAAAGGGAATTTTGCCAATGTTTGCAAAGCACTCAGAGCGTCTGAAAAAATGTTAGTTCTCTTTAATTTCATAATAATTATGTATTCAATTACCTTTAAAATTCCGAAACATTCTCCAGTAAAAACTGATGTTTCCACGGGTAATTTAATCTTTTGTACAATATTATACTGGTGATGATAAACGCCAACTCCAACACAACTATTTGACGAAATTTTAGATGCATCGGTGTATATATGATGCCAATCATGCCAGTTTTGGTCGACAATGCAATTAAAACTTATAGTAGCATTAATATCATCCTTTTTAACCGAGTTTAAGTGAATATCGGGACTTATAATTAATGATTCATAATTTGAACTAAATAAGGGATAAACTAAAGAACGGTGAGTGGGCGCTTGAAGAGACATAAATTTTCGGAAACTAACTACTAAACAAGGGGGCTTTTTATGAGTCCAATAACTAGCCTTATTAACGTAATCTGAAAGAGATTGAAGAGTTGAAAATAAAGGGTGGTTTGAAAACTGAAGAACACGGAAAAAAAATTTGTCTGATAAAAACTGACGTCTTAAACCTAATGGAGGTTCTCCACATTCCACCTGCAAAGCATTGATGGGACTTGTTTTCATAGCACCGGTAATGATTCTTAAAGCTTTGGACTGAATACCATCTAATTTATGAATAGCAGATTTATTGCAAGGCTCTAACAAAAATAAACCGTAGTCAATAACACTTCTGATAACAGCATTATAAATTAATTTCAGTGAAAAAGGATGAGCCCCCCACCAAACTCCAGCAAGACACCGAATAATATTCAAGAGACGTTCGCACTTCCCAACAACATATTCGGAATGTGGAACGCCTGATAATTTGTTGTCTAAAATGACACCTAAATATTTAGCACTGCTTTTAACAGGAATTAAGTTACTGTCGTATTTTATGATAACTGGAGGTGGCAATCTCATTCTTGAAAAAAGAACAATATTACTCTTAGAAGTAGATAACTGTAAGCCATTCTTATCTAACCATTGTTTGAGAAGAATTAATGATGAGGTTACAGAGCTAGAAACTTTATCTATTGATCGACCAGAGTGATATAAAAGTAAATCGTCAGCATATTGCAGAATCTTAACTTCATTATTAATTGAAGACTCCAAATCATAGGCGTAAATATTGTACAACAGGGGACTAAGAACGGAGCCTTGTGGAAGACCTCGCCATAAATGTCTGGATTTTTTAGGACCGGATTCATCAAGTGAAATATTAATAGTTCTGTCATATAACATATTTAAGATAAAATTACAAAGAATTGTGGGTACATTTAAATCGTTGAGTTTTTTAAAAAGAATATCTAAAACAACATTGTCATACGCGGAAGTTATATCTAAAAATGCTGCAATTACTGATTCATTTATGGAAAAGGAAGTTCTTATATCTGTAATGAGGATACCCAAACAATCAATGGTGCATCGGCCTTTTCTAAATCCATATTGGCTCTGCGATAATAAAATATTATTTTCAATAAACCATTCAAGACGAATTTTGATTAAATGTTCAGCAATTTTACAAAGAACGGATGACAGTGCTATTGGCCGATAGGCTGATACATCATTAGGTGATTTACCTGGCTTTAAAATAGGAATAATATTTTGGGACTTCCAAGATTTGGGAAAATTACCTGAAATCATAATTGAATTTAGGATATCTAAATAGACGAATAGTGTTCTATCAGAAAGGTGACTGAAAAAGGAATAAGGTATACCATCGTCACCTGGAGCTGAATCTTTTAAGTTACATAAAACACCTTTTAATTCAGATAGTGAAAACGGGGAATTTAATAAAGAGTTAGAATCAGAAATAGGAGAATACATAGGGAAAGAAGATAAAGCTTCTGAAGGAGCGGTTGGTGGAGCAAGTCTGTCTAAAAATTCATCAGATAGATTTAGAGGAAAAGTGGAGGTAGAAGAGTCATTAAAAGCTGCTCTAAATTTTCTTATGTTACGCCAAACTACAGATGGACTTACTTCAGGAGAAATGGAAGAACAAAATGTTTTCCACCCATCCGACTTCTTTTTTTTTAAGAGTTTGTGAGTTTCATTCATCACTATAGAAAGATTATCAAAATTTTCAACAGTAGTTTGACTACAATATGTTAATTCTGCAACTTTTCTTCTCTGAATGGCTGCAGTGCAATCATTGTCCCACCAGGGAGGAGATGGAATCCGGTTCACGCTTCTATTTTTAGTGGGAAAATTTTCATCAGCTGACTCGATTAAAATCCTTGCTAAAGTTTCGGCACAAATAGTTTCATTGCCATTGTGAACCGTCGAAAATGACTGGATCTTTCGATCAACAGAACATGAAAATTGATCCCAACTATTGTTATTGCTGTCAGGCAATCTATACTTTAGGCGGGGATTTTGTCTCGTTAGTGGTTTGTTTTTAAATGGGAAATTAATAATGATAGGAAAATGATCACTACCACAGCTAGAAGGAAAAATGGACCACGATAAAGTGCATGCTAAATTGGGGGTACATAAAGAGAGGTCAATTGCACTCACACCTACAGTAGGGCTGTTGCGACGTGTAGGTTCACCAGTATTTAAAACGCACAGGTTGTGGTGATCTATAATATTAAGTAACTCGTCACCATAATAGTTATTTGAAGAACACCCCCATGACATGTGATGACAGTTGAAGTCTCCTAGTATAATAAACGGTTTGGGTAAAGATGAAAATATATTATTTATTTCAGATAAAGTTTCGTTTGAAGGGTGAGGAATATATAAAGATACATAACATATATTATTTACAACAGCAGCGATAATTGATAAATTATTGCTATGAGAAGGAAGAGGAAGAAAAGAAAACGAAAAAGATTTTTTGATGAGTATAGCTACTCCGCCATACCCATCGGACCTATCCTCTCGAAGACATGCATAACTAGGAATCCTAAATAAGGATTCTGGTTTTAGCCATGTTTCTGAGAGAGTTATAATAAAAGGGTCATACTTTCTAATCAAATACAAAAGATCACTTTTTTTACCGCTAATGCTGCGGCAATTCCACTGGATCAACCGAGCTGGAACGAGATCCATTATTTGAGTTATTAATAAATTGAGAAAGTAAAGGGGCAACGTTGTTCGGTGAAATTAAATTACACTGTGTTAAAAGATTTATTAAGGCAGTTATGATTTCAGTAATTGTCGGATTATTAGGTTGTGAATTTAATGCACAACCATTATTTGAAGAAGGAAAGGTGAATTCTTTTACTAAATTTTCATGTGCTACGCGGTCGTATCCTTTCACAGATTTTGGCGGATTACGTGGTTTAATAAATATAGTTTTTTTATAAGAACTTGAAGATGGATGGAGGGGAGTTTCTTTTGATTGGATGTTTGATTTGGAAGACAATATATCAGCATATGATTTTGTTACCGGTTTATGTAATTTAGACGCTTCAGCATATGTGACGTTACTTTTGGCCATTGTCATTTTTATTTCAGTTTGTCTTATGTACTCTGGACATGACTTACTTGTAGCTAAGTGATAGCCAGAGCATAAACAACATGAGAAATATTCTTCTTCCACTGTGCAAATGTCACCTGAGTGACCTTCCTGACCACATTTAAAACATCGTGGTTTACCTCTACAGTATGTTTTTGTATGCCCAAAACGGCAGCATTTATAGCATTGTACAGTTGGGAATGTGTACAACTCAACCGGTAGGGAAGTAAAACACATAAAAACACGTTTGGGAAGTATTTGCCCATCAAATGTAATAACCACGGATTGTGATGGTTTCCAGATAGGGGAATTATCCACCATTACTTTATAATTGAGGCGACGAGCTTTTAGTATATTACCACAGCCTATAGGAACATTTATATTATTGATAATTTCCTCCGGCGACAATTCTGTGGGAACACCCTTTATTAAACCTATCCTAGTTGTGTTGGATGTCGGGATGAATGCTTTAAAATTACTAACAGACAAAATATTAGAAGTAACAAAAGAGTTGGCATCCTGATACGACACAAAAGAGAGCGATAGTCTGTTTCTACCAATCTTTTTTAAACTACCGTTAACAATGTTAGCGAAGTTATGTTTTTTTAAAAATCGTCCAAATGTTACTGGATTTAGTGTGGTAGAACCTTCTACCTGCTGTCTCTGAACGTGGACCGAATATGGGGCAGCATCCGACGGGTCATACATTTTCCTGCCCACCGGAGTAAAAATTTTGTTTTTATTGTTATCATTGCTTCCGCTTTGATTTAATTCTTGTGTTATTGAGCTACTCAAGGAAGAAGCAGTGATTTCATGAATATCATTTTGTTTATGGTCTTTGGTAATTTCATTATCATCACATAAGCAATCATTAGGGGTTAGTTTGGTTACATCCGAACCAGTTTTCCTTTTTCGTTTTTTGTTACAATGTTTACAAACTCTAACTGTCTTTGTTCTTTTTCTCGTATTTTTGGTGGACACAGAAGCATCTGTATCCATACTTGAGGCATCATTGCTAATAGTGATGCAATGAGATACCTGAAGGTTCATTCCTCCCGGGTCCACAATATCAGGAGGCTCGTCCATATTGATTACATATATTACAATTAAATAATAAAAAACTTACCAAATCTTCACTAATACTACAGTATATACACTACAAACACAATAATTATTTATACAAAATTACTCTACTGATAAATTTACAAGTGAAAAAATTAAATTCAAGTTTGAGAAATCCAAAAACACAACCGCGCAATTCGAAGTTTCCCGCCCTTTCTTCTGCACGCATTTTATGCATACGTGGAAAACACCGGGTCAGGGTTGCCAATGAAAGATTTTTACATAGGTATATATTTTTTACTTAATTTCGATTATTATCGAAATTAAGTAAAAAAATATAAAACAGACAAAAAAGCTATGGTATTCCATAGCTTTTTTGTCTGTTTGGCACTGATACCAAACCAATTAATATCAGCCTAGGAATTTACTTGGAAGCTGTGTAGGTACATAATTTTAGTACATTTACGAGATCAACCAATTAAATTAATTAAAATCTATTAAATATTTTGTATTCCGTATCAACGCTCGACCATTTACATGAACAATTATAGTTTTAAAACTCTGTAAGTACATATAGTAGTTCCATTGTCCACATGTCTGTAACATTTTTAGGGTTCCGTACCCAAAGGGTAAAACGGGACCCTATTGCTAAGACTCCGCTGTCCGTCCGTCTGTCACCAGGCTGTATCTCATGAACCGTGATAGTTAGACAGTTGAAATTTTCACAGATGATGTATTTCTGTTGCCGCTATAACAACAAATACTAAAAACAGAATAAAATAAATATTTAAGGGGCTCCCATACAACAGACATGATTTTTTTGCCGTTTTTATAGATGATGGTATGGAACCCTTCGTGCGCGAGTCCGACTAGCACTTGGCCGGTTTTTATTACACCGTTCCTTGTGTGTACTTATACAAATAGAAAATGGTACTTACTGTTACAGCCAAGATATTTTTATCTAAGAATATTCAATTTATCATGTAAATGAATGTCAATTCTTTTGAGAAATAAAGTTATCTTAACCTGAAATGCATTTCAAGCAGGAGTTCAATATTGATTATAAATATTCATTTGTCTCATGAAGATATATGTAATAATTTTTGTTATTTACTGATTATAATATTGTGAGATGAAATCGTTCTGTTTTTTTTATCTTACTCTGGTATCCCCATACCTACATGATAGAATAAAAAAAGTTGCCTTTGCGTGATGCGTCAAGCTCAAGCTCGTTTGAAATGAAGTTTGTGCGTGACACTGACGTTTGGCGTTGTGACCGATTGTGACGTGTGTATTTTCCGGATAAAATTAATCAGGAGTTTTGAAAGAAATTAAATTAAAAACAATACTTTAGTGTCGGAATTGCAAGGTAGCAAATGAATAATTTAGTATTTGTTTTATATTCGCAACTGCGAAAATGTTTTAGTGTATATGTTTATGTTAGATCTGATAAGAATTGATATTGTAATTAGACGTGGCATAGTTTTACAATATTCCATGAAAGTTTATTTTTCAGCAGCATCATGAGGAAACTAAAAGGAGCAGTGAAAGAAACAGCTAGGCAAAAGCGGGAGAGGAAGCAGGAGTTTGCTAAAATGCGGCAACAGATCCACACTGTTGTTTTGCCTACTTTCGCGGTAATTTTTTTGTTAATTTGCGTATACGTGTACTTAAAAACCAGGCCAACGTCGATGCAGTACGCGTAACATAAGGTATAAACAGTGTGAAAATTGTACATAGTAAATTATATATACCATCAGTTTATATTGGTTTGGGAAAATTATTTAAAGTATTTTATGGTTGTGAGTTTATAAAGAAGTAATGTGTGTTGTTAAGCATCACAAATAATTACTGTACAGAGTATATTGTACAGAAATTATATTATTATAATTATTGAAGAGTGCTCGGAGACATTCCACATTGTTCGTCCACATATCAACATTAATTCAATGTTAGAAATATGACAAAATTAATGTAAATATTAGAATAAAGTGATATAAATTACATGTGGTTTTATTGTGGACTGTGTAGCTAGTTCATGTATTTTTTTTATAAATAAAATTAAAAGTCAATTAAAATTTATGATTATTTTAATAAATTATTTATATCATACATTGGTCCTATGGCAGATCAAAAATAACATAAATATCCTAAGATAAGATTTACAAAACGAATGTTTGCTGGTAAAATACCACATAGTAATGCACCTGTACCTACCAGGAAACTTACATAGCCAAGTTGATCTATATTTTTTCCATCCAACATGCAATAAGTTATATCACATTAAATAGTTTCAAATTTACATTGATTATGATTTCTTTGAAGGTATTTATATATATACATTTATATCACAACACGAGTGACTCAATTACATTTATGCACTTAACTAAACTAAGTAACGGCACTGATACTTCAAGTTGATTGTTAGTCTTAGGCGCTCCACCCACTGCACCGCGCCCCGTCCCGTAGCGCGGGATGGCAGATTTTTACCATTGTATGGCGGGGCGCCTTCCCGCGCATTTCCGTGTCGGCAGTGTGTTGTGCTAGGCGTGATTTCTATATAAATTGAGATACTTGCATACAATGGTAAAATCTGCCATCCCGCGCTACGCGACGGGGCGCGGTGCAGTGGGTGGAGCGCCTTATAGACAACAATTTCCTAAGCAAACAATATCACAAAATAATTTACATTTAATGTATGATTTAATGTAAAAGTCTGAAGAAATCAACTGATTAGTGATTACTTATAAAACCTTTCTCTTTCATTCTAATTGCCCAAACAACATACTGAAATATTAAATTACATGATGTTGATATTGAACAACCCTAAATTTTTAATTATCAGAATTATTTATGTGCATGCTTTGTTCTTTAATATACACAACTTTTACAATGGGACCATTACAAAAATCATGAAACAAAAAGTGTAGAAGTAGTGTGATGAAAATTTATCAAGAATTATGAGGAGCGCATGCCATGAAAGATTTTGTAAAAGATACTGTATATGCATAGACAAGATACTTTTATTTTGATATATATCTATGTTGTGTTATGAGTTTAAACCTTTGAACATCAGAAACATTGTGAAACGACTTGACTACGAATTATTTATTACCAACTCATTTTATATTACATTGCATACTCCATATAAATGTTTAGTTATTTCCATAAGCAACATGCTGTGAGATATGTAGGAATATTGTGCCAGTTGAAACATTCTAATATTATAAAATAAACTTGTTAAATTAATGGAAAAGAATTTGTAATAGCTACTCAAATTGGAAAGACCATCTGATTTATATTATTATATCTGAAATTATAGGGGAAGCTCTTTGCCCAGCAGTGGGATGAGTGAGACAGGCTAACAGTAACAGTAATCTAAAATTACGGAATTTAATGTTATTTACTCGGCTTTCTTCAGCTTTTCCAATGACTCATTATTAACTATACCTTAGCCACAGTCAATGTGGAAACGATTACAGATTAGTATGCGCTACAATAACACGTCGCGCCTACATTGCGGACGTGGCGCCCCGCAGCAAAAACAACTTTGTATTACCAAGCCGTTTTTGCTGTCGCGATGCGTGTTTTTGGACCGCAAATAAGATTCATAATCGTTTCCACATCGACTGTGGCTAACGTAAGGTCTTTTTGACTGTGTTCCTAACAAGTACCTACCAAACTATATAAATACTTTTTTTTTTTAATATAGAAATAAATAAAATATTCAATTGTCCTAAACAAGTCAAGAAATAAGTTACAACACGGTAGTTCTTGAGATTACAGCTTACAATAAACTCACAGTCCTCGACACTATTTGCAATATGCTAACAGGTGCGCAATACCTTATTTATTATATTAATAGCACTTGTGTAAATAGTCTACCATACTACTTATCCTTTGTCTTACATGCCGAGCTACTTACGAAGCATTGGATGCTATAACTGCGTTATTAATTCATCTAAATACCTAACTATTTATACAAAGTTGTCATTTTATTTATTAAAATCAAGTTTACAGTACTCGCCACGGATCTTTGCACCTGTAAAGTTTGGTTCAAATAATGGACACAATCATACGTGGCAAACGAAGCACGACGATTAAATCTTTCTAAGTTAAAAAAATAATTCACTCCCACGTCATTAAAACACCATACCTACCTACAACTGATATACAACATTTTAAATTACAACAAAACAATAAGCAGTTTAAAAACTACCTTTATATGTCAACTTTTCTAAATGAAGAGATGTGATCTTATATAAATAGCAACAATTTGTTAACTCCAATCAGCCTACTAGCGTCTCTTAATGCAGTTATGTGGCTTGAAATGAATAGTTCTACTTATTCGTACCCAGATAAATGTTATTTTTAAGTTTACGGAATAAAAGTTGCAAAAGCCCTGCCAACAAACGGTCGTTCATTTTTGTACCATGACGTTACAATTGACAGTATACTGAATTCGTACAAACCATAAACTTATTATTAATTTATATTTAGAGGATATCTCGTCAAATTGTGTGATTAATAAAAAGTTGCTCTGGTATAAACTTTTTAGAAACTTGTTTCATCTTATAGTGTTTTGGGCGTGAAGCGACACACCTCACACTATTAGAATTTTAAAAGCGTTAAGATTACTTGTATGATTTCTTTATTATTATTTTAAGAAAATGAGAAATTGAGCCCTTTTACCTTAACATAAGATTTCATTTTCTTTGACTGTATCGACAATTTGGTGAATTTAATATCTTCGAATAAAATACTTATATTCACAGTTACTGAAATCGATTCAGTAGGTAGTTAATTTATACAAACTATATCAGGTTTTGGGTTTACTTAATTGCACGTTATATTATGCGTTCCAATTGCTGATAGTCAAGTCGCCAATTTACCGGTTCAACCTTGGATTGTAACAAACAACTACTTACGAAGGTATATATTCTACTTACTACATCAATTTTCGTTCTGATTATTAAATGACAGCACAAGAGAGGCACTTATCACTTATCTATGTGCCCAAAGATGCAAAAAGATCACGTGTGAGTCGGATGTATAGATTATAATGATCTAATCGTTCATAATTTATTTGAGAAGATTAGTTATAAATATAAATCCTTAGACATTTCTGCGACTTTGGACAAAATCCGAAGCCCGCTTAAATACTACTATTGGTGACGTGGTAATTTTTTTTGTTTTAAGTTTTGAGTAACTTCTGAATTTCGTGGAAACCTAATTTTGTTACAAGTAACAATAACACTTCATTGATATTATGTTATTTCATTATTATCGTGAAACCGGTAAATTTATATTTACTGCTCTTGTAAAATGAAATAAAGTTTTTAACGCACGATTCCTAAACCTCTGTGAGCGAAACAGACCTATGCACACTTTATTATTGTCTCCCTTTCACGCTTTATAAGTCGATTAGCACAAAATAGTTCACTTGTTCGGTCGTTCAGCTGACTAAACAGACATGATTTAGAGACATCCTGGTACCAAGTGGATATGATTCATATTATTATTATGGAGTTACCTATAGCGAATTGCCTTGAAAATAAACAGTTTGCAATTTGACGCTGCGCGCTGGTAGGCCCCTTAAAGTGCAGATGTGGTGTTATTAACATCGCGCCTGGTGTGCTCTGACACCAATCCGCAGGAAGAAAACTCATGGAGGTCCCTGATAATGCAGTCCTAGTAGCCAACATCTGGGCTGGAACTATCTAGATTACTATCAACTCACTAAGAAATACCAATAATGTTTTTAAACTATACTTACTCTTTGTTTTCTTGTGTCGTGGGTACCTACAGTTAACAAAAATACGCCTCACGCCACATGCGCACACCCAGACCTGCAATAATTTTCTATTCCATACAAATATTAGTTCCGAGCGGGAATCGAACCCGCGACACGTGACGCAGAAAGCCAATCGCTTACCCACTACGCCAGCCATGCCGTCAAATATGCAGTCATTTCACACGTAATGCTAACAGACGAATATCGTATCAATACTGATTGCTAACACTAATACTCTGTTTCTGGCGGCACATGTTGACCATCCAGCCGAGTAGCCACACGGAGGCCAGCAGTAGGAACAGGCCGCTGAGCGCGTAGTACTGGGAGGCTATCGGCAGGGTCAGCGTCTGGATCAGCACGAGGGTCAGGATGGACTGCAGGCCCGTGCCCACCAGCGTGTTGATGCCGAAGATGAGGCCGAAGCAACTGTCGTCGCTTAGCTGACCAGCTATTTTTGCACTGAAAAGATTTTTTAAAGTTAACATCTTGTTAGTTAGGTAGAGTCTCGCCAACGAAAGCAGTCCAAGAAAAATGGCGGCAATTTAAATACTGCATGACGCGAGTTGATACATTAATATTCAAGGATTATTAAATAGTATCAACTCCGTTTATGAAGTGTATACTCAGTGAGGACAGCTACAGATTTTTTAATTGCCTCCATTTTTCCTAGACAGCTTTCGTTGGCTAGAATCTATATCATCTATACTGATATTATAAAGAGAAAAGATTTGTACTTTATATCCTCAGTTCTGATTGGCGCAGTTGCTTTGTGTTACGTTACGGCTCGTGAGCAACAGATAATTCAGTATGTATAGTCTGTCAAGAAAGTCATGAAAAGGATTGAGGGCGCCACTTGTATATTCTCTTGTTTATTTTTAATATATTACAGCCGAAAACTTTTTTTTATCACAAAAAATCTACACAGAATAGTAAAATAAACACATCGTTGTACCCAAACTAACACCTACGGTACTTATTTAGGGTTGCGAGCGAAGAAGAATTTTAGTTCCTTCAATATCCTTTTCATGACTTTCTTGACAGACTGTACCATTTTTATTTTCAAAATTATAATATTATTTTAAGCAACTAATTTCAATATTTGTGTTTTCCAAACAGTAGTTAATTTTTAATAAATTATCAAACTTTTTCTCGTACTGACCTCAAAAGTAGTATGAGAATTACGAGCGGGATCGGCCCTCTATTCATCTCTTTCTGGAGCATACTGATAGTCTCTTTCTGTGAAGCCGTTATAGCCAGTATAGGGTATTCCCTATACTGGCTATAACGGCTTCGCAGAAAGAGACTATTGCCTAACCCTGCGGGGGTTATAGACATGATGTTCACCTGGCCAGCGTGATAGTGTAGTGAAACAGCATGCCCATGACGATGTAGCCGGCGTAGGCCACGAACACGTTGTTGAAGAAGGTGCCCACGAACACGGCCACGCCCTGCACGGCGGCGACCGGCGCGGGCGCGCCCGCCGACGCGTACACCGACGCCATGAAGGCGCCGCCCGCGCCCAGCAGCGTCTGGATCGCTTCTACTGCGCCGTTGTACGCCACCTACAATTAAATCACACAATAAGGGCCAAGTTCAATGAGAAGTAAACATTGAAGTAAGATGTTAAATACAATACTGGAAGGCAATTTTGATTTCCTGTGAGGTCATCTCGAAATCGAGTTTGCACTTCGAACGCTGTTTGACGCTTATGATGGTTTGAATTCCAATAGAAATTTGAGCGGCTTTCCTTCTAGAAATGTCGGGCTGGACTTTTCCAGAATAGGTCAACTTAATTACCACCGAGACTAATACGAATTCCAACTTTTTTTCGACTTCGAGACAACTTCAAATGTACCAAAATTGCCTCCCAGCATATGAACCATAGCCTAATTGACGTTTATAAAGAAAGCCTGTCATTTGCCGATAAACAGTCATATAGGCCAGTAGACATAATCGCCAAGCACCAGAATAGTTCTTAGCACGCAGGAGGACGGTGCTGCTAAACGATACCCTAAGTCACCTTTTACTCGGTTTACTATTTTCATGTGTTACATTGCTGCCCAGCCACGATGCCAAACAAGGTCATGGTTATGGCTATAGAATGTTCGGCTAGGTACCTCTTGGAACACAAAAAAAACAAGTAATACCACATTTTTTCAACATTTATATCATATTTTTGTGGCCGGGCAACCACGTGTCCTTCCCAGCACGACCACGCTTAGATCTGCTGAAATCCACAACTTTAGTCGATGATTCGTATCAGAGGTGCACCTCTGCGCAGTTTGCGGCATCATCACACGTTTTGTATTATTTACTTATTGGCAGACTGTCGCCTTTCATTATTTGTCCCAGCCAAGCGCTTTACAAACATTGCACATAAGCTCAAATCATTTTAAGATAAGCTTCGACGAGATAAAACAGTTTACCAGTAATTACCAGACACATAAAACAAACGCATTCTAAATGGATCCTTTGTTAACATGTAAGATAATGTTTTTATAACAGAAATACACTAGAAAAAACATTTATTGTTGTTCCATACCACGATGACGCGTCGTGTGACTTTTCTGGCACTGATTATTATTTTAAGGTACAAATTGATATGATAAACACCATTGTGAAATGTAACAGGAATCCAGCAAATACCTACTTACCTGTTTTTACTTCTATTTTGTTTGCCTTATGTGGCCCTGTACAAATAGGTTGGTGCTGCCCATGCCACCATGCACCTTAGGACCTAGACCATAAGGACTATATTTGAATGTACTACTCACCGGGGCATTACTCTCTTCTTGTATCTGCTTCCACAGTAACTGCACATAGATCTGTGCTTGGACGAACAGTGCTAGGGCCACTGCATACAGCGCGGACCACGCCAGCACTTTGGGTCGCGTGTATGCTGCTCGAGCGTGACGCGCGATCAAAGTTGTCGCTTCTACTATGTTCGACGGCATTGATTGCTGGAATATTGAGAAGAACAATAAGAAAGTATTGTGAATTTAATTTGGGTGTTCTTTAAGTGTTTATTATAATAATGAGAGCAGAGCAGACCAATAACGTCTACGGTCTGAAATGCAGTTCATATTCATTATAAATTGTTGTTATTTAGTTTGTTAAGATATTTCGTTCGTCTACGGTCTGAAATAAAGTCCATATTCATCTCTAATTGTTTAAAGTCTGTTAACATGTTAAAAAGGTTATACAGTTATCAAAGGTTATGAAGATTTTCATATATTTTTATATTCATATTATCCATACTTATTATTATGTACTTAATACTTATTTTAAATGCAGTAGGTAATTAATCGTATTAGATATAGATTTCTGTTCAAAGATCATTGATAACATTCAAAATTATTATTTGAACTATGTAGTAAGACCACTAAATGTCAACAAATTAAACAAGTAGTAATTGACAGGAGGCGGTTATCTGTAACGAGGGTAATAGTAATAGTGGGAGTTTTAATAATATTGTATTCGTTAGTGTTACAGTCCGCTCGCCTCGGCTATACAGCTCCACTCGTCTCCGCTACACAGCCCAGCTTGTCTCCACTTCAGTGGAAACGCACCCTAATAGTTTTCATTTAGTTGAGTATCAACAGTAAGAGGATAGGTACTTATAGTTTATAATATACATTTATATTTTTTAGGCTATGTAAGGTACTGTAATTTATTATTTATTGTGAAAATATACCTACTTACGTTTCTCAAATAAATTTTGCTAATTACAAGTTCTAGATAATTATTCTATCGTGCAATAGCAACTCGTCGCTCAGATGTTTCTGTCATACCTGACTAGTTTGCTGATGCAGTTGTTTGTCAGGCGGCGGGTTCCCGACGGACTCCCGGCGGTGGAAGTAGATGCCGTACTGCACGGCTGGAAGCCAGAACGCCCAGAATGTCGCCAGGATCTGAGCTGGGGAAATTATTGTGTTGCACTGAAGGATTTTGAGGCCCCACAAGATTTTTACCCGATCTTTTCTCCATATACCCGAAACGTATTAAACTTTTCGAGAAAAATGCTCTTACATTTTATAATTCAGTTCAATGACTTACACGAGTTCATAAAATATTATAAGAAATTCAGAATTTAAGTTTTCGGAGTTTCTTGCTTGTTCTTCTCCATGGGAAGTCTACACTTTGGAATGTGGCATCATGACCATGTGTTATGATGGTCTATATTGAATAAAATCATATCTTATGTAAACGAATCAGGTCCCGAGCTGTGGTAAAACCACTCGGGACATATGCTATCGACAACGCACGAGTGATGCCCCTGGTGTTGCAAGCGTGCATAGCAGGTTACGGTCACCGCTTACCATCAGACAGGCCCTATGCTTGTTTGCCAACTCAGTAGTATTAAAAAACGGTCTACCCACGTCCGTCCGTAAACGCAAACCCTGTACGATTGTATTAGACGAGTAATGGAGTTTACAATACAAATTGTGGATTTATTAATAGACATAATTGACATGGGTATTCACCTAAGCTAATGTATGGTAGCCACCTGTGAATGTGATGTAGTTGAGATCCCTGTAATCCATGACGCCGAAGTTGGTGAGCAGTTGCGAGCTGACCCCTGATAGGAAGCGGCCGGACAGCGCCGCGATGCGGGTGTACGATGAAACGCGCGGGTACTTCGCTGGGTCCACCTGACGAACGACAGAGTTTGAGGAATGATAGCATCAGGACAGGACATAGAAAATTTAGGGCCATATGCACAGATAATATAACATAATTATGTTTAAAGAAATCGCCCGATTACCCATACAAAAATTCATGTTTTGATGTCGGTAAACTTAGACCTTAAGTGCATCTACATCCTGTTGAGGTTACGTGCATAGCAATAGCAATCTGTCGCGACTCCGTGCGTCACAAACACGTGCTGTAGTATTGCAACTCAGCGATAGTCGAGCATTCGTTTGTCGCAACTATGTGGTAAAGTCAACTAAGAATCTTCTTCTGTAGTGTGGGGTGAGCTCTCAACTGGAATTTGCTAATGCCGTCGTGGACAGGTTAGCAAGTCAGTAACGGTCCTAACAAAGCTGACTGCCCTGAGGTTCGCCAGACGTACGTTATCGGCACATGGGGACTTCCCAAGTATTCTTCTGCTCATTTCTTGCGTGATTAATTTATGTCGAGGGTTTATATTGATGAGAATTTGGCTGTTTCAAATTTTACACAGGTGATTCATTAAGAATTAACTACGCATCATTCAGAAAGATACAGAGAAATGGCACCCAAAAATGGTCCCTATGTATGGAGCTATGACTTTAGAGCGAATGTAAATTGTATAGATATTGTTTGTTTGTCCTTAGGATTCGTTAGTTCCAGAAGACTCGAAGACTCACAAACTGTATTTATTAATGCTAGAAGCGTCCTTGGTTTGTTTAATGTCTAAAATACAATCTTGAGGATAATTAATCGTTTGAATAAGTGTTGGGTTGTTAAATGCCATTTTTATAGTTATGTACAGTGTCGTAATACTGTGATGCAATTCATGCAAACTTTAAACAATTTTTCTTATCTAATCATCGTTTCGACATCATGCACTTAAAAAAGGGTAATTAATGTTTGATTAATTCAATAAATGCAGTTGGTGCTCTGGAAAAAAATCGGGCTCGCAAGACACGCTCAATTGGAAAGGTCACGGTGTTGACTTTGTTGACATCAGTATAGTGCAATGGGTGGGGATCGAACTCACAATTTCACGATCGACAATCCTTTCCACTGAGCTATAGCCGCTATTAAAGTCTGCTGTTGGTGGTATATTTCAACTTACTTTAGCGTAGATATAAGTATAGTAGGCGACTTCTGTGGCCATGTACAGACCGTAGAAGAATTGCGACGCCTGCAGCCATTCCAAGCTTGATGTCCATAGCAGTATGGCGTACACTGCGATACCGCTTAGCCCTGAAACAATAAATGAATAATGTGTTTAGAAAGAAAGATTTAATATATTGAGTTATTTTAACACCGTCAGCGTTAAAAGTTTTCACATTTTGCGGTATGCTGGTTTCCAATATTCAATTGGAAAAATATTTTACGGTAGTCTTTTTCCCTCCGCGCAGTACTCCACTAGCTTTTAGTCATCATCTAACCAGCCTATCGCAATCCACTGCTGGATGGAGGCCTCTCTCAAGCCACGCCACACAACACTGGATTCACCGTCCACGTTCCTTCTCGAAGTCGCCTTCTTATAACAGGTTTTGCAACCAAAACACCGCGCCGCGCGGGCGTTTTGTAAGCAAAACATACACGTGCGATAAAATTAGAAGAATAGAGATTATATTTAGTTATGCAATGAAGTAGAAAAAGTAACCACCTGCGCTTGGTTTGAAAATATTATTATTCAGAGCTCATGACACATTTCAGACATCTGGAAACCAGCTAGAGGAATATTTTCCAAATACGTATTGCTTGCAATAATGTTTATTTTGCAAGAAAATGAGGACAATATGCCGTGTAATTGAATTCAATAGGTCGACACTATATGGTATACGAATACACATGAGCAAGCAATTGTCAACCAATTGATCAACAATACGTTTGCGCAGCGAATTTAATCTGATACCGACTATGGTGTCAGATGCGAACTTGCAATTCAGAGATTAATTAGGTATTACAAAGGGCAGTTCTTGTGTCTATTTTATTTATTATTATATTATTTATATTTATTTTATTGCTCTAATAATGGCAAAAGTAGAAAAAAAGAAGCTGTGCATGAATCCAAACTTTTCGTAGTTAGTCTGAACATTTAAGTTACGGTCAAAAACTTGATTTTAATTAAATAAGCTGCGAGCGGTCGCCGGCGTGCGCCTGCCAAGAATAGATTTTCTATTGTCTACTTTGCGTCGTTCGAAACTAAGGCTTACATTCAGAGACGACAAAAACGAGTCTAAGCGTGAACTTACGCTTCCATATGTCAATTTTACGAACAAATTTTGACAGATGGAAGCGTAAGTTCACGCTTAGACTCGTTTCTGTCGTCTCTGAATGTAAGCCTTAATGTCTTAGAATAGATGATAGAATATCGCGTCATTGTAAATAGATAATTAATTGCAGAGCGGTAGGTATTATATGGTAATTAGTAGGATCAGTCTGCTAATATATTATGTATCAATTAATAAACCAACGCATTTTGACTCAAGTTCAATGGGCATTCTTGATAGATATTATATAATTACATCAACAAGATCATTGTGCACTGGTTACACGAGGATCGCACAAGGATTCCTTATGACTGGCTCTAGACTGTGACTCGCTAAATGATTTACCGAATAAATTACCAAGTATGTGTAAATTCTGGCTTTTGTCCATGAGTCGCGACTTCATTCATGTGAAACAGCCAAACCACCCTGCTGTTGCTTACAGACTACTACTATGAATAGAATAGGTATAGAGAGATTAAGTTGCATAAAATATTCAATCGATTTTCTCAGCTGATTGTAATGAAACATGCCTCTGACAATCAATTAACTAAGATCCCATTGAAATCAAGCTAGCACTCATGCATCACGTGATGCGCGTACAAACAGGCAGACAATCTTTTGTAACGACACAATCGTACAATCTCCTTGTCGTCTAGTGCTAGAAATAGGCCCTTCCGAATAGGTAACTACCGCACCTAGCCAGGGTTTTGGTAATTATCTACAGGCCACCCTAGTGCCGCAGTCAGTGCTACCCGCCACTGATGATGGGCATTTGCTCTGATAAGTCGCATAGTATCAATCAATCAATACACATATTAAGTTCTCTATCAACAAAATCATAGGCGTAGCTATGTTAGGAGCCAAATCATTATTTCGTACTGTGTGATTTTTATGGATTATGGTTCAAATACTCGTATCCACGTAGAAAACCTTTCGCTCAATGGGTAAATATGAGATTTATAACTACACCCAATTATTTTTTGCAATAGTTTTTGCGAACCGTAGTTTCAAACGGTCGGAAACGACGGATCATGACGACAAGTCGTTCCATTATTCCGTATATCACATATGGGGCCCATAAACATGTCTCGCCGCCTCGTTCAATTATGATAGTCTAGTCCAACACTAAATAAATTTTATTATCTTTCATCTCCTCCATCTCTGGGTTTATTTCACTCGATTCCACGCAAGATTTCGCACGTTTTTATAAAAGACATTCTATCAAATATTCGTAATGCGAACCTTCCTGACGTGGTGGGATTGGTTCTAGTCTTCACATTCTCTTCATTTGTCACATCCTCAATTATTGCATTTCCAGAGGTATCTTTTCGGCACAGAGCAGACGACGGATTTTTTGTCCTACGGACTACCGCCACTGGAGTTCAAACAACAACTACGAACAAAATGAACGGCGTGTGCGTTGAGTCCATGCCAAACGTCGCGA
The DNA here is from genome assembly GCA_932294325.1 of Allophyes oxyacanthae. NCBI lineage: Eukaryota > Metazoa > Arthropoda > Insecta > Lepidoptera > Noctuidae > Allophyes > Allophyes oxyacanthae. Next base: position 5,238,143 of record OW028611.1, read on the forward strand.
CGGGCAACATCTACCAACCAAGGCCATTCCTATCCACGGCATGCAGTCCGCTGGTCGCCGCCGTCGTCTGCTGAGCGCCTTCAGGTGCATGGAGAGAATTTTGGCACCACTTTACATCTCCCCCCTCCCTCCGCGACCGCAACCGCTTTTTTGGTCTACCCATTTGATTTCTCATTTTTTCTTATATTTAAGTACCTATCTGAGTACCACATTATAAAAATTTCAATCAAAATGATCATCTTGAATGCACACACTTGCTACCACTAGACCAACAGGGCAGCCTGAATATGGGAAGATTTTCAATAAAAATAAAAACTGATATGTAATCTAATAGTCCGGGAGGTAGCGTTGCAAATAAAAAAGTCATAATAAGCCGGCTGATATTGTCATCGATGGTTGATCTTATATGACCAATAAGTAAACCAACCGTCAGCTGCTCAAGTAGCGGTGGATGCGGGTGTGGGTGGTTCCGAAAGTGGTAAAAATAAAATAAAAAATAAAATCATAGTACGTTGGCTGAAACTTTTTTCATAAATAATTTACGTCATACCGAGCTTAAAAAAAATTGTCAGCTGCATGGTGGAGGGGGGATTATGCGTCAGCCGCTCGCACAAACTTGTAAAAAAAACACGTTAAATAAAGTTATAGTACGCCAGATGAAATTTAACAAAGTGATAGTTAAAATGATCAAAAGTACGAAAACATTAATCAGCTGCGTGGGTAGCGGTGGAAAGACCGTCAGCTGACGTAGTAAAAATTTAAAATATTGAGTATTGCTACTACGCTGTCTCCTTTTAAACACATATTTCGAGAGAGTTTGTGGAGCTGCTTCAGCCCATAACACGACCTTCGGGCTACCTAAGCCTGTCCTCCTAAAATTTCTAACGAACATCTGTGCGTCTCTTTGTCGTACACAATCAGTTTGCCGTTAGAATTGAACGATTTTGAAAAATATCATTCAAAGTGTTATCGCCAATTCACCGCTTTACCGCCAAAATATAAGATAACTGTTGACACTCCTTCGACATGTGCAGCGTCAAGGTAAGTTATATTTTATTACTTTTCGACAGTTATGTGTATCAAAGTGCATTCTGATTAATACCCCTTAATATTAATAATATTGAATTTTGCAGCGTTGATACGCAACGAAAAATATTTTTTTACTTCATTATTTTTTTCCTTTTTTTTATCATCCCAATTTACCTAGCAGATTTTTCTGTCAAGTTTAAAATAAGATTGTTAAATTACCGTACATAAATTCGTACATTACTTCGTACATCGCGCACCTTTGGAGCCATGCTCACCTTGAAGAGCCATCTCAATTATCTCCCGTTGACTAAGGATGGGAAGAAAAAGAAAACAAATACGTTTTCAAATGGTTCGAGGGACATCAAGTACCCCCATCAGTCGGCAGTATAACGGATAGCAGCGAAAGTATTACTGGTATGAATTTTTTGTCGGAGACACTTCCTTTGAGCGTGTATATTCTGGTATCCTAATTTTAATGATTAACACGTTCATTTACATGTGATGAAGAAGAGGATCGACATGAGGAATACGAAAAAGATGAAGAGAACAATCTGTCAGAAGAGAGTTCTGATGACGATTCATCTGGGGATGACGATAGCGATATTATCGATTACGAATAATTGCGGCAAACTTATCGATTTCTGTCTTTATATCTCTTTTTTATATTCCCTTTGTATTAATTTATGTTATTTCCATTTTATTCTCGATATTACTTTATATTATGCATTTTTTTAACGTATGTAAAATAAAACTAAAAAAAAAAATCGTACAATATTGTTTTACACATGCTATAAACTTCTCGAAATTATCATTAAATTATTATGTCAATCAGCTGGCGCGGACAGGGAAGTTCTGTCAGCTGGACCCTGAAAGAAACTGTGCATTACTCGAATAATCTGTATCTTTACTGCGTCAGCTGACGGTCTTTCCACCGCTACCCACGCAGCTGATTAATGTTTTCGTATTTTTGATAATTTTAACAATCACTTTGTTAAATTTCATCCCGCGTACTATAACTTTATTTTACGTGTTTCGTTTACAAGTTTGTGCGAGCGGCTGACGCATAATCCCCCCTCCATCATGCAGCTGACAATTTTTTTTAAGCTCAGTATGATCTAAACTATTTATGTAAAAAGTTTCAGCCAGCGTTCTATGACTTCAAATCGTTTTTTTTTTTACCACTTCCGGAACCACCCACATGCGCAGCCACCACGGGTGCGTCAGCTGACGCTTGGTTCACTTATCAGTCATTCGAAGTCTATTGTAAAAGATGGCAACCGATCGGCGTAAAAACACTACCTAAAATGCAACGCTACCTCCCGGACTATAATCAGGCACAGAAAGTAATACTAATGGGTTACTCATAATTATAATTAACTCAAGATTATCTATTATAATTGCCCAATCCATAAATTATATTTTATAATTATATGTATTTAAATCCTACTAATATCAAAGCTGATATATGTAAGTATCTTGCCATGGGTGGATGAAGATTAAACAACTGTAGAGTTGTGTAATCAGTTTAAAGTACTGATAACAAAGATCCTTCATTTAAAATTACCTATATTCTTTAGATGTGGATATTGTAAATTAAATATTATTTGAACACTGATAATAATCTGTTGATATACAATTACATGTACAAAGTGACTCTTCGGTGTTTTCTCAACTTAAATATGCACATGTTTATATTATTTACATCTTTGTACCTTTACTAATATTTCACTTTCTATAAATGTATGTGAAGTTTTATATAAACTTTTAATGTGTTCTGATTGTTTTATGGATATTTAATGTTAAGCAAATCAATCTATTCTCCTCTATTTCTATTCTAGCTATTGCGATAGCTGCCCGGGCAGACAGCCCGCTTGTGTGGGCGCTGGTCAGTCGGACCAAGTCTCTTCTAGTTATTAAGTACTAATATAGAATAAGTTGATTGTTACTAACACATTGGATCCTGACAAATAAAGATTATTATTATTATTATTCTATTCTAACAAAACACTAGACAATATTTTTTTAGCATCACTTCAGAATTTGTTTAACCGGCATCTATAAAAGGTTGCAATATTATTCATAAACGGTCACCAGTGTCTGCAAATAATAGATTTTATATTGTGTTTACTTCTCATGACATGATCGGTTTCCCATGCTTCATTTTAATTATTTTGTCACTGGAAAGGCAAAATTACTTATCCACCAAATTGGGCATAAAGAGTTACATACATATTTGGAATCAGCGAATTTTTCTGTACTGATCTATTTAGGTAGCATTGCATTCATAGCACTTTTGTGGCGCTTCAGTAACCCATAAATGTGCTTTGATTGCAATGCTACCTAAATAGATAGATGTTGAAAAATTCACTGATTCCAAATATGTATGTAGCCCAATTTGGTGGTTAAGTAATTTCGTCTTTCCAGCGACGTGTGTACCTGAAAAGGCCACAAAAATGATGTTAAACAATCCTTACCTGATAAAATTATAACAGGCTTGAATCTGAGGAAATCTGTGATCAGGAACACAACTACAAGCAGTCCCAGGTATGAATATGTTCCTATAGGGTACACATCCCTGTTCAGTTGCTCTTCAGTTACATTCCTCCACTCTCCAAGGAGGAACTCTGAAACAAACGGTTCCGACGGCCGGATCTCCCTAAGCAGGCCGAATGCGCACAAGATAAGCGTCACTTGTATCCACGGCAACATTTTAGAGCAAACTTTATGTAATGAATGTCGGAAAAAGTGTTCGCGCGACTTTGACCTTGTCAGTCGCGAGAGTCCGTGCAATGTGGTCGCGTACCGCGCGCCGACTGTTGTGGCGGCGCCGCACTCGACTCGCTCGAGCTCCACGCATCGCTCACCGATGAGCCCACCACCACAGCATCAGTCTTTCGCACAAAAACTTAGTAAAACGTTACAAACGCAGAATTTTGCTGTAACCTTGTGAATTCTTTATAATTTACGTCCAGTTTAGCTTATAATTACAGGCAGTTTTTGTATGGTATCTATATCACAGTTTTGGTTTTGTTTTTAAATATACCTAACTTTGATTGAACATTATCTTCCTTTATTCTAAATTTATTCGACCCTCAGATGAATAACCCGCTTTTTATCTAAGATTCGACCGGTGTCTCCAACTGATTACTGAATTACCTACATCCAAAGAGTATGTAAAGTCACACTTCATCATAATTCACGATAATTCATCACAACACAACTGTCACATTTTCATAACGCAACCACCAGTGTTGCTAGCAGACACAGACTACAAAGAGATACTACTAGCAGATGAATACACAAATGGCCGATACCTGTGTTAAAAACGTTAAAAAGCGACAACTTGATTTTAGATATTTTATGTATTGTTTATGTTACAGACAAAATTCTTAACCGATCTAAAGATGTTAGTCAAAAATAGTAATAAGTAAAAAATATTGGTTAATTTATAAAGTGACCCTGCCACTCGCCGGCCGTTCCTGCTCCACTCCTATTATTCTGCATTCCACTTCCTACGTTGTTCCGTGAGTCCTCCCTCCCAACGACTGAGTGAAGCTGAGGCACTTAGAGGGAGGATTCCGGGACAACCTAAGCATTCACCACTCCCTTGCTTTGTGTTGTTGTTGCGTTGTGTACATAATTTATTCCTTTGTTTCGTCTTTAAATGGCGGAGAAAATTTGCTTTACCGCTGTACTCGAGTGAGACATACTCATCAACGCTGAGATGAATATGGTTCAAATAAAGAAGAGGTTGAGTCAGTCTGTAGCGTAAATCCATTTACAAAATATACATAATCATAATTTGTCCGTATTGAACTTACAAACTGTACAAGTACCAACAAATCCATATATATAGCAACACTGCAGCAGAGAACTCTACTACTCTGACTGACACTGACACTCGAGCAAGGAATATAATACTCAGGGGAGCACTCGAGCATTCGGTATTCAAGTTTTAAAATTAAATTACCAAACAATATAGGTACCTACCTTGAAAAAAATGTGTTTTTGTACAGTGCTAGAAAGGTCAAGTGAGGAGTTTTAGGGAATGTTTTATGTTTTGGGTGATAAGTTAAGTTATAGTGTTTCCGAACGACACTAAACAGCTCGAAACAGCTGATTCCTTTTGACAGCTGACAGATCATGACCTTGATAAAAATCTGTTTTTGTTTGTTGGTTACTTCGTATTTACCAGTATTTATCTTTTACCGTTACATAACAGTGCAGATAAAAGAAAAAATATTATTCTACCCATTTCACCATTCATATCAAATACCTAATATGCGTGACTGAGCAGTCTGCAGTAATATTTTTGATGAATAATCCGAATCTACGTAATACGATTCATGTCGTAGTAAACATCTGAACATGACTACTGAGGGAACAATAATAAAATGCCGTCACTGCTCCAAGGAGTTCAAATACGACAGTGAAAGAAGGCGCCATGAGCAGAGCCACTTCCCACAGTTCCAATGCAAAGTTTGCAGTAAAAACTTTAGCTTTATGTAAGTTTTGATCAACTTTTATTCTTATCTAATAACTCGTGACTCGAAGTAAATCTATCTCATTACTGTCCAATATGATGCATACTTTTATCTGTAATTATTGATATCAGTAGGCACTTAATATAATTATGTCTTTGTGTGTCCTTTACAAAGACATTTTTAGGATCTCATAATAAGATAGATTGTTGTTCTATAATAAAAGAAGACTATAGAGGAAGGCCTCTAAAGCTACGGTTTCCTAAGAGAGTGATATGGTTATCTAGCGGCCATAAAAAAGTGTGATGAGACTGGCATAAAATACTACTTTCTAAATGGTAACCAGAAGTGTTGAATATGAACCATATTGACTGTTAACCAGGGTTGACGTCTCTGGTCTTCATTCAAAAGGCCATTTTTTACACCAGCCCCATCTAAACCGAATGACGGCCATTAGTTTGTGATACCACTCTCTAAGGAAACCTGAGTTTTACTGCTCGCAAATAAACCAGTAGCATTTTGCTGCAGTTTGGAAACTGGAGGCTTGGTCAGATTATCATCTGAGGGGCAGCAAACATCTCTGTAACTTGTTGTTTGCTAAAAGTTCTAATAGGGATAGAATACCATGTTCTGTCACTAAAAGCACTTTTAATAATTAATATTTTAATTTATTATGTGACATATTGTTCACGGCCACAGGTGACAGCTCATTAGGTAATGAGTTATAGATTATATTGCAACATCACTTTTTCAATGAAACTGTTTATGTGTCATTTAGGTATTCTACAAATAGGTGATGTCAATATAAAAATCTGCAGTAATTTAGGAGGTCATGCTTACCTATAAGATAGCTAAGTTTATGCTTGACTGTTTATTCTTTCAGTTCTGCTCTCCGTAGACATGAGAAGCAACATGAGAGGAAAGGCAGCGTTCAGTGTAATGAGTGTGGCAGAGAGTTTAGAGATAACATACTTCTGAAGAGACATACCAAATATGCACATAGTGGTAAGAGTAAAAAAATATGTAATCCTCATTATCATAGATAAATTTGATAACCCGCTAGGTATTGTTGCTAAGCACTTGGTTTTCTGCCTACACCACAGGTGGATCTTCACACTGTAGAAATATTAAAAAATACAGCAGTCCTTTAAAACCCAGTTTTTTCAGGTACTTACACATGCTCACAATGCAGTGTCACATTTAGTAGTGAGCCAGCACTGGCTACACACATGAAGACGCACAAGTCATTGGTCGAGAGACGTTATCAATGCAGTTTTACCGGATGTAGCAAGAAGTTTAACTTTGCACATCATCTGAAACACCATGAGCTGACGCATACTAATACTAAACCGTATTATTGTAAAATTTGTAATAAGGGTGAGTATTTCACCGATTTTCATACTTTTGTGGGATTAAATGGTTTTTGGGAGTGGCCAACAGTGACTTTGGTAGGCTGATGATTGTAAATATAGTACCCACAAGTAATTATTTATTTTCGCAGAAAGATTATGTTTAGCAAAGCGCACATTGGACTATTCACAGTACCGGTAGAAATTTTTATATACTGGGAAATTCTGGCCTTATGACTTCGATGCCTTCACGAAGAACTGGCTGGAGAAGGCAGCAAAGGCTTATGGGGAAACCTTTGCCCAGCCGTGGTGTCTTTATTCTGTATGTAATTACTTTTTACAGGGTTCATACAATTCCATCATTTAAAGACTCATCTCAAGACGCATAGCTCTGATTGTTCTCTGTGGTGCACATTCCCTGACTGTAGTAAGAAATTTGCCACCGAGTACGCGAAAAAGAGGCACTTGGCGAAACATCGTAAGTATCAAGTATTTTTAGTGGCTTTGTTTACCTTTAGTAAAATTGCCTTAGGAGTAGCTATGTCAGGCGAACGTGCCTTCCTATTTGATAATCATTTATTAGTATGTGATCACCAATTCAATGGCCTAGCATTGTAACTATGCAATAATTCTAGCTGGTTATAGACTATATTTATATTCTTTTGTTCAACATGGAAAGTATTATTTTGGTGTTTATAGATATTATATGGGTGTTTAACGTGAATATTTATCAACCTCTCCGCTCGTTTAAGGTCCGATTAAATTGATAACATAATAGATTTCCAGGAATTGTCAGTATTCAGCAGTACACATTATTTAGTGATTAACATTAACCAACTTACTGATTAAATAATTAATTGTTTCAGATATTAGAACAGATAGTGGAATATCATCAGATTCCAATTCAGCTTGTGATTTATCCTGTATACCTAAAGATAAAGCTGATGATGGTAAGTTTCAATCCACCCTAATATTATAAATGCGAATGTATCTAACTCTCAAATCTGTTTCTCTGTCTGTTCATGACCTTTTCATGTTCAACCTTTTCACGACTAGACTGCCGGACCGATCTTGATTAAATTTGACAAGGAAATAGTGTGCATCATGAAGGACATTTTTTTTCAAAAATATTTTGAATGTAATCTTTATTAAAAAATCTTAGCTTCCGAAGTCTACTCGGACGGAGTCACGAGCACAGCTAGTTTTATACAAATATACAATGTTTATTTTTACTGGGTTTCGTAGCTAAATTAACAAATACAACGAATACACCTTGAACATTTAGTATGAAAGTATGGGTCTTACTAAAGTGAATGTGCTATGCTATGACAATAATTGATAGCTAGCGAAATTCAATTCACTTGCGTTTTTTGCAAATTGCGGTCGTATGTTGATCAAAATGTGATACACGACAATAATGGTAGTATATTTACAGATTAATAATAATAGAAATTATCAACATATATTTTTTAAGTTATATTTGGATTTTTGTTGAATTTTAGAGTAAAGGTCAAACCCTACTCAAAGGTCAAACCACACTGAGCGGAACTGCACTGCAGCGGAGCTCCTTAGTCTAAAATTCAACATGAGACTCATTGTTTTGTGAACTACGGACGGACAGACTGATCCACATAAATATAATGCCCTAAAAGAATACGTAAAGTAACTGAAAATAACCCTGTTTAATAAGTAGTGTGGTCACTAACAAATAGCCACCACAATTCTTGCTAAGTCTCGTTAGGTCCGTATTTATTCCGTAATACAAAAAAATAATAATTTCGTAATGTGTATGTCAAGTTGTTTAATATTATTATAATAATAGGCTTTTTATTAATTTCAGATGTTATAACTTGTTCTTCGTGTGGATTAACAATGCACAAAGCTCAATATGAAAAGCATACAATAAATTGTATCGGAAACCTAAAAAGAGAAGAATATTTAACCGGAGATCTACTAACTATTGATAATTCCAAAAACAGTGAACTTGGTGATAACTTCTATGATGCACCAAACAAAGATGATGATGATGAAGTACGTAATTGTAAATTAGTATTAGGCATTTGTATTATGAGTGAGAAAGGTGAGAAATGCGTTTGTGCACAAATAACGAAGACTGTCGATGAAGAATACGATTTTACACCTATTGATAATAATGAACCTATAAATATGAGTAAAATGAATAGTAATGTTAGCAACTTCTGTGAAAGCTGCGAATGTTCCCAACGTTGCAATATTAGAAACAGAAATTCTGGTCAAGACATGATGCCACAAATAGATTATAAGACTGATGGTACTGTAAAAATAAAGGATACTTTTGATATGGATATTTCTTCAGTTCAAACTGTGAGAGTAGAAAGTAAAATTCCAAGGAATGATGTCAAATTCGTGCCATTTAATAGTTGTAAGGCCGTATTGGGGAACTGCATCGTTAGTGGGAATGGAACGATGGGCGATGGGTGTCTGTGTGCGAGGATGAGTCTTCATGAACAAGTAACTGACCAAGAAATTGAAGATATCACGCCGCATCCAAAAGTTGAATATTTCTGTGATTAAGTTTATATGTAAAGTCATTATTTAAATATTGTTATTAATGGTCTACTTTGTTGGTACATAATAAAATCTATATACTCATAAATTATTGAAATTTTTGTTATGCACTTTTCGACAACAGTTTCTATTTATACATAAGGCGAAAAAGAATTAGAACCATGGAATCAATAAGCACACAAATTTAATTATTATTAACTTTATATTTATTTACAACATAATTCAATTATTTTACAAATCAACCATTTATACAAAATATTTATCTTAGTTAACAAGTACTAAATTAATTATTATTTTACAATCAGACCTCACTTCTGTGTAATATCACTAAGTTAATAAGTACGAATGGAATGTAGTTTATCTGCGAGTTATCACATACGGCATGGCAGACAATCACAAGAAAATATGACAAACGCCGACTAACGGTTACGATATTTTATTTTCAAACTCGTTATAGCGTCCGATTCAAGAGTAATTTTTATATTTAAAATAATAATAATATACATTTAGCTATGGTAACAATTAAAAAGAAAGGACGGTCAGGTAATCCTCAGTTCGAGGGCGTTATATTACAAGATCCAACATTTTTCGTGTACCTCATAGAGTATGGATCGCGCGAAATACTTATAGTACTTACATATGTTTTACCAGTTATTTATACATTTTTGCACAATCCATCTATAATTTTTATATAGACAAAGCAATAAATAAATCTAAATCTTTCTTTCAAGACGATGACTCTTTCCTAGTTTGACTAGTCTAATGAATAAATTGTTCACGATATCAAACAGACAATAAAATTATAAATACCGTGTAAGTTTCTGAGGACCGAAACCCCGTAAATTGAATTAATTAATATTATGATAATATTGCATTTACATTGGTATAAAATAGTCTGTTCAGAATAATTTGATCGATAGTGTAAACGGAATCACAGGAAATGAAATAGCAACGTTAAAACTAGTTGTGTGTGTGTTAAAATTGAGCGGTATACTACGCTTCATTATTAATTACTGAATCAAATTTTGTAGCATCTATTGTCCTTTTATCACTTTTTGGCAAATCACTTATATCATTGAACTCTTCAATGTTTTCACTTTTATGCGCCTTTAGTTGATCTTCAGTGTCATCTTTAATGGGTACGACACTAAGGAATTCGCTATCATTGTTGAGTACTGGTGCTGAAGTTGTAGGGCTAACAGGTTCCCCATCTATTTTGTTGCCACTTATTGTTGTCGAAGGCTCCTTATTAGTAACTAGATCATCAGTGTCCATCAAGAACGTTGAAATCGGTATAGCTTCTTTTTCATTAGGTTTTGTTATTTTAGAATCGTCGCTTGTCTTTTTTTCAAGTGTTGCCGAAGTTGTGGTTTCTTTTGCAGTCGTGTTACTGCCATTTGTTACTTCAGTATCATTTTCGCGAGAATTTACGTTCATCAGCAATTCATTAAATGAGGTATCGTCTTCTGTGGTTGCTGGTACAGTTTCTTCTTGCTTTTTGGTGTCCGTATCTTTCGCTAGCACAGCTAAAGAATCTTTACTGGAAGATGTCAGTCCTTCGGATGAACTTATAGCATGCTCCTCTGTGTTTTCGTTTTGAGTCTCAGTTAAATTAGTAGGCTCAAGATCGTGGCCTTCCTGAAGTTTCTTGACCAAACTCTTATTGTTTTCGACCTCTGGTAAGAAAGGATTCATTTCTGTTTCATGATCGTCATATTCTGCCGATTGTGCATTTCCAGGTTTAGCTAATAGGACTGAATTATTACCACTATGACTAGATATCTCGTATATTTTTACGGGTACGTTTAAATTATTTAACTGTGTTGTATTTAGAGCAGAGTTTTCAGAAAGATCAAGATTTTCAGAATTAGCACTCATCGGTGCCATAGTAGTTGGTGCAACAGTTGCAGAGTGTATTTGTATTTCATCGATCATAACAGGGCGCTGGGTTTTAACATTCTCTTCGATTTTTTTTGACAATTCTTTGACAGTCAAATCTTTTTCTGCGTCGTACTCTTCCCAAACTGGTGCTGGTTCCGCATTCATAGCTGGTGATTGCTCAAAATTCATAACTGATGCTGGTTGGGTATTTAACGCCGTTGCTGGTTCAGCGTTCATAACTGTTGCTGATTCAGTATTCATAACTGGTGATGAGGAGCTATTTGTTTCCGTTTCATTATGGATCATCAAGGTTACCTCAGGTTCTTTGATGGACTTCTCAGCTACTTTATAAATATATTCGCTTACAGTAGTTGTATTTGCGGTAGGAATCGCTACAGTTGTGGTCTCATTAATCTCTTTTGCACTTTCTCCAACTACAATGGTGGCTTTTTTTACTGTCTCTTTTGTTACTTCTTTATTCACTCTTTTAAAACGGGTATCGTCGTTATCGTAATCGTGGACCATACCGTATAACGGTTCGTCCTGTTCTTGCTTGTTACTATTAGAACCCATGTTATTTAAGTAATCGGGTTCGAAATCGTCTTTTACCAGGCCATGGTTCATTATTTCTTCTATTTTGCTTACACTTGACTCTGTTGTTTCATGTCTAAGCATTTTGTTCATAGCTTCATCGTAGTTCACTTCAGTAACAGGTTCTGATAGCCAATCAGAATCAGTGGTACTTCCTGTAGTGTCACCCATTGGCTCATTATCCTCTGTTGTCTCTTGTATGTCATTAATATTACTGTTTGTTTTAGGTTGCTTTTCAATAGATTTAGAAGAACGGTTGTAAAGCATGTTGATAGCATCAAAAGTTATATCCATCCCTTCTTCGGGTTCGCGTTCGGTCGAAGTTTCGTTTATCTCAGCATGAGGTTTATTCTCCAAGACTTCCATTAATTTGTTTTCACCAGAGTCGTGATAATGTTGATTAATAGAATATTGCTTAATCGTTTCAGGTTCAGAGGGTGTAGTTTCAATTGGTAGCGTTTTATTAGTTTCTAATGACTTGGCTTCCTCGAGAATAGATGTTATCATAGATCCTTTTTCAGTTTCTGGACTTTCTTCATCTTCTGATAAAGTGGCTTCCGGTTCATTACTAGTTTTCGACATTTCTGAATCGACACTAGGCGCTGTGCTTGTCGTTGTAGTAGTTGTTTCTATTTTGATAATTTCTCCTTCAGATTTCTCTTCTCTAACGGGTAAAATGGAAACTGGTAAAATGGAAACCGGCAATTCAGTTTCTTCCTCCATTCTTCTTGTTATTTCAGTTCTTGGTGTCACACTATCTTTGGTGATGGAGTCAAATAAGAAATCTTCATTTGTAATTTTAGTGCCAGGGGAAGTTGTTGTTTCATATATAAAATCTTCATCAAACGTTTTGAACGATCTTTGCTCCGAATCGTGCATTATTTTGTTTGCATTATTATTTAGGATCTCTTCAAATTCCGTTTGAGTCTGGTTATCCGATTTTAAGTTATTCCGAGATTGATGTTCAAGCCAATCAGTAACTTCAGTAGTGGGAGTGATTGGGGTAGTTGGGGTATCTGGCTCCTTGGAATTACTTAATATTGAAATGATTTCGGGTTTGGGCTCATATGAGGGCTCATTTATAAGGTTTGGCTCAGATATAGATATTCTTACGGTTGTAGGTTCTTGATTTTCCATTTCTTCACTAGGTTTGTATTCGAATTTGCCTTCATTGGTGTACAAAATTGACTTTTCTTCCGAGGTGCCCGATGGATCGGTGTGATGTTCAGATTCCTGGTTGGTATCCGACATTGTGGTTTTTTTAGGCTCCTCTGTGATCGAGATAGGTTCAGGCTCAGGCTCAGAGTCAGCCTCGTGCTCAGGAGTATGTGCAAATACTGTTTCTATCGTGTGTTGAGTCTCAGAGGGAGATTCTGCCTTCAGCGTGGTTGTCTGCGATGGTTCGGGTTCGGCTTGCGGTTCAAACGCTGGCTCTGCTGTAGGAAGATGCTCCGAGTGCTGTTCCTCTTGCATCATAAAAGTATTAGGATCTGAGACAATATGCTCAGCTGATGTTGTTGTAGGTGTTTCTGGCTCTGGGTTCGGCTCTGGTGAAGGTTCTGGTTCGGCCTTAGGTTCTGGTTCCGGTTCGGCTTTTGGTTCTGGTTCAGGTTCAGGAGTCGGTTCTGGTTCAGATTTATGTTCCGGTTCTGGTTCCGATTTAGATTCTACTTCCGATTTAAGTTCCAGTTCTAGCTCTGATTTAGGTCCCGGTTCCGGTTCGGATTTAGGTTCCGGTTCTGGTTCGGATTTAGGTTCCGGCTCTGGTTCCGATTTAGATTCTGGTTCCGGTTTAGGTTCTGGTTCCGCAGTTGGTTCAGGTGCAGGCTCGGCAGTAGCTTGCGGCTCTGGTGCCGGTTCGGGCTCAGGCTTTGGTTCAGGCGATGGTTCAGGAACTGGAATCTCTTCACTCGATTCAGTTTTCGGTGGTTCAGGCTCAGGTTCGTGCTCTTCTGGCTTTTCTGTGGGATGGCCAAAAATGTGAGAAAAGTTAACATCAATTTCAGCTTCAGTAGTCGTTTCTGGCATCCTGTGATGTGTTTCTTTCCAGTCAAAGGTGGGCTCAGAGATATGCATCGGTTCAGTAGTGGGCTTTTCTTCCTCGGGTATCATTTTAGTAGTGACAGGATTGGCGTTAACAGTAAGAACCGTGAAATCATTTCGTTTTGTATCTTCATCGCTTCTCTGTTCATTTTCAGAGTCTAATAAAGTCATACACTTCTTGGGATTGGCCATATCCAATATTTGGCCATGTGGACACGTGCAAGTGAAGTCGAGAGTCATTTCATCGAACTCGCAGTCATGTTCACAACCATTCTTGTTTATCTGACAGATATCTAAGACTTGTCTAGTAGCCAATTTTTCTTCGGCGATGTGGTAAACGCTGATCATTCTGTTATTCTTCATAAGGTAGTCATCGAGTTTCGTTTCCAATTTGTACGGGGTCAACAAGTCCTCAGTAGGTTCAGCGGCGCCCATCTTTGGTCTCCAATGAATTCTGTAGGTAACGAGGACCGAGCCTTGTCTGAAATTAGAAAGAAAAATATAATTATTGCAAACAGAAATACCTAGGTACTATTAAACGCTGTACAAAGTTATGTCATGAATAACGGCATTTTAACCATATATTTTATAACGATAAGCTTGAGATAATTTTATTGTTGATTTTGTTGTATGAAGCCATTTCGCAAAATTTCTAACATTAGTCTTGCTTTGCAGTCGATACTTGTTGAAATTTTTGGGACTTATTATATATTGAAGGCTCACCTGAGTTGCACGATCTCGACCATAATTTCGTTGTCTCCATTGTCCAGGCTGTTTCTATCGAACAGTGCTCGTTTGATTCCATCAGTGAAAGTCGTTACGAACTCTCTATATTCGTTGCTCTCAGGATCTTGAAGGAGCGCGGTGTAATCTTCGTTATCAACTTTAAGCTCACCTTCCACTGTTCTGGGCACTGTGGAACAATAAAGTTAGGTTAGAATATTTTTTATAAACTTATTCAAATCTAAGGGTGTGTGTGTGTCATTTGCTATCAAATACCAGTGCTGTTCTTAGATTTGGGAATTATTACAATGTTTATAAATAAGAGTAATTGGATATCAATGAATAAAAATGGAAATAGAGTTCTTTATAGTTATCATGGGATAACTATAAAGAACTCTATTTCAATTTTTATTCATTGATATCATGATGATACATATATATTGATATAAAAATGTGCTCGTAAATAGTTACAAGCACGTTTTTATTCTACTGGGAAACAAGCATACGGCCCGCCTGATGGTAAGCAAGCACTTACCGTAATCTATGGATGCTTGCAACACCAGGGGCATTACTCGCTCGTAGCCAACCCTACAACTAGTGCTGTGTTGGCAGTACTCACCGTTAAGAACATACACTGCAAAAGAGCCGTGTTATTTGGCTACAATAGTGTGCAAGATAGAGGTACTTCCCCAGTCGGGCAGCTCCAATTTTGAGCGGAACGTACCGCGATGCCCTACCTCTCTTAAAACGTGTGAAATAATCAAGACAAATGTAACAGAAGAAATTAAATGCACATTCACTTACCATACATGGAGGAATCGGCTGCCTCGTCCGATGTGATAGAAGGATCATGTCCTTCATCGCTCTGTATTTCTGGTCTGTGATGTTCCATCGGCTCGGTATTATGCTCGCCTGCGCTGTGGTCGTGCTCGTGGTCGTGGTCATGGTCGTGGTCGTGTTGGTGGTCGTGGTTTATGTGACCGATGCCGCCCAGCGCCCGCGCCGAGCTGACCGATGTGTTATATTGCTCCAGGGGTGTTGGTGAGTTTGTGAAGAGTATGCCCGCTAGAAATAGTTTTAGGGATAGTTACATAATTATTATTATTAAAAGCTTATATGGTCCAAAACTTGTTATTATAACAAAATTATCAGCCTTTTTTTTTAGCATTGATATACTGTTATCTAAACTAATATTATAAAGAGAAAAGATTTGTTTTATTTGCATGTTTGTTTGTAATGGATAAACTCGAGAATTACTAGACCGATTTTAAAAATTCTTTCACCAGCAGTATGCTATATTATGACTGAGTAACATAGGCTATAATTTATAAAGATATAACGCGGGCGAAGCCGCTGGTAGCAGTGAATAGTATAGATATACTCACTGGCTGCTAGTACGATGATGGCGACGATGGCTGCCACGACCAGCCCCAGCAGTGTCCAACAGAGGGGTCGCTTGCAGCCGCCCTTGTCGCCGCGTTTATCCGCTGTCACATACAGCTTTTCTCCTCTGTAAACAAGCATTCAGGTAATTTTAACAACAATTGGTTTATTTTATACTTGGGAAAAATTCCGTTTATGGTTTCCACAAAAAGATAGGGCACCCCTTATTGTGAAAGGCGATTAATTTAAGTTATGAAGAAGAGATGGATCATCCTCCTGGCAAGGGAGTAATAGTTCATTCGATTAGGAGTTTAATTATACCTACATATTTTGTGTTTGGTACATAATCATCTTTTGTACAGTAGGAATCTTTTTTTTTCTGTTTCGGGTAGGTAATGAGATAAGATTTTAGATTAAAAACCATTACAGACATTAAGAATACATTAATCTTACATAAAGCTTACTGAGATAATTAAATGTCGGTATACGGATAGTACTTCACCAAACATGGACGTTTTTATAAAAAAAAAGAGTAACACTTCGCCGCCCATGAGAATTATTATATTACTTATAATATATTTTTTTCGCCGCATACTTTGTCTAAAAAATGATTACCATCGATTATAATTAATAGATTGTATGATGATTACATGGTGAACAATGAAACATCACCCATCATTTCTCAAGAGTAACCTCCTGCTGTACTATGGCTCACTTGCATTAAAAAATTGTAAAATTGAATTATACGCACTCCTCGACGTCTTGGTTGTCATCACGGAAGGTCAAAAGCCTCTCTGTGGGGTTTTCCATAATTTCCAATGACACAAATACCGGAATACGAACGATCCACTTTTGCCCAAGAAATGAACGAGCACCTACTAACATTTTTACTTGCCAGTATCTTTTGCGATCTACCTACATTCAAATGATTTATTGGCAAAAGTGAATGCATGTCATGTTGTAGGTACACGGCATATTTAATAATTGCAAAACAATTACTTCGTTATAACTAGTATACTCCATAACAGCTATAAGCACAGAATTTGTTACATTACTTTTAATAAACGGATTGATACATTAATGATGACCCAAATATATAATTTCGATGAATAAAACGACACAAAACGATGTTAAGTTTCAAGTACCTCCTATCTACTTACTCAAGGTAGATAGATTTAGGTAGGTACTATTTGGGTAAAGGAAAAGAGCAACCCTGCCACCTCATCTCAATAAAGGTTTAGAAGTCGAAGGGTTACCTCTTACAGCTATTACTTATTTATTAGACATTATCACCGCGTTATATTGCCGCCGCGATTAAAACAGATTTATAGAATTATACCATTGCTACGATTAAAATCTATACTTATAAGAGATAGATCGGAAGCAGAATGTATTTTACATTATTATTTCAATGGCAATGACTGCTTTATATGGTCGACAGACGCAGCTTCGACAAGCAGTTCGTCAAGATGGGACTTTGAGCTAAAACTGGTACTTACTGAGGTGTAACATACCTATTGATTAATTTGTACTTCAAGAAAAGGAGATACAAATGTTCAAATACCTCTATATATATATATTCTACCTACTTATCTACTAGAAAAATTCCTTATCCGTATCCAAAATTCCATCTGTTCTCGCATCTGGGTAATTCTAAAAGGGTTCATTATTTCAACGTTTTAGAGTTCAAAATTCAGTGACATTGTATTTAATGGCTACATAATGGTTTGTGTCTTGAGTCAGATTTCGGATGCACCTATGCAAATAGATGGCTTGAGTTATTTGAAGGTTTGGAAGCCAAGAGTCAGGGCGTGTCGCATTCCTGCCACGAAAGGTTGCCTTATAACTAAATAGCTGACGGCTGACGTAGTCAAATGTAGGCAGATTTAAAGTGAATGCTTTTTCTAAACTAATATTTTAAAGAGAAAAGATTTGATTTTTTGTAGGTTTGTTTGTAATAGATAAACTCAAAAACTACTAGACCGATTTTAAAAATTCTTTCACCAGCAGAATACTATATTATCTCTGAGTAACATAGGCTGTAATTTATAAAGATATCATCGTATCTATATAAAGGTAATAATGAAGATTTATGAAGGCTTCCTACTTTTAATAATGCCTGCGCTTCATAGTGAGCTTATTTATAATTATTAATTAATTGACTATTTTTATGGAACTTTTTTATACGAATTTATATCGTCTAGTGTTTTTGTTGGTCATTTGAGACTTCATTACGTGCAGGGTAACAAAAACAACCATCCCGCCCGTTTATGCGAACTGTTGTAGTGAAAGATTTAGTTATTTTTAATTTATATTGCTTTTAACATCGATGCTTTACTGTAACTTTCTACTCACGTACTTTTCTGCCAGTGAAGGAAAAAGATAAAAATTATTAAATAGTTTTGACTTCGCGCAGGTTAATGTTAATGGGACCTAGTGCATAAATAGTGCCAGGTGCTAGTGCAACCACAACTTGTTTCCTTCAATTAAGTACCTCTATGATATACAACAGCTGGTGTTGTCCTTTTTATCTGAGGCCATCTTACAAAGATTCCTCGTTTTATAAGAATCTCTCTCTGTAATTGATTTGATATTATCTAATCTGGTCTTTTAACATTAGGTAAATTGCGAAACTGTAATGTTTGACTTTATATTTTTGTAACTCGGCAGTCATCGTAATATCCACTTAAGCTTCTACTTTCATATTTTGTCTAACCGGATCTTCCAACTGCAAGTTAATTATTTTTTTAGTTATAGTTCAGTGTGTTATTATACCTTCCTTAAATTAACTATCATTTGCTTTGGTTTGTCTAATATAACTAGCGGTTTCCTGTCTAACCAGAAGCGGCTGGATGATTACATTGGTCCTTCCTAGGTAAATCGTAATAGCAAATAGAGCTATCCTAACTATCCTGTTATAATAAAGGGCACTGGCACGAACATTAAAAAAAAGTTTCATGTCGTAAGTGCACGCACGAATCGCGATAAGGCTAGCGGCTTGACCATAGACATGTTATAGAACAGTGCATGTCGGTTATTATAAAATCCGCCGGTGGTCGCGAGGTGAGCGCGGTCGGCGGGTCGTCGCCCTGCGCTTTGTTCCCCCGCGCCCGCGACCCGCGACCGGCCGCGTGCTAGTGTTGGACTCGGAACAAACCGAGTCCTGTACCTTGTTCCTTAGGTCCTAGTGTTTGCCGTGACTCCTAATAGGATTTGACACTTGAAAGCTAATGAATGGTAAAAACGCTCTGTGTTAATGTTTCGTTCTATTTTCGACCAAGAAATACTACAGAGTTAGCTACATAAACTCATGACTCATGAGTCAAAACATGTTGTATTGTTTGTTAAAAGAAGAGCACAAACTCTCCGTAATGCAGTTCAATAAGCATCTTAAAAAGTCCATTAGGGTCGGTTTAAAATCCGCACAGACTTAACGATTGCGCAACTTCAAGCGTTACTCCATATTCAAATGCGATTTTAAACAGCAATTAGTTAGTGCAAAACCCGTTTTGTCTCAGTCGAAAAGCCGTCAACAACACTGACCCACATTTAGCACGTGTGTGATCATGATCAATGATCAATCAGAGCACGAGCCATTGCGCCAGCCTCTGTCTATTCAAATCATGAATGGGCTCAAATATCAGTGTGTCGTTCGAAATTACGCAACTTGGGAGAAAACTGTATGTTGTATGTTTACGACGTTGTTTTATTGCTGTTCGCTAACTAAATAATAGTAAAAAGGTTAAAAATTAACAAAGATCCTTATCTGCTATTGAATCACACGTTTCTAGTAAGATTTATAAATCGTACCTACGGCTCGATTTATTGTTTTAAAAATAAATAAATAAAACCTAATGATTAATAAATTATTGATTTATCCGTTCAAGAATATTATGTGTAGGTACTATGGTTAAGTATGGTGTATAATTATTAATTACCTACCTAATACAAAGGTCTTATTATGACCTATTAATATCATCTCGTATTCATAAAATACGCCGCATTTTCTATGTAAACCCTTGAAATTTACTAAGCGAAAAGGCGGCGTAATAAATTTGTGCAAAATAATGCCTCTGGGAGCGTTCCGGCTCGTGAGAACAAGCTCTAAAGACCGAAAACAATATTGAGTAGTGCTTCAAAGTCAAACAGTACCAACGCATCTCATTGGAGTACCGTTTTACATCGCAAAGGAAAAGGTTATGCGAAATTGCAAATGAAGCGATCTCCATATGTGTACGTTTACCGTTTTGTACCGTCTTAGTTATAGTTTGTCCATTTGTTCTTAAAATGTGTGTACAGGACATGTTGGTACCATTATAATGACTGGCCGACAATAATTTGGCCCTAATGAATTTGGTAGAATGTATTTTGTGAATATTTTTAATTTGATATTTTTAGTTAACAGGTGGAAGTGTTGCTGGCTAATTTTATTATTGTTCATGCTTTTTAGTTGGAGATCCATAGAGAGCGATATTGCCGCTTATTCGTAACCGATGACATTTTACTACCTATAACATTTTCAAAAGTCTCCTATTGAAAACAGTATCTTTTATATAAGAAGGCTACAATGCTTGGTGCGAGTATGCTGGCCAAGTGTCCAGTGATTTCTTTTTGTTCTTCATAACAATAGACAAACTAAGTATTCCAATGAAGTATTCTATATGTGAGCAGACAGAGAGAGAGAAGTAGAGGAGGTTCTGTATGATTAGTTAGTATCTAATTATTTATGAGTTATTATTTGTAGACACATTTTTTTATATCGAATAGATATGTATAATTTTATTTATCTTGTTTTTTCCAGATGTCGGTTCCAGGGTATCGTTCAGTCAGACTTATGCTACTTTCTCAAGAAATTTTCTACATTTCTTGAAGCAATTCAAATTAACGACATTATAAACTAGACAAGAATCTCCACAAAAACATTGTAAGCCGACATTAAACGCTAGAATATTCTACAGATAGAATAAGATTATGTCAATGTATGTGGTCAAACTGGTTCGTATCAAATTTCCGACAAATATACGTCCATTATACTTGAAAATAAGCCCCAGGCCTTCATGTGAGGTCTACTTTATATTCCCTTGGGCGACGCAGGCGCAGTTTCGGTTCCTCTGCTCCCATGCCAGAGTACGCGGACTGAATCTGTTATAAACCCTATAATGACCAACTGAGGTGAAATTAATTAAATATTTAACACATATCACTTGTTTTTACAGTTCATTTGTAAGTAAGAATTGGTTTTTAAGTCCACACCAACACGTTTCCAACACAGGAGCTTTTGTCGACGCTTTCTTGGTGTAAATACTTTTTCGTAATAATTCAAGTTAGATTTTTATTTTGTAAGTGTTATTAAAAGTTATTACTGAAACCAATCTTTGAAATAATAGGTAGGTACTAGATGCTGTCTAGATTTGGCATAAGAAGTGGCACAAAAATCGTAAAATAAGTACCTACCTTTAGAAAATCTGAAAGCTCTTTTTTAGGAGTTATCTAGAATTAAGAAATTATTTCGAACAGAACAAAGTCATTATACCTAAAACGATATAAAAATGTAGAATATTTTTACCAAGAACTTGACGTCAAGATCATTAAATTTTCGTCTGGACGATACACTTTTTGTCTCATTCGCGAGTCACGAACTAATCGACTAAAGTCTAAACAATCGATACCTAGCGGATCTAAATTTAATTAGGTACTAAGTTTGTTACACTGTTCAATAGTTAGTCGACGGCTTGGAAATGCAATGCCAATGTTTTCGTCATGGCCTAAGTCCGGAGCGAGCTCCATTTTGTATTGTTATGAATTTCTTTAAGCCGACGACACACACTCTTTTGTATAATACATTTGAATATGCAACGGGTTTCTAGAAACAATGCTAAATAGTTACAGCTAACGTGTTATTTTTTTTGTTTACAACTAGTCCAGGTTGTTTGGTTGTTTTAAAAACTTTCTGCCGGATTTTAGTTTGTAACAAAAACAACGGTTGTGCAAGCTGAAACCGCCGTTCAGGCACGTAATTTGAAAGTCGAGGAAATCAATTGAGTTGCCAGTTTGTATTGAAGTTGTACAGTGTGATAACATATTACTTAAATTGGTTTGTTCCCTATGCATCGCAGTTTGAAATAATATCAATTTGGTAACTGCAATATTTCAAGTTGTTAGATTTTAAATTTTGGGGGCTATTATAACCGCGTGACACAAAATATCTTTATTTTTTAATTACTGGTAATCACTGATCTTGGTAGTCTTCGATAGACTGGTAGTGTACTGCAATAGTCTAAGCTGAATGGACCTCGCTAAGGTTTATACACATAAACATACGAGTATTTAACTGTTTATGATAATCAACTATCTGCTGTCATAGGTCACTCTAAAGGAAAATGTAAACTACAATTATTATTCGAAAGCAGCTTGTTATTAATGCAATCTATAAGTCAACTTTCTAATTAAAGATAAAACTGAACACTAGATACTCTGGGACATTATCTCCATAAGATGAATGAAGAAGCTAGCGTGGTACCCGATTACTAGAGCTGTGTCGTTAGTTGATTAAATACCTAATTGAATCACTGATTTTATTTTAATGACACTTTTATTGTCTATACACTTACCTACGTCAATTTTCAAGTTAGGCATCCTAAAAATAAACAACTCTATGGCTTTCTGCGCTACGTGCTGCGGGTTCGATCCCCGCACGGAACAAATATTTGTATGGCCTACAGATAGTTGTTCTAGGTCTGGGTGTGTGCGTATGTGACATATTGTATGTTTGTAAACTGTACCCACGATACGGGAGAAACCACGTTTTAAAAAAAAGACGAATAGATAGACTATACTCCAAGATGCTGGCAAAGGTCATACTAAGCCACAGTTCAACGACGAACAGCAAAGAAAGCTTTAAACATAATAATTGAACATCCTTATGGCCCGACCGTGAGTGACCGGCTAGTGATGTCAGCGAACATGTTGCATAATGAAGCAAGTCGTGATGTGCACTTCCTGGCTTCCGGCCTTTCAACAATAGTCACCTGTCGTGGGATTAACATGTTCTGTTTAATATTTTGCCATTATTTCGTTGGTGAAAGTAAACTTCGAATGTACGACGTTGCTTAGAAATATAATGATTTTTGTGTTGTGTAGTGATGGGAAGTAGGCGGTTGAAGTCTATCTAATACTAAATGATGTTAATTGTTTGCAAGAGGCTATTAATAATAAGTTTTTAAAGCTTCTCAAGCATTCATCAAAACTGTAATGTATTTAAAATTTTGAGTGAGATAAGAGGAAATCATATTATTTACCACAGACATGAGTGTAAGCGAAATCCTAAGTTTCCTAAAGTTTTTTGAACACCTATTCTGAGAAATCTATTATTTTCAATTTAATCGGACTTTAATCGAGCGGAGAGGTTGAACTTTTAGTATTTCCGTTTGAAAATGACCTACATGCATAAAATCATGGTACAATAAAAGATCTTACAATTATTGGCTAACTAAATATACCTATTTAGTTAGCCAATAATTGTAAGATCTTTTATTGTACCATGATTTTATGCAAATAAATATAATTTTTAGCCATTATTATTTCGGTCGTATGAAATAAGTATCTAAAGTTTTTTTTAAATATTAATTTTAAATGTAGGTAAACAAGGTCTACCTTCGTGGCAAGTGAATAATTATTTTTTAATAACGTAAATGCCAACAGGTATGTGTCATAATATATGACAAATTACGCATTTAAAATATCTTTGTGTACGTGTGTTATCACTAGCCATAACAAAGCTTAGCGAGACTTAATAGTTACTTTTACTTAAGTAGATAAGGTAATGAGGAATAACGGAAATATTCTGTCATAGTAGAATTTTTATCATAGACCATGATGGTGTGCGGCTCTGGCTTAGGTAGGTACTATAATAGAATAAGAATATTTATTTGGACGAAATATGGTTACATTGGTGTTACATTTATTTGTAATTTGTACAGCATAATCTCGCCGTTTAAACGGCATGCAAAACTGATTTACCTGGTTACTAATTATTTTAAGTACCTGCTAATAAATCTTGACAAAAGTATAAAAGAGAAAATTATAAAGTTTACTTACAAAAATAGAAAATTACAAAGTGTACATACTTTGGCAAAAAAATAAAATAGTAGAATATTATAGCAAGCAAGAATCACTCTAATACGGACGAAAAAAACAGATCGGTCAAGGAGCAAGTTTGTTCTTCAAAAGGTCATCATTTTGCAAAATAATTACAATATTTATAATTATCTAGTTTCATTATTGCTACACTTGATTTACACGTTTAAAAGAGCAAATTGTCAACAACTATACGAAATTTCAGTTTAAAATAACTGTTATGTAGGTATGGCTGTTTTACGTTAAACTACTTATGTACATGTACTTATGTTATGTATGTGTATGTGTGTATGTATGTGTGTTATTAACGACACGGTTAGCGCAGTGGCTAAGCGATTAGCTTTCTGCTCTACGTGCTGCGGGTTCGAATCCCACACGGAAAAAAAATATTGTATGGTCTACAAATAGTTGTTCCGGGTCTTGGTGTGTGAATGTGACATGTAGGTATATTTGTAAAATGTACTCACGAGTCACCATACAGAAGAAACCATAGTGTGGGGTAACGTTTTTTTAAAAAAGAAGAAGAAAAATGTATTAATTATGTTAAGAACGATCGGAGAAGCGCTATTATACAGAGGATTCCTACAGGTGAAGACCTCGGGTAGACTCGGAATTCCAAATAAAAGCTTGTAAAATTAGAACAATTAAACTAATCGAGGAAACTAGTCATTGGAAATAATAATTACCTCAACCAATTTAAACCTAAACGTGTATTTCCGTTTAAGGTTGCGCTATCTACGACTTAATAAGACACAATTATCGAATCTATTTTTGTTGATTTTTTACAACAAATCCAACGATAGGAATGATCCAATTACTAAGGAAACAATCCGGTGAAGTGAACGTGGTCGAAGTTTTTAGAATGTTAATTATTCACTGGACGACCTTCAAGCATTTTATATGAAACTTAATACAGCGATCGACGTAAAGAAATTGACAGAGAGACATGACGAATTTGGAAAAAAATGTTTAAAATATATAAATGTTTATTTATTTATTTTTATTTTATTTATTTATTTATTGGATCACCAACAGAGGATACACAATTACATTCAAGAAACAACCTAAAGGACAATACAAAGTGTGCTCCTCCAATTACAGGAGACCACATCTTTCACTTATAATCTAGGTAAACTAAAATTTGATAAACACACAAAAATAATATAATATTAACAATAGAGTAGGTATAATAAAATTACAAATTATATATGGTTTATTTATGGTTTATTGTCGTAACTATTTTAAAATATCACTCAAATAACAACATTTAGGTGACATTATGGACTGAATTTATCACGTAAGTAAAGCATTCTTAATGTAAACTGGGATATCTACTATTTGCACAGTCTGTACCTATATTTCGTGCGTAGATCCGATAGATAGATATCCGTATTCATAATTATGGAAGCAATCCTGCGTGTATGTAACATATTTTCAGTTCCTTAATTTGTGAAACCTAGCCGCATGCCAAAAAATTGCCGAAAAACTCAGGATGAGTGATTAAATCTAATTGTTCCTACGGATTTTTTTTCTAGACACAAATTTTAATTGTTAGATGAAACTAGCATATTTCTCTTAATACGTGTCGATATCAGGAAAGGGATATTGGTCATTACAAAGTTTCCTTCGGAATGGGAAATAGCAATTAAAGTTCAAATATCTTGAGTTAAATTAAAACCTTTGAGTATCTAGAACACTAAGCCAAGCTAATTATTATTGCTTGTGGAAGTTTTCGCAACTCTTTGTTGCTTTACAAGTCATTCAACTTGAGATAAGTCATCTAATTAAACTTAGAGACTAAGAAGATGCTAAGTTAATATTGTCTGAAGATATTATTAAACGTAGGCATTTTCCTCGGAGAGATAAATTGTAAGGATTTGTAAGTTAAAGCTACACGAACTCTGGAAATAGCAAGTAAAACATAAGCACGAAAGCATGACCCATATAAATATATTTTTTTAACCCCTGACAAAAAAGAGGGGTGTTACCTATAAGTTTGTAGTGTGTATCTGTCTGTGGCATCGTAGCTCCAAAACGCATGGACTGATATCAATGCAGTTTTTTATTTGAAAGTTAGTTTAATCGGGTATCATCTTAGCTATGTTTCATGAAAATCTGTTCAGCCGTTCAAAAGTTTCAGCTCTTTTTCTAGTTGCAGTCGGGGGTTTTTGACGGTTAGGTTATTTAATTTGGGAGTCTTCAAGACGAAGGTAAATAGGCATTATTTGGGCTTGCGTGATCCATCCTTGGGAGCATCGTCATTTACCATCAGGTAAGGTGCTGCCAAACGTACTCAATTTTTTCATAATAAAATAAATAAAATATTTTAAAAATTACCTATTTTTTCAATTTATGAAAATATTTTAGAATGTTTATTGCACCTATAAAGCAGTTTGTGAACATTGCGTAATTTAATTAGTCAATTACCTAATGCACAGACGATTATCTATAGGTGGTACTGAAAATATTATAGTTGTGTCAAAATGTGTTTTAATTATTGAATATTTTACGATCAATTCAATTTGATTATCAAGATTCAAAATATCGAGGACGGTGGAGTACGTTACTCATTTACAATTCAGAACAGCGTCTATAGCTATACACGTTACGATTATTCGCGTCGGAATCTTGCCAACGTGTCAAGGTCACGTTTTAAGTATTAACAAATTATTCTTTTATAGTCAACGGCTTTTATAATTTCAAACCTGATTTTATCAAAGATGGCAGAAAAGTGTGGAACACTTCAAATTTTGTGTTTCGTTTTGTACCAAAGTGAGCTTGATTTTGGTACCAACGGATATTGATGTCATTATACGTAAATGGTGCAGATTGTATAAAAAATGTCAAGATGCAACAATATTTAAAAATAATAATATAATACATATATATTATATATAATATAATACATATAATATATAATTTTATTTTTTGTATTTAAGGACACTGGGCGAAAGTGGTCTATGGACCAATAGCGACACGGTAATGGTATTTGTGTTGGGACACCTCAACTATACCCTTGTGCAAAGGGGCATCAAAATCGGCCCCGGCAGTTTTGAGAAAAATTATACTTTTATAATATTATGTTTTTACTACAATTTTTGTTAAAAAAATTGTAATCGGTTATTTCAGAGTTTATATAATTATAGTTGATATACTATAAAGCTCGATTACCACTGACTCACTGACTGACTGACTCACTCACTCACTCACTCACTCATTGACAGAACTGTTCTCCAAGAAGGAGCCGCGGGGGGTAAAAGTCATGTATGAGAGTCGTATAGAGGAAGGTCCAGTGAGTTCAGGTAAAATCCGAAATGACCTGAAAGTGGAAACATGACTGGAACTGCCCTATGGATCTCGAAAACGGCAAGTCGCAGACCCATAGTGCCGGAACTAAAAACGTTGAGGACCCTGGGTCGATTGACGAATTGGAGAAAAAAAGATGGCTTCCATACAAAAAAAATGGCCGCCATACAAAATTGAAACGCTCACCATTCCGAAACCGTTAGAGATAGAGGGAGGGTTACAAGTTATAAGCTCCACAAAAACATTCTCGCGGGCCGCTCGCGGCCCGCGCACCGCGCGACCTCTAGTATACTTATAACAATACATAATTATTAATCTATGACTTATAAGCTTCGTCGAACCATTGTCAGAATATATAAATGTCCGATAAATGTCAAATTAATTATTAAAAAATTAACAAAAAACCCGACTGCAAGAAAACGAAGAGGTCAAGTAGTGCAGTCGGGTTTTTTTGTTAATTTTTTAGTAATTTACTTTATTTTAATATTTCATGTTTTATTCATGTTGAGTTATTCTAGTATGTTAAGATATACATATTTGTGAAATCGTCTCTTCGAGCCCTTCATTTATACACCACACATGACCATTATGAAAAAAATAATTTACATCTACACTTACCCTTACCAGCGGCAAAAATCCACCATGTTGGTTTTTTTTTAATTCTTAATACTTGCGCTATCTAACGATATCTCATTTGTTTGAATCGGTTCACTCGTTTAGCCTCTAGGGCAGGGTTTCTTAAACTTTTTGCATTCTAGGACCACTTTCACAATTAAAACAAAACCACAGAACCCTGTCAAAAATATTTTTGGATATGAAAAATAGCCTTATTCTTATTAATAAAAAATAGTTTTATTGGTACTTTCATTACACTTACTACAAAGTTAATGAGAAGGGTGCTCCTGTTTGGCCTCAATGAGAACGTTAAATTGTGGGATTGTCTTCGACAAGGCAAGGCGCATGTCATCTGCGATGTTTTGTTTTTATTGACACCAGAACCGAGAGCCCTGCCTCGCAAAGATACGTAGTAGCAAATGGTATCAGAACGGACATAGCTCGCTTGACAAGAAGAGGATAAGCTTGACTCATAGAACATCAAAACTCGCCAAGATCTTTTGCATGAAATTCAGCTTTCAAAACTTCTCTAGATCTCATGTCAATTAAGTCATCTTTAATAAGATCTTCATCGCTGATATTATAAATATCAGCGATGAAGATCTTATTGTCTTGTCGAGTTTACTACACCATTTCCTAATAAATATGTTTACAGACTGACCTTCTGCGGACCCCTGCTACACATGCTACGAACCCCTAGGGGGTCCGTGGACCCCACTTTGGGAAACCCTGCTCTAGGGGAACATTTATGGTTGCTAACCAACTTTAAATCGTTATAGGTCCTCTAAATGGTCATTCGGAGTGAAAAATGATAACAGAAACCTAACCTTAAATACCTATTCAATGATACCCCACTTAACATAGATCGTCGACTTTTTTTTCTTTTTCACAATATGGCGTCTGGTTGTCGCAATATTGAATTTTGATTACTGTCATATCTTTAGAGACACTTGCAAGACGATTGACGTAAGAATCATCAAAATCGGCCCACGCGTTTGGTTTCTAGAGTGCCACAAAGGAACAAACATACATACATATGTCGTATGTGTTATGTTGTCAATATGTCTGTGCCGAATAGTCATAGTCATAGTCATAGTATTTTATTGGTAGCTAATAAGGTACAGGTCAACATAATATAATCAATAATAACAATAATTTAGAAAATACAATAATCAAAATATAAATCAAATAAATCCAAATAACACGAAAATAATAAAAATAATCATAATAATTTTAATTGCAACATGTCATTGACATTATAAAATGCCTGCTCAACCAGCCATTTTTTTAACTTATATTTAAAGGGTTCGCGTGACGATGTGTCACGAATATACTCCGGTAGCCGGTTATACACTGTTGGTGCCATCACGTGCACTAATAATAAATAAATAAATAATAAGAATAAATGTTCTTCTATTCTTTCTTCTATCTTATACACATACATACATACATAGACTGATAAATACATTACCTTCCTTTGCGTCGCGCAGTCGGGTAAAAAGGGATTTTTTACATACCAGCGTTTGAAAAAGAACTATTAAGAGCTTATAAGTTTCTCGTTATTACTTAGCGCTTTCGTGTGTTTTACCGATACCATCAGAGTTTAAATGGTATACCGATTTTGTCTTACGATTTCAATACGGCTCGATATCCTGGACTACTTATTTTTGCTTATGGACTATAATTGTTGTGTTAAAATAATGTTTCTACCCAGAGCTGCCTGCAGCTGGTGTCGTTTGTTTGATCTGCCATCGTTTTGTGCAAAGAACCCACCAAAACGTTATTTATTATTACAAAGCTAATATGTATATATAAACTCAGAAATACCAATTTCAATATTTTTTAGAATAATTCAACATGAATAAAACATGAAATATTAAAATAAAATAAACTATTAAATAATTAACAAAAAACCCGACTGCACTACTTGACCACTTCGTTTTTTTGCAGTCGGGTGTTTTGTTAATTTTTTAATAATTAATTTGACATTTTCATTTCATTTATCAGACATTTAGATATTCTGACAATGGTTCGACGAAGCTTATAAGTCATAGATTAATATGTATTGTTATAAGTATACTAGATGTCGCGCGGTGCGCGGGCCGCGAGCGGCCCGCGAGAATGTTTTTGTGGAGCTTATAACTTGTAACCCTCCCTCTATCTCTAACGGTTTCGGAATGGTGAGCGTTTCAATTTTGTATGGAGGCCATTTTTTTTTGTATGGAAGTCATCTTTTTTTCACCAATTCGTCAATCGACCCAGGGTCCTCAACGTTTTTAGTTCCGGCACTATGGGTCTGCGACTTGCCGTTTTCGAGATCCGTAGGGCAGCTCCAGTCATGGTTCCACTTTCAGGTCATTTCGGATTTTTCCTGAACTCACTGGACCTCCCTCTACACGACTCTCATACATGACTTTTACCCCCCGCGGCTCCTTCTTGGAGAACAGTTCTGTCAATGAGTGAGTGAGTGAGTGAGTGAGTCAGTCAGTCAGTGAGTCAGTGGTAATCGAGCTTTATAGTATATCAACTATAATTATATAAACTCTGAAATAACCGATTACAATTTTTTTAACAAAAATTGTAGTAAAAACATAATATTATAAAAGTATAATTTTTCTCAAAACTGCCGGGGCCGATTTTGATGCCCCTTTGCACAAGGGTATAGTTGAGGTGTCCCAACACAAATACCATTACCGTGTCGCTATTGGTCCATAGACCACTTCCCATACGAATTTGCCCAGTCTCCAAATAAATGTTGTTGAATCTTCACATTTTTTTGCAAGCGTAGATTGCATAAATAAATTAAATCCTTTCTATGTTTGTTCGCAAAATGTCAAAATGCTAAAACATTTAAAATTAAACTTTTGCAATGGTATAAATAAATAAAAGTGCAATAATTTCAATGTTTTTGTGATCGAAACTATTAATTTTATATTGACTATATATATAAAGCTCGATTACCACTGACTCACTGACTCACTGACTGATTGACAGAATTGATCTCCCAGATGGAGCCGTGGGGGGTTAAAGTGATGTATAAGACTCATAAACCTTGAGGTCCAGTGAGTCCGGGAAAAATCCGAAATGACCTGAAAGTGGAACGCTGACCGGAACTGCCCTACGGATCTCGAAAATGAAAAGTCGCACACCCACACTGCTGGAACTAAAAATGTCAAAAACCCTGGGCCGTTTGACGAGCCGGTGAAAAAAAGATGGCTTCCATACAAAAAAAGATGGCGGCCATACAAAATTGAAACGCTCACCATTCCACAACCGTTAGAGATAGCTGGAGGGTGTTCGACCAAATGTCATAGAGGACGACGGGGGCTTTCCGGTGGGGGTCATAAAAATCCAAGATGGCGGATTAAAAATGGCGGCCAAAAAAAAAAATGGTCCGAGCCGGCTGAAAATTGGCGTCCGGGGGTTTTCGGGGGCACCAATTCATAATCCGGGATCAAATTTTTCTTTCCGCCATTTTCCAATATGGCCGCCATACAAGTGTTCATTTTGGATTCTCACCCAATTGTTCTCCCAGAAGCAGCCGCCGGGGGTAAAAGTGATGTACGGGAGTCGTATAGAGGGGGATCCTGTAAGTTTAGAAAAAGTCCGAAATGACCTGAAAGTGGAACGCTGACCGGAACTGCCCTACGGATCTCGAAAATTACAAGTCGCAAACCTATACCGCCGGAACTAAAAATGTCGGGGACCTTGGGCCGTTTGACGAGCCGGTGAAAAATAGATGGTTTCCATACAAAAAACAATGGCTGCCATACAAAATTGAAACGCTCACCGTTCCGAAACCGTTGGAGATAGCGGGGGGGTGCTCGAACCAATTTCGTAGAGAATGGAGGGGGCTTTCCGGTGGTGGTCATAAAAATCCAAGATGGCGGATTCAAAATGGCGGCCGAAAAAAAGTTGATCCGAGCTGGCTGAAAATTGGCGTCCGGGGGTTTTCGGGGGCACCGATTCATAATCCGGGATTAAATTTTTCTTTCCGCCATTTTTCAATATGGCCGCCATACAAACGCATCTTTTGGAGCAATTGTTCTCCCAGAACGAGCCGTGGGAGGTAAAAGTTATGTATGGGAGTCGTATAGAAGGGGGTCCTGTGAGTTTAGGAAAAGTCCGAAATGACCTGAAAGTGGAACACTGACCGGAACTGCCCTACGGATCTCGAAAACGGCAAGTCGCAAACCTATACCGCCTGAATTAAAAATGTCGAGGACCTTACGCCGTTTGACAAGTCGGTGAAAAAAAGATGGTTACCATACAAAAAAAAAATGGCTGCCATACAAAATCAAAAATCATATTTTTTTTAAGTTATGATACAAGCTCCACCTAAAAAGCCCTCGCGGGCCGCATGCGGCCCGCGCACCCGCGCGACCTCTAGTGATGATATACTATAAAGCTCGATTACCACTGACTCACTGACTCACTGACTCACTGATTGACAGAATTGTTCTCCCAGATGGAGCCGTGGGGGGTTAAAGTGATGTATAAGACTCCTAAACCTTGAGGTCCAGTGAGTCCGGGAAAAATCCGAAATGACCTGAAAGTGGAACGCTGACCGGAACTGCCCTACGGATCTCGAAAATTACAAGTCGCACACCCATAGTGCTGGAACTAAAAATGTCAAGAACCCTGGGCCGTTTGACGAGCCGGTGAAAAAAAGATGGCGTCCATACAAAAAAAGATGGCGGCCATACAAAATTGAAACGCTCACCGTTCCGCAACCGTCAGAGATAGTGGGGGGGTGTTCGACCAAATGTCATAGAAGACGACGGGGGCTTTCCGGTGGGGGTCATAAAAATCCAAGATGGCGGATTCAAAATGGCGGCCAAAAAAAAATATGGTCCGAGCCGGCTGAAAATTGGCATCCGGGGGTTTTCGGGGGCACCGATTCATAATCCGGGATCAAATTTTTTTTTCCGCCATTTTCCAATATGGCCGCCATACAAGTGTTCATTTTGGATTTTCACCCAATTGTTCTCCCAGAAGGAGCCGTCGGGGGTAAAAGCGATGTATGGGAGTCGTATAGAGGGGGGTCCTGTGAGCTTAAGAAAAGTCCGAAATGACCTGAAAGTGGAACACTGACCGGAACTGCCCTACGGATCTCGAAAATGAAAAGTCGAACACCCACACTGCCGGAACTAAAAATGTCGAGGACCCTGGGCCGTTTGACGAGCTGGTGAAAAAAATATGGTTTCCATACAAAAAAAAAAATGGCTGCCATACAAAATCAAAAAACCAAATTTTTTTTAGTTATGTTATAAACTCCACCCAAAAAGCCCACGCGGGCCGCATGCGGCCCGCGCACCCGCGCGACCTCTAGTGATATACTATAAAGCTCGATTACCACTGACTCACTCACTCACTCACTCATTGACATAATTGTTCTCCCAGAAGGAGCCGTGGGGGGTAAAAGTCATGTATGAGGGTCGTATAGAAGGGGGTCCAGTGAGTCCGGGAAAAATCCGAAATGACCTGAAAGTGGAACGCTGACTGGAACTGCCCTACGGATCTCGAAAATGAAAAGTCGCAAACTTATACCGCCGGAACTAAAAATGTCAAGGACCCTGGGCTGTTTGACGAGCCGGTGAAAAAAAGATGGCGTCCATACAAAAAAAGATGGCGGCCATACAAAATTGAAACGCTCACCGTTCCGCAACCGTCAGAGATAGCGGGGGGGTGCTCGACCAAATGTCATAGAGGACGACGGGGGCTTTCCGGTGGGGGTCATAAAAATCCAAGATGGCGGATTCAAAATGGCGGCCAAAAAAAAAAATGGTCCGAGCCGGCTGAAAATTGGCATCCAGGGGTTTTCGGGGGCACCGATTCATAATCCGAGATCAAATTTTTTTTTCCGCCATTTTCCAATATGGCCGCCATACAAGTGTTCATTTTGGATTTTCACCCAATTGTTCTCCCAGAAGGAGCCGTCAGGGGTAAAAGCGATGTATGGGAGTCGTATAGAGGGGGGTCCTGTGAGCTTAAGAAAAGTCCGAAATGTCCTGAAAGTGGTACACTGACCGGAACTGCCCTACGGATCTCGAAAATGAAAAGTCGAACACCCACAC
This sequence comes from Allophyes oxyacanthae, assembly GCA_932294325.1. Taxonomy (NCBI): domain Eukaryota; kingdom Metazoa; phylum Arthropoda; class Insecta; order Lepidoptera; family Noctuidae; genus Allophyes; species Allophyes oxyacanthae. The sequence continues at coordinate 5,272,304 of OW028611.1, forward strand.
TGCCGGAACTAAAAATGTCGAGGACCCTGGGCCGTTTGCCGAGCCGGTGAAAAAAAGATGGTTTCCATACAAAAAAAAATGGCTGCCATACAAAATCAAAAAACCAAATTTTTTTTAGTTATGTTACAAACTCCAACCAAAAACCCCACGCGGGCCGCATGCGGCCCGCGCACCCGCGCGACCTCTAGTATTAATATATTTTTAGATAAGTAAGTATTGCTCAATAGATGCATAATTAAATTAAAACGGCTTTTGGTTTCAATTTGCCTTTTAGTGTGCGTTTCCCTAATATAGGTAATTACAAAAAAACGCTCCAGTTCGGTTCGTTCAATAATGGTGTCAGGCAATAGAAAACGCGAATCTGTCGAAGTAAATCAATACTGCGTTTTATTGAGTGACGTTTCGGTTCATTGCGCACGATTGCATAACGCTGACCGCATCGGACCGCATTCTGTGACAGACGGCCCACACTGGAAAGTTTGCGATACTAACTATTTTAAATGATCGATATTGTCCTTACACACATCAACATCTAGGTATAGGTATAAAAAAGTCTTCAGCAAACAAGTGAGAGATCGCTCAATATAAGTTCGTTGATGCTAAAACACCAGCCTGTAGGGTCCACAATTAAAGGACAGAAAAGATAAGGGGAGAATTAAAAAAAAAAAAGGATTCTTTCTCGGTTCAAGTTAGATCTGTACAATATGGGTACCTCTACCTATGTTTATTAATATATTGCACAGTTCGTCAAAACAAGGACTTAAACTAAATTTTTGTTCATAACATAATTATCTAAAAGTAAGAGGACAAGACTACTTGTGATTTTGCATTTTAAATCTCGTACAAACGCTATTTGCATTTTAAATTGCAAAATATTATCAACTTTTCGAATAAAATATTTAAAATAGTGATCAAACCATTCTAAATTTGAATATTTAATTGTATTTGTATTTACATTCCACAGAGGTCGTGGAGTGTGAACCTTTTTGCTGAGGTTGCGCAAACGCATTGGCACGAAGACGTACTTGTAATTGAACGGTTCATCGGATGTAGTAATGATGAATTACTTCATTTTGTTGTTGTTCTACTGTTAAAATGTTATGCCAAGTCCTACACACGGTAGGTGGAAAAAAGTGTGTCCGATAAAGTGTACTTAGTAGATCCGACGCTACTGAGTTTTCTATACTTGTAATTACTTTACAGAAAAGTCCAACTACATATTTCATAAACTATATCACAAAATCTCTGCTGGAATCGTTCAATTATAAACCGCACGTTCTTGATAATTTAATACGTACGTATGTTAACAAGAACTCTTAGATACCTATATAATTTTAATTTTCATACCATACCATGACTTGAAATATCAATAACAATAAAAAATAAGAAAAAGAAATCAAGTTGGATGTCGTTGTAGATTGCCGTGAAATGACGTAGAAAACTAAAACAATAACAATCCAACATATGTAGAATAACTAAATCTCAATACAATAAATTAAAACTATTTTCTAACGTATTGTGACGTTAAAGAGAATTCACGGGCTCTTTAAAACAAGCAAATGCTAATTTAAATTTCACAGTACGGTCATGAACCTCTAGGACTATGGCCGATCTATTCAGGAGTGATCTGAGGTGTTACTGATGCGGAAATGCGGGCTTGTGACTAATCATGGACACGCTTCGTGAACTTAGAGTTTTCTGTTCTTTGTCCAAACCTCAAAAGTTTTGTCCAAAACTGAAGGGTATAGTGACGCATTCTAATATTAAGAGGTCTCTAACTTCTGACAGTAAGATATCGGGATGTTTAAAGCCTGTAGAAGATATATTGTAATTAATATTCTCCAGTGTTGCTGGTCTGTTATGAAAATCCACATATTGTTACTGCATCTGATCTATTCCTCCCTGACCCTCAATCGTACCAGCCCGTGCTGAGCCAGTAGTCTTAAACACGCCCCCTAACAATAATACTTACCAGAACCAGATTCAGCAAATCCTGTCTTGTAGCCCGCTTATTGTCGCCCTAAGCTGAGGCCCGAACTATGAAAACCCTTAGGTGTGCCGTCGCTTAAATATATTTTAATATAAGGTTGGAGGCCCTTCTGGCTTCACCATAGCCCGGTGAAGCATTAAAGGCTCTATGACCCAACAGGGAGAGACATTTATAAAAAAAAACTGGATCTATTAGAGAAGTGCCTTTATAGCCATGTCCTAGCACCACATTATAGATACAATAAATAAAAACTTTGAACGTGTGAAGGTTTTCAATAAATATATTGCAATAAACTAAAAAAGAGTTGTTCAAAACTGCTATGTAGGTGAACGTTCCCTGTCTACAGCTAGTTAAGTTGGACATGCCTATCCGTTACTGACCATGTTTGACCTATAGGAGCGCAAGAGAATCTTGTAACTGCTAATGGAGAAGGTAACTGTGCTGAATTAGACAATGGTGCCACTAGCGTATGTATCAAAATAAGCAAAGCAAAGTCATTGGGTAAAGTGTTTGACATTAATCATGATCAGCGTATCTGCTGGGACTCAAGCCTTCTTCGAGAGAACGACTGGGCCAAATATTTATTTAAATGTCTCTGATGAATGTGGATGGTTATCTTAATTCCAGAAAAAAATATGGAGGCCTATGTAATCGTTTATACTATATTAAGAAAATGCGACAGGTATGTATGTAGCCATGCCCAAGTAGTCATGAAGTCAGACAAATTGCTAATTGGCATGTAGTGTCTAAAACTGTAAATAGTTGAGACACGTAACGAATCTTCATGAATGAAGTGTCAAAATTTTATTTTATTATCGTGTTAGTGACCCTAAGGAGTGAAGTAAGACAAAGCGGTATTTTTACTTTACATAAAATTGAGATATTTCTGAACTATTTATCATTTAATGACAATAGCAAAAAAATTGTTGCTAGCTTTGGTCAGGGTAATTACCTGTACAAAATTTGATTTTGGACGCTAGTTACCTATCAGAATCATCATTGATAATGAGTACAGAATTATTTTTAATCATTAACAAGCGGACATGTGTTGTCGAGACAAATAGTAATTTCTACGTTGTTTAAAGAAGCCGTTTTAAGGCATTAACTATTGTGGCAATATCTAAGTAATTATTTTTAATAGCTTTTGAAGAATTAAACATTGCAAATCTACTTGAAACAGTCTAAAAGGTGGTTATAGGTCATTTAAACATTTGTTGAATGTTAACCATCATTATAGCAGAGTCTATTTGTCTTCACTTTAACCTTCTCGTAATTACCTATTAGTTAGGGTAATGAGGAAATTGCTAAACCGCGCAAACTTCAGTTAATGCAAAAAAAAAAACTATAAAATAAAATTATGTTTTACGTAATAATGTGGCAGTTCCAGATTAACTTAAAACAGCTTTCAAGGTACGTCTAGACCGAGTCTCATTTACTGTACAATTGAGGAATGCAAGCGCAGCACTGCCATTAGCCATGACATTAAAGGCACAGCAAAACATTTTCAATCATCATTTAATTGGGTACGCACGTAAACTATGACAACGATTGTTTGTCGGTTAAAATCTACGAGTAGTTACAAGATTGGAGACGTATTTGATGTATGACGTACGTCTCCAATCTTTCTGTAACTAGATTTTTATTATTTTTTAGTTTAGTTTAGTTTATTAGAGGTTGTATATGTTAGTTGGTAAAAAACAAAACTTTATTGAAAAACGATAACCTCCGTGATTGTTATCTTGATTCCGCGGCATCCTTCCGTTAGACGCTTTCAATCCTTTGATATCTAATAATTATACATAATTTTAACTTAGTCATAATTAAGCTTCCCTTTTTCTTGATGATTGAGTCTGTGATCTTCTTTATTCAGCATTATTATAGCTCCTCTATAATTATGATCGTGTCTGTAATCTTCTTCAATGTTACTGACTTTATCTTTATTTTCTAAAATAACTTTACTGGTTAGTAATAGTTCGGTGCTCGATCCGATGAGGTCACAGATTCGCACCGGAGCCGAGTTTATACGAATTATTTGGACCGGTGTTAAAACGGTACCCGTTGATAACCATCTCTTCGTCTCGATCGTAAGTGATCCATTACATCAGCGATTCTCAATGCCCGGCCGGAGTTTTTGTAAGGCCTAACAGAAAGTCGTTCAAACGAATTCCAGATGATTCCAGTGCTATTATTCCTAACATCCAAAGCATTTTAATTCTTTTGCGTATCACATCAGTTTTCTCTCAGTGTCAATCTAAATTGCCACTGAATACCAGTGTAGAATTTATACTGGCAAATATAATCCGATAAGTGATATGTATTTTGTATCATAAGGGCTTACTGTATAGATAACAATACTTTTGACCGATATGTCGACTTGGCATAGAATTTTTTAAATTAATAGGCCGTATTAAGCTGGATTGAATGTTTTCCGAGAGAGCAAAAAGGTTGAGTACAGCTGCTGTGTTAACATCTACGAGATGAACTAATGCAGTTATTTATTTCTTTTTGATCAAGATTGTCGGCTTAATTTAGTTTTAGTGGCCGGTACAGATATGATACGCTTAACTGTTTGCAGTTGTCGTTTTTGGTACAATTATTTGGGCCACGGAGATGTGGAACGAGTGTTCATAGCTTGTTTTATATCTACTTCAAAATTGATCTTTAGCTAAATACTGTGGTTAAGCTTGCTGTGGTTACAGTGTTTGTATCAATTCATTGTAGATATGCTAGCTTCATATAATTATTAATTTATTTATACAGCTCATGATTTAGAATATTTTATCATATCAAATTGAACGATATGGAAGTGGGTACATTCTTTGATAAATTATTCAAGAAAACAGCGCAAACAGAGGGTCAGGCGGATTACAAATTGACTATCTATCTATAATAATGTAATAAAACCACAAAGTAGTTCTTCAGTAACGGTTAGATCGAATCGTAAGAAAACAAAGAACATCAGCAATCGTGTCTAATCGAAATCGAAATTTTATCATTGTTATCAAACTTTTTCTGTATTAATAAAACGAATTGCATCAAATCGTCTATTTATACAATCATAGCGGTAACATTTCTTTGTTTATTTGTCTGCTGGAACTTGTTGTCGTAATTATTGTGGTACTAACCACAAATTAATATTCATAGACAATCGATATGGTTTTGTATCGATAAGTTTTCTTTTCGCAACCTTCTGTACGGTGAGATTTCGTATTTATGGTTCAAACAACCGAAATCCAAAGAATAAATATCAAACGGATACAGTAAAAAAAAAAAACCACCTAAGTGCTTATCGGCATAAAAGGTCCTACTTTATTAGCACAGGACCTTTTATGGGTTTATAGTACTCATCATTATGAACAACTTTTACTATGGGACTAAACCTGTAATGAGCAAAGATCGTGTACCATAATAAACCACTAATAAAGTAGAACCATATATATTAATGTGCAATTAAAATTGAACACTAAAAAGTCCACTAACCTCATATATTTCCTATGTTCGTTGACTGGCACGAAGTACTCATCGTACGGGTTGGTCGCGTTCATGTCGACCTCCACATCCTTTTTCTTCGTGCTGCCATTCTTCGGGGTAAGGTTGATCAGTTCTAGGTTCACTGCTTCCAAGGTTTTGGCGTCGGAGACTCCGTTCGGCTCTTTCGTGTGACCATTCTGTTGTGGCCCGTTTGAGGAGAAGGAGTCATTGTGATTTGGGTCTGATTCGTCGTGTTGGTACGCTCGGTTGTCGAAGGCACCAGGGGATGATGGTGGGGAAGGTGGTCGATGCTGTGGCCGCATTGGCTCGCGCGGCGAAGCCGATCTACTGTGGCTATCCATTACTTTCGGAGCGGACTGACATCTGCAAACAAATGAACACGGTTAGTCGAGTGGAACTATCTGGCACTGTGTCATTATCTAATTTACACCTTAAGTGGTGATTTACATATGTGGGTCATTAATGCGGAGATTACCTAAGTAACGTAAATGTCTTCGGTATTGAGTTAATTTTAAGCTATTAGGTTAGAAAAAAAACTGAATTTTAGTTATGAGTTTAGAGTGGTTTAGAGTTATAACAGTTTACTTTGTATCTTTAAAGAACTGTCATTATTAAATTGTTAGTTATATCATTGATAATACTGGTTACTATGATGTTTACATTACTGGCAATGCGTGGGAATAGGTTAGAGGTTGTATTCTTCTATCAAAATGTACTATCATTATTACTAAACGACGTTCACTTATGACAAAGTGAACAATCGGAAGTTTTAAGGGCATCAAAGGTCAAGAACGGCTGAATTCGGCATACCTATCAGTACCTACGTATTGGCACATCTGTTTTTTGACAAATGTAACGTGACGTGACATTTCCATATTGCTCAAGTTTTTTTAAATGAGGGCGGAAGTGGAATCGAAATAAAAACCTTTGGCGTGCCAAATTAGAGTGGTTCAAATAACGTGCTGGAATCACTTGGTCACGGTCTATGGTCCATACTTAACAATAATAAACCTGTCTAGCTTAGTAACTGCAGCGAAACAATTCTGTATTTTAGAATACGTATATAGCTGAGGAAGTGTTGGGCTTGCAAGAAAACTTTTGCTTCTGTGAAATAAAAATAAAGACAATATAATAGAATTTTTCTCTGTATTATGGGTGCTTCCAATATAAATTTTAAATGCACAGTCACTGAGTGTCAGGAAAAAAATATTTGGAAGCCATGTACGTATACTTCAATTCGATCAAGGACGATAATACACAGATTGCAGATTGATACAAGAAAGTAATTTATTATGAACTATTACTATACTTGAACCCCTCAAGTTAGGTAGAGTTGTATGCTTTGGTACAAGGTCATCGGTGCATCGTATCCAATATATAGTTATATTGAGAAGCAGCTGACACATATTTTGTTTCCCCAACAATGTCGAAGCATCAAATTAGGTACGTATGCTCGCTCATGGCGTTCACACATTAGTAAACTTAGGTAAGTTCAACTAAAGTAAGTTTCGTGATATCAATCAAATTCAATTTTTCATACAGTTTCTTGGAAAATTGAGCGATTTAAATTATACCGCTATCTTTGATTGCGGCGGCTTCGGCTTCAATCAAATGCCTAATGCCGTAGGCTTTAGCAACTCTTGCACTGGCCAAGAACTGAAATGCAATCATGACTACAAAGATAACTTAATTAAGCTATATAAAGTTAACGGTATCACCGAATTACGACCGAGGTTTTCAATAAGGCGAACTACTTATTTTCAATATCATTGTGAAAGCTCGTACCCGTCATAGATATTCGACAAACTACTCTCTAATCTACATGTTGGGTATTCGTATGAGTACCGGGACCGGGATCGAAAAACGGCTTCACGTTTTCTCCAAGGTAGGGAGGGGTTTCAATGGATCAACAATATTACTCTTCATAGAATTGATCCTAGTAAGCGAAATAAGCAAGGCTGTAAGCAAGGGTGTGTGTGTGTGTATAATAATGCACTAGAAAATAAACCGTAAGATCTTTCTGTCCGTAGATTGTCAAGATGGAAAAATAAAAGCTAGTCTACTAAGTGATTGGTTGGACATGCACGAAATTGATCAATAAAGAGTTCCTGTATTGTACACGAATGATGCTATGGAAATGACTAAGGTATATCTTGAAGTTCTGCTCATCTAGATTTCTACAATCAGCGAGAAGCTAGATTAATGTGACAACGTGGGTATCAAAATAATGAGCTCACGATCAATGGTGGCTGAGAACAAGGCGTTTGTCCTTAGTCCCAATACACGAGGCGTCGAGGTTAGCAACCTTTTACTGAACGTATGTTCCTCTATGCACTGTTATAAATGTAATAATTGTACCAATGAGCTTAGAGGTCGAGGTCTATAAAGATTTAAAAAAGGAAATTAATGTACAGAGAGTAATCAACTAATTCATCTAAAATAGGCTAATGACTAATGATCCTTGATATGTTGGCCATGATTCTCAGGTACAGGATACAGTCGAGATGGTATTTTCTGCTATAAATTCTATAGTAGTACAAACAAATATTGTGCTTACAGTCTCAGATGTGGCAACTAAAAATGTAGGTTTCGTCTCTCATCGATCGACTGAAGTGATAGGAGGTGAGAATGTCGCTTTTTACATGGCATACTTTCAAGTTCCTAACGGGGAAATCCAGTAAATTTGCGTTTAATCTGGAGAATGAATCTGATAATATTAATAGAAATGGTGGTCTAAAATTGCATTTGCTACTTAACCAATTCGCTGTAGTAGATAGTTTTGATTTAGCAGTCGTGCAAGACAAAAGCGTAGTTGTGAAATGATATGAAACAATAACTGTTTACGAATACTATTGGTATTGAAATGAATAGAAAAATAAACTATACATATTTGGTTACATACGTATAAACATAGATTATATACGACTTTGATATTTATATCAGTATCATCTATAAAATTAACGTCCTGAAAAATAAACGAGGAAGAGAGAAGATGAGATGAATAGTAACTTTAGTAGCCGATTTTAGGTAACCAATAATATCGATGTAAAAAAAAGCTTTGTATCCGCAATTTGATTCCTTGTCTATTGCTCTCAATTGAATCTAAATTCCTTGAGACTGCGGAGTGGTTTAGAAACGTGTCTATAAGAATAAAAATGGTACATACATTAAAATGATACCACCACATGATTATACAAAATAAAATAAAAAAATTGTTATACCGGAATTCCAAAACTAAAGATTACTTGATAAAAATTATACAGTCATGATTTCTTAGTACAAAATAACCTTTCCAATAGGTTCTGTTGGCATCTTCTTCGATGTTGCAATTGTTAAACGCGTGACTGTAGTCAAGAGAATGTTCAATTAGATTTAATACAATATTAACTAGTATAAAGGTTTGACTGGTTTTAACACAAAACCTAATAAAACTGTTAAGTTATACAAACGACTAACGACTTTTGGACAATCGATTTTATTACACGTTTCCAAACGTAAACAGACAATTTTATTGCAATTTCTTTATAATTTCGATAACAAGTTACACAACGATTTAATCCTGTTCCACGTTTAGATCATTCTAGAAATTTTGACTATTTGTTGGTCATTAGTATGAAGAGGTACATCACATACACTTTGCCCCCTCCAATTTCATCTCACCTTATCCTTGGCGTATTAGGTCTCTTCCTAATAGGGGAATCTAACACCAAAGATCTTGTGTAGTAATACCGCGCATGCGCGGTGCGGGGAGTCCGCGGTGCCTTGCGGAACCTCTCGGTCCTCACCAAATTCCCTCCTCCAGGCATATTCCACTCACATCCTACCGCCTACATTGAATACTGCACATTTTGTGCATTTTCACTAAAATGTAGTGATTTGATCGATTCTGTTGTAGCACTGACGTGCGCGCGGCTCGCGGAGCGTCCGTATTCAGGTGACGAAGAAAACAATCATGTAAACAATAATGTTGTTCTGTTTCACGACATACGGGATGCTCTCGATTCTGTTTATTCATTTCTGAACCTCATAACCCGCCAATACGTTGCAGTAGTTGGTCAAATTAGGTGAAATGCATTATCTGCCATCAGTGTTCCTCAAGGATCAATTTTAGGTCTCATTAGTAGTATCATAAATTAATAAATAGTACTGTATTTTAAATAAGTAGTGCAAACGTATTTGCTAGATTGTTAAAGCGCCTTAGTATTTTAGAACGTGTTCCAAGTTCCAAATCAATGTCAAGGTAAAACTGCTTCGTTTGAACTGCTGACTCACACACTACTTTATAACTCTATATCTCCTACCTATTATATTACCCAAGATCCGCTTGAGAAGGGTTGCGGCTGAAATTAAATCACCCTATCAACTGTTCTACAAAAAAGATTTAAGCGAAATGTCTTCGTAGAATTGATCCAAATCCGAACAAAGTGCGTCAAAAGCATTCAAGTAGAATATAAAAGGAGTATGAACCCTAACATCCTGTATCGAGATATTTTCAACATCAATGACTTCATGCTAAAAGTATACAGCAATGCACTGTGAATGCGTTACCATTCAAAGAATAGGCTGATAACTCAACAGATTGACGCACAATCGCTTGTTTACTATAAAACACACATAATTTGTCATTATTGTGAACATTTCTATTATTCTCAAACATTTTCATATGAAAACCTTGATGGACATGGATTTTTTGCACGCATATGTAGTTTCTGTAGTTTTAAGTGGGCTAATGATGTAATAGGTGGGAATTTATATAAAATTTAAAGATAAAACGAGGTTTAGAAGTTTAGATATTCATAATTTATTTGAATTGTCTTTTTATCATCATAAACGATGTGGTTTTTATATACCCAATGTTTTCAAGATTATTAATGTGCTTCATCATAAAGAAATTTCATAACATCAACGATGCATCTTTAAAATGATTATATCATCTGATCATCAAAACAATATGTAAAACAATTTTATTTTACGAGACATATGTAAACTTTTCCTTATATCAACAAAGCCAGCGAAGTAAAACACGCTGTTGTGGAGCAGGCGCGGCTGTTTTGCTGCATTGCAAGAATGTTAAGCACGCAGTTGTGAAAGGCCCAGCAGCCTTAGCAAATACTAGACTAACTACATTTCAATCTATGACGTACGATGGCACCTGTTTGTGTGTGCTAATTACTATTTAGAAGCTATGTATTGCAGAGTCTTGTCTGTGGTATATTGGGTGGTACCACTTCCAAAATACGTGTGTTTTTCAAATGTTAGATGTAATATTTTCTAGTACAGATTTGATACTCATTTTGTCAGATGATAAAACTTATCTCGCCAAAATTTGAAAAGAAATATTATCAACAAGTCTATCCGTTCGTATTCTGCAATTGTGACACTTTTGGCACCGTTTCCATTGATGCTACAGCTCAGCATGGACTATGAATATAGACAAAACTTTAGGTTGCAATAACGATACAGATGCAAGCTAGTCAGCTGCCTTCAAAACAATCGGGGCAAATCTTTTGCAAGACCCTCACGTTTCATACGTTCCAGTTTTTCATTCTTAAATCAATACGACCAAATTGAATCATACGTACACGAATCACGTTGGTGTCTGCCCACACCAGGGACACGCGAATCATTGCAACTTGCACTTTCACGCGTTGGCATGCAACCGGCAGATTAGTCTCGCAGTTTCGTGCGGTTTCAATGCTAAAAGCCGCGGTGAATTTTTAATCACCAGACCTGTATCGCCGTGTAGCGGTTGTCTTAACCTTCATTGTTTTAGTTTTGTGGTTTGTTATGAGAGAATTGTGATGCTTGGAAAGGGAGAGTGGACCCTATTGTTATTTATTTTATTGCTGTCTCATATATGTGTAAAAACTTTCATTTTTGTTGCGTTATCTCATACCAGCTTTACCTCTTTTTTCCGGCTGTTCTGTATGTTAACGTAAATATGTACTGCTCTTATTATTAGAAAATCTGAAATGCTGTCTTCCATCAAACTTATCTGCCTAATTTATTTTGTTATCCTGTGTTCACTAATCTTTGTAATTTTAACTGTTACAACTACAGCTAATTTAATTGAAGCACGATTCGTTTTGTCTTTCCATTAGACACCTGTTTTGTTGCATTTAAAATGTTAATTACATTTTTGTTTGTTTCGGTCGCTGTCATTGATTGTTCATTTTAGAAGATTATAATCATCAATCAATATCATTAATACCATCCTTGTTTTTCTAAGCTTCAAACTAAAACAATGCCGCAGTATAGAATATTGACGTTATAGTTCCTTTCAGGAAAGTAGGCTCATTGCTAGAACCTGTTTCCAAAGAAAACTCAAACATGAAGAAGAAAATATTGAATCAGCAATGACTTTTGAGCACTACATCGAAGAAATCCTTGAAATCGATTTGGTTAATAACAAGTAGATTTCCAATTTGGTTTAGCAGTTTCCTCATAGTCTAGGTGTTACAATTTTAGTTTAGTAATAATCACCTAGACGAATCAAAATCAAGGCCCAGTATATTTCGTCGGATGTTTTGGTCTAATAATTAATAACAAAATTATAGTTTTTTAATAAAAACACGAGTAAAGTAATGTTAAACGGATGAAAATAGAGTCATTTTCGTCATTTCGTCTATAAATAAGGCGATATTCGTGTGTAGTTAGTTGGTATTTATTTTCTATGGAATTTTTTGGCCGTAGCTTCTCCAGGACCAACCTACTTGGAACCGTGCATCTAGAATCACATCGTTTTGAAAGTGCTTGCAGAGGCCCAGTTGAAATAATAAAACTTGGAATTTGACTTATCGTTCAAAATAATCAAATATGATGCTTGTTGTTACAATTCCAGGAGAATTCTTCTAAGTGTAGTTAATGCAAACATAGATAATTGCGGCGCATGAAAAGATCCTCTACGAGTGACGAAACATGAGATCATCTGGCGCATCCTGCGCAGTCAACCTCGATACCACCATTGCTGACTGGCTAATCTATCCATTACGGCATGAGCGATTCCCATCTGATAACTCATGCCAATATGACAGAAGAAGAAGGTTTTTAAATCGTGTTATAATTATTGAGGGCCATCAGTCGATTATCCAAACAAAAATTTATAATTAAACGGCTGATTTTGCTCTAATCGGTTGTTATGTTGTCAGTGAACTTGGGCCTTACAATACTAGTATTAGACATGAGAGTTTCAGAATCGGGAATATAAAATGGAAATCTAGACTAAAAAATCCCATGCAAAAAGATGTGTTACATACGAGTACGTAACATCAAGAAAATCAATCTCTGATTATGTAAATTAACTCATCAAATTAGCATAACTTATAAAGTTGATTAGCCAAGCTATCGAATAGGTTCCAAATCAGAAATATCATCGGTTTCACTATGAATTTGTCAATCGTTCATCGCAAGAACCAGCGTTGTGTAACACCCGCTAATTATGAAGCATGAAATTTACACCCTGGTTAACAAAGGTACTGCATATTTGAGCCTTTACGAAATACCGAGGTAAAATGATATTATGATACGGATATTTTACCTTATCAAACTTAATTAGTTTTGGTAATGGGTCTGCGGTGTTGGTTTTTCTGTTTACGTCATAAGAAGATAGGTACTGGTTTAGATAATGCTTGTAACTATAATGATCGTTTTGACCATAAATTCAAATCATCATCTCGATCTCGGTAAATGGAGTTCTTATCTTATCAACCATGAAAACAGGTCGAAGTCTGCCTGTTTATAAAATCAAAACAAAAACGAACACATTAGTATTCTAATTTTGATTTAAAAATACATTCGAACTCAACGCCGATATAAAAGGTTGCATCTCCGATGTAACCGGCCATATTATCCATGGACTTTATCGTTTTATCTTGAATTTTCGATAAGCAAAACGTACAGTAAACTAATGATCATGACTAATCTCAGTACAAATTACATTAAGGTGCATGTCCTCGGTTTACATAATCTTAGGTCGTTGACTGTGCAGTAAAAACTAAATCGTTCTGTTGGTTAATATTCACATCATTAGTGTATTTTCATAAATGTCTAATGATAATTCGTATTACGTTGTTTTAATTGAGTTAGCATACAGTCTTAAGGGATTGAGAAACTCTGTAGCAATGACTGCGTCTTTGCAATTTGGTTTGGATTATTTTTCAGAATTTGCTCATTAGTTGAATAGTATTTTTATATTGAATCTAATCTAAAATGCCTTAGGATTACATTTTATGCTGATTTGAGCTGCATGTTTGCATACAGGTTTTAGGAATAATTTCCAACATGTGAGATCGAGCTATGATTGCATCTCATGCTACATTAATGCCTGTACAAGTCCAGATCTGAACATGGGCATTTACAGGTAGATTTGTGATCGCAGTACGTATATTCATAGAACACATATGATTTCTTTAATGATCCTCTACTTGAACGTTAAGGAGGTCTAGTTAGCTTAGAATCAAGGTTGTACATTGTGTAAATTGCACATACAGCACAAAAGCAAAATCAAGATGTATAGGCATTAGCTATATAATTTAATTATTTATCTTGATCATTCGCTATAATAATATATACTTACACTATTCACAGTTAATCAGTTCTCTATGGACGACACGGAATTACTTAGAGCAAAAATGCAAGATCAAGATAAGTAAAGTTGGCGCCTATTCTGTAAGGCACCTTGTAGATTGAATTATGTTTTGTTTTTGTAAATGTCTCTCACAAGTTGCTCATTGAGCCTTCACTGTTTATCCAGACTTTCGGTGAGTCTGGAGGGCTTCCGACCTATTTAAATTAACGTGATTTGAAGACTGACGCAGTTAAGGGCGTCCCCTAGTGGGACACGGGCCTCGGCTTAGGGCGACGCTGATGAGGCAACAAGAGAGGGCTTGCTGTATCCGTGTTGTATATTATTACGGATATTAGGGACGTTTAGATCTAAGGACGGGATGACGCGAGCTAGGGTTGGGGAGGAGATTGTATATGAATTATATTTGTCTTGTACAAGAGTGAGACGGAAGATATTTTTTTTTTGTAACTCGTCTGATCTCTGTCTTTTATTTATCTCCTTCTGCACGCACTATCACATTGTTATCGTTGATGCCGTAAGTAGTCAATTTTTGTTTTGAAGTTTCACTCTAGTCTAAGTTTGTCAGTTCTTAAATTCTTCCATGTTTTTCTCGATTAACCTGCGAGTGTAAAATCACAATATTTCTTACTCTATTTAGTCAGTGCCTTACAGAATCAGCGGCAGTACTATCATCTGTCTATCTTGATCATTGCCAGTAATAACAGAGTCTCAATCAAATTGGTTCGGTTCTAGTGCATAAGTATTAGTATTTTCTCTCCACGGCGCGGGCGTTCCTTTGTGTCTGTGTAGTGAACCGAGCCGTACCGTTTGTATGAACTAGCCAGTGAAAGGTATGAGGTCACGAAACGAATAACAGGCTTAGCGCTAAATAATGTCTGCTGAAGCGCATGTGAAGGAATTATTGTTTATATTTTAAGGCGGATTTGAGTAGGAAATTTCGTATTTATCAATTTGTCTTTATTTAAATTAAGGCTACGATTACAATCTGATTCATGAATATTGAGAAGTAAAATGTTAGCTGCTTTTATAAAAATGTTGTCTGTACTTTGTAAAAAAATACATAGCGTATTATAGATACTCAAAGCGTATTATAGATTTCCAGATAATATAAATAAATTAATAAAATTATTAACTTACTGTAACATTCTCAGACGAAGAACCTAAAAATAATAACAAAATGCTATCTAGATAACTTTCAAAATGCATTCCATTGAATAAAACTTCAAATTGATTTTATGCAATAAAACCACATATTATTTGTCAGGTTGTAAAAAGTTCTTTTAATAATGCTTAGGTACCTGTCTATTGATTTGTGAAAAAAAGCGCTTAATTGTGTTGCGTCTGCGCATCCGGGTGTGACCGGAATCTTTAGAGGTGACATCAGTAAGTAACAACTTGCCGTTCTATACTTAGTAAAGATTCCTTTGTGAAAGTTCATAATAAGTAATTTTTACATCATAGCAATTGTATTTTTCTATTACTCAGATGTAGTACATAAATATAGGAATTAAATAATCGTTAGGTTTTGCAATGTACTAGCATGTTATAGTTCGGACTGAAGCAAATAAGGTAAAGGTTACTACCTTTTTCTGTGTTCTGTGGTTACTGCAGACCTATAAAAATAATAATTGTGAGGAGGTTCCTGTCTCTAGAGCCCTGGCCACCGGTAGCTTGGACCCTGTTTCCAATGCCGGTTGGTCCCTATTTTTGTTTTTAAATGAGTATTTTTTTTATTTTCATATAATATTTATTTAAAATGTAAAAAATAGGTACATAAAATGAATAAAGGAGATAATAATATTTAATTTCCTTATCTTCATCTTGCTTTAGATGAAGTTCTCTAACATTGAAATAATGCTCTCATTTCTCAATCTGTCCACTCATTTATATTTTGCAACAGAATCCTTGTGGTTCTTCCATGGTCATTTTAAATGGTCTGGAAATACCAAACCAAGTGTGAATATAACAAAGGCTTGAAGGAAAACCTATTCATGATTCAGAAAGATGTTTCAAAAGGCACGTAAACCGGAAGGCATTGAGAAAATCAAGTATAGAGCATTTTTTCCTGATCTTGATAATGTCCTAGAATTTATAGAATGACAAACAGGTAGTGGGTAGGGTAATAAGGAAAGTGAGAATTGTGTTTATTGGAACAGTCTTGGAATGTCCATGAGGAAAATGATAAAAACTATCAATGAATGGTCGCTGTTAAAAATGATCTTCTACAACAATGAACAAACGTAAGAGTAACTATAGTCCGCGAGCGAGTTCCGAGGAATCAGCGCCTGAGGAAACGGGCACTTTGAGCTGCGCCCGACCGTCGGCGTCACTCATACCCCGTCTCCCGTCGTCGACCCGTACGTCTCTCGGGGTACTGATGGTACTGGGAGAGTACGAGGTATGAGCCATCGGCAAACTTCGAAAAACCGAACACTTCCGAACTGATTACGACTTCAAGACCACGAATGTTTATTAGTACTAAGTACCTACCTACAGTAAAACAAGAATCGGCACCATGAGCAATTAATTACATTTAATTAAATATAGACAATAAATATATTTTTTAACAAAGTAGAAGCACGTGTATTCGAAGTAGTTACTAATTTATTAAGTGTTGTTATAATTAAGCAATCAGGTAATTGTATGGTTAATATGCTAATAGCAGTAGTAACAGCTTTATATTCAGCTAAAACGGTACAGTACATTGAGTTCTGTTTATAAATTATTTGGTGGACGTCCATTAATTACGTGTGGTGTTTTTTAATTTTGACACCTTACCTACACCTTCGTGAGATTTGGTTAGATGTGGTGGGACTCCCTTGACTGAATGTTCTCGCAACGGCACTGATACAGACGAATGCTGGTGCATCGCAAAAGCTGCTACTCAAGAATCAACAAGACCTGAAATAATCAGCGATAGTCTGCCAAGAGTGAACGACTGAAGAAAAGAATAATCGACATTTGGCATACAGCCGTCAATTTAGCGACAGCAATCGTAAAACCTGCTTAGATATAATCCATGCCACAAGCTTAAAGGGAAAACTAAGTTTAAAATACAAGCTTGCAAATCCAAAACATAATGGAACTGGTTGCCTCGCGATTGTATGTAGATGTTATGTCGCAAGACATGATCGGAATTGCCTAATATTTCCGACTGACTGCAACGCTCCGCTGTGAATCTCTGATGGAGGCAATTTGTAAACAAGACATGGTAATATAGACTTTATGGCCTTGGAGAAGCACGCACGGAATTCTGATTGTAGTTCGAAGGCTGTATTTAAGGGCGATTGGGTAAATTGCTGAGTTTAGAATGATAGTATCCTTAATATCGATGTTGCCGACCAAGTAAATGTCAACGATTTGCTCCGGGTTTTTTAAATTAAGTTAGCGCTTGACTAATCTTAAAATGGCTGATTTTATGGGCTGCAAAATAGGTGATAAAAGTAAATAAAAGGTTATGAAATAAATTGAATCGGTTAACAAATAAGTTAGGCTTTTGCGTCTCTCGTGTTACGTTTTCTTCCTCTTTCACTTAACTGAGATAATAATAGTGTGGCATTATATAAATCAATCAAAAACTTGTGGTCTAAGCTGGGAATGAACCGAAGCGACGTCGAAAGAAACTCTTCAGGTTTCCTGCTTCACTCGGATATCTTAGGATATTAACAAATAACAACACACCATCGCAGTCCATTCCTGGACAAAGCCTTCTCCCAAGTTACGCCACAACACCCAATAAATCACGAGCATAAGGGTTGCGACTTGCGTCCATTAATTACGTGAGCTCAAAATGAGAGGAGTCCAGCAAAATCTCACTAAATGTCATTTCAAGACAGAGGGGGAAATCTCACGTCAAGTTTTTAATTCAGAGAATATACATTAATAAAACAGACTGCCTAGCACTACTAAATGTTCCATTGAGTCTTCCTTTCGGGTGACATGGCCGAAGAACTGATCATTATAGCAATAAGTAAAAGAAAGATTTTTACAGTTGGTATACATAACTCTCTAGATGTTACTTTGGGCTCTGACGTCACGCTAATGTGCCGGGTGTGCCAAAGAGACGAGCACTCGACTGGGTGCATTCTTGCGAGGTGCCGAGTTAAGTCAATGGGCTAGTACTCAGTAGTAGGTAGCCAGTGGGGAAATATTTACCTCAGTTTGCTTACCGATTACATCATTAGGGGATAAATTACTTGCAATAGCGTCTAGTTTATCTATGAGATAAAATATAGAACGTATCAAAACTAATTTTACAGTGGTGTTGTACGCTCTTCTCAGCCATCGTCGCTGGTGTGATCTCACATTGGAATCGCTTCGTACCAGTGAAATTATTGCTATAATGGGCTGAAATCTTGAAGACACGGTTGGCGTAGTGGCTAAGCGATTAGCTTTCTACGCTACGTGCCGCGGGTTCGATCCCCACACGGAACAAGTATTTATAAGATCTCCAGATAGTTGTTTTGGGTTTGGATGTGTGTGCATGTGACATGTATGTTTGTAAACTGTACCCTCCATACAGGAAAAGAATAAAAGCTCAAAAACATCGAATCGAATTGAGTCTGCTTCTCGTCTGTAGATTAGGGTGTCTCGCCAATCACAAGTCACCGCATAACGTGACAGAGATCAACACTGGCGCTCGCGCTTCTCATGCAGCAAATGTATTATACCCGCGACGCTAGGGACATTGATATGAGTTCAAGAGCATTAATTTTATTTACAGTTATAATTATTTAATTAAAAACCTCGTCAGTTGAGCTAATTATCCATATCTAAACATCATCGTCTACCAAACTATTCGGCGAATGTATTGTTCGTTGACCTTACTAATCTCAATGATGATAATTGTGCAAAACTAACGGTGGCAGTTGGTTTCTCAGGAGTGCGTGGGAGTTTATAATTGTGTGCGGTTACCCACGCGCCCTCTGGCGGGGAACACACGACGCTGACGTAGTGGTGCTTGCGCAATAAATTAAATTTAATACGATTATACGTTGGACTCTTTGAATATATAATGTGGTGTTGATTATATTCATCCTGGTTTTTCCTTATTTTTAATAATAGGAGTTTGTTTATCATCTGTTTTAATATTTATTTTTATCGTAGCTTGATAGCTACTAACTTCAATCATTTGTGTAAAATGAATATAATAGTCTGCACCGGAGGCCGATAAGTGTATCTGTCTGGCACCTAGTTAGTAAAACGCAATAGACCTTTTAAATAGTCGAGAACGCCTAAACCATAGATATCCGTGGCCTAAACTGACATCCTAAGTCGTTGTAGATGATAACTTAAGTTTGTTTGTCTACACATAAACTAAAGAAGACGAATCTATGAAAGCGACTTATCTAAACCCATCAAACAATAGCGGAACTTTTAATGTGAAGACGCCGATGACTCATGCGCCGGCATTTTATTCAAGTCTCTCGTCTACAATGAAGAATACGTTATACCAACATGATTTTACGATAATGTTAGGGGTAATAAAGCATGTGTTCACAGGTTTTCCCCAAAGTACATTCCATGATGATATGCCATCTAGAATCACCTAGAATACTGAAATTGCTGTTTTAAAAGTACTGAAAAGGACAAGTTAAAATTTTAAAAAATTACAACCACTTTGTCTTTGAATGTTGTTTGGGGAAAAGCTGTTTGTTATCCAAATCTGAATCTGTGGACCGTAAAGTCGGACATAAAAATGACATTTTAACGGCGTCAGTCAGGGTTTTTTAGATATTTTCTACTTAGAACCTAAAGCTAAGCAAGAATAGGTACTCATAGAAAGCATTAATGAAAATCATTAATTTAAATGTCAAATTAATAAACAGAAGACTTTGCTAAGTTAGTAGTCGTTCACAAAATATTGTCTGTGACATTCATTTGTGTTAAGTCGATCAGACAAATATTCGAGCTTTGAAAGGTCGTCGGTGACTCAGAAGCATATTCAAAAGTCTCGACTGCCTTCCAAGGTAGTCTGTTGTGTTCTTCCAACTATTTCCTTCATTTTATTCTACACGATATTAAAATACATATTAACTATAATCAGTGCTGGAAAATTAATTAAAATTAATTGATTCCTGATCATATTTATACATTTGATATTATTTCCTTAGTATATTAATTAGTTATATTCTTCACGTAACTTGCTTGAATTGTTCTATGAAATCAATACTTTTCTTTTATATTTGTAGTATGGTCAAGATAAAACTTATATTCGTATTAAAGTTACCATCTTCGAGTAGTTTAAGAACCCATCATTTTTAATTGTCTGGTACAGCTGGCTTGGGTATCGCCAACTCATGCTAATTCTCTCCCAGTTCATAGATATCATGTTATTCTAACGTTTATAGAAGTGAAATGCATCTGTTTTCATGATCATTGCTTTGCTCTTTGATTACATGGCTCGTCTAATATGAATTATGACGATTTCTGTTTACCATGGGTTTTAAAAATTACGTGAAAATGTTTTGTACTTAGCTAAACTAAAGTTGATTGTTTGGGAAAGTCTTCTGGTATTTATGAGAAACGTGATAAAGATATCGTTTAATTAACTGTAGAACCCAAGCTTCATACAAAGTATTTCAAGATTAATCTTCAATAATCACAACAGCCAGCGTTTCTAACAGACATTGTCGCACCAACATCGAGCACAACAAAAAAGTTAGTAAAAACGTTGTCACAGAACGTATTCTTAGCATTGCACGAATTATTTCTTATAAACATTTTGAAGAAGAAAAAAATGTATGACCCAAAACTCTTTATAAATATATGGAGTCTCAAAGCCTCAAGCCCTCAATCATCGTAGAACGTGCTAGGCCAAAGGCGAGACAGACAGATTGCTAGTTCGTTGCATTTGTAGAATATTAGGTTACGTGTAAGAGTAACGATGAATAAAATGAGCTCAAATCAGTACAAGGTATGTATTTGGAGTGGTGTTTCGCAATAGCGTCAAGTGTCGTGACACCGGTCGACCTCGCCGCGACTTTGGGACGCGGAGAACCAATAGCAGTTGAAATTATAGAACCTGAAATTAAATTAGGTTCACTTATGTAAACTATGTTGATGTAATTATGTTTGTATTGAAAACTGACGAACTAATAAACGCCTGCGTGTATGTAATCGTGACAATGGACACGGGAGCAATATTACTATTCAGATTTCATATCAATGAGATAAATTGTGTTTGAAAAACACTATCATTTCCGTTATTTTGATCACATTTATGCTCCTGTGGTTGCTGGTAACCAACTGGGAATAACTAAAAGATTTTATTAACCACGAACTAAAATAAATTTGTTAGAAACGAATGGAAATTTCCATAAAGCTTTCATAGCTTACTGAAGTTTGATTTCGCTTATTCTCATGGGGTTAAATTTTAGCCATTTAAGAGAAAAGTGAACACAGTTAATTTATAATTACTAGTCTACTTGGCTTCAAAAGTCGTGCCACTTTAAACCTTGCTAACTTTGAAGTGTTTCGAATTGTCCTATGTGAATGTGCAGGAAATTAAGCAGTTGGGTTGAATCATAAATGTAGCAGAAAAGGGTAAGACGCGATTCCAATTAAAGATTAGATACCTAAATATCCGCTAAGGAGAGAAGTAAGATATTGTTAAAAACACACTTATAAATACTTTGACTTTTACTATTAAAACTTAAATTGGTTACTACAGTAGAAAAACCGTAAGTAGGTACGTCACAATCGTCGCCGGACATCCTTTCTGTGCATTATTAGATGTCGAACTCAGACCAATAAAAAATATTGGTTTGAGGTATCCAATAACAATTGGTTTAGTTTTGTTCTTGCCTGTGTTCTTATTATAATGTATTTCCAATATACATACAGTACCTATATCAATTTT
Organism: Allophyes oxyacanthae; assembly: GCA_932294325.1. Classification (NCBI taxonomy): domain Eukaryota; kingdom Metazoa; phylum Arthropoda; class Insecta; order Lepidoptera; family Noctuidae; genus Allophyes; species Allophyes oxyacanthae. The sequence continues at coordinate 5,294,234 of OW028611.1, forward strand.
GACATCTTCAAAAGTCATAATATTTTGCTTATTGTACGTTTTACGATGGACTATAAATAAAGTATTGCAAATAAATCAAATAGATCTCTCTGGTTGATTCCGCGTTTTGTCGCGTAGGCTTTAGAGCTAAAATACGTGTTGGTGCATGAATGAAATGACGTTTTAATGAATGTATAAGCAAAACATGATGAATAAAATCATAGGAGATTTAAGTATTCTTTTTTTTTATAGTTCATGTCAGTCCATGCTTGTCAGTCAGATAAAATTCGTCTATAAATAATTATGTATCTATCAGCAAAATAAAATTTGAAAACACAACGTATTTTGACGATATTTTAGCTAATAACTTAACAATGTCTAAATAAATTCAACTCATTACTGTCCCAATGCTGGGCACGGGACTCTTCTCACAATAAGAAGGGGTGGGCCTTAGTCCACCACGCTGGCCTAGTAAGTGGAGGTTGTTGGACTCCACACACCATCGAGAACTTTATGGAGGCCCTCTCTCTCAAGACTGTGCAGGTTTCCTCACGATGTTTGCCTTCAACGTTAATGCGGTTGAACGCTTGCCTTCCATGCAGGAGAGTTTGAGTTCGAACCCGGCCCGCACCTCTGACTTTTTGAATCATTAAACAAATATATTCTTAAATAAGGACATACTTAATACATTAATTATCGACAGACTATCATAAATACAGAAGTAAGCGGATTATTAGTAATGGAGGTAAATATTATATTATGTAGATATACAATTACAAGTAATTGCGTTGCGTGGTAGAGTAGTAGGCAAATATTTGTGAGTTATATTATGTCCATTGCAAACAACTTTAGGATTACCATACTTAACAGTAGTTAGCAGGAACATTTGTAATTATTTTACATAATTATTGTTAGTAGTTTTATTAACTGTCCTTATATTGAGTGCTACGTTTGCTAAGTTTGAAACTGTTTCAGTTTTAGAATAAGAAGATTTAAAAAATATAAAACGGCTGTATAGTTCTGTCAATATATACATATTTATCTTTTCACGAAGTAGTCTGAAGAAATAACTTATGAGATGTGCTAGTGTCTTTAAGGTACAGCATTTCCACACACGCACACACACACACTACAGCATTTCCATGTAATATAATATATTTATATATATTACGAATGGTACAAAAAAAGCAAAAGCAGTTCTAATTGTGCTTATGAACTTGAGCGTCGCGAGCCCGATGTTCGGTTCGTGAGACAGTGTCACATTAGAGCGGCTGGATGTTCTGTTACAAGAAAATGCTCTAGTGTGTACTCACCTTTACGCTATTTTACCTTCGATTTCAAACTAACGTATAATGATAGGGGATGAATTACGAGTTTCTTTTTACATCAATAAGTACTTACATAAGTAATCGTAGCGTAACCACATCAATATCTAGTCGTCTATCAGGCAAATGTTGAAAGCTGATTATTTAACTCGATTCTTTCTCCCAGCTTATTCCGTTGGCATTATATTTTATGAATTATTCATTTTATTATAATATATTCACATAAAATATATTTATTTATATTTATTTTTAATTGTCACACCGCAGACAACCCCTGTCTTTTCATCCATCTGTTTTTGTCCATGCTAAGATTGTCTGGAAGAGATCGCTGACTGCGTTATGACCGCTCTTTGTACATAAATTTTTTAGGTATTTTTTGTCAAAAAATCGCTGTTCAGAAGAGTATTCTATTCCATTTTCAAGCAAAAATTTCGTGGTACCCCGAATGCAGAACGCTATTAGGTCTAATAGTTTTATTACCTTACTTCTCGCATATTTGCCAAAAACTACAGTTATTTGAAAATATCCGGTGTCTGCAGTTGTGAATCGAATTACGCGGTATTTATTCGGACGGCCGTGTGATTGATCACTGCCATTACGAAGTGGTCACGTAGTCGGAAACGATTCCGTGTCTCGACTCGTTTCGGGCGTAACTGTAGTGTGTGGTCAGTGACCACAGGGCTGCCAGGACACTATGGGACTAGACCAACAATCTATTGAGTAGTATAATATAAAAATATACGTTGTGGGCTTACCAAAGTCGTGTTGAGTTGGTGTCGCGATCAAACTAAACTCAGGGCATGTTTTTTAATGTCCGTCTTTCTATTAGACATTCTTCTTCTTCTTCATGTGCCATACCCTCAGCGGATGTCGGCGACCACCACACGGAACTCGTCTCTATCTTGTGCCAGTCTGCACAGACTGGCAGCGTCATTGATGTTGGTCCAGCTTTTGATGTTATCAATCCAGGCTAATTTCCTTCTTCCCCTGCTCCTTTTGCCATCTATCTTGCCTTCCAGTATCTTCCTTAGAATATTATATTTTTCGTTTCTATAAATGTGCCCAAAATTTAAATTTTCCTTTTCTTAACTGTTTTGTCTATTAGACATTATAAAGAGGATAGATAATATCATACTGAGAGAAAGTGGTCCTGCAGAGATTCCCGGTCTCGTTCCGCTACTGATCATGCTCCGGTTTAAGTTACATGAGCTATATCTAATTTTCCTCGTACTACAGTTATTCATACATATTTTCAGTCATTTTTTTAACCCCCAACCAAAAATAGGGGTGTTATAAGTTTCTTGTGTTCACACACAGATGTGTGTGTCTGTCTGTGGCATCGTAGCTCCAAAACGGATAGACCGTTTTCAATTCAGTTTTTTTTAATTAAAGGCTAGTTTAATCGGGGATAATGTTAGCTATATGTCATGAAAATCTGTTCAGCCGTTGCCGTTTAAAAGTTACAGCTCTTTATCTAGTTGGAGTCGGGGGTTTTTGACGGTTAGGTTATTTATCCCACCATTTACTGAAAGACGGCACGGCTGCACGGTACTTAGTTTTTCTTAGTAAAAATACGTTCAGCCTTCTAAATAGCGGTCAGTCCCGGATGTTACACAGACATCTTTATTTCCTCATTCAATTAATTCGACATATCCAACGGTACCCACTGCCAACCTTAGAAGTGCAGCGACAGTAATGAGGAGAGCCGAGGTAATCGAACCTTCTCGCGTGGGAGTGGCTCGAAATCGCGTCTATTTAGACGCAATCATGTTTTATTGAGAAGTTAAAATGTGTTCCATCCAGTTTTACGACACAACTCGACAGATAGAAGGAGATTTTATGACTTAGGAAAGGTACGCATTGAGGTTGAAGATATATCGATTCGACACTCAAATTGTTTTGTTCACTGGTAAAATGGTAATTTAGGTATCCTTTTATATTAATTTCACACTAAAGTCTACATTTCGTTTTTTTCCAACTCTCCTCTCGCAGGTCTGCTGGAAGAGATTTCTTGAGAAATAAGCACTACCTTTGTGTTGTCTTTCCTATTTAATTATAATTATTCTTCCTTTTGTGTGTACATAAATGGATAAATAAATGGTGTTGAATACAAAAAATAAATTGATAGTATTCATAAATTATTTCCATGGTATTCTGACGTTACTAATCGATAAAATACTGTCAGTACACTGACAGAATATTAAGATTATACTATAAAATGTACTGTAAAAATATTGACTCTGTTTGGGCTGTTGGATCATCATTATAGGCCTTTACGTCTGAAACGGTAGATTTAGATGCGTCTATTAGTTTGATCCTAACACTATTCTAATTTGTGTCAGAAACATTTAATTTAAACGGAACATGGTGGCAAAGCAGTTGGTAAATGACTACTATCTAATAATCCAGATGTAAGTATTATTCATACTACTATATACGGTATTTCATTTCGTAATAAATACAAAAGCTTTTCTCGTTACTCAACTAGTTTACTAGATAAATAACAACGCAATAAGTGCCTACGATAATGGTTGCATAGTGTATTAACTGTTAGTATATTTATTAATATATATTAATTACCACACAAAACGTAACCTAACGACGTCATCACGTCGTGAGTGGTATTTCATACTTTTTTTGTACCGTAGCGGGTATTGCTCCTTGAGCATAAAAACTTAAAATTCCAGTACTAGTGCTTCAATTTACGAGTAAGTGATTTAAAAACAATCATGCACTCATTGTGTTCCTGGTTTTACTTTAAATGGAACTCTACCGATTTGTAAAAGGAACAATTTTTTATTATAATGTAACAATTACAGTGATTGCAGACGTTTTCTTTACTACAATTTATTAATGTAAGTAATTCTTTGTTTTATTACAAGGTTTATTGTAATTAATTGGAAGTTGTAATCTAAAATGGTCATGATTACGGAATTGTAAAGGCAGGCCATAATTTATAGGCGAATAAGGAAGCCGCTTAGTTACGCTGTGGTTTTATTATGAACTGTTCTGTGAGTAATCAGTGTCATTATGAAGTGAATGAAAACTTGGAACATTATTACATTGTATTGGAGATGCTTGAATTTTTTTAAAAAGTGATGCTTTTAGCTACTTTCTCATTATACAGAAAGGTACATTAATACAGTACGAGGTCAGCTTATACTGGAAAAGTTTGATGTATAGCCGTGTTTTCAAGGCATTCGTTATTTTCTTCCTGGGTTCGACCCAGGAAGCTATGACCCATGGTACTCCATGCTATGACCAAACCATCTCAGTTGACTAATGTACTGGCAGACGGTATGTTATTAATATACGATGTGTATCAGAAATGCGTGTTTGTGGATCAGACCATCAAACTGAACAACTTTCTCTATGGAACCAACATCATAATCGCGTAAAATGTCCTATATAAAACTTCAACCTACTCGACCCGAACGGTTGGACAAACTGATAATTTTTTCGCGATTTCGATGTTGGTCCCATAGACAAATTTGTTCAATTTGATGGTCTGATCCACACCCTTAAAATATAATATGACCACACATTTCTGATACGCGTTGTACTGATAATAGACCCTGTGTGGAAATTTGAAATTAACCAAATCGTTGGAAAAGGCGTACTTAATGAATTATGTTAGTGAAACATCACTATAATTATTCTAAATAACTCTATATCCTTATAAAAGACAAGAAATAGTAATCAACTATTTCAAAACAAACTCGTTAGCAAGAAACAAAGAACAACCTTTTTGTTCCGAATCCTTTGTTGAACACCGGAAAAATATTTCTTAGAGTTGTCATCATAAAAGTGACCGGTCCATTCTAGAGCGCAAGGCCGCACCCGCGTTCCTATCGATCGTTGTTATAAATCTGTCGATATCGATCGTGACTGCCACTGCGCCTTGCTACAGTCGAGTGCTAAACAGAAAGGTACAGAAAGTTTGCTTGATCCAATGCACGATATTAAACTCATATCTTAATTACGCACAGTACGCACGCTAATACGCCGAACGAACAAAAAATATCGTTCTATCGCAGGTTCCGATCTTTTTTCATTTCAAGAATATTAGAATACTAATTTAAAATTTATTTCTCTGAATTTGCAAGAAATATGGTTACAGTGGTGTTACCTACATTTATATTGTATGTTATACAGCATATCACTTTATAAACGGCATGCAAAGCTAATTAGTATAAGTCATTTAAGAGAACATTAGATAGTTTAAATATTAATTATTATATGTTATATACCTAATAATTGGGTGGCAGAGGTCAGATGGCAGTCGCTCCGTGTAAAATACTGATATTCAGCCGCATCTGGTTAGACTGGTAGCCGACCCTAACATTGTTGGGAAAAGGCAAGGCAAACGATGATGATGTATAAAATGAGATCGTTATAAACCGGCTGCAAAGTGCAACATTTGGCTCAACATAAAGCTTTTCACTATGTAATACAATATAATAGGTACAAAGTAACCTTTTGTATCTATTTTGTATAACGTATCTTTTATGACTGACGAATTACACGGAATAAGTTGACAAAGATATCGATTGACTTGGTAATAATCATCATGTTAAATAGGTAATTGATTATCTTAGCTTAATACTACAAGCGGTTAAAAAACGCTGGCATAACATAGCTCTTTTAAAACGTTATCAAGCTAAACAAAGCATTTGTTCTATTGGAACGATTTTCTACGGTTGTTGGCAAAGGGCGCAAAGGCTTGTGTCATTGAGGCCTAGCAACCGACCCACACTTTACAAACTCGACTAATCGCACCGCATGACTAATAAACGCAGTCGATTATGACACTTGCCCGAAGCTGTCAGTGCGCAAGAATTCGGGCGCAGGCTGTCACGCCCTCTCACCAAAGCCTCTCACACAATGGAATTGAGCCGAGCTGATTATCATCGAAAGAAACGCGTGAAGGAATGACACTTGAGACGCAAATTATATCAGTTGGTGTGACGGAAGGTGGGAATGACGAGGTGTGGTAATCGGGAATTCCTATGCATGAAGTAAGATTTTTTAAGCAGAGATTAAGAACAAAGAAGTTCTACTTCCCTATTATAATACGGGTAGGTACTGCCAATGTTAAAAGCTGGTATGCTTGTTAAGAGACTGATTGGAGAAAATAAGGTCAAGGGCAAACCTTCAGCAGTGAATAATAGACTAGAAAAAAAAAGATGAAGGCAATACGAAATGGAAAAATTCTTAACTGAGGTTGAATCCAAAAGCCAACTTTATGTAATAAAAATGCACTCAAATGACTTATTTTTGTTAGCTTTGAAATTAATGATTTAAAAACAGAATCTTTCTCCAATTACCAATTAAGTTTGTACAAAATTGCACCGTTTAACTTAATTACCAACATTTTTGCTCGATATAAACTTGAGTCGTGAACACCAAGTGGTATTGCTTATGTAAACATGTGGTAGTGCAACTTTTACTTGACAATGAACCGATATTACGCGCCTATCGACCTCGGGCTGCACCGATCTACATCCTATAGGCTATTAGGGCTATCAACAGAGATTAATGTCTCACAGCCATGGGCATACCAAGGAGGCGGGGAAGGTGCTGCTCACCTTAGACCTGACCTTAGAACATTTAACTTTTTAATTATTAAAATTAAGTGCCCTCCACCCCCCTAAGGGTAAAAACTGGCCTATGCCTAAGTAAATTCCTGATTTGCCCCGCCACTAGGCCAAAAGCTGGGTACTGATATGACAGAGGAAGTAGTTTAACTAATATTTCAAATTTTGCTTGACAGAAACCACTACGGGTCTTTTAAACAATCCTATACTTACCTACTAGTCTCGGTAAGTAATAATGTGAGTTGAACATCGTATATTTTAACAAAAAGTTACACTGTACACACTGAATTCCCATTATATATAGTTGTTTTTGTTGCCATCATGATAAATTGAAGATATAAAAGAATAATAATAAATTAGAATACCAAATCAAATTTATACAAAAAAGCCCAGACTGAGTACAAGACGAAGCAAAAGGCTATACAAAATAATTATTCGCCGCGATAGTAAATCTTTCTCTAAACGTACTCAACATTGAAGATGATCCTATTACTTCAGTTTACAACCCTAGAGAGTCACAATTGCGCACGCGACGTTTGCACCGTTACTTCCGTTGCAACCGGATGTACAAAATGTGAACGGCTTTTATAACAATCGCCATCGGCCATCGAAAGCTACGTTCTATAATTTTATTACTTCTTTCATTAGCCGCGAAATCTTATAATAAAATTGTTGCGCTTAACTGGTGATTGTCAAAAGTTAAAATTTATGCTTTTAATGAGCATTATTTTAATATATTGCAATGGTGTGTTTGTCAATTTAATTAAACATTTAATGTTGTAGATCCTCCCTCGGATAAATACGATGTTGCAAGCAGCGAATGCCTATTACATACGAGTAATATACTATGCATAATTGGCGAGCTAGATTTAACAAGTTAGGAAAATGTCCTACTGGCCAAGTTTATATAATTGTATCTAGAAAGGTATGTCTGTTAACCAATTTTAAAGGTATCGTCAGAACCCTTCTAGATCAGGAGGTCTACCGCGTAACTGAAATGGTAATAAATCGGTAGCTCAAAGTTCAGTTTCTCACGATCGTATTGAAGTTTATTACCAGATTTGATGTTCATTACCATTTTAGTTACGCGGTAGACCTGCAGGCCTGCTTTCGTGCACCATTCAACTTGAGCTTGTTTCTTTGAGTTCTTGCCAGCTACATTAATATCCTCCACCCACTGTGTCCTATATATAGGTACTTTTAATAATTTTCAATGACTGATCTACTTACCTGCCTAAAACAATAAAAGCTTACATCACGAACTTTTACTATCAATGAATATTTAGGTGTCGTCAACTCTTACGCATGTTGTATAGAAAACGAGAGTGATGCGTGGGCGCTGGCCCTGAAGTCACGCCGACATAAGGTTGGCGAGAATGTACATAGTTCATGTATTAATCATCGATGAGATACCATGTGCTTCGTAGGTAGAGAAGATGTTCAGTGCGCAAAACTCAGGCATCTTAGGTTTCCCAAAATTGGAGCTGTTTTGAAGACGCTGCAAAATTTGTATTATAATATTAACAGCAATCGACTGTCCTTTCATTTCCTAGGATGCGGGTTTTTTGCTTTGGCATTTACCAAGCGCAAAGTTAGAAAGTTTGACAAATAATTAAGTAATATTTTTGCACGACTTGGAAAATGCAACACGGCTTGGAACAAGCCATAGGTGAGAAGAAATCCATAGCTATCTGGCAGACGTGGAGGTGTCTTGACTTCTAATCAAGTGTCCCTATAGGCAAGAAAAGTAGAAAGTTTGTATGTACAAGAAAATTAGCGTCTTGTTGTCCGAAGGCAAATGGGAAATGGGAAGTATTCGTAAGCTAGGCGACAACTACTTATTCTTAGGAATTTTGTCTTCTTATATGTTAAAGAAATTCGATTTATATTACTAACATGGTGTTTCTGATATTTTCAAAGCTAATCCAGGTTTTGAAGAAGAACATTGTAATGTGTTCAATCATCTGTATGTCAAAAAAGCAAACTGAAGAGTTATTGATAAATCTGGAAACCCAGGGATTGGCGGGACACCTGACACTTATAAAAAGCTTAATTTTATGGCAGCGAATAATCGACGTAAGTTATATACAGTTAAAAAGAGATCTTCGGCAGTAGATGTAGGTAGTTGTTCCCCATTTAGTTTAGCATTTATGCTTGTTTGTATGTATAGGTACATGTGTAGATAGTAGAAACATAAATAATGCTAAAAAGAGAAAAAGATTGGCCAACGTTTCTAGAATTTCACCTGAATGTCTGTCACACTTTTGTGCATCTGCAAGGTGTGGCCAACTATAATGAGCCAACGACTAAGCCAACACGGCTGTATTTTGGTCGCGTGTCGAAACTGCATAATTTATTGCTAAGAATCAAGTTATTTGCATAATATATATCGTCGCGTGTATGCTCTTTAACTGGGTAAGCAAGTCTTCTTCTGTCGTCAGCTTAATTTCTTATTTCGCGTTATAATTTAGGCAGTCATCAAGGTTAGTAGTGGGGCTCATTGCCCAGGACGCGCCGAATATATTTATGGGTTTTCTCTCAGAGAGGCTCTTTCCCTGAACATTAGGTATGAATGCACTTCGTAATTTTCATTTGGAAAATATATTATTATTGTGAGTGATAGTGGATTTTCCAATTTGTACAACACTAACTCTTTCCCTCGTTTGACTTTTACGATGATACATTCAATGCTGTGAAAGCTAATGCGAGAGCCAATAGTCCGAACCCTGAAGATAAAAGCTACAAGTCCGAGTGAAATGTAGAAGAATTTGTCGAATGCGAGTTATTCTATGAAAAAACTTAGCAATATTTCAACATACAATTTGCTTCCCTTGATTCGTGTGGTTGTGTTCGTATGTTAGTATATTTGTCTGATCACTTGATGACAAAAACATTGTTTAGATTTTAATTAAACGATTTTGGATTCAAACTTCTGCATAGTTATCTTTCGGGAGAAAATAATAATTTGATTAATTATTGTCAAGGTTTTTTGGAGAATCGTCCTTTAATTCATCAAACTACGGAATAAGCCCTTTTTCTATTATATATATGTATATATAATATATATATAACGTAGATAACGTTACGCTAATTGAAGGGTTAATGTTTTTTATTCTTAGTACCCCTTGGTTTTAATCTTCGTGGATAAGCGTGTCTCTCAGTGTCTACTTTAATGATTGCTACTCGTGTAACATAATTGATATAAATTACGTTTCGTTATTTATACGGTCCGGAATTGCGTATCTATTAAGTATGGTTATGTACTGACTGTCGAATATTTGTATTGCGTTTATTTTATTTGACAGACATCAATAGCTTTAGTCGTTTTGTTGCTTGTGATTAGTGAAAGTATGCGCGATAATTTTATGTGTATTATGTTTTGGGAGTGCAGTAGTTATGTTTACTTACTAGTATGCGTTTATTTAACAATAATCTTTTTTTATGATATGGTAAGCGATCTTTCGCCAAACGGCATGCACAAATTTTCTTTCATCAGTGAAAACTTGGGTTATCTATACGATATTTTGGAAATCCACGACAAAAGAACGAGCAGGTGGATGCTGTTTATCAGTCAATCACTCAGTCCCGTCTCACGATAGGTAGGTACCTATTTTAAATCAAGGCTATTTGAGGTTTGAGGTCAATTATAATAATGGTCTTAAAGCGCAATGCAACGAAGCATTACAGAGGACCTTAATTAATTTATCATCTATCAAGACGAAATTATCCTAACCTTGTCTACGAAATTACAAAACCAACCAATGCCGTTCGCAATGACACACTGTATCCTGTCTTTGAGATTCACACATACTTAATACACGTAGGTACTTGGTCGCAGGAAGGAAATGTTTTTTTATATGTTCAATTATCTGATCATTCAATTCCTCATGTATGTTTTCATGTTCGTGAAGGTTAATTCTTATGTTTGTTTTAACTCTAGTTAAGTTACTATTTTTGAGCGTCAGTCAATCTAAGTCCAATTCAGTAAAAAGACGACCTTGTCCAAAATGTAATAACTTCTCTTTTTTATGAAGATAAAATGATATATTCTTGAATATGTTTAGGGTTTGCGTTTCATTGAGAGCATCAGAACTGATGCAGAGATTATCAACTTGATTGGCTCCGTAACTATTAAATACCATAAATAATTTATCAATGCATCTAAAAACTACATGACCTGCTACTTAAAAAGATAGTTCAAAAGACATTCATAATTGGCATTGCTCACCACGCCTAGTTGACAACTCACAGCAATCGAACGCTCAATTGATTGTATAATGCGCTATGTTGTCCGTGCTCTCAGCATTACATATTACGTCACGGTCAGACTTTCTACATGAGAAGACACCTCGGATTGGGAACGAGCAAGCAGAAGTAATGATGGAAAGTATTGAACAACATCGTTAGTACACCTGTGTGAGTTTTACACTTCTTTTCATTTACATACAGTTCAGAATTGCAAGCCATCGATGTTATGTTATCATTAAACAGCCTATGAAAAGCACTTATAATAGTAACTGGCGTAGAGTGGAGTTTTCTATTGGACATCCTCTATGGAATGACTTATTGAATTAGTTCTACGATTTGATACTTATAATTTGTTTTTTTACAAATAATTATTTGTTTGTATTTAAAATTGAACTTTGAAGCGAGAAAAATAACAATGGCGTAATCATATCAGGATTCTACCTTATGGGTAAAATGAATTAGAATACGATGTGCTTTTTCAAACATTTTCAGTGTCTGCATTCGCTTTATGGATTTCTGTCGATGAGTTGGCGATTAACGATTGAAAAGATAGTCGAGATAAGTCGAAATAAAAATCAGCAATAAGCTTTTTTCACTCAGCACTTCCAAGTTTTAATGAACGCAGACTTTATTTTTATCTAAATCTAAAATAATGAGAAAACACTTTAACAAGACAAAAAAGTTTCATCAATCGAACTAAAAATAGCAAAGTGAGCGAAATAAAAAAGCTATAAATTTGCATCTAGATCAATTCAACATTAATTGATTTTTAAATTGCTACACGAGATGGTATATTGCACGATACGAATGACATAAGTTGAAAAATTGAAGATAGAAATATTGTAAATCATAAATACGAAAGTTTAAGTTTGTGAAATGAAATTGAACGGAGAAGAAGACAATGTAGCTAAAGAATGTTAATGAAGAGCAGGGACTAAAGTCTAAAGGATTCTCAATCCACTAACTGAGAAAAATTAGGAAATGCTGGATAAAGGAATGTAGAGAGATCATTAATGGAGTTTAATATTATTATTTTCCATAGAATTTACTCCATGAACACGGTAATAGAGTCTTGATTATTTCTTTATCTTTTAATGATTTACATAAATAAAAAAAAGATTTGTCAAGAAGCGGTGTTTGTATAGATGAGACAGAGATATATCAAGCTGTACATTTTCACTATAAGCTAACGTCGCATTATATAGGCTTTCCGTACAATGAGAGGTCAGCTTATACTGATAATATATAGCTTGATATGTAGCCGTGTATATAGCAGTGGTGGTTACCTCATGAGTTTAGTGAGACACGACTAACAAATGAGCAGGCCCAACAAGGTTTTATAGTGATCAATATAGTGACTATGGTATTATTCCTGATCAATTAATCATGCTTGAAATTTAGAAATATTTACGATTGTAATATTTAACAAGTGTAACAGGTTGTACAATCAAAATAAAACAATGCTTTTAGAAAGCTTCGGTATGAGTGAATGGAGCTGTTTCTAGTTCTTACTAGGAACTCGTTACGGTAATAGTGCTCATGGTAAAATATTTTAGATTCATATAGATACACTACTAATTATTGCATGGTCTTTTAGTATCTTTTTGCCGTTTTTTGTTGTGTGTGTGTGTAGCTTCCCTGATGGGAAAAGATCACACCATTGCCTACCGTCAGTTGTATTAAAGGCTATGCAAGAAAAAAATATTTAAATGACTACGCCTCGCTGGGTTTGGTGATAATTCGATATTATTATTAAATAGATGCTTGATACTGCAAATTAAACCCAGACATAAAAGATTAGTAATCAATTATGGCATCAAAAGAAAGTGATTGGTGTATAAAATAATTTTAGGAGTAGTACGAATTTGATTATCACTTGTGTTAATGACGAAGGAAAACAATGTGAAGAAACCTTCACATTTGAGTGGGCTTCAAAATGTTCTCTTTGTTGTGTGTAATATAGTGGATCGATCATAACTTTCTCATGAATACTGAGAAGAGCCTAGTGTCCAGCTGCGGGACAATAATGGACAGTTATTATGTCATGAGAATCAATTTAAACTAAACCACGACGATATAAATAAAATGATTGCGTATCTACAGATGATTTAAGTGTTACGATATATTACTACATTTTGTTTGAATAACGAAAATTGAAAACAGGATGAATTTACATTTAGTAGCAATAAAATGTCGATTCTGCTCTACGATTAGTATTCAACTATATTCAGCTATAGGCGAACCATATTTTATGGTTAAAGCTAATTTTAAATAATATTCATAGAGGTATAAGAATTTTATGCATATTTTGAAATTAGTAATATTTCTTCTATGAACTTATTTAAAAAAAAGACTAATAAAATGCTGAGTTATGACTTAGCTTCAGGCGGGCTGATGAATGCAGTATAATACCATTGGTCTACCATAGATTCTACTACCTGACATTTTTTTTTCCTAAAAGGAATTAAATGTTTATGATGTTTATTAATTAAAAAATCCAGCCCATCACTGTCCCACTGCTGGGCCCGGGCCTCTTCTCAGAATGCGAAGGGTTAGGCCTTAGTCCACCACGCTGGCCTAATGCGGGTTGAACTACATACACCATCGAGAACTTTATGAGGCCTTCTCAGATCTGCAGGTTTCCTCACGATGTTTTCCTTCACCATTATCGCAAGTAGATAATAATGAAATTCTAATCCGCACATGACTCCGAAAAGTCAGAGGTGCAGGTCGGGTTTGAACTCAGACCTTCCTGCATGGAAGGCGAGCGTTCAACCGCTAGGCTATCACTGCTACATAATGATGTTTATGACATGTTATGTCTAGATGTTCATAAAGTAATAATAGACGCAAAATCGCGAAAAGTTCTTAAATTAGCTATTACCGTGATGTAAAAAGGTAATTTTAGTTAGACTGGTATTACACAAGATTCTATTACAAACTTTTCCTTTCAAACTTGTTGCTAATTCCATTACTTTACTCTTCTGTTAGTTCGCTTAGCAAATTAGTTGTTTCAGTAAAAGCGAGTCTGCTAATGACAGATAACGTTTCACTTTCGCACCGAGTATGGCCAGTTCACCATCACATACGAGATACTTGAAATACTACTTCATGTCAATATTTGTTCGCAATGTATTCACTTTTGGTTAATGGCTAAGCTTGGAATGTTGTCTTTGAAGGTAAGTGTTAGCTTGCTCGTTAAGTAGATATGAAATATATGTTTCTCAAATTTTGTGAACGATGATTTGTTAAATCAGAAATTTAGGCTTACCCAATTGGATCTAGGGTTAAACATAGGTATTGGTATAAGTTTTTTTGCGAGTCACATTGAGGAATTGACGAAGCAATTTATTGGTTGACACATGAGCTGTGGCAGCACTCAGCAGTATCAATAAAATTAATACTAGGTACGATAGCAACATCAAAAATTTCAGGTATCTTGATTGTCATTTCCAGAATGCTCGTGTTAGGTGAGGACCTATTATTATCTTTGTATATAAAATCTAAAAGGTCGAACATTGTTTCACGTACAGCAGAAAGCAAATCATGGGTTAACGTACAGTAGACTAATGAACACACAACATTCCTACGTAACATTCAGTTATTGACACGTTCCGTAGTTTCGACACTGATGAGGAGATCACGAGGCGCTTGCACGACCTATGTTTGCGATTTCACTAACTTCTAAATATTTGCAACCGTCCTTTGGGTGTTCATTTTAAAGATGCTAAAGATATGTACACGATTTTTTTTTCAAGAAATCGTGATCTTTTATTAAGCAAGTTTTGTAACCAAAAAGTCACCTTGGTGATGAAAATGGCATAAAATTCATATGAAGTTATTATGTCATGACTGCTAGTAAATTTTCTGTTTCCACCTGGATGTGCGGTCGCCAAGATTTATTTTTTGTTTTTAATTGCTAATATTCTCGCCAAATATGTACTTATTTTAGTTTTAGAAAGGATTAAGAATAAGAATTATTTATTTGCAGGAATATGAGTAAGTAATACGTTGACACTGATAGGATAAGTTCCGTCATCACTCTATCTGACGACTGGTGTGCAAACATTTTAGTTCAAATTATATCTGATAAAGAAATCAATAAGATATGATGATACGAGTATTAGTTAGTTATGTTATTAGTTAGTTAGCAACGCAAGTGTTAAGCAATAATTTGATTACCACTTGCGTTAAACGGTAAAGGTAAATATCGTGAGGAAACCTGCATACCTAAGAGGGCTCCATAAAGTTTTCAATGGTGTGTGTAGTCCGCCAACCCGCAACCGGGCCAACGTGGTGGACTAAAGCCTCAACCCTTCTCATTCTGAATAGAGGCCCGTGCCCAGCAGTGAGACAGAAATGGACTAAATTTTTATTACAGGTAGCAGCATAATGGCCAATGCAAAATTATTTTAACCCTAACAGACAACAGACTGCAGTAAAGGGTTTCAAGCTCGAGTCTAAGTTTAGCTGGATTTGGTCGTTATACAATTTTGTTTGTTACTAAATTCGCCACTTCACCGTGTTGTTGTTCTCGTCTTAAAATTAATTTCCGTGTGGCAATAGTGCGTGAGATAGGCGCTTAGGCCATTAAACAGGCGTCGTGATTTTTACGGCATTGGCGGGCTTTCAAAATGTTTTCTATTCCTACATTCTAGAAACATCATTGGGACCGCTTGAACCAGATAATTCGGTAAATAAAAACTTAATTTTAACGCTCTTACAAAGATTATAAGTTTATCGCAGAATACTTAAACAGATTTACTTATCTGGTTTTTAAGTAGCTGTTAAGTATCATGCTGTCAGTCTGTCACTATCAATTTAAGGTGGTTAATAGCGACAGAATGACTTTTAAAATAAGTATTTGGGAATAATGATAATGTTTTAGAAACCATTGCATTGTCCAAAACAATTTGCAATTCTTTACCAAATTATTGTATATTTATGAGTCAGCGATGAGATTTGTATAGATCTTCAAACAATGCATAATTAATACTTCAATTACTTTCGATGATGTAAGATATGATTGTAAGTAGGTACGTTCATATTATAGTATTTTCCTTCGCGAAAATTATGAATTGTCTGTAAGAAGATGAAATGATGATGCCTAAATCGTATGCAGCGTCATCAATTTCTACGGAATAGGTGAGTAAGATTTTGTTGAGTAAAATAACATTGTAAGTTTTATGTCCAGCAAGATTTCATTACCATGACATATTTAAATTCATGTCGGTTACATAACTAGGTAAATAAATTCTCAGCGTTTATATTAATTTTGTTTGCAAATTATTTCGATATGCATAAAAAATTAAAATATCAACAGAAGCTAGTTGGCAAATAGCCGCATACAACACGAAAGTTAAAGTTTTCTTAACTAAAAGTCGTCAATAGTAATTGAACTTTTAATTGAATTGTACTGGGTGGTCGTAAAAGCCATATTAGTTTTCTACTTGGAATAAAACAGGATAGTTAAGATACCTTTATCTAAAAGACGATAAATACTGAACTTGTGTTGTAAACTTTTTAATAGTCTTTCAGTGCCGTTGGCAAGACTTGGAAAGCAGTATCATCCATATTGGGAGAACGACTCAACAAGAACTTTCTGCTGTCCTGGTAGCAGCGGTGGGGCAATCAACCATTTTTCACTTTTCGCTTTGATTAAGATTTATTAACCGTTCAAAATTGATAGGTATTTTGTGGTGTAGATGATTACTTGAAAGTTGTTTATTCAGTTATTTCATTAAAGAGTTCGCAAATATTTAGTTTTACATTCAAAACACTTAAGATGATTTAATCAGTCTCAAAAGCGTCAAATTACTTTTCTATAGAAAACGGAAAACAAAGTGACATTATTATAGTTTTAACAGCTGCTTCAGTACTATTGCCTGTCTAGAGTGTCTAGTCACTATACAATCAAATACAAGTAAGTTGAAAGTAAACCGATGTAAAGCATCACTCTTCTTTGCTGTTCAATTTGTCCGTAGTACAAAAATGTGCCTGTTTGTAGTGTATACATATAAACAGGCACATTTTACAGGTTAGGTACGTTTTTTTTGTATTTAATTTATTCTACTTTGTTCATGAAATACCTAGGTAGATATTCACTTTCACTTACAGCTCGCTTTATTTGAACTCCATTACAGAATACTGTTATTCGTTATTAGAATATTCTCCTAGTTCAGTCACCTTTTGTGCTTTTGACAAAAAAATCCAAATGACGAAACGTCTAACGGCTTGTTAGATGTTTATTTCACTTTATGTTGTGGTAGTCGCCAAATTTGTCGCGATTGCGATTTTATTAACGAGTAATAAATTATTGTAAGTAGCTCGAGGTCGCCTTCTGGTTTTTTTTTAGTCTAATTAGGTTTCATATATTAAATAACTAAATTTTAATAGGCACTTGAATGTAGAACGTGATTTCAAACGATACCGACATAAGGCATAGCTTAAGGTGCTAATTTGAGACGTGTTCAATACAGTGAATAGTTTCTTGGTGTTGTAAAATACATTGCAAAATAAGAAAAGAAGTTCAATTGAATCTGAATCTTTGCGAAAGGTGATAAGAAAATATAACACGATATTAATTTGTCATTATACCATATTATGTTGATACACTATTAGCAGTTTCTATACATGCATTCAGATCAATGTTGTTATATTATTATAACGTGAAAACAGTCAAGCTTAAAGGCCCATATTTTTGAATGACTAATACGGGCCTTGTTGTAAGTAGGTTTTATTTCGTTTCTTTCAATGTAGCCCATCCAGTAAGTAGGTTATGTCGTCACAAATTGCTGTCAATGAACAAATTATTGTCATACCTGTGATAGCGAACCGTCTGTTTATTTAAAAAATCAGCTTTCGTTCGCCTTTCGAATCACGTAATATTACTTAACCCGGCAATGTTCGAGCTTCGGTACCCTGTGGGTTGCCGACCGGTTCAGAAACCATCTTTAACAGTAATTCGGAAATATTTGTATGTGATAAAGGCAGTAGCGAGAGTTGGAATTATGTAAAAGCGTTGGAACGGGTTCGGTTCTGGTTGTAACTGGGTCGGCGAGCTTTCTGCGCGCGTGCAGGTCCCTGCCCTCGCTCGGAACTGCCGGCTGCATAGTTTACGATCCTGTGCATGCCTTTCAGTTGCAGCCCCAGCTAGGTGTTAAGTCAATACTTTTATATTATCGCTGTTTGAATAGCTGTTTATTGATGGCTGCTTGATTAATTTTATATGGTTCAGGAACCGTTGTGTAAAACGTGTAAACGTCAATGTTTTGTGATAAACAAACGATCAAATTTGATCATCAGTGTAATATTAAGGTAACAAGCTTGAAGAATAGTGGTTCATGCGTATAAAATGTACTAAATATAATTTTATATTACAACATTAAAGTTGATGGCATGATGGTTAGGCTTTTAAAGACACTTTCACCTAAATGCCGGTAATTTGAACTCCATCTTTATCAAGCCCTGGAGAAACTTAAAAATACAATATGTAGTTACATATTATAATACTATCCACTTCCATCTATCACACGGAAGTTTATCATCAGCATAATATTATGCAAACGTTGACGGGTCGTGATAATTATAGCAGTTTCTGATCTCCCCACACCAGTCTTTGGTGCTAGTCCATAGGTAATCGCGAGTGGTCGCCACACCCTGTACTTTCCCTGCGATCCCACGGTACACGGCGTTAATTTAAGTGGTCAGTGATCACCTGCGTTATGCCTCCGGGCGGATTTGCGACCACACGCATAGCTGAAGTCATTGACCGCGTGAGCTTTTTCAGGGTTAACATTTTTATGCTTCTTCAGATAAGAGATTTTCCGTCTTGTTATGAGTTTATTTTGATTTGAAACTCTTGGTTAAATGTAATAATTGATAATCCGATACAACATAAGTAGATATGTTTTAAATGTTTGTTTTGTATTTAAAAGAAAGTAACGTTTGATTTCAGCTAAACCCGGCAAAGATTTAACATTTTTGACATTTGAAACGAAAGCCATGTTTCAATCTTCTGGACAGTGAACGCAAATAAAACACTTTTAGATCAGTTGAAAGTTTCGGATCACTGTTGTTTCAGCAAAGATCAAGACACGCCTAATTTCAGCCGTCTGTAGATGGTTGCGTTCAGAAATATCACGTCACAGAATTGATTTTTGAAGTCATCCGACAACAAAGCACTGGCCCGAATCATGCAAGCAATTTCTCATGGCAAATATAAACTGTCACGCGTCCGCGACCTTCGCCATTGTTGTCAAGGTCGCTAATCACATCACACAGCGGAAACATTGCCGGAACAGCCCCATCACAGCGACAGCTGCCATATTGCCCGCCATAATTGCAAAAACGCGGGAAAACTAGTGCTGTCAACGAACCGAGTTTCATAATCGATTCATAGTGACTGTAATCACTCTGTTAATTGATGTTTTGTAATGAATCGTAGTTACAATAAAATGTATTGTTGTATGATTGGTGTGAATATTTATCCGTGAAGTTATGAAAGGTAAGGATTTATTGCAATTTATTTCTTCATTTGCGAATTCCATTTAGCTTCGGTAGTAACGTAAACTAAATAGTCGTACGCTAGGTATTTGTACATTTTATTATTTAGGGGAAATAACTTTAGAAATGTAAAAACATGTAGGTATTGTTTTTTTTTATTGATCTCTGGTCTATTTGTCTTCACGAAAAAGCCGATCAAGAAAAATGTTGTACAAGTTTAAGCAGAGCCGGATGTATAAACCGGTATAGAAGAGGCCTACAGCGAACAACTGTCATGCTTAATTTATTACATTAGGTACCTATATGATTTGAACGTACTTTTCGGGGAAGACTTTTCAAATTGAAGAAGATATTTTACTCTGTGTAGGTACATATGCAACTAAGGAAAAAAATGTTACCAGTGCTTTTAAAATTAATAAATCATAGAAGAATTTTGATTTACTGAATTATTTACGACTTCATTAACTTTATAGAAAACAAACTGTTGCTCACGGTTTCACTCACGCGTTTTATTTTTATCAAAAATGAAGGCGTCTAATAATGAAAGAATTTTTAGAATCGGTTCAGTAGTTCCAGTTCTAGTTCAAACAAACAAATTTTAGCTCTTTTTAAATATTAGTATAGAACAATAGATAGACAAACTTAAATGCAGATTTTGTAGACGATAATTACAAACTAGCGACTTTTGCCATTAGATAATTAACGTAATTTAGGCTAAAGTATTCCATATTTATTTATTCCTTTAAACATCATTTATTTCATAACTGCATAATGTATGTATTATATTATAAGGAACTTATTTAATATCGAAGTTGAAAAATAATGTTTGGCTAACATAACAATATTCTTTCGCATCACTAATCTACTGTCACCATTATCGACGATACCATTATCGACGATTTAAATATAGAACATTATTTTATTTATTTTTAAAGATTTAACCTCTTGCCTCTTGTTTAAATCATTATTACCATATTATTACACCCAACCATAAAGTTATTACCACTAGTAATAATAACTTTATGCACCCAACACCCAACCAACCCAACTATAATAATATTTTATGATTTCGTTTCAAATTGTCAGGGCGAACCTAATCTTAAAGTTGATGAAGACGATCCCTTTTTAAAATTCGAAATATAAAATGAAACTTACCAAGGCAATACAGCCTAGTTGTGAAGCGTCGTCCAATGTATCCGGGACACAGAGCACTGCACTTTAGTCGATTATCACCAGTTTGTTACTAACGCGAAGTTACTAACAAAAACACTTTTAACATTTCACAGTCAGCTTCTTCGTCACCAAGATTAAGTTCTGAAACAAAAAAAAATAATAATGAATTCACTATATTTTTGACACAGTATTATTCACATTATCTTTAAATTACTAAACTTGGCTACTGTCTGGGCATTTATGTATTTTTTTTTTTATAGAATGAGTTTATTTATGTATAATGCACGTCTGTAACGCAAACAATGAGAATAAAAATTACAATGGCTATACTAGTTCACCTCAATAACAAGCAGACATGTATATTGTATCACATTAAAATGACTATATTCACAAACAATAAACATAAAGAAAATACAATTAAGTACATACTTATATAAATACAGTTAAGTAGTTACAATAAGTTATTAATATTTATTATTGTATAGTTTAATGCACTTTTATTCTTTATTGTTTACTCTGCATTTAATGATTTTCTAAATTGGGCGGCGTAGTCATGAAAACTGTATTAGGTCAAGCCAGTTTCTATCAGCGATCGTGTCGAAGTCAGGCTCGCTATTGGGACATTTTCGACCAGATTTTCTCCTGTATCGTCAAATATTGAAATGTGTTGCATTATGATACGTGACATCGACACAGTTACTGCTGATACTTGTAAAAAAATCTTTTTCTATTTGTAATAGTTGTACGATATAATAAAGTACATAATGAAGCTATTACTCAACATGTTCATTTTTCCGAAGCCAATTCATATAAACCCATAAAATACAAAGATGGTGCTAATTCAGCATTGACCGCAACATTTCAAGCAAAGAAACAAGGCTATTTATCAGGTAATGTAAGAATTTTGATTACACTTTTCCTCGCTATGATTGCATTATAACTGTAATTCCCGTAATAGATAGGCAGTAAAATTATAATTGGATCGCAATGGACTAATAGACTGTGATTGCAATGTACGTTTCTATTGAGAAAAATATTGAGAGGTAATTTTTAATGGTAGGGGGGGGGGTTCAAGGTTTGGAAAGAGAATCTCCAGTTGGAGTCATAACTGTTCTAAACTCTCCAAGGTGACTGTAACTTGAATTATCAATTCTGAATAGCGTGCCTACGCAGAATTCACCATGGAAACTTTTAATGATTATTTTTGATCAGCAAGAGTCGGTAAGAGTAAAGATTATTATAGCACAGGACTACAGGACAGAGGCTAGGGTGTAGAAAGAGCCTCCACGAATAAAGAAACATGATATGGTGTATGGAGCTTCTTGCCGATATCTTCTCCAGGACCAACCCACTTGGAAGTGGGCACCTAGAATCACGACGTTTTGAAAGTGCCTGGAAAGGCCCAGTTGAAATAAAAAGCTTTGACTCTGATATCGTCTGGCGTACCTTGGGTAGTCAGCCTCGATCCCACCTTTGCTTACTGGCTAATCTTTCCACAAAGCATAAGCAATTCCCAAGTGAAAACTCGTGCCAAGTCGATAAAAAAAAGCACAGTAAAACCAAGACCTGACAAATGAAGTTAGGACACAAGATCCAGCATTCAGAATTTATATTTTCCCAAGTTATCCCGGATGCGGTTAGAAAACAAATGCACAATGAATCATGAGTATCATGACACGAAGGTCAGTGCATGACAAGAAATTATGAGTGCTACGTTTTTATGGCCTTCGCATATCGAGTTACAAGTATGCAAAACAATCAGTGGCTGCGCAAAATTTTTACTGGTATAATATTCATGACAAAGCGCATTTATTTCTGTTTTATTATAGCATTGTTGTTAAAATAGGTGATTTATATTTTAATTCAGGTCTAGGTATTTTTATGTACGTAAGTGGTTTTCTGTGGATAGAAGGACCGTTTGCTTTGTGACATGAGCACAGAGGCGAGTAGTTGACAGAGAAGGCGCAAGTGAATAATAAGTATAGGGTAACTCCCGAAAAAGCATTTGAAGCATGATCGATATGCTTGACAAGGCGATTGATCTAAATTTAGTATCCTCGACTCGTTTTTACTTAATTTTTCTCATAATCATCGCATTTAATATGATCGGCAATTAAAAAACAGCAACACGAACAATATTTTTAAAATAAAATAATTTGGTAAGAAAGGGATGCCTCAAGGTACAATACTTTGCCGTTTCCTGTTTTTGGACTGATCATCCATATTATGTAATATGACCTCGTATGGATTTTTCTTCGAATGTTGTATTTATATATCAACATCTCGTCCAACCTTGCTTTCGTTTAAATATAGACCCCGTATTTACGTTTCCAATTGGTTGTGTACACAAAACGTGGAAAATCCTCAATAACTATAATTATTTGCAACAACAGCGTATGAAATTCTCACTAACTTGACATAAATCACAAATCTGTGGATTATAAGTGTCACTTTACAACTGGTTTGGTTCAGTCTGGTTTTACTCGGCCCCTGGTCTCGGCTAAAATTATTACACTTATGGTAACCTTACATGACATGAATATATTCATGCTTTGTGGACAGGTTTGCCTTTTGGCGGGTGTATGTGGGCGATTCGTTGTTATTTGTGAACAATTTTCATCTATTAACTCAACCACACGACCGTTCAGTGTAGCCATCTATTAGGAGGCCCAATTCAGCAGGCGTGTACGGACTTTATAATAATGAACTAAACCACACCATCATAACATATCTCAATTACCGAATCGAATCATAGACATCATTATATCGACAGCTACGTATTTGTTTATTAAATAAAGCTAACATGCTCGTGCGAAGATGCTTCAGAATAAATTAATACCAGCATCTAGATAATTGAGTAGGTACCTTTATAACCACAACACCATAATACATTTAGTATGTAAACTCGGAAATTTTCCAAATAGCCCAAGTTATTGTCATAGTTATTAGTATTACATTACATACTAACAATCCATAATGCATACTCCAATACATAAGAAGTAATTAGGGTTAGTGGACACTGGTAATTATGGATAATTACCGGGCACAAATAATTCGGGTCAACTAGGCGCACGTTTTTCAAATATGGATACAAGTATTCGAGTCGATTGATACCGATAATAATCGAATCGTGATTCGAAAGGTATCAATACTGTCAATTGTTTTGAGACAATGATTTTATTGTTTAGGCCGTTTTGAAATTTACATGATATATCCTACTATTAATTCTGAATCGTTTCTAAATATCCTAACTGAAAAGGGTAATGATAAATCATTACAGTATCGATCAATACTAAATTATCTCATGTAAAGCAACGAATAGAGCAACCAAAACAGTGCCGATTAGTGTAACACCCATTCATGTCAAATCACCGGATCGATAATTCATTATAATCGATTATTAAGGCACACCAACACACAACAGTCAGCAACGCACGACTGACCACGAATTCCATGTCGCAAACATCATACGAAGCAATCGGTTGCGTTTGCACTAGATGCATGAGCTTATAAATTCGCTGATGCGTCGAAATTGCAACTGTTGCGAAGGTGTATTGTAACTGATTGGTTAATTGCTGTAATTAATAATTTTTACATGATAATGGAACTAATGGGGATGCGAAATTGAGTTGCAATTTTTTTTGGTACTTTTTTATTATGTTCTAGTAGTACAAATAAAAAATAACCAATAATCAACTCCCTTGGTCAGCCTGTGTAATGCTACCGTCTCACTATTGTGTGTAGAATTAATTTTACTGCTAAAACAAGCAAATTAACGAATTTCTCGGAAATCAACGGATTCAGACGATTTAATTGCGCTTAGAAGTAAGCTCCATAATTATAATTGAGTACATTTGATTGGTACAAAAATATAATCGCAAGGTCGTCTATCCTACCCTGCAAACGTCATTACATAATTATGACTAGACTAGAATTCTGATCTCGGATTCCAAATTTAAAATGTCAAATGGCTCGGCGTCCTCGTCACGATACTGTTGACCCACTGCTGCCACCTGCCGCTATTTACCAACTTTACGTAATTTATAAGAACACGTAATAGTGTAGACACGGCTTAAGAAATACACAAACTTCTGTATATTATTCACGTGCCGTATCTTTCAGTTAGTTTCGTAATTAGTTTTCAATATGAGCGCCCTATCTGTTTTATCTTTGATCTGTGATAAAATCGAACTGTCATTTAGTTTATTTTTAAATAAGTTTTTTAATGCGTTTTATTTTATCAATACTCCTATTTTATTGCGATTTATGGGATTTATGCGAGAATATCGCATGAATTTTATTTTAAAATTATTGAAATGAAATAATTTGAGATTGAAAATTAGCCAATCATGATCACTAGTAGTTTTTAAATCTCGTTTTCTGTGATAACAAGTTTTTGAAACCAGTTAAAAATCGTAATAAAGTATTGTTTTTTACATGCCTGTATAATGGTGAATGCGCACCTACACGCGACGAAAGCACCGCACGCGCCTATTGAATCGAATTTTAGTATTCTTTGTATGTAACTATATGCAACCTCGGGCACATAGCACCGTACGCGCCGCATTTTTGTAAAATGCTGTAGGTATACCAATTACATACACTTTTGCGAATGACATCATCAGATTCGGTGCGTACAGCGCGTATTGCACGGGCGGCACGATTCTTATGACGTCATCCGCATTCAGCCCCAACAATTCTGCGATTTGGAAAATACTGATCGTTTGGCGCATTCGGTGCGTACAGTGTGTTCGATGCGAATAGGTACACGAGACCATCAGCAAATTCGATTCCTACAGCGTCGCGTGCGGTTCGGCGCGTGTAGGTGAGCATTCACCTCAAGTCTCGCTGTCACAAATTATATCCATCTAATTTAAAAAAGTTTTAAAAACCTTCTACAATTTAGCTTGTACCATGACAAGTAGGTAGAATCGTTATGACCCCGACAGAGTTACTGGTTTTTCGTCAATCCATAATATCGATAAAAAATCGAACAGAACAGTGTATCGGCTTTAACACATAGCTTGTCGAACGATATGACGATGGCCTTTATAAGAACGATTACCTAGAGTCGTAAGAAGAAAAGTTGGCAGACTAGCTGGAAGATGGACAAACAGCAGAAAAAGGATTGCAGGAAACTGGTCAAACAAAAATCCTTTATTCTGTTCTACTTATAGTTTTCACGTGAATTACTTGACGTAAACAAAACTGTCCTTGTATGTTGAAATATAACATTTATTACTCAAAATGAATCTACGTAATACCTTTAGGTAATCTACATATTACTTATTACTAGGAAATATCTTTAGAAATATACAACAGTGAGGTAATATGTGTTTTGAATTATACATTTATTACATATTCCGTCACAAGATGACATCTTGAAGTAGCACAGCTCACTAAAATGTATGTTTTTATAACTCTACGTGCAATAATGTTGATCGATATTGTAGGTAAATTAGAAATTATGTACGTTTGCTCTTTATGTAAATATGTGTGGTTTATTGACGGAAGTTAATAAGAAACACTTACGTCAATTAATTGAAACGAAACAACCGTTCATGTCTGGAGTGTGAAATGTTTTTTTTCACGTCCGCATCACATGGACATTGCGGACTCTCTGTCAAAAATGCTGGCACCCAAAATTTGAAAAAAGAATAGTAGGTATCTAGATTTATGAAAACATTAAGACCCAAAAGATTTAGGATCTTAGTCGAGCTGTTTGAATGTAAAAGGGTATTTGAATCAAGTAATATCAGTGGGCTATCAATGGGTTTCACGGGTGAACTTAGCGACACCCTCTCACACAGATTAATGCGATCTCACGGTCGCATGTTGAAATGTAGTCCTGACGACGATCAATTAGATTGTATCATATTTAATAAAATGTACCTATTACTTTGTAAATGGAAACCCCTAACCCAAATTAATTTGTAAAATAATATCTAAAGATTATCCTTGTCTTGAAAACTTACGATTAAAATTCTGTATGTTCTTTTTTGTGTGTCTTATCCACGCCCGACTGTTTTATTTAGCATAAAAGCCTACAGAATCAGTAACTTATTATTGACCGAAATCTTTTAATACTGGTGCAGGTTGGAAGGTTAGTAGGTACAGATAGTGGCATCTACGAAGACACGCCCCACCCTTTCTCCTAATCGTTTACAGTGCAAGTGTGTAATGTTCTGTTAATGTGTTAGTTCTATTTTTAACCGACTTCAAAAAAAGGAGGAGGTTCTCAATTCGACGCGTAGGTATGTTTTTTTATGTTTGTTACCTCATAACTGTCGACTGGGTGCACCGATTTTGATGATTCTTTTCTATTTGAAAGCTGGTGCTTCCTGATTGGTCCCATTTTAATTTGGTCCAGTTCTGACAATGGAATCCATGAGAAAACCATATAAGTCTTAGTATGTGCGCGACAAATGGTCGAATAACTCAATATCACGCCAACCGATTTCGATGATTCTTTTTTTGTTTGAAAGGGTATACTCCCGAAGTAGTCCCATTTCAACTTGGTGAAGATCTGATGAAGATCTTCGGAGATAGACAATGGAACTCTTGAATGAATAACAGCACATCACTCGCGATTGCTGTAATCTCATGTTTATGTATTGTTTATGCCACTCAAAAGTGAAAAATAAAATAAACTTTAAAAAAAACCAAAAACCGACTTCAAAAACTAAAAGGTATAAAATAATTTTCTTAAAAAACTTATCAGCTTCTGAAGTCGGGGCCTTTAATTCTTCAATGCACCTAGCTTGATAGTGGCACCGACTTCAGAAGCTGATAAGGTTTTTAAGAAAATTATTTTATACCTTTTATTACACACTAATTATCTATGGTCATCATACTCATACTAAGATGAATTGTCCAATCACGAGAAAGCGTCACAGTCAACTGGAAAAGATGCTCTCGAAAAATAGTGGGGCAGGACTTCGTGCATGGCACATGGTATGGATATCTATACAAAGGTTAACTGTTAATATTACAGTTTAAAAAAAAAACTAAAGAAAACGCTTTTGTCATCCAAACTAAACGTGTATGCAAAATTTCAGCTCAATCGGAAACCGGGAAGTGGGTTAAATTTAACTTCCAAGATTTTTTTACATAGTTAGTTAGTGAAGGTAGTGAAGCTAATAAAAGCGTTTTAAAAACTAGAGTTACTGAGCAAGGTACTTTTAGCTAACAAACTCGTTGTACTGACCACGAGTGCGAGGCAGGCTGCATTCAGCCTACATTTTAGAGTAAGGTCACAAAGGTTGTATTGAAACATTTTTGTGGTTTTAGTAACTAAAAGGCTAGACTAAAATGCTTGCATTGGGCACTACTATTTTCATCAAGAAAAGAAATAAACTTTATTCCTAAATCAAAAATCTTTTTCTTATTTTAAATAAAGAACAAACTTTATTAGAAACGTATTTAATTTTAAATTCAATAAAGTAAATTAACAAAAAAGTTTTATCACAAAAATATTGATTACCTTTTCTTGACAAAATTTCTCACGAGAAATGCTTTACTATTACCATGATAATAAATTCACATGTCTATAGCCTTTGGCGATATAAAACCCCCTGTACCTAGAACCAAATCATCAGTCATTGTATTATGACACCTGACTGTAATTACCTCTTATTCTACATTCTCACGAGTCTATTCATCATTTGGTCTAGAAAGGCAGGAATACCAGCAATTGAATACTCCTCCGACCATCAATCAGCATTAACTTCATGATATCCTGGTCTCGGTCAAGGCTTATAATTAAATTCCTTAGTAATTACTAAGACACGAAGTTCTAATGTGGGTAAATAAAAGAAGTAAATGTATTTACTTATTTGTGTATATTTTAAATTTAAAGTTTTGAAGTTAGTTAGTTTATGCTACACCGCGGACTACCCTCGTTTTTTAGATCCTGTCCTGTCCATTCAAAGGTTTGTAAGAAATGGTCTCTTGCGATAGACCGCCCATTGTACAATCTTGAAATTTTAATTGTAATTATTATTATCTTTGCCCTTTTTTATGTGTACAATAAAGAGTATTTCTATACTATTATTTGACCCTATGCATGGTCAAAACGTTCGCGTAGATGCAGAATTGTCGCATTTTTTATAGGTGAAACTAATACGAAGACCAGTATTATTTTAATTAGTTGTATTTTGTGATGACATTTAATTAGAAAGAAAAATCATTTATTCGGACTAGACATCAGACAACAAACTGCACAAATATAAAAAAGTAACAATAAAAAAAAACAATGTGCTGTCGGTATGCCAGTACCAAGTCGGAAAATGGAAATGGAATGTAATTAAGGACAGCACATTGCTTACCAACTAGGCTTCGAACGTAAATTTTTTATGAGTCTACCACAGCAAAATTTTCGGCAATAGAAGCTTTAGAGTTCCGGGTATTGAAAAGGTAGAGCTTAGCGATGCTGGCGCATGCGTCATAGAGACTGGTGAGCTCGTAACTGCCTCCTATTCTCATTCACATTGAATTACATTATTCTCGCAGCTCTTACCATAACATTGTGCTTATCAAGATTGTAATTTATTAATTTAATAGAGTTTCTTGCTGGTTCCTCTTCATGGATCTACTATTTAGAACCGCGCACCTAGAGTCTCGACAGTTCATAAGTGCCTGTATCTGGCTTAAATGACTTAAATATCTATTCTGTTGAACCAAACTTAATCCAGTAATTTTCAACATTCATTTAAGGACACTCACTGAAAGACTTTCACGCACTTACAGCTTTAGGTAGGCATCTTGTTTCATAATAGTAGAGAATGGTAGGTAAGTAATAATTAAGTATAAAATAATTGTTATGGTCTAACAATGTCCAATTGTCCATTGATGTAAAATAGTCATAAAAGATTTTACGAGTTATTGGAAATCCTTCCTTCATTGTATAGTGAATCATGCAACAATAGAACCGGTTGAAAAGTTAAATGGTATTTATTAACTAAACTACCATCAATTTGCAATGATTTATTAAAAATAGAGTCAGCAACCTTTACGGCTC
The DNA here is from genome assembly GCA_932294325.1 of Allophyes oxyacanthae. Lineage (NCBI taxonomy): Eukaryota > Metazoa > Arthropoda > Insecta > Lepidoptera > Noctuidae > Allophyes > Allophyes oxyacanthae. Next base: position 5,324,080 of record OW028611.1, read on the forward strand.
CAATTTGTGGTATGCCAGAAGTGACGTCAGACAACACTCAATATGATGCACCCATTGAAGAATCTATATATTAATACGTGAAGAGAAAACTTTGTACCCCTTTTTCAGCATATTGCGGGCACGGAGGAGTGTGAGATTTGGCATAGTTAAAGTTTGTATGGAGAAGGACTGCAGAAAGCTAAAATTTAAATATATTAGTGGTCACAATTCGAAAATTGCGACCACTAATTTCAATTAAGTAATTGCTATAAGGATTTAGTTGGGACTAATGTCAAAGAGTTTTGAATTGATTCATTACTAACAGCTTTGGACAGAACAGACCTTCTATTAAGAAATGGAGTTATCACTGGACCATGAAGTGATTCTAACCATAGTATACAGCGTTATTGAAAAAATACCGGAAACCTCTTAACACTAACTTTGTATTAAGACCCTGAACTACGTTTGTTCTGCAGCTTTTCATAATTTGAACCCCTTTTTTTCTACAAAAATATGAAAATGCTCTATAGTTTACATATTCTAATTGAGACGGCTGAGACATGAAATGAAATGGAAGAGATCCTTTGATGATGGTGTACGTTAGTCTTAGTATCTATTAGCTATTGTGGCTATTTATTTACGTAAATCAAACACACGAAAATTATTATATTACCTAACCTGTCAATTTTTGTTCATAGTCGTAGAACAAACGTTGTTGCATCATGATATGAAATTGGTATAGTACTCGCAAATCTTTATGAGTCCTGAACTGAGCTCTGAAATCTCTCTCTCTCTCCCTCTAGCACCTATAATAAGCGTACTATTATAGATGCTAGAGGGAGAGTTCGAGGGCTCATAAAGTTTCGAGTATTTTTCCAATTACCCTGTATATGTATAATCAAGAGATAAAACAAACCCTCTCAGAGTTGTGATGACACAAAACTTATACCTAATGGAGTCAGCCAGAAAGAGCTTATAAAACGTAGGAACAAGGAAGGACCTATTAAAACAGTTCTACCTGATTGTATACCTGCACTAATGCCAATGTCTATCACTCAAAATCTGTTTAAAGTCAGCAAAGTTATCTGCGTACGATTTGGAGCAATAATTGAATAGTATGGAGTTGGTTGGCGGTTGCAATGCGAAAGTAAGCGGCCGGCAACCGGTCGCTCGAAGGCCGACCGCCCGCTTTTGTCTAACGCCTGTACGCAAGTTAGGGGAGATAGCGGGAGCTGGGAAATAACTAGTAAAAAAAGGGTAATAGTACAATCTAAAAAGGAATTGATTTTAATCCATCCATTCAAAATTTAAGTGCTAGGCACTCGGTGTAGTAATTGCCATCCAGTCCTATCCAGTGTCTAATCTTTTAAATCTTTATAATGTTTCTAAATTTACTTTTTCTTTCAGCTGATCAGTGTAGTTTCTTCTTGGTATTCCTCTTTTTCTTTTTGCCTCTATTTTCCCTTCTATAATGTTGATAACGAACGTATCGTACCTAATCAAGTGACCAATCATGCTTCCTCTTATTTTTCTGTGTGTTTCAACCTTTGTCTTTTCTATTTTACTCTTCTTAGTATCTTTTCGTTGGTCACTTTTTGTGTCCAGGTCACTTTCTCCATTCGACGCCAACACCACACTTTAAAAGCTTCTATCTATCTTTGATTTTACTCATAGGCCGTAAATCAGCAAAAGATTTGTACGAGGTAGATAGAGCCTATTCGTAAATGGGCTGGATTTGTAAGGAAGCACCGTACTTTGTCAGAATACTGGCGTAAAGTTACTATAATATGTTGCAGCAAATAAGTACAAGATAACCACAGTCAAGAACGCACCAGAAACAACAGAGATGGCAATTTAAAATTAAACTTATTCTTCATAATTACATATTATATCATTAGTAGTGCTAACATAAATGAAGAGGTTTTATGACTAAATATTGTTTCAAATTTTCCTAATCAAAATTAAACCTTCAAACTCTACAATTTTATACCACGCGCAAAATTGCAGAAATGCAGCCGCAAAAACGCATAGTGCACGCTTGCAAGCCGCACTACAGCCGAAACATGTTGTGTCTCACTCACACAGTAGACCCGTCCTTGTCGCACCAGAGCACCTTGTTTGTAAATACAGCATTGGGAATAAGGTGGACTTTGGGACAATCCCGGAGAATAAAAAAGAGGGAAAGCATTTCAGAGGCGTAAATCCAATTGTGCGTTGTTAAAATGAAGTAAAAGATATTGGTACTTTAAAAAGCTTGGAAGGGAGTAAGCAATGGCAATGGTAATAATATGCTTGCTGTACTTTCCGAGTCTAAAGCTAAACCTATTACTATATTTTGATGCGGTTTTGTTTAAACTGACGAATCCATCTGTCCTGCTCACGACTAATTTAATGAAATCTAAATTCAATTTGAGGCCCATTCAATTTCAAGAGCGCTATGATAAACAAGATGATTATGATGTCGCAGAATTAAAAAGATAACAGACTAAAAAGATATATGACATCATCAGCACAAAATATGTTTCATTTTCTATACACTCCGGAGAAACTATAGAATATAATAATTTGTGTGTGTGTAAGTAGAGATAAAGTTATATATTTTACCAGTTGTTTTATCAATACAGGATGTGAAAATTATGGGGTGCGTGAACACAATGTAACTATGGGGTAGCGATTAAACGCCATCCTTCTTGTTATTCAATCATTTTAACGAATTATACTTAAAAATGATGTAAATAATAGCATTTTTAAAATTCCTGGAATGAGTAAAGAGATTAATGCCAGGGTACTAAAGTCTATTATTGGTGAAAAGGATGAGTATTTTTTTTATTTAATTCTTGAAGATCCCTTTACACCTAAAAATAATCAAAATTCTAGTCTACTAAATCAAGGAAACATAGATTTTGAATAAACAAATTAATACAATTTTTTTACTTCGTTTGCTCTCATCAAAATCTTTATGTAATGACTAAATGCTACACCTTACCTACGTTTTAAGCTAAAGGCAAGTGCAGTGCTTTGTTATATTTCATGATGACCGTCATGTAAACTTTTTGTTTTTGAAACATTAGCCTTGGCTTGAACACTGGAAGAAGATCAAAGTAAATCAAACACTAATGAGCTAAGGTCATTGATTCTACCTTTTTTGATCTCCTAATTTGATCAAAAGTTTAATACCTAGTTGTGCGAAAGATGATAAAATCATTTGCACAATTATAGCCATGTTTTATCCTTTTGATGACTTTCAACTTGCTACTCAAAAAACCAACTATTATAAACACAAATTACATGAATATAATTTCGTTACGCGAGTTTAACTCCATTTTTTGTTTTCAAACACAAATCGCATTGTTTGTCTATTTAATGACCAGTTTCTTTATTTTACTTATACTCAATTAATTCAGTTTAGTCCATTAACATTTATTTATAACGCTTTAAAGATTTTTGCTTCATTTTATTCCGGATTATTTTGCAAGGAATGGAAACTTTTGCATCAAAACAGTTAACAGGTTCTTGAGTTGGAACACTCTTGACCTTCTTTTTATGGTGGTCTGTATTTAGTGGACAATGTTCATTCGCATCCTTATACAGTCTTTTATTTGTCAATGTTTTTAATTTATGGGCAAAGTCGGTGATAATATTTGCCTTTTTTGGTAGGTATTCTTTATCTTTGTTATTGGTTTGAATGAAAAACGATATTCTTGTTGTAGTATTTAAAATTGATGCAAGTTTTCAATCTTATATATCTCTGTACAAGAGAGCCTCATTTTATAGTTAAATAATTCGTGGAAGTTCTATCTAATACTTGATTTGCCATTCTACTATGGCTACATGGTGTCAGTTTGTCACTAGATAGTACCTACGAATTGTTCAACTTTGAACACATCCTACTCCCATTGAATTCAAGTCAATATAATTTCAAATATTACTTTTATATAAAGATTTTCTCTGTTTTTGTGAGCTCTCATAAGCATGATATCTAATAAGTATGTATGTATTTGCCAAATCATCGTGTTACCTATTATTGACACTCACAAGTGGTTGCGGTGTGTACTCACCAAATTAACTCACTATGATATAACAGCTCTCTCACCCAAACTTGTCAAATATGACGCGACTAGCAAATTGATTTGCCTTTCCCTCTGGTTTATATCCGTGAGCTTGCTATTGATTCATATCATAAATCATGTAGAATATTAATCTTTTATGTTGTTAATTATTTTCAAGTCAGTTCATGTATCTTGTTTATATTTTTATAGGTAGAAGCAGCTGAAGTACTAGTTTAATAACATTCGGTTATTATGAATACGAGTACTTCTTGGTTTATTTTTCTGTACATTAAAAATTAAGACTTAGAGCTGCAGACGGCGTATTTTTAACGCGTTGAGGACGACGCGCAATTTACGAATGTAATTTATGTACTAAAATAGACTAAACGCATCTGTCACTTTCTTTTTCTAATATTGAAACAGAAAGAGACAATCATCCTTATTTTAGTTGTCATGTCAAGGCACGCAGCCGAATCGATACCTATGTCTCGGTCGATAGAACGGTTTAAAATCATCGGCGTTTAAGAACTCAGGAGCTGATTTTAGATCATAGCTAGAAACAGTTGTAGTACTAGTAGTTGATAACACTCTGTCAATTTGAATACTTTCGACTGAGTTTTTTATTCTGTACCTACATTAGAGACTCTTTAACAATGTATCGGTCGACGGAACGATTTCAAATCATAGCCGAAAAATAAATTAGGAGCTATTGCGAACGCTACCTGACATTTGACTTTTACTCTGCCAAATGAGCCAAAGTTATGCCATTGAGTCCATTCGATGTGGCGTAAATCCCCAAACTTGATATTGAATAACATAATGACACTATTCTATTTTTGAGATCAATATTTATTGATTTGTATAATGTCTTAAAAAAAATTCAAAACAGATACACAGTTTCACACAGTTTTAAGTTTAACAATTGACGCTAAAAGTTAGATCCAATTGTTGAAACTGTCCAAGTATTAAAAACAAACTGCACTATCGCCACGGTACGAAGATGACGAATTGTGGATCGTTTTTCTTGTTAGGCCTACCGCAGACGAGACATTTTTTGTGCGATCACTTTGGAGCACTTATTACTTTTTTCCGATAACGGTAAACTTCCCACGGGAATTCTTTTTAAGTAGCACTACAAGCTGACACTTTGCGCCTATTTGATGTTCAGCCGACTCTACCGGCATCAAACGATGTGCGCCGCGGAATAAATCGCACAAAAAGTCGTTTGTAGTAGGCTTTATTATTATCTAATTACTGTCGCAACACAATTTTTATCATATTCATATTATTATTTCCTAATACATATTATATTACATGCATTTACCAACTTCGTGCTACCATCATTACATAAGCTACATACGAGTATTACGCGTAAATATTGTAATTATTACTTGTATAAATAGCTAGTACCATGTGTGTGAGCGTGATGATAAGTCACGGCGAAACGTTTAGCATTCCCACAAAAACTACTAACAAATCTTGATACTTTGTAATGTTTATTACGTATCCATTTACGTATTTATACAAAAAATCCTTTTGAGATGTATTTGGGAAATCCTAAAAAAAACTGTTTATGTAATGTTTGTAGATCTATTTTGATGTAAGTTTGAAAATGGAGTTCCTGGAACGCAATTTTAAATCGCTCGTGTAAAAGAGCTTCCGAGTTCGTAATTTTGACCGCGTAATTCCAGAATGCTAACTTGGTTTTACGAGTTTCCGAGACTCCATTTTGGGATTCAACTTCCATTATACGTGACTTTACGCCAAGAAATGATTTTATAGTATATTATTATAGTAATTATTATTTAATTTTCTCATGTAAGTTAATATTGGTTAATATGTATATTCTTATGAGAAATAAAGTTATCTCAAGCCTGATTAAACGTGCCTTTAGAAGGATATAGCAGGAGATATGTAATACCTACACAAGTTAATATACTTAGGGCCGTTTTCACCGACAAAATAACGGATGTTTAAAATTAAATCAGCCGATTACTCATACAAAAATTCATGTTTAAACAGCTGATTATGCTCTAATCGTCTGTTATGTTATCGGTGAACTTAAGCCTTAGGCCCAAGTTCACCAACAACATAACAAACGTTTAGTGGAAAATCCGCCGTTTATACATGAATTTTTATATCGGCTGGTTAATCGACCGATTTCATTTAAACCATCTGTTATATTGTCGGTTAACATAGCCTTAAGTAATTGTAGTCTAACGGTAAAGACGTTGGCCAGCCATCAAAGGGTCATCTGTTCAAATCCCGCTCAGTTGAACTGTTGCGGTGAACCCTTTCCTTGTTCACGCATAGTAAGCTTGGTTGGAGGGGATATCTACTTAGCTTTGGTGATGCACAGTGCCTTTTTAACACGCTTTTATTAGCTTCACCTGTAACTAACTAACTATGTTAAAAAATCTTGGAAGTTAAATTTGACCCACTTCCCGATTTCCGATTGAGCTGAAATTTTGCATACACGTTTAGTTTGGATGACAAAAGCGTTTTCTTTAGTTTTTTTTTTAAATATAATATTTTTTTATACATAAAACATGTTTTTTTTCCTTCAAGCCTAAGATTTCCTTTCTTTTTGCCTTTAAGGCAGCCCTATTTTGGAAGCACGAAATAAATATAAGGTACCTATGGATTTACTAATAAACTATAAGTTTAGTTAAATAATAATAATCAAAAGAAACCTGGCTTAAAAGCTTTCGATACAGATTTAGATTTCAGTACAAAGCAATTAAAATGTTGTCACTTGGTAAAAGTTCATACAAACTGGTCATGTCCAATCCATCACTTCACATAACCCGAAAGTTACATAATAGTGAAATAATAATAATGATTACTATAAAATCGTCGTTATCGTTCGTATAATCCGTCCATTAGCAGCATAAGTATTGTTATTAGAACATTTCTTGTTTCCGTTGGCGAACGTCAAAGCTCATTATGCTCGGAGCTTGCGATATGCTCGTTGAAATCTTTTCTTAAGACGTTCTATGCTATGAGAAAAATCTCTCAAGTTTTTTTTACTTGCAGCACTTATTTTATTTTTTAATATTATTAAAAAAAATGCCTTAATTAAACGGAATGGTTAAATATTTTAAAATAAAATAATAATAATAAAAAAAAAACACTAACCCGTAAAAAATAAAGTACCACACAAAAAACAACACAGGCACAAAATCCTCAGAAAATGTTCGTTGCACAGCACTTCGATATTTAAATATTTGAAATAACGGTCGGACGTTCCGCGTTCGATTTTCGAAGCGGCGGCGAAGGCGGCGCGCGCGCGAATGGCGTCGTGTCACGTGCAGGCGCTGAGCGGCACCTGTTACCCAACCGAGTTGAATAGGCTGTGCACCCCAACGCCGGGTTTTTTTCCTTTTCCGTTTCCTTTTGATTTTGAGGCGATATCTTGACTTTAGGGGGACAGGTTGAACTGTTGTTGTAAAATAAAGTATTTTTTTATTATGAACAGTCCGTTTTTCGTAGTGGTGTAAGTAAGTGCATAAATTCATGTAGTGGCTAGAGGTAAGCCCAAACAATACACAGATACAGCCGATGAGACATTACCTACTGAACTGTTTTTTTACGATATGCTTGCATATAGAGATATTTCCAGGTTATTTATTAATTATCAATAGCTAGTACAGAATTGTGAATATGGAATTTAAATCGACTTAAAATGGACATAGTTATTTTATTTTCGTCCTTAGGTATAATATAATTTGTAGGCAATTGCCTTGCAAATTCCGGCAAAAATATACCTAATTAGAGATTGTTTCACGATTAAATAAACATAGAAAGGGTTATACTAAAATAGTATGGTTTATTTATTTAGCAACTAAAATAATCCTTTCTAATTACTTAAAACGAACACAAAACAAAAAACGGCAAGGTCAGATTAACTCAAACTTTCAATAAGTTTTTAATACGGAAGAACAATATCCGTTACATAAATACGTTTCAATAATTAAGATTGCTATAATGGCGCCACAGACAGTCAGTATTTTTACAGTATCATCAAAATATTTTGAATTTTTGACGTTTCAATGTATTTTGATATGTAAAAACATTAGATACTGTGCAATTATTTAGAGAATACCGAGTGCAGCTGCCAATTACTTGCCTCAAGAGGTCTCTTGCCACTTTAAATTATTGGATAAATAGATAAGTACTTTTAATACTCAAGTTGTGATTATAACGATTCATGGTAAACATAAAAAGATATGGTAGGCGTCTAATTACAACCACTTATATTATATAGACCAGTCTGTTACTTCCTGTAGTTGAGCTAAGACGAACCTCAACGAAGGATATGCGGTACTTATACACGGACATCCATAGATATTTTATTAAAAAATTATATTGTGTAGGTTGTAAGTAATAAATCTTACAATAGAATTACGTGTTTTTAATAAAATAAAATAAACTAGATTTCATTATTTTCTACAATTAAGTGTAGAACTTTCATTAATATTTCATACTGGACTATTCAGAAACATCCAAACTTTCACATTTATAATATAAGTAGGATAGGAAAGGAAATAGGATAGGATAGGAGAGTAGGATAATCAAACAGAAGGTGCCAGTTATAAACTGGAAAAACGTAAATCAAAACACGTTTGAAAAAATTACTTTCTGCTGAATACTGAAACACAACTCAATTTTAAAACCGTCTCAGAAGTCATTTTGTCGCTACTGTCCACCTTTAAATGACAGTGACAACACGAGACTTAACGGCAACTTAAACTTGACATGTGTATGAATCTATGAATGAGTATTCGGGGTTTAGTAATATGGTAATATGGGAAAGAAAATAAAGAATTAAAAAAAAAAAATGTGGAATTGTGCATGTCTAGTGTTTATTTTTACGAGTGTTTTTGGTTTTCATGTGTAATGAAATGCAGGCTTCATATTATCTCCAGATATCTAAATATTCTTATGTTGGATAGCGTAACAAGAAATAAACAAACATCCAGTTGGAGTCTGATATTTTGTAAGCCTTATATTTAAGTAATCTAATTCATCAATTCGAGTAACAGCACCAACAATACTAAGCATTATTTAGACGAAACCAGCAAACCAAAGCTGCAAGCTTTTCAATTCGTCCGGCTAACAGTCGGTGTTGCAAAAGCTCGCTCAGGTATGGCGAGCTTATCGCTCCTGCGAATACTCGGAAATACTCAGAACCCGCGAGCATTACCCGCTTAGCGCTTACCGACGCGTTCCTTCCTTAGATTTAGCTTTTGTTATTACTTTTAAAGCAACTAAAACAATAAGTAAGAAGGAGGATTTCAGTTTCTACTAAAATCTGGTTATAGGTACCTACTTTAGAAAATGATTTGAATATACAAATCCACTGTATTTCAGATCGGTTATATACAGGATATTTTTTATGTAGTGCGTAAAATTTGCAGTGATTCAGTGTCCGTTCTCAAATGCAACTGCAGTACTAAAATTCACTCCAAAACAAAATAAAAATTTGATTTTGTATGGCTTGCACTAGTAAATTATGCGTGACCCCCATACTAAGTCGAATTTTCGCTTTGTTTTAAAGTGTATCCCAATAATCCGGTTGCATTTAGGAACAGAGACTGAATCACTGTACAAATGTTATGCACACTACATAAAAAAATATCCTGTATACCTATTATATTTATTCTATTATATATATTATATTTATATAATAATATTATTAAGACTCATCTAAATCGGCCTAGAATCCCAGTAAGTAGTAAGGCAATTTTGAGACTATCACGGTTTTGTTTATCCAAATTGCCCCAGTATCCGGACCTCCACTTTCCACATCCAGTTTAACAAATACCTTCTTTATTATTACGTTTATCAGAATTATCTAATCGCATTTCAGTTAAGGTGATAAATTACACAAAAGGAATTGTTCGAATTCTTTGAAGACTGACAAAACTACAAACCTATTCATATTTTTTACATCATTCTACGGTTGCTAAAGACAATGATTTCGGTACCTATCTGCTTTCGGTAAAACAATTGTAATGTTCCCTTTTGTTTTCGATCGATAGTTAATCATAGATATTATTTTTGTAAGACAATCAAACTATGACTTTACAAGATACAGCAAAGAAATAACATCTTCTAAAAAAAAAAAAATTTTATTGGATCCTGTTTCGCAAATAATAAAAAAAAAAAAAAAAAAAACTGATATTATTTTAATTTCGTAGGTTACTACGCTGTCTTTTTACAGTCGACTTCAATAATAAGTACCCACTGGGAAACGATGCTCATACACGAATATGACGTAAGAATTAGTAAGGGTTTTCACGCACCACGTAGGTGAGCCAAGACCAAGACAAGATCACTGGCCACATAGTCCAGATGTTACACAAAATTTCCATTCCGTACTAGACGCACCGACCAAATGAATCAGCGGGTCTACCGCGAAACTAAAATGGTAATAAACACGAACTCTAGTACTTAATAACTTCATTACTATCGTGAGGGATTAAAGAAATTAAATTCGAGCTATCTTTTAAGAAAATTACTAATCATGAAGTTAGGACTCCCAACTTCATGATCGGTAAAATTTAGGTAGGTCACAGCTTGTATCCTGTGGTCTTGGTAGCTTTGTACTACATTTGGATAATTTCATGAAGGCACGTGAATCATTGCAATTTGAATCTTAAGTCAAGGATATAAAGGCTACTGGACGAGTCATCGTGGAATGATCCTACTGTAGTACGCGAGAACCCTGAGGGGTGGTATGGTAACTACATGACTCTATAAAGGTGTGTATATGCGTTTATGGTTAATAATGGGTGTATTCTATAAAATTTAGCTGCTTTGACTTTCATTGGGGCATAACATGTAGTCGGTGTCTTCAATTACAGTAATTGGTCGAGTGTGCGAGTCATGGCTCCAATTATAGAAAGCTTTCAAATATCCGAGCTCCGTAATACGCCATAATCATGATTGACTGACGAGAAAATAAAATTGTAGTTTTAATGGGTTTATAAAATTGTGATTTTATCGCTAAACAGCTTGAAGTGTGAAAGATGATTGTGTTTATCAATTGTTTTTATTCATTTTATAATGATTTGACGTAGTTTGACAGCACTGTATTGTCCATTGTGTATAGAGCTTGTCTAAATCAATTTACTATTAATCTACGTTTTGTTTTTAATTAGACGTCGTATTCTTTGTTCGTGCTCAGTTAGGACCATAGTACACTAGTAATTATTCGCAGCAGAATGGCGCGTTGTCGCTTTCGTTGGATGCCTTTTGCTTATGCATTACGATGAGTGCAATATTTCGTTAACATATCTGAAACGACTTAATATTCACCGTCTGTACAGGATATTTTATTATGTACCTACTGCGCAAAATTTGCAGAGTTATTCAGTGTCCGTTCCCAAATGCAACCGCAGTACTAATATTCACTCCAAAACAAAATATGAATTTGATTATATATTGCTTGCGCTAGTACATAAATTATGCGTGTCTCCCCCATTCTAAGTCGAATTTTCGTTTTGTTTGAAAGTGTATCCCAATACTGCAGTTGCATTTAGGGCCAGAGACTGAATCACTACAAATAAAGCGCACTACATAAAAAATATCCTGTATAGAATATAGGAATGAGAATTCATGTGTCATTAAGTCCAATGACATTTTACAAATAGACGCGTTGCCCGCACTCTATATTGGCAAGATAAATGCAAGGTAAATGCCCTGCACCCACTGAGAGAATGAACATGCAGCAGCTAATGTCACATAACTAAACGTCTATATTCATCTTTTTCTAACAACGGACATGGCGTATGGTGGTTTTCCTTTTCTTTCCCCTTCTTCGCGCACTGTATAATTATATGTACTGCTATGTAGCTATAGTTTACGCCATTTTGTAGTGCATTAATGTTGGTGTATTGTAAAATGTCATTGATTAAGTCTTCGTATTTACTATCGTATCATTTACAAGTCGAATATCATGTTATGTAGGTTGCACACATGACAATCAGGCCCTACCGTCCTACCGTCTCACAGGAAGTGGAGGGCGACGCTCTAGTGTGTCGAGACGATGCGCGAGCGCAGTGGAGCGGGGCGAACACTCAACCTGCTACCCCACTTCTTGTGGCGTCGTAACCTTGGTGTGATTGTACTAGTCGAAAGTCGCACTGTATTAATTATAGTAATTATATTTTTGATATTTCAAACTACGCGTCGCACTGTAGCTTTTGGAAGTGCTTATAATAGGTAGTTAAAAACGTTTTCGAAATTTGGATTCTAACAACACTGGTCTAACTTCTAGGTACCGTTAACTCTATTGGTGGGAAACTTTGTGGGAGGGGCCAAAAGGAAGGCATCACAAAGGAGGACTCCACACGAGATGGGAAGACGGCTGGCCCTCGCTGGAAACAAGTAGCCCAAAAAGGTACAAATTGATTTTTCTGGAGGAGGCCTTCACCTGCGGAGAATTGCAGATTAGAACTTATATAAAATAAACAAATGATTAAATATGTTAATACTGAACTAACGCTAGAATTAAAGCATCTTAAATTATCTAACGTAAAATTTTTGTTTTTAATTATAAACCGTAATTTGTGTAGTTTACCAAAGGTTTCTTTTTTGGCCATATCACGCGAATATTCGTACGAATACACGATATGAAGTGCCAGCACAATATTAAACATTTTCCTTCAAATTCAAATCCTCCAATCCTTATCCTATTCTAGACGAGCAAGAAATAAAAGGCTTTTTAATTTTTACTAGAGGTCGCCCGGTGGCTGAAATTCAACCGTAATTTTAGCGTTCTGCACTCCTTCTCCATATAAACTTTAACTATCCCAAATCTCACACCCCTCCGTGCATGCATTATGCTATAAAGGGGTACAAAGTTTTCTCTTCACGTATTAATATATAGATTTTTTTTAACCCTTTTCATTGCATTGCGAAGGTCAGATGCTAGTGACTTCATGTAAGAACTGATAGCCAATCAGTTTGTCTGGAAACCGACTCCAACATTTTTGGGAATATCGTGTTTTCTAGATGTGAAAACAAACCTAAATCATTTTAGCTGAAGGTCTCGTGATTAATGTTATTTAAGGGTAATTAATTGGCAATTAATTAGCTAATACCTATAATTGGTAATCAAATTTCACAGGCCTTAATTGTACAACCGTCTAGTATCCGAATAGTTTAGTATATCCGAAGGGGAAAACAGATGAGTTATCTACTGAAGGTTTCACATATTTTTGCGAGACATAGGTACTTGTATTTCAATTATTATTATTTTTTCAATTTTAGTACGTTTACACGAACTATAAGGTAGGTGCATGAAAATTGGTGCTCCGAGTGACGTGACAGTACTGTGAAAGTTTTATGAATTGGGTCAACCTTCTTTAACCCTGGCTGCGGTCCGAATTGCGATAAAAGTGATAATATCGATACAATAACTTATACAGCTTAACCGCAAATAAAGGGGAGAGCACACTGCGGACTTGTCTCACGCAAGACACGAGAAAGGAGAGACTGCCTCAGGGCAAACACTTTGCATGACGTATTCGACGAGACGTTATAATTTGCTGACGCGAATTCTTAATATGGTAGGTACGGTGAAATGTGGAATGTATTTGTACAAACCTAGAAATTTCATGGCCATTTTGCTGTTAAATTATAGAGTGGCGTTGAAACCGTGTCAATGCGTAAAGCATGGTTTTGTTTTGGGTTTGTTACTAGGCTATTACCTATTATGCCGTATAAACCCTGGAATAGCAATGGTTTTACTCTAAAGTCTATTTTATTAATCCCAGATAGTAATTTGACAGATGCAATTGTCAAATCACGTCAAAATGAACTTTTAATTTAAAAAAGCTATGACCAGTTTGACGTTTTACAAGTGTCAAATCATTATCTCGAATTAAAAAACAAACTATAGTTCAATGGATCTCGCAAAAGATAAAATGAACAAGAAAAAAAAAATTGGTCATCCCAATTTTTTGTGGGCGTCATAATACTCATAATACTATGGGTACCTATTTTGAGAATTAAAAAAACCCCCGAAAACGTAAATTGATGTAAATTAATCATGTTCATCAGTCGATGTTAAAGATAATTGTGAACCTAATGTGTATATAAATTTTTAAACTGTCATGGTCACTAACATTACTATTAGAGTTCAAAACGGGGGATTTACCATGTTTATAGATTGTTTTGAGCATCCGATATTTCCGGCACTATTGCAAGCGCCATGAGTCACGGATAAATTAAAAAGTATTTGCGGGTGGGTGTTTATTGGCAGACAAAACCCACCAAACCTCTATGTATATTTAAATATACATTTCTATGGTCCTTATGTGGACACAAAAGTATGCACTAATTTGTTTATCTTTCCCACACTGGTAAATAGACTTCCAACAGCTGTTCGTGCAAAATACTGAATTAAATTCCAGGAAGGCAAAAATACCACGAAAGGATAACTAATTACCCGTTTTTACTGAACATGATCTAACATTCTCACGCGATCCTTGAGCTGGTGTAAGCAAAAGCCTTACACAAACATACTTACATACAATTCATTCGGTCTGTTCGTCGATCAATAGCTTTTGTTAATATTTTGCACACCACCGACCAAACTAAACTGGCCACGTGACTACAATTTATTGCGACACAGGTTAACACACACATGGTTAGTCGATAGTGTGCACGGGCCCTAACGCTACCTGCAAAGGAACAATAAAACCCGCGGCGCATATCCGACGTATATCTACCTACCTGAGCTGATGAATGAGAGGATGTGTTCAAGGGAGCGAATCCTCAGTCTCAATGATATCACTCGAGCATTCTCAATGCTGCTTTGTTTATAAACGTAAGAACTTCATACTTAAGACTTTGGAATGAGTAATGTTAATTAATAGATTAGATCCACCAGACTGCACTGGGCTTGCGTGTAGGTACAATAATTACATTCCAACAAATGTCTAAACTCAAAAAGACACACCCTCACACAAATATACACAGAAAGAACGTGATAGTTTTTTTTTTTTCTCTGTAATTAGTATCTAACTTACCAAGGTTGACATAAAATAAATAATTGTTGATACTATGTAATAGGAGGACATACGGCTCCTGTAACACACTTTTACTAGCGCAGGAGTCAGGGAAATAATTAATAGTAATGTACATTTTGTTTTATGCCAGCAAAGAATTTTATTATTTACTTTTATCTATTACGGCCCAGCCCTTTTCGAAAATAATTTGAATGTAAATCCAAATTCGTTTAGTACATTTCCGCTGATGATGCATACATCTTCATAAACTTTCTCATAAATATTTAATGTTAGATATCAGGGGCCCAATTCTCGTAATTAAAAATGTTCAAAATATATTCAGGATAAGTCTGGGTTTCTTCTCAGCTACAAATACGAGTAGGTGTTCTAATCATAAAATTATCTTCAGTTTTCCACACATTTTATTATTTTCCTTCCTCGGCGTCTTTAACAACGTAACTATAGAAAAAGCTTCTTCTTTTATTTTACAAAAGTAGCGGCAATTCAACTAAATATCGACAAGAATCCCGTGTGAACTGTTAAACGGGCCCGATTACATCACTATGAAAAAAAAAGTAGTCGTCTGTCTGTCCATCTTTGAAAGAACTTGACAATTTTAAAGCAAACGAGACAAACCCATACGTTGACTCTTCATCTTCAACTCTTGGTTAGTGGTTTTTGTGGAGGGATGACCACAATTTTGCCATCATAGATAGACCATCAATCGCTAGGGTTTTGTACCCCAAAGTAACTCTTGTTCGGTGGGTTGGCTGATTCTATTACTACTTCCACTGTATTTTGAGTTTGTCAACGCAATGACATTTGACGATAGAAAAAATTCATCAGAAGGTCCTCATGGTAGGTAAGTAATACACTTTTTGCAAATGCGGTACTTTACAAGTCACGCCTTCAAAGTCCTCTAAACTATGTGTACCATAGAAAATCTCTATGATGTGTACAGTACACACCGATGACAAATACTGAGTATCTGGGCTGGATCGGTTATTCTATTCAAAAGTTTTAGCGTAAATAATACCCTTGCACTATTTAATTTAGAGTCGATTGAAAAGCTTATGTTCTGTTCAGGAGTTCGACAAGTTCCTATGCTTCAAAAAGGAGGTAAAAGAATGCCAAATTGATGTTACCAGCTACGGCATTAAGACCGCCTTGGTAAATTGTACATGAAGCATTTTAAATAAATATTAGGTACGCCCGTGCGAAGTCGGGTGTAACGGTAGTCAAGATAAAAAGCGGCTTCAGTTGTTCCCGACCGCGACCGTTGAACGGTTGAGCCTCACGGACGCGGACGGTGATGAGGTGATGACTCATCGACGCGACGGGTCGCAGGATCTACGCTACTGTTGGGACACGGGGATTTATCGACTTGTTATCGATTACGATTGTAAATGTTAGGAATGTTGTTAGAAAGTTTCTAGAAGAAAGAATAAGAAGGTTACTAAAATGTAATGAGAAGGCCTTAATTTTTAAATATCTTTAATATAATTATACAATCTTGAAAAAAAGGTACGTATTTTTTTTGTGGTAATTAGTAGATCCCATTGGTACTGTTGCTATAGGTATTAAGTATATATATAATATATCGCAGCCGAATTACCTGTTTTTTTATAGTGGATATTCGTTTTGTATTGCGACGGATTCTACAATTCGGCTTCAACATACACATTACAAAGTATAATATCTCCTAAGCAGAGCCGGATACTTATAAAGTTGTATTTTCCGTTTTGCCTATTGCAAATCAAATGATTAAGGAAATTAATAAATAGATGCTAAAAGGCGATTTCAATAAATGTGACGCAGTTGCAGTTCTTGTGTGAATAGAATTCAAATACATATGAAAAGAGGTACGATAAATTACGTATGAATTAATATATGTATGGGAAAATCTAGGCCTTCTATGCTTCTACTTGTCATTTTAAGAATGACTAGTGGTCACCCAGTGGTCCAAATTCGATTTTAGCTTACTACACTCCTATGCCAAATCTGATACTCCTTCGTGCGCGCAATATGTTTGAAAAGGGGTATAAATTAAATCAATATTAAGAAGCGTGCACTATTGTACACTCACATTTCACTGATGCCGTTATTGGGGACGTCTCATGTACACTGTACAGAGTTGCTCCGTGGTCCCATATAATGGGGGCGAGCCTATTGGCATCTGCCGGGCACAATTCCAAACTCCGGACTACTGAGAATTTCCATACAGGAAACCAATAAAACCTTGTCCTACCTAGAAATCGAACCCAGTACCTCATACTCAGCTGCGCTTCCGACTACTAGGCCAATAAGGCAGTTATAATAAGCAAAAGGTTTTTTAGTATTTGTCATTCTAAAACACGTTATTTGCTTGCGCCCGCGCGTCAGCGATGTCAGATCTGCAAATACTCGGCTCCTACGATAAGCATCAGCAAATATTATGATTGTGTAGTGTGATTCAGACTGACGCTTTTTTGCGCATAGGTATAGGTATAGTTACAGAAGTTTCTGTAACAATGTATATGTTATGTTACATGCGCACAAAACGCAGAAGTTCCTGAGGGGCAAATTTGTTCAGTCAGCGACAGAACTAAAAAATGATTGAAGTAGCTGATTATTGTAAAAAGTTTCATAAGGATTTTATAAATGAACATGCATTTTTTGGAATTGTTTTTAACTTAGTAGTAACGACCGCGCTGCGCCGCGGACTACATCGCAAGAAAAGTCTGTCGTCTGCGGTAGAACTGAATATAAATAAAGTATCACTGAAATAAAGCCTCCAAATTCTATTAATTCATTATGTATCGAAATGCAGACATTAATCAGTATTGTTTTCAGCCACAGGTGTTGACTAATGAGATAAATAATGACTGAATAGACGCACTTAATTACATTAGACTTTTTATAAAGTGAAGACTCACGGATACACGCCTCCTATTATTGCCTAATGATTCACTTAGGCTCAAGGTTAAGGTTATATATTTGATTGCTAATGCCTATTACAATAAAATTTAAAAAGGTTTCCTTGAAATGACTCAGGTTCAGACGGCGTGTTCGCTGATGACGTCACTGCACTCGTGTATTCCTCAGACACAAGTTTTGTTTTTAATCCTACCTTTTTTTTCTTGTATCCGACGTGTTTGGTTTTTATATGGGTCCTGTGGAAACATGATGGACATTGCAATGTCAATTGATATTGAATTGACAAAACTTTGTGAGCTCTCGGAAGTTGAACGCGAGTGGCTGCGGAGTAGGTACGCTTATTATAGGTGCTAGAGGGAGAGAGGGAGACAGTTCAGAGGGCTCTTAAAGATTTGCGGGTACTATAATACTTCTGATTACTTTGAGTGCATAGGTATTAGGTACTAATGATGCAACTGCACTAGCTACTAGCTACGGGTGATGAGCAGCAACCAGCTGTACATCATAGGCCATAGCAGACCGGTGATGAACACGAATCTTCTTGTAGACCAGTGGTTCCCAACCTTTTTTGTACCACCGAAACAACTTTGTTTCGTTCAGGGCACTTCAGGGTTCAAAAAAATATTCTGAGAATTTGATAGTAAACTTTAATCTTATCTTTTAGTTAAACAATAAACGAATGCATTTTCATTTCCTTTATTAACTTTTACAACTTATTATTAAGTATATTTTTTAAATAAGTAATTATAATTTTTATAAGTAATCGAGAATTTTTATTTAGAAACAATATGATTTTTGAACCGTCCGAGTAAATATTATCCGCATAAATATAGAACTAAAGTTCTATTGTATTAAAGGTTAAAACCCTGGGTTAGATATAACTCGGGTTGATGCAAGTTGTTGCACAAGTTGTTGCACTGTCGTTGTTTCAACTGTATAACAATAACTTATTTTTTTTGTATTTATAAAAAATATTATTAGCAATTATTTTTATTATTGCAAATTTTGTCCTTATTCAAGGTACCTACCTAAGTAAAAAATAAAAAGATAAATATAGTGTTAATAACCTCTACACAGGTACTTTTTGCCACCTTGTTTTATTTTCCGGTCACACAACGTTTCCTTGAAGGGAAATAAGTAATTATAAATGGAGTAAACAAATGTTATTTACTATTTACTTTACAATTCAGGTCTCATAATTAAATGATAATGACGACTGCAAGGGTTGAATTCAAAACAAGTCAGGCATTCCGTATAAACATATTCTGATATTTAGCTGTATTCTAGATAGGTGTTAGGTAGGTAGGTAAGAAGCCGTCTAACGCTTTTTTTTGTTGCCCAGTGGAAATCCTCTTGGACTTCCTTCGATGCCGGGGCGACGTGCGACGGAGGCCGCCCATCATACTGGCTTAAACCACCGCGATTTTCCGCCTGTGATTATGGCCGGAAGAAGACTCACCTAAGTATTCACCACTCCCAGAAGCTGTCTAACCCTAGACTTCGTACACAACGTGTAATTTAATTAACGCAGAACCTCATACAATACACCCCAATTAGAATATCTAGTTAAAAGCATAATAACCATAACTAAACTTTTCAAAGTAAACTTCTTATTTTTAAGAAAATAGCTTTGAGTTGAATATTACTTACTGCATATAAAATTCAGTCTTATGATCTTGATATAAGGTTTAATTTTCTTTGGCTCAATCTAGCGTCCGTCGGTATGGCGAATTTCATATAAAAATACGTAATTAAATGTTACTGAAATCGATTCAATAGTCAAATAAGAACCAACTACATATATTAAGGTTTTGCGTGTATTCAATTACAGCGTTTATAGTCGAGTTCTCACATGAGGGTAGCTTACGCTATGGTGGAAAGGTTAGCTAGCCCGTAAACAATGTTCCTAACAGGACTGATTGCCCAGGATGAGAAGTACTTAGGTTTCGTCACTCGAGACGTTCTTTTAGTGCACTCGGACCTCGTACAGAATTGGGAAGACTAACATCTAAAATGTAGTATGCAGTGGCGTCGCTACGGGTGTGTTTGGGTCTGCCCCGGGTGTCACCCTCTCAAGGGTGTCACCCTGCAAAGGTACACAAGAAGTATGCCATGAAAACAGTTGCAAAAAATTATACCTAAATAAAAAAGCACCTAAATTCCATTTATCTTATGGGGATGCGTCCTGTCCATTCGCATCGGGTGTCACCCTTTTAGCTACGTACTGGACGCACCGGATCGACTGCTGTCATCATACTGTGAATATTAAAACAAATTAGCAATTGTAATATTACGACGCAGGGGTTTTTCTTTTTTGTGTGTGAATCATGTTTAAGTATATCTTGAGGATGATTTCGAATTATTACGGGCTTCTCGTAGGTATGATAAAACTCGCGATTATCGGTGACTAATACACAATTTAGCTTATACACCATTAAAAACTTCTCCAACTTACCTACCCGATTGCTGAGAATGTATTCTAAGTCGCACTGCATCGCTCTATACTAGATTTCAACCCTTTGACACTCAATGCCATGCTTCCCGCGTCTACATCGATCGCAGGTCTTTATAGCACAGGTTAAACTGTTTATAGTGAAGGTTCAATCAATCAAATACTAAGGCGAATAACACACGGAGCGGCGCGGTCATATCTTGTATCATTCTGTAGCTAATCCGTCGAGTAAGCACACGGCACCGCACGGCAATTTCGATTTGCTCGACCGCGCACCGCGCCGCGGCTGGCGGCGTCGCACCGCTCCTTGTATTAGTCGCCTTAAACATTGTAAAGTGTATCCCAGTTTTTAAAATAAGCAACAAAACTAACTTTATATTGTGCTCATCCAACTACGATATTCTTCGTGCTCATAACTTTTTCACGAGTGAAGATAAAATGACTGGTCAATAAATTGTAAAACTTGATCATAATGCTCACACTATAAGGCTTCAAGTAGATATGAGCCGTCATATTAAAGTTTATAGCTGAATGAAGAAATATCTTGACGTCTGTCCTCTATATAGGCATTGTCAAGTCCCAACAGGAAATGAAATGAAATTGTTTATTTTTGCGATTGTGTTTATTCGTCTACTACTATCTACTGATACTTAGCCGCATCTGGTTAGACTGGGAGCCGACCCCAACCTAGTTGGGATACAGGCCAGGCAGATGATGATGATTGGGATTTTTCAATCACTTGTAGAGTCATTTATATTTATGTGGGTACTAGATGGCGCTGGCATTTCCTGTCATAGGAAATACCTCAGAGAAGAAATACCGAAACGCACCTAGGGGTCACGGTCTATTTTATTTATTTATTTATTTAAACTCTATGGAAACAGACAAATTTTTGTAAGGCGCTATGTGAGAACAAAACGTTTTGAGGTAGTGCCATAGCAGTTTGAGCTTATCTGTCTCATTATTTCCTTTATTTAATATAATACAAGTTATACAATAAATAATTTATTATTATTACTGTCGCTGACACTTTCAAGCATCTTACAACGTGAAGTGACGTCACACATAAACCCAGTCTGTTTGCGCTATACTATACATAAATGTATGCTACGCTATGCTCTCCCTCGGCCCTTGCTCGTGCAAGCCCGTGCGGAGCTAGTAGTCCCAAACACGTTCAAATAATAATTAGCACCAGACACAGCATGTCTCCTCTTTTTGCATCCCCAGCGACGCCCTAAGCCGATGCCCGTGTCCCACTATTGGGCGACCTTAGCTGCTGGAAGCCCATCAGGCCTCGCCATAGATCGGTTAAGCAGAATATGCTCCCAGAGATAAAAGCGAGAGACTTCAAAATTTAAAAAAAAATCGCTTTGCTATCGCTCTTTATGGTGTTGAGACGTACTCGTAAGTTCATAAATCAACTAACACGATATGATGATAGAACCTCAGATAAATTAATGTTAATTTCCTTATAGATAAAACCAGTCTTTTACTGACAATCAGCCGTAGTAAATGCATGGCATTTAACATAGTCAGCTGTACTTAGTTCGTGCCGTCGTGTCAGATGCCGTAACCTGTGGCCGATCTGTCCGATGAGACCACTAAACATGTTCAGAATTTATAATTTAAATGGGATTTCCTTAAGATTTTCCTTCTTCGCTTTGCTTATAGTTTATCGGATGCTGATTTAATTTTAATTAAATAAATTATAGTATCATTCTTGTATTCCGAAAAGAGGAGTAAGGTGTACCGTAATTGTACTATTATGTCTGGCGTAATACAGAATGTTTTAGAATTTTGAAAATGTTGCTATCTGAAACTTGATGATTTTTTTCCCTTTTAAGATTGCTTGCATTGTAACCAACAAGCTCATGAAGATTACCACTACACATCAAGAAAAAGAAACATTTTATAGCCAAAACCTACCAGTACGTGGCTTACACGTTGTATTGAATACCGAATGCAAGTGTTGTTTGTGGATACGAGATTACCACCACCTAATAAAAGGATCCATACAAAACCTAATACGAAAACATAGTATATCCTGAAATACTTTATCCAATTCTCGACTTTAAGTAAAGAAGATAATGTTGATAATGGTTTGTAGTATTTGTTTGAAAGCCACAATGTAACTGGTAGACCCTCCATACATTTTACCACATTATGGTAAATAATAAATCCTATTCTCAGGTTGGTGCTAATTTGGAAACCATGTTGGCTGTTAGGATTAATAATTATAATGAGTGTTATTGCTTCTGCTTTGCTTTTAGATTTGTGTTACATTATAGAGGCTTCTTACGTCATTGCATTATACTTGTTAAGATGAAATAACGTATTATGTGTTCCATTAAAATTAGAATAGGCACCCAAGGATAGTTAGTATTCTTTGCCTAAGGTACGAATAAGTTGACTTAACTCACCTTGCTACTTAAGTGATTCTAAAAAACACTGTCTTGAGTACAGTTTATGAGTTTTCGTCATACTTATGTACTCAGTATTTATATAAATTTAAAAAGTACTTATCTAAACATAAAATTTTCCATCTTTATAATATGTAATACACACACACAAACACATGAGTCGATAATATTGCTCGTAATGTTTTTGATTTTTATAAAACTTGCACTTCTGAACTTTTTCTGAAACGTCTCGACTCTCGAGTCCTTGAATCGCTGATTACGTCATTCCCTTTTCAACATTCCGAAAAAAATATAAAAAGTTTCGAATGTGTCAGGGATCCTCAACAGTTTTTTGGGTTTTGGTTTTTTGGGTGCAAGGAAAGAGTCTGCGAGTGACGAATTCTAAGTTCGTCTGGCGTACTTGAGCAGTTAGCCTCGATATCACCACTGCTGACTGGCTAATCTTACCAATATTAGCGCGATGTGATAACTCGTGCTACGAAAAAAGAAAATAATTACAGTTTTTTAATAATATTCTTTATGGTAACTCGACTTCTCGGGTCCTTGAATCGCTGATTACGTCATTCCCTTTTCGACATTCTGAAAAAAATATAAAAGTTTCGTATGCGTCAGGGATCTTCAACAGTTTATTTCTTAATACATTTTATAATTTAAAGAAACATAATTATTATTTATGTCAGCTTCGAGTAGATGATGGGTAGACTCCCGTAGGTGTCAATAAATCGGCTAAAGTTAATAATAATTGTTTTACTATAATAATCGATGATGATTATACCAATCTGCCTACCACGCATTGTAATTATGTGAATTTATTCCTTATTAGGTGACTGGATGTTCAATAAACATTTACAAGCCGATGCGATGTGATGTTGCCCTGCGATCCGAATTGCGCTAAAAGTGATATTATCGCGAATCCGACCAAAGTCACAAGTATTATTATTACTCAATAGCCCTTATATTCTGACTATTTTTGGTCGGATTCGCGATATTATGACTTTTATCGCAATTCGGACCGCAGGGTTGGTCTTCATCACGGGCCTGACTGACGAGAGGCCAACAAACGAAGAATTGCCTTTATGCACCACAATACAAGCACTTCCTTTTTGCAAGAGCCCCATATCCAGCAGTAAACTGTTTGAGGTTGGAAGATGATCATCGCAAGGACAAGTTACTAATTGTTAAGCGGTTTTTCCAAGGTTATTCCTAATGGAATAATTTAAAATCTTAGCGGCTTTTGGACCATATCGTTTTTAAGTTAGCAATAAAAAATATTTATCGGATTTTTTATAAGAAAACAAAAGGAAACTATGACCAACATCATGCCATTTGAATTGAAGGTCCTTTTAACGGTTTTGATATTCGTTTCGTTATAATTTTTTGTTACTTTATGATCTTTTACGTCATACGTCGTAGACGCATGGGCGATTGGGCGTAGCTAGAATATTTTTTGTAGTAGGCACAAAGGATTGTACAAAATTATTTTTAGGATATACGCAAAAGCCGAAAGGGGGTTATTATACTCATCAAAGACATCATTGTCATTATGAAAAACATTTATTATGGGAAAAAAGGTGAAAAAAAATAAAAAAAATCGATTGTTCTATACAAATTGTTCAATTAATACTCGACTAAATGTATGGAACAATAGTATTTTCGCGATTTCACGGTTGAATCCCATAGTAAAAGTTGTTGAGTTGTTGATGAGTACAGTAACCCTACCTTGTTGAAGCACATTTTAAAAGAGTTTCCACAATGACTTTGTAAAATGTCATTCAGTTTCCATGCATGTTTCTTGCCGGTTCTGCTCCATAGCATCTACTATTTGGAACCGTGTACCTAGAGTCTCGACATTTCATAAGTGACTGTATCTGGTTTACATGAAATAAAGATCTATTCTACTAAAAAAGATACAAACTACATTGACCAAGATAATAATATTATAATAACTGTCCTCCAATCCTTCTAGCGATTAAATCAAGGTGTTTTTGTTACAATAGCTATTCTGACATTTGCGGGAGGTGTCAAGGTGAAGCGATCTTCTTTAGGTCCGTTAAACCGGTCCAGTGGTTCAGATTATAATGACGTGGATATTTTTTATCTTCTAAATAGTAAACACGTGTAGGACAGTGGACATGTAGACATTGGACATGTGGTTAATAACAAAAACTAGGTTTGCGTAAACATTGGAAATTCCCTCTGAAATATCTACTAGATACTCGTACATACATCTAAGTACCTAAGTCGTAAGTGAGTTTTTTGGAGGAAACTTTATGGCATAAAAAGCTGCAAAAAAACATAAAAAATTCTGAGATATTATGTACGAGTACAATACTCGCCACGGATGTTTGTGTCTGTGAAGTAGCTACGAGTCGCGTCGCGACGAATCAGGATCGTGAATTTTGTCGTGCGTCTCGCTCCGACGTGTTGGCTTGTTTCATTATTTGAACCTAACTTCACAGACGCAAAATCCGTGGCGATTTGTATGTAAGTGTTTCATGAACATAAATAAGGAGAAAATAGATCTTGTCGTTTATACACTCCAGCTTTTAAACGTCCACTCATGGGCCTCCTAATTGTAGTTTTTTCAGTGCCTATACGTACCATGTATAAGTACTTACTTATACGTACACACGGCTACATATCAAGTGTATAAGCTGACTTTTCATAGTCCCGAAAGCCATTACAATGCGAGCTCAGCTTATACTGGAAATGAATAGCTTGATATGTATTCTAATGTATCCGTGTGTAGTATATTGTGGTCGTTAGTTTGTTTAGCTTATAGGAAAGTTCAATAACTATAAATCGTAATCATTTTATGAGTCTTCTCTTAAAGGTACACATTTACGAAACGCTACTGTTACTATAGTCTTGATTTCGAGTCTAGCAAAATGTTTGAACTTATTTATTGAGGTTTTCATGAATAAGTATTAATTCCGTTTATTATCCAACCAAACCAGGCGTAATGTGTTACTTGGCCTCATGGTATTTTTAAAGGTTATGAGTACTGAATGAAGCTAACCGCTATTAAATTACACTCAAGTGTCTGCCCACACGATGTGTTGCAGCTGAGCGGAGCTGCATGCTGCTGCGGCGTCCTACATACCCTGCGGTCCGAATTGCGCTAAAAGTGATAATATCGCGAATCCGACCAAAGTCACAAGTATTATTATTACTCAATAGCCCTTATATTTTGTGACTATTCAATTTGGTCGGATTCGCGATATTTTCACTTTTATCGCAATTTGGACCGCAGGGATAGCAATATCCATGGTATGCCCCACAGTGTTCTCCGGTGCCGGCGCCGCGCCGCGCCGCACTCTCAGGCTGACATTCAGAGACGACAGAAACGAGTCTAAGCGTGAAATTACGCTTCCATCTGTCAAACTTACGAACAAATTTTGACAGATGGAAGCGTAAGTTCACGCTTAGTCTCGTTTCTGTCGTCTCTGAATGTCAGCCTCAGTGGACTTGCCACCAGCGAGGTGAGGCGGGGAGACGCATATGTTTGCGATGGCGTCGCAACGCATCGTGTGGATAGACCCTTAAGATATTGAGGCATAAAATAAACACATTATACACATAGGTGACACAAAAACCTGTTATTTATTAGTCACGGTTCTTTTGTATAAATATGATCTATGAAATGTAAAACTAGTTTCAATCTGCAACTACGTATATAAATAATAATGAACACTGATTTAAAATAAATTGTATATTTAATTTGTTTACGAGCAAGTGAGCAGTGTGACCACTGAATGATTATGGATGGATTTAACAAATGATATTTTAATAGTGAGAGAGACCTAGATATTAATCTCAATTGCGTTTATGCGATCTGGCACGGACTAACGTCAGAAATTTTGTAAAAGAACGAGGTTATAGTTGAGGTGGCCAGATTACTTCCCTAGAACACACACATTATTTTATCTCCAAAAAGCTCCGAGTTTGGTAACCGGCTTTATTGTGGCTTGTTAAGCTCGGTCTGGAGAATCAATGCTGTATTTAGAAAATCCAACTAGGGACCTCTAAGGCAGTAAAAAAATAAAAACCAAAATGTAGAAAAGATTTATTTCTCATAAACTATGTGTAATAAGAATTTTCAAGGAAATTCATATTATAAGACACTCTAGATCATAAAGTTATTATTACTAGAATAACTTTATGCTCTAGATACACAAAGGCACAAATCGATAGCGTTTTTAACAAAAATTGTAGAGTTAATACCTGAGTCGTGGGGATTTTTTTCATATTTTTCATCCAAAAAGATTGTAATCTTTGCATCTTTTTTTCTCAGGATCTAAACTTAAATGGCACACGATAGTTCTATTAATTTATACTACCTGTGTTGAAAAATGCACAAAAGAACATGTCCTATTTTGAAGACAAATATTACACTGTGCCTAGAAGATAGGATTGAAAATTGAATGTATTATGTGATAATTATAATTAAATGTGTGATATTATTATTGAATCTGTATTATTGTTATTGTATTGACATGTAACTTTGGGGTTATGAATAAAGAATTGTATTGTATCTCCATAAAAAAAAAACATGTGCCAAAAATTCCAACTGCATCGAAAGTTGCGCTCCCCTGCAAGAGGAAAGTTACTAAAGGGTCACTTGTCAGGTGTACACTGACTCACACTTGTCTCTCGATCACTCGTTGACTGATACTCAATAAAATACTTCATTCCGCCTGACCTTCTTACAATGTCTTGTAAGATTTTAGCCTCACTTTTACCCTTCGTGTTTGATTTTTTCTGGCGAACGTTCAAGAATTCACTTTTGCTGGCTGGTTTTAGAATAGTAATGGTTTGCCGCTACATGTGGAAATTAGGGAAGACTGCACCAATCTCCCTAGGACTTTCTTATACATTTTTTTCTATAGAAAATACGTATTTTGAAGCAAGTCCCTTAGGGTAGGTACCTGTGTGCACTACAGCCATTGAGTAGCGTAGATGTGAACAACTGAACATATTTGTGGGGTAAGAGACAGAACGGACGTAGTTGAGCAATTGAGAATGTTCAAACTCGATTTCCCCGTCGGATTCACTGAAGTAAAATTTTGAGTAGGACTTTTTCGTGTTCAAAATATTCTCTCATTCAAAATTTCAATAGCCTGTTTTCTGGACGTGATGCTAGCAACAAAATTGCCATTCGAAACGATTTCGAATGTAATATTCACAAATATAATTTCAGTTGCAAACATTTTATTACCATCTTAACCTATATTACAGCGTCCTTTTACTGCTGCATTTAATCGTACCGTACCTTAAACAACTTCAACTGTTTTACTCCTTTGCACGTATTGCAGTTTATTTAGTCTTAGGGCCCAAACAGTTCGAAATTTGAACCTACAGTCGTGACTCAGGGCCCGTCAGACGGGTTTCAAGATGGCGACGCAGTCGTAAGGTGAACCGCAATAATGTCGGCACTGTAATTGATTGGTTCAGAATTTTAATGGCACGGTCAATCGGACCTTGCATCAACGAGATCAACAAAATTGTACGTGTTTATGCAGTTTCTCAGGAAACTTGCTTCCGATTTAATGCGGTCGCTTTCGGCCGTGAGTACTATGTTAAGAGAGGAAATAGGAGCCCCGAATTTATTTTATTAAACAAAATATTTGTATGGATTAGAAACAGTTGTCCCTGGTCTGGGTATTTGTGCATGTAAATATTGGTGTTTTTAAACGCATTCATGAAAAGGAATAATTTCAACTTTTAATATAAACCGACTTCAAAAAACTAAAACTTACTTATAAATATCGATATCGCTGAACAAAACATACAATCGAACTGAGAACCTCCTCCATTTTTGGAATTCGGTTAAAAAAATAACACCGCCCTCTACTACCATTTTGTTTTTCACTATAATATTTACACATTTTCATCTAGCGTCGTGCAAGCGGTGTTTCTACCTCGCATAGCGGGTCTTCACTGATCATATCTTGCTTCTTCCCAATTCTCTGGTACTCGCGACTTTGTGAAGTCTCCGTATTTACCACTCTACCTATACAATAGCAACCGATGGCTCATTTTCAGTGGTAAGAATACTATGACGAACGTTTGTATTACAGTGATTTTTGATGGCGAATTGCACCACAAATATTTAAAGATTTTTTATTGCCATAAATTAAATTAAATATAAATTTCCTATGTCCACCGCTGGACATGCCTGTCCTTAAACATTATGATATTCCTCGTACTTACCTACGTAAATGCTGTAAGTAACTTTACTGAGCAATTTAATCTGTAATCACTACGTTGCATTCTGATTAGTGTTGCCAGACAGATGTCCCACTTTTAGCGGGACATCCTGATTTTCAGCCCTCTCAATTCGTGTTTGGCTAGCACTCTGAGCGGGACGCACACAAAATCCCGCTTTTTCATCTAAGTTGCCAATTTGGTGCGGTAGGAGTAAGTAATAGGAGGAAATCTTATTAGATCTTCTTTGCCATGTTATTTAAATTATTAAATTATCTAAGAATAGTAATATTGATATACTTAATGTTAAGTTTTGTTATATAATGTATAAGAGCGACCTTACGAGGTGTAATGAAGCCTCGACAAAAAATATTAATAAAACAATTTATAAAAACGTTTCATTGATCTCATTAAAGTCTGTGATTTTTAATGAAAGGATTGATATGCATTTTTTGGATGTCCCGATTTTTTCGTCCCAATCCCGCTTTTTTTTCCATTTAAGTCCCGATATTTGAAATACCGGTGGGTCTACCGCGTAACTAAAATTGTAATGAACATCGACATCGGTATTAAACTTCAATACGATCGTGAGAGCCTAAACTTTGAGCTAACTTGTAAAAAAAATACCTATCATATAGTTGGGACTATTATCTTCATGATCGGTAAAAAAAATACAAGTTAGCTCATAGTTTAGGCTCTCACGATCGTATTGAAGTTTAATACCGATGTCGATGTTCATTACAATTTTAGTTACGCGGTAGACCCGCGGATCTGGCAACGCTATTTACGACTGGTTCATATGCGGCGATGATCGCTTGTCTTCAGGTGCCACGCAAGCGCGTTAGCCTTCGTCTACTGTAAAAAAATCCCGCTTGCTGTATGCAAAGGACGTTATCAGCTGTAGTAAAGTATTGGAGTTTTAACTGGACATTTCACTTCAGTAATCTGTAGTATTGCTTATTGTTAACATTGCTTCATACATCTTACATGTTAAATATGATCTTACCCAATATTATGTAGATAAGAGTGTTTAATTTTAATGTAGGTAGGTATATTTCATCGCCTTCGACCTTGTGCATACTTATCTTAATGCGATACTCGGCGATTAATGACTGTTGACGAAAAGAGAGTTGGACAAGGACGAGTAAAATGGAGCTACCGTTCTCTTTAGACAAAACAAGGGTTTTTTTTTCATTTAATATTTACTAGTTGTGTTTCGATTTAGGATATATTTATAGATTTTATAGTAATACTTTTTTATTAAATGGTATTACTAAATCTAACCTAGTTCCTGTGTCTTGGTGAATTACATTTAGCGGTTGTCACTTGATAATTAAGTTGGCATTTTGAGAAGTCGGCATTTTGAGTAGCTGGCAATTTAAGAAATCGGCATTTTGCGACCAAGTTTCATTTTGAGATGTTATGCGCTGAAACAAGGAAAACAAGGAAATATTATAGGTTTAGTTTGTTGATTGTTGTTTGCAGTTGAGCATGCCTCGCACTGCCAACTACTATGCTGAGTCCAAGACCTTCTTGTCTTTTACCTTCTTGTATGATGTATCCCCTTGCTACCTATGTAATTTGAAAGACAAATAAAAATCTTCTATTATTCTTTTCTATTCTATTATTCAAAACAATTGAAATGTGTCAATGAGATCCTTTTTTTCCTGTACCTACCCTTCAAATGCTATTTTCCATGACTTCATGATAAATCCAGTTCAGACCAAGATAACAATATTGATTCATCCTCTGATTTCGGAGAACGAACAATGCGGAGATGGTTTCGGCTACAATGGATAAAGATCTGAATGACTCAGCGGCTAAGCTTATGATGACGTGATAAAAAAACTAGTTTTAAAAGACAAAAGGTGTTTTTCGGTTATTATTTCTACAAATACTCCTACTGAATCATCATTCTATTTAGAAAACACGAAATATTTCTCTTCAGAATTACAGAATAAGATTTTTTTTTAATTTGCCCCACACTATAGTAT
This sequence comes from Allophyes oxyacanthae, assembly GCA_932294325.1. NCBI lineage: Eukaryota > Metazoa > Arthropoda > Insecta > Lepidoptera > Noctuidae > Allophyes > Allophyes oxyacanthae. The sequence continues at coordinate 5,355,118 of OW028611.1, forward strand.
CTTGGGTACAGTTTATCTCACGTGTACACACAGTCATACACCCAGACCCGGAACAACTTTCTGAAGGCCATACAAATATATTTTCATCCGTGCGGGGATCAAACTCATCGATGCCGCGACATGAAGCGCAAGAGCTAATTGCTTGTTCGCTGCACCAATCGTGTCGTCAAATTTTATTATACGTAGTTGCAATCAGTGGAAAATTATAAGTAATGCTTATTGTATTTGTAGCCACATCTAGAGCTACACGAAATAACGACTAGACTAACAACATGGCCAATAGACTACGCCAGCGTGCAGCGCCGCCTATCAGAATATAGCGGAAACTCAGATCGTACATCGCACTACGAAAAATGTTCACAGCATGTAGCCTATATACGACGTCATCTTTATATAAGATACTTTTCAAATGTCACCTAGAGATCGTGATATGTGTAAAATTAAGAAAAAAATATTAATAATTCCTGTGGCTAAACTACTGATTGGATTTGATAGATTTTTTGTGTACGGTCACAGAACGTTATACCAACTACGTCGGTCAATTTAATGTCGTAACGTCGTCACCACCCTGTATAGTTCAAATAATCACGTGAAATACCTACCAAAAAAGTGCCGTACGATTACCGTACGACGAAAATCAATAGCAACCGGTTTTTTTAAGATAAATCTCTAGATGGTTTTGATAAATTCTGTGTCATCTAATCAGAATTCGTTAATACCGCGAGCTTTGTATTTTATAATTTTTAGTATAGCTATTTAGACCTGGTCTACCTTGTTTTGCTGTATTCAATCTTCCGGGTTTAAGTCTATAACAGAATAGAAAATCTATTTCCTTATCATCTTTTTATCAATCTATACTGTAAAAAGACTTGTTTATCTATACTAACTAGACTGACTGACTGATATAACAATGCACAGCCTAAACCGCTGCGGCTAGAAACTTGAAATTTTGACAGTAGGTTTCTTTTATGACGTGCACCCGCTAAGAAAGGAAATTTGGAAATTCCATCCTTATGGGGGTTATCCTTTATAGGGGATGAAAGATTGTATGAAAATCCGTCATTTTTACAGTAAAAATCTATAAAATTTGTTATTTGGCGTGTTGGTTAGAAAATAAGAAAACAAGTGTTTCAGGATTTTCGAAAATTTTACTCCTCAGAGGGTAAAATAGGGGATGAAAGGGGTATGCAACCTTTAGTATGGACCCGTGGCATCATTTTTTTTTTCTTTCGCCAGTAATGAAACTTAGGTTATAATTAGAGTACTATATATGAAGTCCACAGAAGAAAAAATTAAGTCTCTAAGTCGTAACCTACCAGAGATATGACAGTTGCTATTTTGTTCAAATCAGGCGTTATTTTTATGGAAAAACAATATACACCGACTTATTATGGTGAATATCGACAGTGTTTTGTTAATAACAGTGCTCAGAGGACCTTGTGGCAAGTAACAGCAGCACGGGTTGATAGTTTTTTAGGTTTACATATCAAGACTCCTCCGTGCCTTTATATACATATACCTACGAACGACTATAGCAGTGGTTATAAGTTAACAGTCAAAAGCCCGAAAATCTGTTAACGATGATCGACACTGTTTTGTAATATACGCTACCAGCTCATGCAGTCCGACTCACTGCTATATCTATTTACTAACTCAGATTACCAACATTTGGATTTGGGGTTTTGGTAGCAAAAAGGCAAATAAAACGTGTTTATCTAAACTAATATTATAAAGAGAAAAGATTGGATTTTTTGTATGTTTGTTTGTAATGTATAAACTCAAAAACTACTGGACCGATTTTAAAAATTCTTTCACCAGCAGATTGCTACATTATCTGTGAGTAACATAGGCTATAATTTATAAAGATATCACGCGGGCGCAGCCGCTGGCGGAAGCTAGTTTATAAATAAAACATCTTTATTAATTGTCACTATAATCAGTTTCATTTTCAATTTCATTTCTTATAATAATAACTAAAAATGGACCTGGAGGAGTCAAGTTTTGTTGATATCTTCCTCAGCTCATATACCTTATTATAGAAATCACGTGGCAACAAACTCCAAGTGTCATTTTCCAGACTATGCATGAACAATATTGCCCTTTTATGGCGTTTATGCCCTCATTTGCACCTTCTAAAAATAGGTAAACAAAGTATGATTGTCGCCTTCTATATAGAGACTGGATACGACCACGTAACAGCCAAGGATTGTGCATTATTAAATTATATCTTTCAAATGCACGTATATTTAACGTGTCCTCTCTATGTAGTTCGATAATGAACGAACCATCGCTTCTTAAATGTTCTCCATAGTAGCTCTTAGCCTGACATAATTGATACGTTCCTAGTTCATGTATTATTAAGTCATCTAATTGGATTGTGGGGAAGTTACCAAGGCCAGGAATATTGGCCACCATACGCTCAAAATCGACTCGATGGTGATTGACATTTCTTTGATCCACGTAGTGCCTGAGATCTTTATGATCTTGAGTGTTATTAGTTATTACTTTTATTGACTATTGAGTCGATCAACCGATGGTCCGTTAATGGTTTGCCGAATGCATTTAACATATCAGCAGCTATTCTAAATTCATCACACAGATGACCTGCACCTCTATTAAAAAACTGACCTCTAAGTTGTCGAAACTGATTTTTAAAACTTCCATTGACAGTTCGACAACTCATGCGTACAGTGTTACCCGTCTAGAATAATTAACCTGCTGAGTAGTCAATTGTGTCTCACCCACATTTTTAGAAAGAGGCATGTACGCGCGGGATTTTGCAGCTCTAAGGCCCTCCATAACATCGCGAAACCCTCTATTTAATATAAAAACATCATCTGCGTTATAAAACCGCAACTCGCCAGCTCTGCCGCCAACTCGATTAGCAGGTACTTCTGTTGCAAATGATACAGCGTCTTTGCCTTGCCGCCATTACGATGAACACAAATATCGCGTCACGTCACGTAGCATAAAAGATTTGTATATACAAATCAAAGTACAGTAAGCACAGTCAGGTCACACATTAAAACACGAGAGTCCAAAATATAAAACAAGCCAAGTCGTAAAGTATCGCAAACCAATCACAGAAAATGTACGTACTCACAATCCGAACACTGGAAGGTGAGTGAGTGCATCAATGTCATTTAATTACCCTTCCTTCTTGTCTTTAATAACCCGAAGGGGGTTAGGGAAAGGGAAGGGAAATTAAATGACAAACTCCGACACGACACGACGGCGACGCTGCGTCTACGCGCACTGAAATTCGTTCCAAAACCGCCTGTTAAGAACAAAAGAGCAACTGTCATATCTCTGGTAGGTTACGACTTAGAGACTTAATTTTTTCTTCTATGTATTACTTATATAGTTCGTTATTTATCACCAAAGTTTCAGTATTGGCGAAAGAAAAAAAAAATGATGCCAAAAGGTTGCATTGTCCTTTGTTTGAAATTCTGTCATGATTTAATTAAATCCGTTTGTCGACTTCCACGCGAGCAAAACCGTGGGTAATGGTTAGTGGAGTCAGAAAATAACTTAGGCAAAACTTTCACGACAAACCCACACTATTATTATGTATATTGGATAGTTCAGAGGCTGTTTATCTGGCCTCCATGTCAAGTGGGGCGACCTTTCTGCCATCACTGTGGGTATCTGACCTTTAGGCTTGGGAACTTCGTAGCATCTTTTGAGTTTAAAAAGTCTTTGATGTATATTACTGGTTTTGATTAAAGGCTTTTGAAATGGTGGTACAGTGGCCAGCAATGGATAAAGTGTTAAGAGTTAAGGTATCAGTAGGTGTGTTTTACTAGAATGTGAAGTATTCTACGTGGTTGGTAATGTTGAGTAGTCTTTAACGGCTTTTCATTTATGAAAATACAAAGCTATTGTAATTTATTTGAAATATTTTTAATATTTTCAGATTTAAAAGTAACGTTCATTTTTACCGCTACTCGATTTCTTTCTACGAATTGTGCCTGTGTTTATTGACTTTCGCTGTGTGAGACGAAATGTGGACATAATAATTGGATACATTCATAAGACACAAAATTATATCATCATCATTCACAGCTCGACTTCACCCACTGCTGGGAAAAGTCCTCTCTCATACTGAAAATCATAATAATATATATACTACGAACATAGATATTTATAGATCAACCAAAACTGGCTAGTTTGCCAGTGTCTGCGATTCAAATATTAATTATCTACTCATAAATATTAGTTGACTAAGTGTATGTGGAAGATATAAATTTATTACAAACCTGTCTTCCTTACATAAGTACTTATTTCTAGATCGTCCTCATTACATAGTCATAACATAATGTTATTTATTAATGTACATCTCATTGCATATGTAAATAACGTTAAAAATACACATGCGTATAAGGTTATCCTTGTACATTTTACAAATGGACTTTATAAGTTGGGTACTAATGCTGAGATCGATAGAGCGCGGTACTGTAACTTAGCTCAGACTTTACTTAAACTTTGCTAAGCTTATGCTTAGTTTAAACTTTAATAGTCATAACACGGTGAAATTGTGCTGAGTGTACGCTAAGACCCACGGAATTAATAAACAAAGTCTAAAAGTCAATAAAGAAAGCACTTAATTCCAAAATTAAGTCTGAGCAAAGTCTAAGTACGCTCTATAGATCTCAGCCTTAGATGTTAGTATGGGATTCTCATCATAATCTATCTCTTCCTTCGTAGATATAAGTATAACCATGAAATTCATCCTCCAACCGATTGGAGAGGGCCCAGTCAGGGACGAACTCTTCAGTGCCGTACGGGTGAGGGGTCTTCTATTTTTAATGTATAACCTGGAAATCTGACCTAGAACTTTCAAGCGACGCAAAGTAGACACAATAGAAAATGTATTATAAGAGGGCGCGCCAGCGCAGTGGGCGGCGGTGACCGTTCGCAGCATAATGAATTAAACTATATTGTGGTTTTCACACTACTGTAACTCCTGGTATCCAGGACCTACAGAAATTACTTGCTTGCGGGTCCAATGAAATTGATAATGATCAACTCTCTTGGAAGAGGACACTAAAACAAAATTAATCAGGAAAACAAATATGAGTGAGACAGACAAATCTGTTTTTATTTCCGTCATTATCGAAGCTCTAGGGTCAGAATAGAGGTTGAGAACTAGATAAGATGGTTCTTTATTAAATCAAAGTCACATCATTGGAAATATTGTAAACAATGCAGTTTATCAACCCGTTCGAGAGAAACCGCGATTGTAAATAACAGAGTTAATAAAGACAACGTCCTTGCTTTCAAAAATTCTGCACCACTTGTACCTATAAACTAACTTTTGTTACATAACTTCGCTTACTTTAAATCCACCGATGCTTCGAATGGACTAGCGATAGATCAAGGACTTGTGGAAATAGTAATGGAATGCAAACATGGTGTTAATGTCATTCTAAGTTGGGTTTAGCGTACACGTGGAGGTGGAGTTTGTTTTGTGACCTAACTAGCTTGTCTACAGTATTGTTTGCATTTTTGTGCAAAAAAATACTAAATATTTATTATTTAGTACTTACTTCTTACTGTGTTGGTTGGTTTCCTTCCTTTTCTGTACCATGCTGGAGTTTTGGGATATTTTATTTATTAACAAGAAAATGTTCGATTATTTCTGCGTGATCAAGGGCAAGGCATCAAAAATATGGCGATGGTTTTTATGTCATCGGCGTTTGATAAACTACAAGAATATCCGGCTTATCATCATTATAAAATACACTTTATCACTCTTTGCTCTGTAATATACATGTGACGGAATTTCCTACTTTTAGCTGAAAAAAACATAATAATAATAAACGTAGGTAATAAATAAGAACTCTATATTTGCATCCGCTAATTAAATTGTTTATACATCAAATATTCGTTAAGGATAAAAAGCAATCCTTTAATTAATAATATCATGATACATATAAAAACTGATATTCAAACCGGTATCATTCAGCCAGTTTCGATAGTTGCATCAGAGCTTGTCAGCGAGTCGTTTTCGCTTGCATAACAGTTGAAGATCGAGGTATTATTACTATTTAAAGATTTTAGTATGAATATTGATATTAAGCTGCATCTGGTTAGACTGGAAGCTGGACAAACATAGATAAAAACAGGCTTGGATGACGATGTTGTTAAATATAGTTTTAAAAGCTCATTTTCTTTTGATCTTTAGTATAGTACTCGCAAATCTTTATGAGCCCTGAACTGAGCTCTGAACTCCCTCTCTCTCCCCCTCTAGCACTTATAATAAGCGTAGGTACTATTATAGGTGCTAGAGGGAGAGAGGGAGAGAGTTTGAGGGCTCATAAAAAATTGCGCGTACTGTACAAGGAAACAGCCTAACGACGTAACTACGAGACAGCATCTATGAGATCCAACCTTTGTAGTCATCCTGATAGCTATATATTTAGTCGAGTAATCATCGTCTGTAAAAAATTCAACTGTCTAACTATCACGGACTCACGGTTCATGAGATACAGCCTGGTGGCAGACGGACAGACAGACGGACGGACGGACAGCGGAGTCTTAGTGATAGGGTCCCGTTTTACCCTTTGGATACGGAACCCTAAAAATAATGCAGGAACGACTTGGGTCATGGGTGCAATCAGCACAGCAGACTTAGTTATGGAGTGCATGTTGGATATAAGAAAGGATCATTACGGTTAAGGATTTAAAAAGACCCAAATGTATTAGGGTGTATTTTATTGAAGTATTGATAGAAAATAATAATAATTTATTTACAAAATTAAGTATACAATAATATTGAATATTTATAATATGTAGGCTTATCTATAGTAAAATAAATCTACACTCATAAAAAGTAATGACAAGATTATTAATTATATTTACTTATGTTAATAGTATTTAACCATTTTATACAGATAAATAAAATATGTATTAAGTATGTGAAACCTCCTTCTCATCAAATAGTGACCAATAAATATTAAACGTAAAAAAGGAAAATACAAATAATTTATTTCTATTTACGAAATATTAAGTATGGTATTTGAGTATAATATAAATTTTAATAAAATATTAAAAATAAAATAAATTCTGAATAGTAAAAAAAGAAAAAGCTAACTATACTAGGAAACACTTGACTTTGTTGTTCCCTGCGACAAATATAATTAAACTATTTACATTCAAACAATATACTTAATTTATATACGAACATTCTTGCACGATCCCGCCTTCTTAAACTTAACAATCACTTGCATTTTGGTACACAGCGTAAAAAAGATCCTATCTATCAGCTTACCCTACTGGTCGTTTTGGTTTACGTGCCGTACGCTCCTCTGTACCTGTGGTCGAGGCTGCCGTACGTAGGCCTGTAGCGAGGAGTGCGCTGGCTCCACGGACTCCGGCGGTTTTTGTAGCTGGAGCAAGCTATGAGGCTGTTCATGGCCGGAGGACGGGATTGCTCCACGCTGACGCCACAGCGACGGCTGCAAGAGAAGTGGTGGTTGGTAATGTGACAGAAAATGGTGTCTATCTAAATATAAGGAAAGGGGTGGATGGAATGAGCCTCCTATAGGTGACAATAACTAAAGTACGTCTTGCGCACCATGGGTAGCGTTATGAAAACTGTCTACTATCATCAAGAAAATCTAAGGCCGCGGCAGTCACACTAGCCAATGTTCGAAGTCGGAATCTCCGCTCTATCTTTTAGAAAAAACAACTTTGACTCCCCTTTTAATTTTGCAAAGGAGACGGCAAGGAACATGAATCAGACATTAAATAGATAGATATCTCTGTAAACAAATAAGATTGATACAAAGGCAAAGATATCTCGTGTTTGCCTGTATTCTACGAAGGCTTCGTTAGAGGAGCCCAGTGACCTATACGCCCGCATTTCGCCTAGTATGCTGTTATTATTAACAAATGAGGTCATTCAAAATTTGCCATAAGCTATCTCTACTTTCTTTACCTTCTAGCGCTGGTTGGCAGGAGTCTGTCTCCGATGATCATGTTTTCAACAAGTGGGTCTTCCACGCGACACCGACTCGACCATCTTTGACATAAATAAATATATAGATATTTAAATAACCATCACGCCTTTGACAATGAAATGTGAAAACAAATTACTGTAGAGGTATGGTCTCATGTGATGGGGGTGGGTCGATTTTTTTTTTTGATACTACTAACGTGGCAAACAATCATATGGCACGCCTGATGGTAAGCGGTTACCGTAGCCTATGGATGCTTGCAACATCAGGGAATTCACTCGCGCGTTACCGACCCAGTAAAAATCTTTTCACTCTCGTTATGAAGAACCCCATGCTGTGGTCTCTTGAGAAAGCCTCTATGAGGAGCTGATTCCACAAAATGAGCGTGCGTGAGAGGAAACTCCTCTGAAACCGCACGGTACGAGACTAGTGGTCCGGTTGTTATTGAAACCAAAACAATCTGTGTCGTAACTACTGCACTGTTCTTAGGATCAGAGGCGTGAGGGTCGGAGTGATATTACCTGTCAGTCGAGGCAGGAACATAACCCTCCATGATGAGCATGCTTTTATCATCATTTATGTGACACGATCATGACGTGACTTGGGTCCTTCAAATGCGGTTAATGAGATAACATAATTACCTCTTTTGCCTTGGAGGAGGCAGGAACTTGTCTCCGATAAGCACGCTTTCGTCAAGAGTTCCGTCGATCTGGAGCAGGTCCCCTGCGGATACTGATACGTCCATCTTGGACGAGGTGTCGCAGGTCCATGTGAACATCAGCATCATCACCATCTAAACAGAAGAAAAGGTTAGGTTACTATATTATTGAACTATCATTTTTATGATACGACCATAAAGTAGATATAGTTGGACAAAAACATAAGTAAATAAGGTCCTCCTTTATAGAGCGGAGGTCCTTTTAAGGGGTGTCTGTATAAGTGAAAAGAAATCATTTGAGCCTAAAATAAAAAGTTTCAGGGTTTAAAAGGCCAGACTGAAGAGTAGTGTTTTTTTTTGTTTGCCAACCCGACGCTTTTAGTAGGGTCAGCAACGCACAAGTGATGCCCCTGTGGTGTTAAAAGCGTTCATAGGTTACGGTAACCGCTTACCATCAGGCGGGCCGTATGCACGATTGCCAAATTTGTAGAATATAAAAAATGTTTAGTGCAATATGATTATTTTTGTACGCTGCGCAGATGAGAGAGAGAGTTGGCATATCTTTTGCTCAACTCCATCTTTGCCCACTATACAATGATGTGCAGTTTTAATACGAAATAAGCTGTTCAAACTAGTACAGAAAAAGGTTCACTGAGCCAAATGTGAGAGAAAATCAATATAATAAAAAGAAGCCGATGTAGATAAATACGATCTATTCCCATCCAATACCAAGAGCTAATACCATTTGGTATTAGTTTATTTCCGGATTTATTTTCTATTCCCAGAAATCCAGACATGGTAGAACCTATGAATGTCGTATGCTACATCACTTACCACAAGCACGTGCAGTACGAACACGAAGAGCGTAGAATTACGGAAACCGACGGAATCAAACAGCAGACCAGACACGGTGGGTCCGATGAACGCGCCCAGAGCAAACGTCGATGTCCACATGCCTGCTACCAGCCCGTATGTTTCTATGGAGTTGGGGAGACCGCTTGCTCTGTGGGAGAAAATGTGTATGAAACGAACTCTGATAAAATCATCTGTGAATTCTTTTATTTTATCAAACCGATTGAAATTGAATTGCCTATCAAAAACTTTAACATTTTTCCCGGCCGAGTATTGAATCGAATATTCAGCAGCCGCGCATATGATCGTTATCATAATTATAACGTTGCAAAACATTGAGTCGCAAGGTTCAACAAAATGTGTTACTGTTATGTGAATGTGACATTTGCTAATGCTGCAGCTTAAGGCGCTTAGAACCCCTAAATTAGCATCTCGATATGTGTCTGTAGAAATATCGAATGAAACTTCCATGGAGTTTCTTGCCGGGGCTTCTCCATAGGACCTATTTACTATTTGGAACCGCGCACCCAGATTCTCGGTATTTCTTAAGTGCCTGTATCTGGTTTACATGAAATAAAGATCTATTCTATTCTACGACATTGAAATAACGTTCATATCAGCGCGCATTGCAACGTGTCTGTTACAACGATCGCTGCGTCGTCGCCGGATAGCACAAAATACGAGAAAATAATACTTGTAAAATGGACGTGTTTGTTTGAGAAAAAAACCTATTTACCATTTATAGCTATTAAGTTTACCTATTAATCGACATATAAAGGAATTAAATCGACCAAGCGGTTTTAAAGTTATAAGAAAACTTGTCGTCATAAAATTGAAACGTTCAATGTTTCCAATATATTTATTTTGTCCGGAAAATTTCGTACTATAAATGATTCTCATGTTTAAAATATTGTCCAGAATTTGAAGATTCTTAACATATTTTCTTTATATTTTTCTGAAAATTTGGGCTTTAGTTATAGGCTTTTAAAAAAATGGAAATTTACATCCAAGTGCCAATGAAACTCATTATTTTGTTTCCCACATTGGAGTGGAGTGAGACAAAACATAGCGAGTGTAACTTTGAGTGAATATTAGGTAAAAAATGTGAATAACTTGCTCCTCGGCTCCTTGATCATTATATTTAGATTAGAGAGGAATTTCTTTTGATACTGATTAAGTTACTTTTTCTTTCTCGTCCCAAGTAGTTAGTGTGGCAGATGATAATTTTGAAAGTTCTGTTATTTATGGCTCAGGTTGATTTACTCACTTTGGTTGATAAATTTATACAAATAGAAGTAGTTGGACTTCATACGGTTGTATGGGTATTTTTTGTATGATGGACCTATCAATATAATAAATAAATACAAAATATAAGTACTTACATAGCGGTGCCTAGTGCGTCTGAGAAAGAGGCGACGAGCTGACTGCCCATACCCAGTCCGTGGAGCATCAGGCCCAGTATCACTGCCCACATCTGTCTGTAAGTAGAAAGGGGGTAATGAATATGGGAACACTCGGGTCTTCGTTGAAAAACAACACTGGAGAGTGGGGGCTTTAGCGTTCCAGGTCCTCAGCAATATCGAACGATTACCCATTTTTGCACAGATGCGGCGCAACTGTTTTTTTGTTGTTGTTATATAAACAAATATTTCAACAAATAAATATATTTTTCAAAAAAAAATTGTTTTATTTTCGTTATTTTTGATATTAAATTCATTGTATAAAAATATGGCGTTTTTTTATATAGTTAATGTTGTTTTTGTTTAGTTCAGTGCGTCGTTATTTGTCTAAAAGTAAAATGTTTTCTTTCTTTCTTTTGCACTAGATTTTTAATAACAAGCTAGACGTTGTTTTTAGGAATAAAACATGAAAAAGAAATTAAAAAAAGGAATACTGTAATCAGAGGCCCAATTCTCGTAATTAAGAATGTTCAAAATATAGTTCGGATCTCATTCCGATCTACTACCAATGTCATAAATGTCACAAATGGTATTCTCCTACCCTAACAAACAACGTCAAACGTGACATTATATTAATTTTTGTCAATTCATAATATAATCTCAGTTCGGTCAACTTTCAGTCATATTATAAATTAATTACGAGAATTGGGCTTCAGGTGATGAAGTCAATGAAACTATGGACAGCTGGTACTCAAACTCTTATCATTAAAATGCAAAACCTCTGAGGATTGCCGAAATAATACGGTAGGCGTTCCAAATAAGACTCGCCAACTCGTATAGAATATAAATCCAACTTACGTAGGCATATCAAAGAAAGGCGCGGGTCCAATAAGCAGGAATCCCCCAGCGACGCACGCGCAGCCGACAGAGATGACGTATTTGGGGCGGACGGCGGGGTGGTCACACAGCCAGCCCCAACCCGGTGCAGACACTGCGTACACGCCGCCGTTGATCACGAACATTAATCCGAGTACCATGGACGAGAACTGGAACTGCGGAAGAAAATGAAAGCTAAATATTGTTTAAGCAAAAAAGGAAGTACTACCTACCAATAGTTTTAAAAGTTGGTAGTTGCCGGTAACGCCCTAGTAGATAATTATATACAACGTGTTTTAGAAATGCGTGGTCATATTTAGGGGTCCAGACCATCAAACTTAACAACTTTGTTCATTGGCGCATATTGTGACATGTATGTTTGTAAAGAGGGGCAAAGTTTAAAAAATAAAAATAGTGATGAGTACTATAAACCCCTTAAAGGGATCCGGACTAGAATAGAACGGTAGGACTTTATATATTATATACATAATTATATAGGACATATTGATGGACAAACGAATAATTATGTAACTTACTTGACGCAGATGCGGCTCAAGAGTTGCCTGTAGAAATCCTATACTCATACTCGTAACCATGATACTGATTGCCGATAATGCCACGCCAGGCACCTTCAGCAAAGAAAACATTGTCGCTGAAAAGAAAATATACGTTATACAAGATAATTTTTTATGTAGTGAGCATATTTTGCAGAGTTATTCGAGTAATTAGAGTGGTCCGTTCACATATGCAAACGTAGTACTAAAATTCACTCCAAAACAAAATAAAAATTTGATTTTGTATGGCTTGCGCTAGTAAATTATGCGTGTCCCCCCATACTAAGTCGAATTTTCATTTTGTTTTAAAGTGTATCCCAATACTGCGGTTGCATTTAGGAACAGAGACTGATTAATTCTACAAATTATGCGCACGATATAAAAAAAATATCATTTATGTCGAAAACTAGGTATGATAATATTACTTTCATGTAAGTACATTAACTAGAGTAGAAAGTTGTATTATTTATTGTCAATAAATATGTGATACGTACGTCATTCGTATCAATAAGGACATAATTATGGACTATAATAAAATGTCAAGAATGATTGGTTCGCGATATGCTCATGCCTGTCTGGGAACAACAATAAAAAAGTGGTAAGTATTTGGGAACAGACACTGAATCACCCTGCAAATAACGCGCACTACATAAAAAATATCCTGTATTTTAGCAATTTCTCTCGAAACGGGATTGTGCTATAGATAATCGCAATGATATCAACGATTACGACTAACTGCTAAATGCTGATAAATCGTCGTTTACGATTAATCGTAATCATAATCATAATTTCATCACTATAATTTATTGATATAGGTACTTAGATCAAAATTGTGCTAAAGGAGTAACTCAAAATAAAATATTTACTCACGACCACTAGTTTTGAGATCCTCATCATCATGGTTCTTAGGCAGCACCAGGCAGCTCATGACAGCCGCGCAGAACAATGCTGCTCCTAGCACGGCGAAGGGCAGGCTGTACCCTCCGAAGTCATACAGAGCCCCGCCCAGCGTTGGGCCCACGATCAGACCCAGGCCGAAGAAAGTCTCTAGGGACGCCTGAACATTGTAAAAAAAAATTGTAAATTAGTTAAAAATCGGGTAACAGTAGATTTCAGCTATTCTTTAAATATGTTACCTGATTTTCTTTGATGATGATAGGTCAGTAGAAAGGACTTATTACAGATACTATCTACTACAATAATGCCAAATTTCCAAGACTTATATCTCATTTGAGGATAGGAACGTACATGCAAGTACCTATTATGTATCTCGACGATTTACAACTATGCTAAAAATTGTTTGCAGGCGCTTGGGAAATAACCTCTGAATAAATGTATTTAATCTTTCAATCAAGATTTTAGTAGTTTTGCAGTATTTATAATTAACTAGTGGTTACTCAGTGACATTCGAACACATATTATATATAAATTTTATCTTTCTGCTCTCCTTCTCCATATAAACTTTAGATAACTATGCCAAATCTCACACTTCTCCGTGCGCGCAATATCCTTAAAAAGGGGTACCAAGTTTTCTTTTCACGTATTGATAGTTATAGGTATTGCAATAACTCTCTGCACTTTGTTGCAAATTGTCAGTATCTGTATCATTTAAAATACTCCAACGGACTGAATGTTTGCATCATTTTCATCTCTCTGATCCGCTGCGATAAACTCTATTAATTAAAGAAAAAGACATAAGATAAATCAATTAGAGCATGTTTTTAACTATCAATAGGCAAGGGGTCAATGACACGATATCTGCGAGGGACGAGGGATGTTTAGACGATCATGCGACGATGCGACCCGATGTTGAACCCAACACATGGCTAATCTGTGCTAATGTTGTGACATCCAGCTGATGATGTAATGATTGTCAGTTTTTTTTAGCCCACCCGTTATTTTTAAATCTGAGAAATGTACGAGAATCTGGCAGGGACAGGTAGGTATAAAAAAAATCCTACCCATTACTGTTCCACTGCTGGGCACAGGCCGCTTCTTAGAATGAGAAGGGTTTGACCTTAGTCCATTAAGCTGGCCAAGCTAACAATCTGGTATCTGACCTTTTAGAAACAGTTTGATGAAGTAGCCATAAAGTCCAGTCAGTCCAGAGGGCTTAGTACGAACTCAAGCAGGGCAGAAATTTAACTGCCTAGACATTCCAATATAAGCTGACCTTTATTGTACGAAAACCCTATACATTGCGAGGTCAGCTCACACTGGAAATGTCTGAGCAGTTCAATTTCTGCCCTGCTTGAGTTCGTACTAGGCCCCCTGGACTGACTGGACTTTATGGATACTTCATCAAACTGTTTCTAAAAGGTCAGATACCTCCCTATTTATTGAGAAGCGATTTTTTTTTCGAAGATGCTACACAATTAATAAATACTATTATAACCTATAATACTATAGGTTAGTATAGTATTAAACTTGATTAATATAGTATTATACAAGGCTATAGAACTATAGTACTAGTATATTATCTACTATCTCTGGTAAAACTCTAAAAACACAGTTTCCTCCGAAAGCTTAAAGATATGTTTCAATTTTTTCTTCTTTTAATTACTCTTTAAGATCTATCGAAAAAAGGTCCTCAAAACTTACAAACATAGTGGCGACATTATTGGGGAACTCCTTGGCGATGATGGCGAAGGAAGCAGTGAGGAAGGCGGCGTTACCCATCGCCTCCACGATACGGATGATGAAACTCAGCGTTATGAACGGCACGTGGCCTTCCACCTTGTCTAGCATTCTATAAACAACAAGTATAGTGTTATTCTTAAGAGTACACCACATACACACACAAAGTGGGGAAACACCCACAGTTGGTTGAAAAGATTTGTGAGAAAGTGTTAGCTACGACAAAACACCGGGATTGACCTTTCTTAGATAAGTCCCTATGTGTGCGTAATGGCTACGTAATTTTCAGCGAATGTTTGGTCTGCTGTCTGTGGTTTCCATAGCCTGTCAATATGATTTTATTATATATAAACTTTTTAATACTATACTTTGAACTTTTGAACTGTAACCTGTGCTGTAACTGGCCATTTGCCGACAAAATAATTATGTAATGCCATTAAATATTTCTTCTTTTTTATTTTCTTTTATTGAAATAATGGCGAAATCGGCTAGTCTTGTCGTTATTAATTGAATGAGACCTTTTTAATGTTATTTCAAAATTCATTGAATCGGTAACTTTTTTAAAACGCTTTTATTAGCTTCACCTGTAACTATAAATGTAAAAAAATATTGGTAGTTCCATTTGACCCACTTCCTGGTTTCCGATTGAGCTGAAATTTTGCATACACGTTTAGTTTGGATGACAAAAGCGTTTTCTTTAGTTTTTTTTAAAACTATAATATATATTTTTTTAAACATTGATGTTTTATAAATGTAATCTCGGAAAGTGAACGGCAAACATGTGGATTTGAATTAAATCAATGACATAGTTAAAAATTACATAGAAACATTGTTAATGATATGAATGTTATTTTTTAAATTTATTCTAAATTCCAATTCCCTTTTGCGTTTTTATAGCGAAGATGTAGCTATCGAGTAGTAGCTAACAATACAATAACAACAACAACACAATACAACAACAAACAACAAGTCCAACAACACAATTTAAGAAAGAGTATATAATCAGTGCTTTATTATTATTCGTTAACGTAAGTAAACGAAGAAAGCCGAACATACCCGAAGAAAATAGCGCATGTTCCTGTAGTAAGTATTCCTCCATTGAACAGCAGTTTAGGTCCTAGCCTGTTGAGGTGAGCGCCGTAGATAGGACTGACGAGGAACACCACCAGCTCGAAAACGCCGAACACCAGCCCATACTCTGTCGCTGTACAGCCTTTCTTCTCTGCCTGGAAAAGTATTATACCAGTATTATATACCAATGTCATCTGTCTACAAAAAATAGATTTTGAAGACATTTTTGTTCTGTAGCGACGTTAGTTCCAATTTTCGTCACCGGGTCAGATAAGTTTGTGGCACTGTATGTTTTATGACGTGCAAATAGATTGCAACCCCCCTAGGGTTGCAATCTAATTGCACAAATTCTTTGGCCGAGTGTACATAATATTGCACTCGCAAACTAAGTTACTAATTTCACGTTTATCAGAGATCAAGACCCCGTGATATAATGTAATCATAATCAAGTCACAAGACTTAATTAATTATAATCTATTTATTTGTCGTCACTTCTATGCATTCTGTGGGTCAGTGAATTTGTGTCGGTGTCAGGCTATCGTTTCGCCGATGCTTAGAACCCAATACAATGATGTTAGAAGACTATACAGGCTATTACCGTTTATACAATATTGTAACCTTGAAACCATTATGTGGTGGCCGTTATGACACATTATTATTGTACATCAAAGACAAGCTTCGGTTTTGATACAAGATCTAGTGATTTAGTGTCATCTCTTGAGAAAAATTACTCTGAATCGCTTAAATTCCGGTTAAGCTATATATACAGGAGCAGTATATAACTGTTTCAACCTTCTCCATTTGTAGCGGTTTAGACTGTGTATTTTTGGGTATGCGCTGGTAGTTATCTATATATTAATACGTGAAAAGAAAACTTTGGACCCCTTTCTAAGCATATTGCACCCACGGAGGAGTGTGAGATTTGGCATAGTTAAATTTTATATGGAGAAGGAGTGCAGAATGCTAAAATTACGGTCGAATTTCCACCACTGGGCGACCACTAGTTACTATTAATCCGTCAAGTAACGAAACGCAGACATTCGTATTGTTCTGGCCGCAGCCGCACAGTGAAGTCAAAGATCCAAAACCAAACTCCAATCACAACACTGACTCCAACTATAGGTACTTTCAAAGGCAATACTTACACAGCTTGAAACAGTTATTATTGGTTAAATACGTAGGTGCAATCGGCAAATTTCCGGTCGACCATCCTTAAAGAAAAACTCAGGAGCACTAGATATAGCCGTGTATCCGATCCAGGATTACAGCGTAAGAGACTTCAATTAGAAATGTTGCCACACAAATTAAATGTACCTAATTTTATATTGCCATCCAACATTATCCAAGTCAAATCTATTGAAATTGGCTAAGCATATCTCTTCTATCGTGGCGTAAGCTGTCAAATGAGCATTGCTACGTACCGTGGTAGAAAGATATAGCTTTGGAGAAATGAGGTATGGTGTTCCTTCATTGAAAAGGGGGAATCCTCCGACCAAACAAGGTGATACCTGGCGAGCTGTGTCCCGACGGTTGATGTCGGACAGTCATGTAATTGTATTATGTTAAAAACGATGAACACTTTCATAGTTAGTAGTTTGAGGACACGTTTGGCGCAGTGGCTAAGCGAGTAGCCTTCTGCGCTACGTGCCGCGGGTTCGATCCCCGCACGGAACAAATATTTGTATGATCTACAGATAGTTGTATCGGGTCTGGTTGTGTGTGCATGTGACATGTATATTTGTAAACTATACCCTCGATACAGGAGAAATCCTAGTAAGGGACAACGTTTAAAAAAAAAAAAAAACAAAAACAAAATAGTGCGATGTAGGATCTGAATTGCCGCTTAATTCTGATAGGCGGCGCTGGCGTAATCTCCAAGTAACTCGTAGTTTTTTATTGCAACGCTAGGTGTCGCTTCATAGCTAGATGGCTAGACTGACTTTACTAGATAGTAAAGTTAGTTTCGGGGCGGACTGCCCAGAAGGCGTCAGGTAACTAGGTATCGTCAGTTACTTTACTATGTATTTACCTTCGATACAGTATAGTATATACTTCGTAAGTTATGGCTACGTACTTTTTCACATACAAACGCAAGTTATATAACAATCGTTCGTTCACGGAGCGCCTAGTGATTGTATTGTTGATCATAAATGGCGACTTCTTGCTCGAAGGTTATCGCTCATACGGACATAGTACTTGATAAGTTTACGTAGTTGTGGGCTATTTTGATTTGCACAGCGTTCTTGGGAGAAATGGGTTACTATGCTGGTAAGGAAAGCGGTGATGGTGAATGTAGGATTTTATTAATTACAGGTAATCCTGTGGGATTCATTAATAATGAGCCATTTGCGCTACTCCGACGATCCTTCTAACCAAATCAAAGGCCTTTTGAAAAAGGATTGGACTAAAGCCTAACCCTTCTGATTCTGAGAAGAGGCCCATGCCCAATAGCGGGATAGTAATGGAACAGTAAATACATTTATATAAGAAATAAAAAGTTAATATTGTAAAATATTTACTGTGGTAAAGGGCTGGATTTGTTAGAATAGAATAGAATATAATGTTTAATTCATGTGAACCAGATACAGACACTATTATGAAATGTCGAGACTCTAGGGTGCGCGGTTCCAAATAGTAGGTTCTATGGGAAAGAACCACTATTTATTATTATTATTATAGTAAAAACAAAAAAAAAAACACCAAAAGTTCCTTCGTCTATTAAAATTGTCTTTGACATGCTTTACTTTACTTGCCATAAGGCAAACTAGTACCCTGGGGTATGAAAGGTTGAGTTTTCAACAGTTTTCAATGATAAAAATTCGGCTAAGCATAAAATAACCTAAATTTAATTTTGACTGAGTCCATAAACTAAATTGTTTGCTTAAACTATCTGTAGAGCAGTGCTCATCAAAACAGAGAAATCTGTGTGATTTTTGATAACTGGGTTGTTCACATCATTTCATCGTCAATATAGTGAATGAAACTGAGTATATGAATATTTTATATCGCTACGATTTAAAATATTCATTTAAACAAACTAATTAGTCATAATTAGGAAGTACCAAGCTCAAACTATGAATTGGTCTATAAAATTCATTTTCTTTGATAATGCTATCATTTATAGTTTCCGCGATATTAAGGTTTATTATGTTGGTGACCCGAATTCATTGCTTCCGAGCAAAATGCGATTCCAGAATTATTTTAAATACTCCGAACTGTACCTCTACCATGAGTTTTCCGTGCCGTCTAACGTTCACGTTCACATGCAATATTTGTATGGGAATTTTTTCAGCGCCTCTAGCGGTATAAATAGCGTACTAAAGTCACTATACAAATATTGCATGTGAACGTGAACGTTAGATGGCACGGAAAACTCATGGTAGAGGTACTGGCCTTTAAATAAATAATTAAATCTATCAATTACACTGCAATTAAAACATTCCAAAAAATAAACAATAATAGATGTAAAGTGTTATACTCACACCGAAAATTATTAAAATTGACGTGTATCGAATTTGTTTTGAATTGATAATAATTTTGCATATTAAAATGACCCATGGTTAAGATGACGAAACATTAGAGAGTGAACTGATCGGTCAAGGACGAATAGTAAAACATTATTATTATAAAAAAACGTATAAATAAATAAATAAATCCAGCCCATTACTGTCCCACTGCTGGGCACGGGCCTATTCTCGGAATGAGAAGGGTTAGGCTTTAGTCCACCACGCTGGCCTAGTGGGGATTGGTGGACTACACACGCAAATGAGGACTTTATGAGGCCCTCTCAGGTGTGCAGGTTTCCTCACGGGGTTTTTCCTTCACGATTAACGCAAGTGATAAAAAAAATCTCTATTAGGCACAGACATACCTACTAAGATTAATGTTGCAACAAATACTCATGATAGAAACAGACGTATATTGACGTCGAAGTTAGCTTCCGCATTTGGTTTACAAAAAAAAACAGGTGTGGCGCCCGAATTGTTATATTGATTTTTATGTGGTAGGATTTTTAAGGTTTTTTTTTTTTTTTTGATAAGAACCCTATTTACTATTCCGGTGTTCAAGCAAGTCATAAAAATCGCGTATTATCAATTTACATTTTCTTTTTAATTTATCAATTTTTAAATTGCAATTTTTCTGGAGTTGCTATGCTAATGCACCGCATAAAACCCAACTACACCGCAGTCCTCATAAAAACCAAAGCACTGAAATATAGTGATATAATAGTAACAAAATAGTGATTGTACCAACCTCTTGGGGATAAAACGGTGCTTGTAGAGCAACACATATAGCGTTACAGAAATCAGCTATCGATATAACAACTATCGTTAACCACTGTCTCCGAGAGAAATCGAAACCCATTTTTATTTAATTATCTTATAAATTTATATTAAATTAATGTTTAAAAATTTTCTATGAAAAAGTCAACACTCCCTAAAAATAACGTTGCACTATTTTAAAAACGGAATAATACATTTAAATTGCAGTAACATATTTAAACTTTTTGATACAATTTAATTTTTTTTTAAATTATTTTAGCCACTATAACAAGACACAAGCAAATGAGCTTTTATTTCGAAGGCGGGAGCGACACTATGTCAAGGCATATCTTATTCTGGATAACAAGTAAATTATTACTATATTATTATAACTAATAAGTTATGATTATGATCCACTGAACATTAAACAATATCGTGTAAACAAAAGTACATTGCTTGTTTTCTACGTTCGCTCCCTTTGTATCTAACATAAGTTGTCAATGTAGTTTAAATTCTAGAAGATTCCCTCCTGTAAAGGTTAAGGGGTAATAAGTGAAGAAGTAATGACCGCTCTAAAGATAAACAAGACTAAAATATCAACGGCAGATAACATTATTGTCATTAATATTTTTAATGCTAATTAAACACACTAGTAAACATTTTTGACATTTAGGATTCCGTAGTAAAATATAGAATCCATATATGTAGATAGTTTCATCATGTCCCGCTGTCCTAACCAATCTTTTCCACTATCCGTCAGGTCAGTAAAGTAGGTACATCGTAACTTTTCAACCTTTTGTTTATAAAATCTTGTTTCGGCTTCAATCAATCAACTGGCTTCTTAAAACTGTTCCTTGGCGACTGTATGCACAATAGACTATTCGAACAAAAGATGATTACGACGAAACCCTACAGTAACGAAAATTGTGATGTTTGTTAATCATAATTTGAAATATTAAGACCGTTTATTGTAACGGTCATTAGGAGGCTTATATTGAGCAGAGTGTAAGTTTAGTTTGCTTAAACATGACGTAGGTATTATTTCTGAACAGGACTGCCTCGCAATCCAAATATCGTAGCAGCGACAACGCGCGTAGGCGCGTACTACGTGCGTAGGCGCGCACTATGTGCGTAGGCGCGCACTATGTGCGTAGGCGCGTAACTACAGTCTGTCAATAAAGTCATGAAAAGGATTTTGAAGGAACTAAAATTCTTCTTCGCTCGCAACCCTAAATAAGTACCGTAGGTGTCAGTTTGGGTACAACGATGTGTTTATTTTACTATTCTGTGTAGATATTTTTTGTGATAAAAAATGTTTTCGGCATTAGTATATTAAAAATAAACAAGAGAATATACAAGTGGCGCCCTCAATCGTTGTCATCTCTTTTTTGACAGACTGTACTTGCGTAGCAGTTACCTTGTGGCACATATATACAACATGCGTACGTCGACGTAATAGTTCCATACGGACACGGATCATGCGTGACGCGTTGCAGAAACATCCAGTATCTAAATAACATTTACGGGCTCGTATGTGATTATGGCAGTCTGTTTCATTTTTGTTCTGTTCCTCTATTCTGAGCGATTCTGAGTTTACAAAAAGTCATACTCGCTAGTAACTATTGAATAATATCATAGTATGAATCCAAGTGCGGCCTCTAGTTGCTACTAAATAAATCCAGCCCAGCCTGTTCTGAGAAGGGTTAGGCCTTAGTCCACCACACTGGCCTAGTGCGGGTTGGCGAACTACACACACAATCGATGAATTTATGAGGCCCTCTCAGGTGTGCAGGTTTTCTTACGATGTTTTACCTTCACAACGTAAGCGATAATCAAATTGCGATCGATAAATTGGAAAAGTCAGAGGTGCGGGCCGGCAGGGTAATTACGATGCGCACTCGAAATCGGAATCGATGAAATTTTGACAGTTCAACAATGTACATTGCGCAGTATGCTTTAAAATTTATTCTGCACGACAATTCGGACAACGCAATGTACATTCCTGAACTGTCAAAATTTAATCGATTCCGATTTCTAGTGCGCATCGTGATTACCCTGTGAGTCTTACTCAGGTCCGGCACGGAAGGCAAGCGTTCTACCGCTAGGCTATGACTATTGATGTAGCGGTTACTACACTACACAAAAAAAAACATACTTATTTGGTAGTAATAAAGTATGTCTTTATTATGAGTTTACTAGTTTATACTAGTATACTCATAGTAGAGTTTGGTCTCTCATTTACGTGTTAATGTCGTAGTTATGATGAACTTTGACATGTTGCTGTAACAACATTTTTATGGCGATCACTATCTGAATCACGTGTACTAATAACGTAAAACATTAAAATTACCGAATGTTTGTAATCATTTTTATTGTATAATAACTACTCGAAAAGTTATAATAGTTAATTTCGATTATCGGCACTCTGAAACCCAAGTTCAACATGATTAAATATGAAAACATGGCGACAGTGAACGTAGTTTTAGTGAGAGATGGTTAAAGGCTCCTACACACTATGCCGGCGTAGCACGGTCCTCGGGTATGCCTCCCCGGCTAGCACAGCGGCATTGCCGTGGTGAATTATCCAACTCGGCGGAGTTGCTGTGTGTATACAAGCCCATACCCGCGCGGCAAAAACCGCCGGACGTGCCGCTGGCATGTGTGTAGGAGCCTTTAAAGGCATAAACTTAGGGAAAGGAACAATGCACGTAAAGTATGTCCAACGTTATCGCAGTGACTAAGCGGGTTTCGCTACGAGTCACGGGTTCGTTTCCTAGGGTAAAAAATTAAGTGTATGGTTATCATGGGCGTAGCTGGGGGGGGGGGAAGGGTGGGCAGTGCCCTCCCTACAATACTCATTGCCCACCCTAAAAATCGTCAGTATTGAAGAAATATACTGTTTAAATTTTTTTTATCTTGAGAAAAAGATTCAACATCATTCCACTTAAAATTATTTTATCATCTCCGAAAACCGCCGTTTATCAAATATTATCGAAATCGTCGCGAGCCAGTTTCCAAGAACGTTAATATTACTTACAAGCCCTGCGGTTGCTAGTGTGCTGGCCAGCTGCCCCTTATGCAAACTTCCCAGCTATACATTCAATTATGGCTGTTCCTCATTTCACAGTATATCTTTAATGCGGCACAGGATTAGGCTGCAGCCTTCCTTTGTCATAATCTCTTAGCATTTAATCCTTCACTACATTGACGGCGACAGGAAGAATCAGTCCGCAGTCTCAACCTCATAGCTGATGAGACGGACCTATTTAGTTGTTCTCTGAGTGAATTCACAAGGGCAGCATTGTTTGTGCTTAGTTGTAGAATATAGGAAATTTGTAAATATTATTTAGATATAGGTACACTATTGAATTAGGTTAGCCTGTAAGGATAGTTGTAAGTGTGGAAAATAAATAAATAAATAAAATCAAAATCAGGGTGACCTATTCTTTACCGGGAATGACACGGTGTGTTGACAGGTTCCGCGTTGCAAGCCATGGTCAAGCCATAGGTTTACAATAATTATTGTACCTTTATTGTTATTAAGTACGTAGCAAAAACGCTGACATTATGCCAGCCATCGATGTCTAATGCCAGCATATTTTTAACCCCGACAAAAAAAGGGGTGTGTTAAGTTTGTAGTGTGTATCTGTATATCTGTGTACCTGTGTATCTATGTGTCTGCCTGTGGCATCGTAGCTCCAAAACGGATTTCAGCATTTTTTTTTAATTGAAAGCTAGGTTAATCGGGAGTCATCTTAGCTATGTTTCATGAAAATCTGTACAGCCGTTCAAAAGTTACAGCTCTTTTCTAGTTGGAGTCGGGGGTTTGTGACGTTTAGGTTATTCTCAATGGATTGTGCGACGCAAACTACACGACTTATTTCCTCGACATCTCCATAAAAATCAAGACGTAATAATCACAAGCATATACAAACGCAATACGAAATGAAAATTCCTCGAATGACTGAAACAATCGGTCATTATAATAGCAAGTCTAATTGTCGATGATCTGCTGTACTTTTAGGGCATGACAAAGTGTAGGAAGCAAACACGATTAGCTAAGACGTGTCCTCTTTGTTCAAGCACTCGCTGACATAACCGTAATTACTCATCAAGTACTCGCACACCATGAAGAACTTAACAAAATCCCATAAGGTCTTCGTCCTGACGAATAGTGTTAGTAAATAGTTCGAAGGCGGTGGGGAGTCCACTCAGGGATGACGAAAATCTTGAACGAATAAAACACATAGCTCCTTGCTTTCACCTCAAACAAAATGAGTCGCGCGCCCGTCCGCCCACCATCCAAGCGCGAGCCTATTGCTAACTAAAACCGCCGAACAACGGACGCGGGCAAATTTAAAAATTCGAACGTCCAAAGATATTTTCTTTTCTTTTTTTAAAAATCAAAATCATTCTATTAAAACGAACTTCGAATTATAAAAGTGCGATTCAAAAATCGAGCGTTCAGTGAAAAATGGATTGTTTGAGACTGTAAAAAGATTATAAAAATCATTTTGTTAGTTATTAACTTAAAATTAATTTTTAACTAAAATGAAAATGGCTGACCGCTGTGTATTGTCGCTGTTGATGTTATGTTTGACTGTTATATGCCACAACGGAGAAGCTGCGGAAAATGGGAGTGCACTTGCTATACGTAAGTTAATTTAAACTTAATTTGGCATTAAATAGAATAGCTTCTAGTTATTTCCAAATTGTACAAATGTTTAAATTTTTCGATACACATACAATTTTTTTTTTTTTTTTCAAAATTAAAATATAGTTTAGGAGCTAGGGCTTAGAAAATAGCACGTACCTATAGTATAAAAAAATCATCGATGTCTAAAAAATATTGTAATTAAGTGTATATAGTAGGTCGCTCAATGTATTTAAACAATTTTTTTTAACTTGGACTACCCAACATATTTTTTTAATTAATAAAATTAAAACCATATCTCTTTTCAAATTGTACAAATATTAGGATGATTTTACTTAACTTTAGAATATTATTATTTAAGCTTTTTTAAATAAGCCTTTGCCTTTGTTATATCTCACACATCACACATTTAAAGATTATGACCTTCAGAGCCTAAAATAATGCAAAAACTATCCTCCAAAAACCTATATTTACATTAAACTTTGTCTATTTACACATATTTTTGCATTTTGTTCTAAATTAATCTAATCTAAAGTAAATAAAATACCTTCGGACGGCCATTAGCCTTCTTCTTTTGTCTGTGGCCTTAGCATTTGTTGACAAGTCCGTGCGTGACATAATACGAATGTCAAAATAAGCCTAGTTTGGACTGCGGCGTTGTCCGAGATTTATTAACATATTACAACTCAACTACTGTAGGTATGCGTAATTGCTTGTGTTGTAATCAGAATTTTAATGCTTTCGTATTTGATTGCGCCCTCCATTTATTAATGTTGCATTTTAAGAAGATTGTAAACTTATATGAATAAAGGTTTAAATCGTATTTATGGAAAAGTTTGTGTTGAAATAGCTTCGATGTGCAAGCTTGCAATGTAGCAAAATATATAAATAAGTATCAAATTAACACCTGTGCAAAGATAGTGCTAAAAATCGCAAATATTTCGCACATACTGCAATAAAATATTATAGTGTGCACTTATTAAATATTGACATCGATGCTATATTTTCAATGCCATACATAATAAAAACAAAAAGAGAGGAAGACTAACAAAAAATAAATTAAATAGAATTTCTTCATGACTGGTGCAATGGAAATCGAAATCACTCGAAGTAAACCGCCATAATTAAGCGTTAATAATGAAGCGTTTTCAAAAAGTCATCGATTAGTCCCATTAAATTAGTTTACTTGTAATCTATTGATATTTATTTATTTACGACATATTGCGCCGACACCAAATAAAACGGGATAAGGGTAGGAGAATGTTGATGATGATGATGTTGATTTATTTATTATTTATATACACACAAACACATTACAAGCAAAAGAAGTATAGGTACTTATCTGAGTACAAAGGTACTGCTTATTTCTAAAGAAATTTGTGCCAGCAGACCTGCGACAGGATATTTTTTTTCGTAAAATCCATCATCTCAAATTCTTAACGGCTATTAACTTTTTTTTTTTTTTTTTTAATTTTTTTTCTTTTTTTTTTAAAACGTTGCCCCTCACTAGGATTTCTCCTGTATCGAGGGTACAGTTTACAAGCATACATGTCACATGCACATACAACCAGACCCGAAACAACTATCTGTAGATCATACAAATATTTGTTCCGTGCGGGGATCGAACCCGCGGCACGTAGCGCAGAAAGCTAATCGCTTAGCCACTGCGCCAACCGTGTCGTGTTTTAAATGCAACAAACAACTCTATTCAGCAATAGGCTGTATTCAAATTGCATTATGAAATTGCGTGAATCAGATTTTTACTGCGTGTCCAAGTGTGGTGAAACAAAGTGTTGCAACGAACTTTTCGAAAATTGACCTTTAGACGTTGCACGGGCATTCTTTATAAGGCCTAGTATTTTATATTATTTTGTGGTTGTATGGTCCCAGAGAATGACTGAGTATTGTGGACTTGTGGTGCAATTTGGGAGCATTTTCCCAACAGGGGACTACGATACCTATGTAGAGTTGATAGTGCCTTTTATAATTTATATTATATGAGTTGTTATAAAGATGTTATAAATACTTACGTATTATACAACGTGTATCAGAAATGCGTTGTCATATTTAAGGGCATGGATCAGACCACCAAACTGAACCACATTCTCTAGGGGACCAACATCGTAATCTTGAAGAAAATTCAGCTGCCCCATACGTTTACGTCGAGTACGTATTGAAGTTTTGTATAGGATAGCTGATAATTCTTTCGTGATTACGATGTCTATGGTCTAATCCACACCCTTAAATATGACCACACTTTTCTAATACACCTTATATAGTAAAATATAGTTGAATAAAAACATAATAATCCTGTAACTGATACAGAGCAAAACTAATTATGTTGATTACCTACTTCGTGAAATAAATAAAGTCAGTGCGAAGTTCGATAAATATGTAGAGTTCTGGATTGCCATAAGCACAAAGGTTCAGAGAACTAAGCAAAAAAAAGTGGAATATAAAAAATATTAATATAAATCGAAACTGAAAGAAAAACGCATCATTCCATATACATATTTAAAAATCAAATAAGGATAACCACATCTGTAAGTACTTCAACTTTAAATAAAAGACATACCTACATAAAATACAGCCAGCCCTGAATTCTTTAATATTTTCACGGACTCATTAAACACCAACTTAACAACCTGTAGACGTTTTTATAAATCTGATGATAACAAATCGAGTCATTCAAAAACATTGACATGATGATATGAATATAACATTACTATAAACAAAGCCACATTTAATTAATAAACGAATGTAAGGCATGGTGTCGGGCAAATGCAATCGTTTTAACAATAGAACTCTTAGATCACATATTTTCATACACGTGGATGTATGGGAAAAAATTCTTTTAGTAAAGCATTAAAAAAAAAACAATGGTACTATCGATGTCAAAAGTAATATGATTAGGGAGTGTCCATAAACCACGTGATTTGCTTAGGGGGAGGTCCGGTAAAAAGTAACGCTGGGCTACAAGGGGGTTTGGAGCCTGGGTTACGAAATTTTTCGTTATCATATTTGTGAAAGAAGCGATCATCAAATGTGAATTCTAGAGGTTTATAATTAATAAAACAGTACTAGAGTAAATTTTGGTCGTATTAATAATTATATGCTCAAAAAATTTACCGATAGTTCTAGTAACAGAAAACAGCGCAAATGACTTCGTGATTACTTTCCAACTGGGAGAGGAGGGGGGCAAGCAAAACTCATGGTAGGCTACGTGAGGGTTGGTAGGGGGGGCAAAAAAGACAAATTGAAACCACGTGGTCTATGCACGCTCCCTTACGAAAGACCGGGTTTTGCCTTCGGTTTTTCCGGATGCGCTGAACATCAGTATTTTACAGGAATTTATAATTTTTAAATTATACACTATATACCTAAGGTTGTCTAACAGAGAATGCCTTAGGCATTAAGACCGCCTAAGTACATATTTGTATGAAAAGCATTAAATAAATAAATAAATATTTCTAAATTTTATTCGTGAATTACGACTAAACTTAAATATGTACACAGCCTTATATAAATATAAATCGTTATGATTTAGGTTATCGTTAATGTCGGGTTCTTTATAATTAAACAAACATTATCGATATAAAAGAACTAAATCATTTTTTGTGCATTTATTTGATGGCGCCAGGGCCATCAAACATGACAAATTAAAGACAAATTGTATATTATCTACTTCAAGTTTAAATAAATGGATAACGATAACTTGTGTAATTCGATGAAATATAATTGTGTAACATAGTTTTGTTGAAATTTGTACATATTTATGTATTTTGCACGAAGTTCTCAGAACCTATGAGCCGATTTCAATGGAACGTTTTTATACTATTTACTATGTGCTTAGGCCTTGGCATTGTTCAACATAAGCAAAGCAAAAATATATTTTTGGATGACCCATACGTCAACGTGTTTGAATTTTTCTTGGCCATAGTAAGTTAATTGTGTAGGAAGTTAAGAGCAATGGAAGTAGGCAGCCATTGACAAATGTTACAAAAAATATTTAATCATTTGAATATTATGTTTGGCCTTCTCCTGTATTAATTAGGCGAAGTACGGACATAAATAAATATTCGTTAAAAAAATGTTTAGGCATTTTATTAATTTCTGGTCTTTGTCCCCAAAATATCGCTGTCATTAAACACGTAGTTTAAAGAAACAGTTGAGAACAAAGGACCAATTTTATGTAACATATATTTTAAGAACAAGGTAGGTTCTTGATGGAAGTAATATCCTCTCGTGGTTAATTCATCATTACTTCACTCTATCTTTGGCATCAATTGTCCCAAAAACTCAGCGTGTCACCTTCAAGTTCGATTAATCTGCCTGACCTCCAACTAAGGACATACAATTGCAGTGCTAGTTTTCAATTTTCAATTATTAACGACCACAATTATATCAAATTGATGAAAATTATGCATATTACAACAAATTATGTAGTCAAAAAGTTTATGCGATTCAAATAATGACGCTCTTCCATTGTCAAAGGTGTGATTTGTCGGATTTATGTCAAGGTTAAACAAACCGACATCTGTCGAAACCGACAAAGCCGTGTAATTAGCAAATATGTTATGCGTCCGTTTGTTTTTTTAATTGTCTGTTTGCAGAAAAGCCTGTGTTGTCTTTAAGGTAATAATCAAGAGGTTAAAGTTTTAAGAAAGTGAATCTACAAAATGTGTTATGAGTTACTGCAGATTTATAAAGTGGTCTAAATGTCGTAAATAGCAATTCGGGAATCTAAATTCAGTGAGGAGACCTGTTTCCTAACACAGCTCACAGGAGCATTGATAGGCTGATAGAGATGTGGATAAAAGTGAGGTCATAAAAAATTATATAGTTATAGTAATTTATAAAGTCTTCATTACTAATGACCTAAACTTCTTCGTTTACGAAAACAGTCACGAAACCAGAGGACATAGTACATAGGTTTTGACGTAGATATCGTAACGTTAACGTAAGCAAATTTTGAATAAAAATACAATAATTTTATTCCATTTTTGTTTATTTTTACGCAACATACACGCTAGTTTGATGAAAAAATAAAAATACTGCATGTATGTTCCAAAAATATCATGGATTAAACGTTAACGTTACGATACGTCAAAATCATTCGTGCCCTCAGTGCGTAGGTTCAGCTTTGATGAAATTGTTCCTTGCTTGTATCTCAAATCGCTTCATTCTTCTGGTCTTTACAATCGACCAGTTAGAATAAATTGGTTTATTGTTGGCAATTTGAATCGGAAATCGATGCTACCAGATAACAGCTATATCAAAGACCAAGCCTTTAAAATAAATTACTTTGTGAATATTTTCCAGTGATATAACGTGATCTCGCGTGACATTTCTTGGTAACTCATCGTCTTCCTAGTTATACAATGCTAACCCAGCGTCACGGACCGCGGTGTTCGTTTCACTACCTTGGGCAACTCTTGGGTAACTGTATTCTTATCTTGTACTTTATTAATCTGTGGTAGTTAGCTAATCTGATTTGTGATTTGACAATTTGCATAGCACAGACTAATTGTATAATAATTTTATGATCATCCGCTTATTAATGTTCCCTGCTGGGATCGAACCCTTATCTGTGTATCTGTGTGTATACCTATGTCTTATACTATTAAGGTCTTTCTTTATTAGTGGAGGTCCATATTAAGGATTAAGGTACGGTCGCCAAATATCGCCCCCTTTTTGTAAAAAAATTGTAGAAAAACTATATGACGAGTAAAGTAACAAATAAAACGTCCAAGATTAGGGTACAACAATCCTTTAATATTAAAAATAATCAAAAACTCGTTAACTTTGTTACTATTTCTACAAAAATAGCTTTAACAAAAAAGTACAAATTCTAAAAATATATTTTTGGGCACATAATTACGTCCCGGGGACGATATTGAGATCACAATAATCAGTACTTGAACTTAAATTGTATATTTAAGATTAAATACTTGGTAACCTTAATTATAATATCTAATCAGACTTTTATTATTCATTGGTATAGTCTTAGGTAATTTTAATTCTCCAGAAAAATTGCACAGATAAATTTAGGTCCTGGATTTTCAACACAATCCTCATGCATCCATTGGCAACATTTGGTGCATCTTCTCCATTTCTCTCCCTTTTTCTCTTGAGAAAATCTTTTATGACAAACTGGGCACCAATTTCTTTCGTTCTTACAGCTTCTACAGCTTTTTTCATTGCCTCAGGATCCCACAACTTTCTCTTTGGCATCTAAAAATCAAATAATTAAATACAGAAGACAGATAAAGATAAAAATAAGCTAAACGTCAAAAACCCCCGACTCCAACTAGAAAAATAGCTGTAACTTCTGAACGGCTGAACAGATTTTCATGAAACATAACTAAGAAAAAACTGCATTGAAATCTGACCATCCGTTTTAGGACTACGCATCGTAGCCCTAAACACAGTCAGATACACAGTTACACATATACATAGATACACAGATACACATACACACAAATACACACTACAAACTTTTAACACCATCTTTTTTATCGGTGGTTAAAAATATCTACACTTGAGAGTAAGGCGAAGTTATCTAAATATCGTCCCGGGGACGGTATTAGGTCCACGTAAGGGGACGAAATTAAGAATTTGCTATTTGTATTAATAACATCCATTCAACAAAAAACAAATGTCATAACCTAAAAGTTTTCCAATCGATTTCAATCTAAGCAATAATAACTAATTCTGACAAAAAATTAATTTCAATAAGTCAAGCACATCAATATTTAAACCGTTCCGATAATATTTCAACCAAAAACTCACCTTGAACAGTTTTTTCTTTTTTTAAATATCTTGTCACAGGAGCGACGTTTTACCACCAACTTTTTGCAATGGCCGACTGACATAACTAACTTTAGATTCAGGGTAACAAAAGTAGATGGCGTTATTTAGAAAAAAAGAAACTGGTGGGGACGAAATTAGGTTCGGGGACGAAATTTAGCGACTATACCTTATAGTACCTACTCATCATTAAGAAAAACGGAAGCGAAAATATTCTAGGTTTATGAGAAAAACTTTTACTATAGGATAAAAACCGAAATCGTGACAAAAAAACTGCTGTTCCATACATTTAGTCGATATTGAATTATTTGTATGGAATTGCTGTTTTTTTTAGGATTTCACAGTTAGTCCTATCCTATAGTAAAAGTTGTTCATAATGTTGATTACTAAAACCCCTTAAAATAATCTCCGCTAATTATGTAGGATCTTCGATAACCGTGGTTTTTATAAAATTATTATTAAGTAAGATTTGATTGTGAAGGCAGTCACATTGACTTACCTACCAACATCTTGATTGGAGTGACCCTAGATAAACACTAAAGATAAGCCTTAAAATTGCAATTAAATAAGTAATCATAGACGTACATAAGTGGTTTTATTAAAACTGAATTCCCTATTGGTGTTGTACCTACTATCGTAATTACGAATACCGTTATTTAATCAAATTAAGAAGGTTGTTAAAAATCTCAAGATGACTTTAGATAAGAGAACTTAAAGCATTTTATTTGTAGTATTTTTAAAATATCTATATATAATAAGTAATAAAATAACAGATTCACTCATCTTTAGGAATCAGGTGGTGTCTAACAATCTTAAATCTTAACTTTGTTCTGATATTGTGATACACTGAGAACTTTAACTTAGACTCGATCTTGCTGCTTATCCACAGTTGTGATACAGATAATGTATGGCTTTTCCTCTATACAATACAATCCCTTGTTAATATTGCAATCGGTGTTTTCCGTAAGAAACCATCAGCATACATAGTACCTTATAATAATGCCAATAGCTACTCAAAACGCGGAACACTTTTGTCAATACGTTACTTACAAAAATAACTGCTCGAAGTGTGAAAAATTTGCATGAATATGCAGTTTGTGAATTTATCACTAACATTTTGTTTTCAATCACATATTATAGTCAAAATAACTCCTAGGTACATTCTCATATGCCTTTTCGTATATAAACTATAAAGCCATCAAGGTTTTCTTAAATCGATTGTACATGACCAAAGTATTGTCCACGAACTACAATACATTCATAAATTGCATATTCATGCAAATTTTTCACATTTCGGTAATTATTTTTTTATGTAACGCATGACAAAAGATTTCCGCGTTATGAATAGCTATTGGCATTATTAAAAGGTACTATGTATGCCGATAGTTACTTACGGAAAACACTGTTTTAAATATTAACAAGGAATTGCATTGTATAGAGATAAAGCCATACATTAGCTGTATTACAACTATAGATAAGCAGGAAGATTTAAGCTCTATCGATTATGAAACATTTTGTATATTTTTTTTACATCGAGGAACTTTCTACGGTCCTGTACAACAATAATACTTACATCAGGATTATAATATTGTTGTTAATCAATAAAATTTGAATTTATTTAAATAAAATTCTAAAAACGGATTGACATTAGACCAAGTAAGGCCGTTTTTAAATTGTGGTGGTCGGGGGAAGACGACCAGCTTTATTAAGACTGCTGCTGGATGATCAGCAGATGAAGATGTAGTGAGAGTTGAAGGGCAGCAAAGGATGAGGCTTGCTCAAGATAGATAGTTTAGTATTCTTTAATGTAAACCAAAAAAAAGTGCCAAGTAAAAGATTAGAGAGTAGTACAAGATTTGTTAAGTATCTTTATCAGCAGGTAAATGTTACTGTCCCTCTTTTTGAAATCCGAATTTAGAACCTAGGCCATAGACATTTTTTTTTTAGACCAATGACCTTACGCAAACGGTATATCTATCTTCAATCGTTATTTTCTTATACTACAGGCAATTTTTCTTCAATACAAATTCAGCTTAATAATAATAATGAATTAAAAAAAGTAAAAACTAACTTCATAAAACTAAAACGAATAAAATCATCATTCTCCTGCCCTTATCCCATTTTATTTGGGGTTGGCGCAATGTCTTCTCCTTCCATTCCTCTCTATTAGCCGTCATCTTAAAGTTACTAAAACGAATAAAACAATTTATTATAAAAACCAGATACATATTACACATAATTTTAATGCTTTTAGTTTTTTGAAAATGGCTTTTCCTTTCTTTAAGTTTATTTAATTTTCTATTTTGAGTGGCATAAACATGCGATTACAGCAATCGCGAGTGATTTGCTGTTATCCATTGAAGAGTTCCATTGTCTAACTCCGAAGACCTTCATTAGACATTTATAACATCGAAAGTATACACTTTCAAACAAACAAAAAAAAACCCATTAAAATCGGTTCAAAATTAGCGACGACATCGCTAAGCAATTATACAAAAAATAAATACAGCCAAATTGCGAACCTCCTGCTTTTTTGAAATCGATTAAAAAATGTATATCGAATACTGCGCAAAAGAATGTAACATATGCGTAAGTAAGAGGTCAAAGACTACAGTTCAATATAAACATACGTATCGATTACAAAATATTACAAGCATAATGTTTTCAGGTCATCATTTTAATAATTCATAATTATAAGTGTCTAATTAACACTATTTTTAACGCCCGATAAAAAAGATAGGTGTTATAAGTTTGTAGAGTGTATCTGTGTATCTATCTCTGGCATCGTAGCTCCAAAACGGATGGACCGATTTCAATGCAGTTTTTTTTATCGAAAGCTAGTTTAATTGGATATCATCTTAGCTATGTTTTATGAAAATCTGTTCAGTCGTTCAAAACTTACAGCTCTTTTTCTGGTTGGAGTCGGGGGTTTTTGCTTTATATTGTAAGCTTTCGTCTTTAAACAAATGCTAAATATATAAATAATAGGTATAGCTCAAAACATGTATCATGTCATCAACTATACTTGAACATTAATGTCGTTTCTGTTGCGTATTTTAACGGTTCTAAACTGGACTAAACGCATCTGATACTTTTTTTTCTATTGAAACAGAAAGAGACGAAAGCCCTGAGTTTAGTTTAGTCCTGCCAAAGTGTACAACAGAAACGACACAATAGCTTTGCGATTAGATTGCTATGAATGGTCCTTAAGGGACCAAAAGGACCTGCTTTGCAACTCTAAGGACCACGCTTGGTAGGTGGATTCCTGATAGTAGTATAATGTAATGAGTAGGTACAGTCAACATCAAAAGTAAATTATGTACAGTCGAATTTTAAAATGACTAAACTATCCAATAAAGTTAATGTAACACATGATTTACTAGTTTTGACATCTGTCTGTTCACCATTTATTTTTGATGTTGATTGTACAGGTGTATCAACGTTATTTCCTTTTCCCGATCATAATGGGACCTCCTTCGGGTATTAACTTTGCGAATGAATACAATATCAAGACCTAAGTAAGTGGATCAGCCATTAGTTCTAACACGAAGCCCCTGTCATCTGTCTTCCGCAACCCAGCACGTGGAAGGTTCCAATAACCTAAGGTTAGATCTGTTGTCAAGCAGGTTTAAGGCTGTTATCCTCCACTACGTTATGATATAATCTATCTCTGTCATCTTTAACATTGATCTCATCCTCGAATTGCTCATTAGGAGATTCTTCTTGTCTTGTAATAATGAACTAGTTTTAATGAAGACACTATGCGTGAATAGATGAAGGTCATGAGACTTAATAGAAAGTTCTTTCGAACTAGTTTATTTCAGTCTTCTTATTCAGTCCAAAAACATAGAAAGCTTTATCAGCACTGTAGTGATTTACTTTTGTACCTAAATTAAGTAAATTAAGGACAGACTTTTCATTCGTCTGATGTTGTATCCAATTAATAACGC
The DNA here is from genome assembly GCA_932294325.1 of Allophyes oxyacanthae. Classification (NCBI taxonomy): domain Eukaryota; kingdom Metazoa; phylum Arthropoda; class Insecta; order Lepidoptera; family Noctuidae; genus Allophyes; species Allophyes oxyacanthae. The sequence continues at coordinate 5,390,803 of OW028611.1, forward strand.
TTGACAGATTTTCTATAGGGAAGCTGGCAAAAATTCAAAAGTTATCTGGCGATTGAAAAAACAGCCCTTAATAATTTATTTCCACATACGATATTGTTACGTCTGGTTTATCATAGTTATATTTATTTGTTTCGGCTTGTTTAGTATCTAATACTAGTTAGTATCTGATAACAAATAATTTTAAATGATTAATTGCTATGAATACCTATTTTTAAGGCCATTTGAGATCATTATTGCTTGATTTTAGGTTCTTATCAAGTAGAAGATTTCCTAAGGTATCTCGTGAAGTTTATGTTTATTGGTAAAAAGTTATAATGGATGTATGATTCAGAATGTTTCTTGGGGAACTTACAAATATTCGAAATTTGTGTAAAAAGGACTATTTTTATTTAATAATTAAATGAGGTCTTACTTGATAAAATAAATTGTTTATAATAACAATGTATTTTATCAAGTAAGACCTCATTTAATAATACATAATAATATCACAATTTTCCTGTCCGTGAATCGCTACAGCTACCTACGTTTTACCTACTGATTTAAAAAAGGTGCATTTAGCACTGTGGGCTACGATACTAGTTTTATCTGCCTTTTTAAGAGATGCATACTGACTATAAATACAAATGATTGCACCGTAAGCAAAAAGTACTTACATTTCGCTTACCCCGCTTAAAACTGAAAGTCTTTTAACCAACATCTGAGACCAAGTGATACAAGACCATATGTTATGTATAAAGACAAACAATTACCAAAGAGTTAAAAATAATACAATAGCATATGAACCGTGCTATGAATGTACTACCCTTGAAAAATAGACTGACAATGAAAGATTGCTTGACTGTCCAACGAACGCCTGACTAGAATAATATATCGATGTATTCCCGTCAAAGATAGTCAGGTACAACCTTGGCTGACCTTTTGTGATACATATAACATTTTAATGGCCACGTATACGTGGAGAGAATGAACGCAGATTGGGCAATAAGAACATGGCATGATTAGTGAACTGACTCATAAGGATTGAGGATAACAGATTATCAGTTGTAGGGACGCGGATATGATTCATTGATTGGTCTTAACCACAATTCATGGTAGTGTGTAAGCTTCTGCAATCGGCATTCGATGCACTTGAAAAGTAGAAGATAAGGAAAGGAAGATAGAATTGGAATGGTATGAAAGCACTATGAAAGTCATATTAAATAAATGGGTCCTAGTTTCATCGACATCGAATCATCAGCTGCAAATATGGTACATCTACTCAATGAATGAAATCTTGAAACTTGACCTGCATACCAACCACCTGCCGCCTAGCCACATAATTATAGTATAGCTCATGCAGATAAGTATGAAAAGGAAGTTTGTAAAAGGTGGTTAGTTAATATGCGGATCAAAGCATCAACAATTTTATATTATAATAAAATATTAATTTTAATTTTATATATAAATATTTATATATAAAATTTCAATATAAGCTCGTTCCATAAATTCAAAAATCGGTACAACTCCTATCATTATAGGGCTCCTACCCATAAATGTTCACTGATGAACTCTAGGCCTCAACATTCGTTTTTGTAGCAATTATTAATTTTTTCTGGCATTCTACTATAAATAATAAAATAAAATAAATAAATACTAGCATTTTTCTCAAAACATGTAAATAACTTTGTTTTATTGGCATTTCAAAATGCGGTCAATGACTTACCAATCATTTTGTTAAAAATCTGTAAAACTTAATGATTTATCATTGTCTGTGCATTTAATTTTTGGCATGACGTCATCTTAGAGTGACACTTATCAAATTAGATCAAATTCAATGCAGTTAAGTTGTTACTACGTCGTCGTACTTAATTTATTCACAAAGTAAGTGTTTTCCCAAGTTGCCTATAATTTGTCATCGGAACAATATTAAAAGTAAAGCATTGTCGAAATTCAAAAATCACGTTGGTAACCGGCCGGTTCCGTGGAATACGCGGGCGCGCGCAGCCTTGACATCGGTGTTGCATCACACGTTGCGCCATCCTGTCACAAGTCACCTCACGATCTCCCTCCCTGCTTTATGATCGACCTTGGGTTTCTGGTATGATATAATAGAATGGGTGACGAATTTAAAAGACTATCCCAAAAAGAGTAATTCAAACAATTTTAGAAGAAAAGCCTTGATAATTTGCTTTGTTTCTAACAATATGCATCTTAGAAAATAGAATATGTTATATAATCATAAATATTTTGTTTGATCTAAGATTAAAAATTGTATCGGCTACATAGCGTACACACGATGACTTCAACTAACTCTCTGGCATCTTCGGCGTGAGTACTTAGCTAACTATTGCATAAATACATGTACTCTTAAAACTTGAAGCTGAAGAAATGCTTTATGCACTTACTGAGGCTATTGATTCTTTTGTAAGCAGTCATCTCACATACCTTTCTATTGGTATCGCAAGAGCTTACCGATGACTCATGATATATGGATACACTACAAAAAGCCTAAGTACTTTGCTTTTCAATAAGGCACTTATGGAGTTATTACAAATGGCAACACGTTTTACCAGACTAACCTAGTTAATCTTCATTTCACCATCTTTACTTGAAACCACATTTTCATTAATCAAATTAGCTCTATTGCATCCAGGACGTGCAAGCTCAATCATCTTGATGAGATCCCTGCTTCATTACACGTAATGCCACTACTAAGTATTTTGCGAAACATTACTGGAAATTATTTTCGCTCCTCTTAAAACAGTTTCGTCAGTCTGTAGAAAGTAGCACACGATATTAATGAACTGGGGAAAGGAATGCAATAGTTTTATGACTAGCATTTATGGTTTGGTTAAAATCACACTGAGTCTTCTCATTGCAATTTAGTCGAGCTGTTGAAGTCGATTGTCACAGGACACAACTGTTGAGATAGTCAATAAGTCCAAAGTCAATCGGAGTTTCTTTGAACGCAACTATTCGTAACGAGATTGATTATAAAGAAAAGAACTGGAGGGACCGACATAGCTTGCGCAGAATTAGTCAGTTGAAGTGAGAGTAAACGGGCCATAGCTGTCGGAAGACCAACTAACCGGTAACCATTGAAGAAGACGAGTCTTTGAGTAAAGACCGCGTCTTAGCAAAGTTAGTGTAGGATGCCCTCCAGCCCGATAAGCCGACGATGGAATAAATGAGCCGTTAGGCAACGATGGAAGACGGAGATAGATATCTCCCAAGTTGCGCGACATTACGCGGTATGTGGCACAACATAGGAGACAATTATAGCTGTGGACTGCGATACGAAGAGTTGATTGTTGTAAGAGATGCATCGCAGGAAAATTTAAGTCGCTAAGAATAACAAGGCCAAGGGCCATCACGTACTGGTTGTCTGAGGAGTTGAGGACTCGCTTCGTCACTGATGAAACAGACCTGGAAAACAGTAGTGTGAAGACGATGACTTACAAGAGAATTGGTAGATGAAAGTAACACTATGAAAAGAGTGGAAAGCTAGAAAGCTAGAAATTATTGCTGAGCAAGAAATATAAGCTTAAACCGGTAATATTAGTGACGACTAGTATAAGCCAACTCATCTCTTGTCGAGGGTATCAAAAACGCCTGAAGGGTAATATCAATGATCAAGAGGACCAGGATTCAGAAGACATGATACACAATAACCAGGTTAAGGTTGAAACGAATAAAATGATGCAACTTGAAACCACATTTCATAATCAGAATATTTTTTCCGAGCACTGATTCGCATTCATACTGGTACTTACTTTCGATACGTGTTTACGGTACCTACGTAAATAAATACATACGAAGATTTTAATCAAGAAAACCATTTCAAAGCCAGTGATGCGTTTTACGTTCCAAAAGAATTTTACCATTAAGACTGAAAATAATAATTTGCAGTGGTAACCAAGTTTCGATAGTTTTATTAACTTTTGGACGTAGGTGTTATGCATGCTAAGTTTTTTAGGGATCTCTGTGGCAGCTATGCTAACCGTTAGAGGTTGGAAATTTTGAAAATATGCTTTTTTCGGTTCGAAAACAGAAAAATGTCATAAATATTTTTTTCTCCAAAAAATAACATACCTAAAGTTGTATGGACACATTTTTCTCCTTCGGGGAAAACACTCGTGATGCAATGTTATGTTATTTCACAAGTTCGGAGAGGAACCCACTGTACTGTTACATTTGATACAGTATTACATTTGATATTTGTTACGTGAACAGTACCTACGGATACGTTGCAACATACCGTGTTTGGACTGACAGATGATAGTGTGTTGATTTATAGCTTGCCTTTAAATATAAGAACAAAAAAACAAAAAATATAGTTTGTAAATGGAGTAAAAATGTAAAAAAACCTGGACCAGCTCCTCAGTTCACATGATGACTAAAAAGTCTGGAAATATACAAGAAATTCAGTTTGTGCGTACCTTCTGAATGTATTAAAGAAACAAAGAAACAAAAAGAGATTATTAGCAAAACAAAAAAACATAAAATAAAATGAGATAATGTGCCAAAAATATTAATATTGCATAATAATAGAAAGGGCCCTAGCTATTAGAAGAATGAGTGATCAATAACAATGATATCCTAGACGAAGAAGAACTTCTAGAAGATGATTAAAGAAGTTGACTATCCCATGTTTTAAGTTTAGGTTTTGGGTTTCCTCACGAAAAACTATCCTTTGTTGAAGTGTTATAATGAATGAAAGTTAAGTATGTAGTGATTTCATTGAATGGTATAGGACATACAATTTATTAAAACGTTACATAAAAATACAGGACATAATTTTTTTTAAATACCAAGATGTTATCATTGATATTAAGTTGAACCGGTCATGGTACTTTAGTTGCTTTATTGATAAATATTGTTTGGACAACGTTAACTTCCGTCTTATGATTGAGGAAGCTGATAATAGTGTTTGATAATATCTATCATTATTCAAAAATATGATTAATTCATTAAGCTGCGAACGGTCGCTGGTGCCCAAAAACAATATATTTTCTATTGTGTCTACGTTACGTCGCTTGGTGGTTAAGATTATTTTGTCTATAAACGCTGCACCCTCAAATGGAGGTTCCGAAACATTGTCATCATTATAAGTCGGTTCTATGTTTACAGGACTTAGGCCATTGCAGTCTTTTTTTCTACAAACATTGTAATATTTATCTTCATAAAGAATTTCATGCGAATTCGTGAACATTGAATTTCAACACATCCGAAGACCTTAACATCCTTATGAGCCCTTAAAGTTTCATAAATTGAGAACTTAGATTGAAAGAATCTGCATCAGTATTCTACAAACCATTGTAATCTCCTATCCATGTTCCAAATATTATAACCACTACTTACGTCACACTTATAACTCAAAATACACAAAAATCCCCAAATTTGATTATGTACATATTCTTAATCCATCGCAATATCCACGCATTTCTCAAAATATGTGCGTATTGTGTGAAGTGGGTTACTGTGTCGACAATTAGTTGTATAATGGTTATGTAACCGCTGACCTTGTAAAAGAGCTTCGTGCAAAACTCGTTCAAGTTCAATTCTGAATAATTTATATCAAAATGTTTGTGTATTTTTGCTGTATAATTCTGTGTTAGGTATTTATTTTAAATGTTAAAAATTATCTTGTTGACATTTTCTTTACCAATAAACACTTGCTTAGCTGTCCCACACAAAAATTATTACAAAAAAATCCTTTTTCATATTGAACATTTTTATTATTTGGGGTGTAAATTAAAACTCTTGATTATAGTTTTTTATGAGTACTTTTGCTCGCATCTTCAGCGGCACGAAGATGGGATGATCATTCACCGTCTTCCAGCTCACTTTTTTTATTTTGTATAATACGATTAGCTATGGCTGTGGTTTATAAACAAGAAACATAACTTTCTGGTCTTTAAATAAGCTGTTGTCTTCTGTCAAGTTAGTATGCTACCGGAGCACCTTGCCAAGAATTCGCTATAATGACTAGATCAGGAATCGCTTTTACTACGTTTATGAGCGTGATAGGAATTGTTTTTAAGATTACCATAATTACATACTCATTACATTATCACTGCATACATTATTCATCCAAACGATAATTTAATTATAATGAATCAACGACTTCTGCGGCTTGGTCTGAGAGATTCAAATTCTCTGTGTGTTGAATGTGAAGAATTTGTTTATACAGTTTCATTGTATTTTTTTGCATGAATGAATTTGCCGAATAACTTTTATTATACTGAAGCTAATCACAGAAACACTAACTTATTCCATAGTCAGGTGATTACACTGTAGCAATCATCGATATCCGTGGTAGCAATAGTAAAAACAATTCACCCGGTAATCCAATGTTAAATTGAAATAATGACGATAAGCAACTGTCTACAACTTCGTCTCTCATCGGAAATCACAGAGATGACACACGCCAGGATGATGAGACAGACCATGACGATTATGTCAATCAAACACATGCAACAGAAAATTTTCAAGGCGAGTTACCGCCAAGTTCGAACGATATTATCGAATATTTCTGCATGACCGAATATTGGAAAGTTCGGTGATCGCTAGATCTCACCTTGTCCTCTTATCTCACCCAGTGTATTTTACGTAATATCTCTCTTATGCCACGCGTTGTTTATGTTTGTATGCAAATATTCCGTTTTGAAATGTACCAACGCTTTGGGTGGCATGTTGTTGTCTTTAGACATGCCCTGCGTTGTGAATGTTGAATGGATATGTTGAAATCTATCTGAATTAATCTGCAGCACAACTTTTGTATTTGCATATATAGCCACGTTAGAACTAGGTACTTATGTTGGGCCATTCCAAAAGTCTGTTATTGTATGCACACACTTACTTTATTTTATAAACGTTTCCTATACCAATATCAATATTGAATTCACAAGTTAACGCTATGTTCAATAAATTACTCAAGATATATCTTACTTTTTACAGCGGAATACATCCTGCCATGCAGTCAAAACGATCCCCAGTTAGACAACTGTATCAAGAACTCCTTCAACCACCTCCGGCCATACCTGTCTCGGGGCATCCCTGAACTGGGTGTTCCTCCTGTGGAACCACTCTTCATTGACCGACTTGTTATGGAGAATGAAGCTGGTCCCGTCAGGGTCACTGCAGCGTTCAGCAACATCACAGTTTTTGGACCTAGTAATTATACCATTACTAAAATCAGGTAAGACTGTTGTTTTAGAACTTGGCTGGTCTAATTGCTCCTTCGTTCTATTCATTTAAATTCAATTTGTATATTTTTTTAAAGATATTTTTAAGGGTAACAATGATATTCTTAGACAACTAGACATTTTATTATTTCATAATCCGCTGATTACTTCATAGTAATTTATACAATTTTAAACCAAAAACAAATAGCAGTCCAAATTTTACCAATATTACTTGGTACCAAAAATTCCAATTATAAACTAAATTCCCCAATTGAGATCTGTAGGTCAAGTCACAAGGCATTATTTCGACATTTCTAATTGGACACATTATTTCTGTTTAGTTAAATAAGAGAAGAAAATCCTAAAGCAGGGAAACGAGGTCAAGTCTGAGTTGTCGCTATTGCCAACGGATAAGTACCTACCTATAAAAATTGCCAAAATGTTGTAAGAGTCAACTTCATAGCTACAAACCATTGCAACATATTGTCGTAATACGTAAAGACATTTTACTTGACGATGTCACTAAAATTATGAATAAACATAAAGTCACACACTAAAGTTTATTGCTATAGTAATAGATAAACATGACTGTAATGATATCTATGTAGAGTTACAATTTATATTAAAGCACTAATATAAAACACGGTTGGAAAATAAAATTGGACCAAGTAATAAAGTGATCGTTTGCTGGCCTATGAAGTATAATATCTACTCTATTAACCGCATTAAACCTTTCTCTTAGATAACTTTTATCACTTGTGTGTGCAGTGTCGTTCATAACATTAATATTGTATAAACTGAAATACATTTTAGGTGAGCAAAGATTAATAATATAAATAAAGGCAATTGCTCTTTTGGTCCCTTGAACTACTTTCAATTGGAGCAAAAGATCTCAAAACCTCTAAAGTGTAATTAATATCTAATTATTTCTCACAATATTTTTCATTTGCCTTACAGACAAAAATTCTTTGAGTAAGTACAAAGTAATAGTCATTTTGACCTCCCTTTTATTTCAAAATAAGTATTATTGCATTATAATAGCATTAGAAGTGTCAAATCTGTGGGAAGATTGGTTAATGACAGAATTAGGGACACAAAACCTTGGGACATTGCCTAAGGTACCGTTATGGGCAACTCGAGCGTAGACGCCGAATTTTGTAATGTTGAAGGGCCAGATGGAAGAATTCGTTCTACTGTTCTACTTTACACGAAGATGTGATAATTAACAGCCCACCATTACAGTACCGTTCAACGATCTCAAATATTTTGATGATTACATAAAATTAGATAAGATTTAATTAAATTCAGTTATGATTTCAATCACTAAACGATGATGTTAGAAAGGGCCTTAAAATCCTAGACTTGACAAACGGACTTACAGGGGAAATTGCTGGAGACCTATATCTAACTAAAGACTTTAATAATGATGACATGGATATATCTAGAAAACGACGTTGTCATATTTTGCCCGGGTTGATATATAAACTATGTAAAAATCGATGCCAAACATTATCTATTTTCTCTTACACAAACCGGATTCTTACCCAATCTAATTTGTGTATGCAGGTCAGACTTGAAGAAGCTACGTATTGACATGGGGCTCGTGCTTCCTCGCATCGAGATCACCGGCAGATACGAAGTGTCTGGACAGGTGCTGCTGTTCCCCGTCAGGTCACAGGGAGACTTCTGGGCATCATTTGGTAAGTAATACTAATTTGGACATGGTAGAATCTTCCTATAGGTATAAAATCTATAATAACCTATTAAAATCAAACTTCCCAGAAACTGGTATGATAGAAAATTTAAAAGGGAAGGTTTATGATGGAATGTTTGAAATTAATTCATCAAGCAATGTAAGGATCACGGACCTGCAAATAATAGTTTTTCTACTGTCTCGATTTGACGCTGCTTGACGGGAAAAATTACCGATCATGAAGATGGGAATCCCATTTCCATTGAATTTGAGGCTCTCACGACCGTATTGAAGTTTATTGATACCAGAGTGTTATGTTCATTACCATTTTGATACGCGGTAGACCCCAGTATTTGCTCCAAGCAGAAACGAAATATAAATTCTACACTCAAAGCGTAGGATTATCGAAGTCAATTTGTAAAAGTATGGCTTCTATGACAAAGATTTTTCTAACTAGTATTCAATGAACATTATAGCAATGAGTGATAGACTTTATGAATTATTTTATATTTGTAAATTATTTTTGGTTCCTCTCATTTATCATTTCATTCTATATGATCTATCTAATAAGATATAAATAAATCTTTTGATATGTTTTCTCCTTCTCATTTCAAGGTGACGTGGTAGCTATCGCCAAGATATTCGGCAAGGAATCGACGCGGGAAAACGTCAAGTACATGTTAGCTGAAAGAATGCTTGTGGACTTCAAGCTGAGGACCGCACGGTTCAAGGTCAAGGATACTGTGAACCATGGAAGCGTTATTGGTAAGTTTCAAAACTGCCAATTCTGTAATAACTGATACATCTGTTTTATTTTTTGTTTCTTATTCATTTATTGTTTATCAGTGTATTACCAAGGCCTTTTTTTTAGGATCTATTGCGTCATAATTCTATTGGTCGTTTATCTACCTCATCATTAACGATGGAAAGATTATCAACAATACGCCAAAATTCAGGCTTTTCGTCGGTCTTTTGGAATATTTCATTGGCTTAGATCTAATTACGAGATTACTAGCCTATGTGAAAGTGTTTCAGCTTATCAAACTAGATCATACGCTCCATGACACAAACGCATTTAGTCAAGTACGCGAATCATCACGCAGTGAGATTTATATGCAGTTGGTCATATTTGCCGTTGGTCACATTCGCAGTTTGCAGTCAATAGCAGCTCTTCATTTACGCGTTGATAAAATTCCTTAGTATTTCTTATAATAACCACATGAAAAGCTTCGCCTTGGAGTCTAGTATCTCTAAGCCACAAATGGTATGGCTTGACTTAATTAAACCTATTAGCTTGCAAAGCGAACATATAATAAACGTTATTGTACCGATGTTTCCAGGCAACACACAGGACAAACTCAACAAACACACACACAACAACAGGTTGACAGGATCAAACTTGTTTTTAACAATCCTTGTTTCCAACTACACACAAAACCTCTCCAAATTCCAGGTGAAGCGATGAACCAGTTCCTAAACAACAATGCTGCTGAGATCATCGACGAGATGAGGCCGGCTGCCTCCGCCTCCATCGCCAAGCACTTCCAGTCATTCGTCAACGCAGCCTTCTCGAAGATCCCTATGGACGTGTGGCTCACGCCTTAAGTGTTCAGTGAGTGCCTCAGATCACAGAAACAATGATAGTGCTTTGCATAAGAACTTAAAGTCACTATAGACATTTGTTTCAGTTCTTTTTAGAGCGTGCTCTCACTACAGGTAAGACTGTAGTTAGACAGACTAGTCTCAAATACACGTATGACTAACTACAGTCTGCGATATGAGGAAGCCTAGAGATAGTTTCACATCGACAAAATACACACATTACTGCTTTGCTGGACATCCGTATGTCATAACCGGGATCCAGCAGAATATCAGCGTCATGTGTCATATAGCCTGGCACATGCTGACCCATTTATTCGGGACACACACCGTATAATCAAAAGGCAAGGTGATGCTCAGTCGGCTCAGAATAAACACTTTTTTTTTGCTACTTAATTTTGCACTGTTGCCATCTTAAGAAAAATGTCTTCTCTGTGTATGCATCTGCCCTCATCTTATTACCTATGTCTATCATTGTAGTGTGTCCTGTTTTGTGGCAAATAAATGATTTTTCTTTCTTTCTTTCACATTGACGTAAGACAATTTTGTTAATAAGGGCCTTTTTCCTGTCATGCGGATTTGCGCCCGCGTGCGAGTCTGATACGCATGCTTTTCCTGTTCTGCATGTGGTCGGCAGCGCGCTTACTCACACATGAGTGCCAACAGCCAAGACTCCATAGATTATACAGGCCAGACACGACGCGAGCGCGAATGCGCGTGACAGGAAAAAGGTCCTTAAACGTCTTGTTCCATCGGTTTCTTTATGTGGTAGTCTGTCTAACCAAAGTCGTCTGCGTCTGTGGTCTGCGCAAGCGCTTACTGTTGAGCTGTTTGAAGTGTTTTCACTGTTTTGTAGAATGATTTGTAAACTAAGTAACAACTGATGTGGATGTATGAAACATAGTACAAAATAATATGGAGAGCAGATATTTTTTCAGATAATGTTGAGTTAAAAAAAAATCTATGAATATTGTTCATTGTAAAAAAAAGATCTCAATCTGTTGATTCTTTTTTCAAAAGGAATAAATATATAGATTGAGTCTTATTATTCTTTGGTTTTTTATTATGTACAACACTTCAGTATGTTTTAAATATTTATTTAATTTTCGAATCTGAGTCGGTAATGTATTTTTCAAAATTGATTACGATGACATGTGATCTAAATTGAACTTGAATTTCACTACATGTGTGTTCATGTTATAAACTTATTTAAATCTAACCAAGTGCTCCAACACTAAAATGGGTCTTGGTACCAATTTAGATTTGTGGAACTCTTTACACAATACCATAATGGTGCTACCTACGTTGGGTCATTGTGTACAACCTTAGGTAAAGGTGCTTTTCCAGCGGAGAGGCGAGGCGAGATAAAGATTATAGGAGAGGAGGTAGAGAGAAATGAAATCTTCCGGCCGATGTTCACAAAAAAATTTCATTTACAAGAATTGTGTGTCCAGTAGCTCTACCATGAGTTTTCCGTGCCGTCTAACGTTCATGTTCACATGTAATATTTGTATAGTGACTTTAGTAGTGAAAAAATTCCTATACAAATATTGCATGTGAACGTGAACGTTAGACGGCACGGAAAACTCATGGTAGAGGTACAGTGCAGAGTTAAACAAGCTATGTGCGCAATACGGTTCAATAATATACCAACAAATATTTCAATTCACATTTCGCACATGACATGGGTCATTCTCCGAGCAGGATTCTCGGCGTCATATTCGTGGCAATTTTCATTTTTAATATTTTTATGTAACTAACTTCAAAATATTAAAATTTACAATAATACAAGTTCATTGATATGTATAACAACAAAATTAGATAAAAAATGAAGATAGAAATTAATTTAGAAAATTTTGCTTCCACGAAAATGACGGAGCAAACCACGAAAATGATACAGTAACATATGATGGTAATATGGATACTAAAAGTCGCTAAACAATCCCTGCTTTTAGACGAAGCAAGACTTACATTTTTATAATATTGTCTACCGACTTAATAATTATCTAATTACGCATTATATAGTAGCTCAAACTATATATCTGACATTTGTCACAATCCCCCCGGTAGTTGTTTTCACTTGTCCTATTATTAATAACGCTAGCTCTATTAAATAACTTGGTATTATAATTGACGAAACTCTTTTTTTAAACAGCATATTGCCACTTCAGCGAATAGAATACGTAAGTTAACATTCGTCTTCAAAAACCTGCGCTATATCGCGGATAGCAAATTAATTAAGCAGGTCTACCAGGCTTTGGGTCAATCAATTATCCAATACTACATTACTTCTTGGGGAGGTGCCCCAAAAACCTTAATGCTAACTATTGAATGAGCCCAAAGAGCAATCCTGAAGTCTTTCCTTTTTCATACACGCCTATTGTATGAAAATTGTAATGTAGTACCAGTCCGCCAAATAATGCATATTTTACTATAACAGCACAGATCCCTTACGTATATGCCAACCTTTCTAACTCAAAGTAACCGCGAGTCGCATATCGGCGACCAATAGAACCAAACGTCGGTATGATCTTTTGTCATGCATTCTAGGGTTTTTTTAATTTTAATTAATAGCCACCGTCAATAGAACTTTTCATCTTTGTAAAAAAAACCTTAAATACTTAGTATTGATTTAAGAACTTCTTAGTAGAATATTTTATACAATCATGTTTACTTAAATTTTATACATTTTCTAAAAGTACCTATTAGTATTAAAATACAACTGGATAAAAGGTTTGTTAATAATTTAAAATACCCAAAAAACCACCTAGATCGACCCAAAAACACTGTTAGCTACGTAATAACTAACCAAATATCACAAAGACGTTACCGTTCTAAACAAATAACACTATGAGTTATTTATCCTCGATAATCGTTTTCCACATGCAGGAAATCTCAAACCAACTTATTTAGCAGTAAAATAAGGTTAATGAAAGCTAAGAAAATACAAAACAAATTAGTTTTCACCGTTTTTAACAAAATAAAGAATGAAAAGCGTGTTAAAAAGTAGAAAATCTATTTTATGGGTTGATAAGTCATTGTCGTGGACATCCCAATGCCACGTAACTGATGAATTTTAACAATAATCCGAAATAACTACGTAAATAATGACATAATTGCAACTCCAGGTACCTTAACAAAATCTCGATTATTTATGCTAACTTATAGCCAACCTTAATTGTTTAAAAAATCTATTAATAGGTAAAACTTAGTGTCCACGAAACTTACCTACACATCGTGTGACCGATACATTTTGTCTCATAACTTTTAAACAACTTATGGAATAAGAAATATATTTATTTTACGAATTCTACAACTATTAACAAGTATTCTGATATACAATACATAGGTGTTCATTATAACATTGAGAATATATACACGATTGTTTGAAGCAAGCGGGCAGTGTGACGCGCGGAGAATTGCGAAATGAGCCCCGTTTTTAGTATTTTGATTTAGTTTATGGCAATTTCTTTTTAAATAATTTGGATTAAAGTATATTTTTTAGTTACAGTAATAAGTGAAGAAATATATAAAAAAAAATCAATACTGTATCTTTAATAACTACAGAGATATTGCTGTGTGACCACCAAAATCGACCTCTCGGAGAATGACCCACATGCTCGCCAATCCAGAAATTTAATTAAAATGCTATACAATTTTTATTCTCGCTTCTCCTCGCTGTGGAAAAGCACCTTAAGCCACATGAGTAACATTCATAGGTTAGGCTTTATTTATTTAAGTTACTAAGTGATCACCCTATACTTAGTAAATGTACTTAAACTTACTTAGTACCTAAGACACTTAGGCTTATTTTAATAACGATTAAGATGACTAAACTGTATTTAGTTGTAAAAATATATTATTATTTACAACTCAATTTGGGTTTTATTCAATTAAAAATAACATTATTCTCATTACGTCGGTGACTTCGGGATTCAAATCTGACATTTGTAAAGAAGACCGAACAGATCGTAGACAAATATTGACTTTTCCTAATATAAGTAAAATAAAAAAGAAACGTAATAAAATATAATTTATTTCATAAATTAATAAAAAAGATATTTCCTTAATTTAGTGTCACTGTATAAATTATTACCAGCATCATTATTATGTCGAATGTGCCAACATCGTGCATTCCAAGATACCCAAAGATTCATGACTATGAAGACAAGATATCATCAGCATTGAGGGTAGAAAACGCGTGATCCGCAAGAGGCTTCAAGAAATCCCGCAGAGCTCCCTCAAGAGGTCCTTGCAGTTCTTCAGCCAGCTTCTCCCAGTTCTCGTTAAGGAATTGGTTCATTGCGTTACCTTTAAACAAAAAGTCATAAGTATGAATCTAACACACGACACGGTTGGCGCAGTGGCTAAGCGATTAGCTTTCTACACTACGTGCCGCGGGTTCGATCCCCGCACGGAACAATTATTTGTATGATCTATAGATTATTATATTATATAGAGTTATTCCGGGTCTGGGTGTATGTGCATGTGACACTTATATTTGTAAACTGTACCCTCGATACAGGAGAGACCTTAGTGAGGGTCAACGTTTTTAAAATAAGAAGAAAGAAGAAGATGGAAATAAATATATATAATAATAATAAAAAGCCTGCACATCAGAGACGGCCTCATAATGTTCTCGATAGTTTATGTAATCCGCCAACCCATACTAAGCTAGCGTGGTGGACTTAAGATAAACCCTTCTCATCCTGAGAAGTGGCCCGTGCCCAGCAGTGGGACAGTAATGGGCTAGATTTACTCTTTTTACTTCAGAATTACGGCAATAATTTTGGAATAAGTAAAATATAAGCAAAATAAAGTAAGCCAACCGTGTCGTCAAAATAAGAAGATAATAAAGAGTAATTACAGTATAGATGAGTAACTATAGTCGTTAATTTATATATAGCATTATGGAAAGTTAATGAAAATATTAAGAAATAGCATTCTGTTTACATTGCAACACAGTTAATTTCTTTAAGAATTACATTAATGAGGTGTTTATGTAACATTCATAATAATCTTTTAACAAATGCGATGGAATCTTTAGAAACGCGTAAGCGCACATTCGTGTTTTAAAATTCACGCGTTTACTAAGAAAAACGAAAAGTTTTTTCTTTTCTGTTATGTCCATCCAAATGTTGTCTGGAACAGATCCCTTTGCGCGATAAGACCGCCCATTGTACATTAGCTTATGTTATTCTCAATCCTCTTTTTATTAAAACGCTTTTATTAGCTTCCAGTGGCGAAGGGTGACAGTTTTAAAAGGGGAAGCCATCCCAAAAATGCCCTCTAAAAATAGCTACAATTAATGCTGCAAGGCAAAAATCCATACCGTCTCTTGTAATCTATATATAGTCATGTCAGGAAGAGTTCGACCTAACTGAATAACCAGCCTTTTTTTTGTCAGTTGGATGAGTAAATAATATAATATTACGTTGGTCTATGCACTAACCAACTCTTAAAGGGAAGCCGATGGGAATCGGGTTGTATGGTCTCTTCGCCACTGTTAGCTTCACTTGTAACTAACTACCTATGTAAAAATGGAAGTTAAATTTGACCCACTTCCCGGTTTCCGATTGAGCTGAAATTTTGCGTAGACATATAATTTGGATGACAAAAGCGTTTTCTTTAGATTTTTTTTTAAACTATAATATTTATTATTACCTGGTGTACAATAAAGAGTATAAATAAATAAAAACAATGAATTTGTGTTTTACGAGATTTTCACTGGATGGCGACGATTTTTTGTCGATGCGACAAGACTATCAGGATATGCTATAGTTTTTATTTCTATTGGCAAATATGACCAAATCAACTATTGGTCTTGTGCTGTTCTGAATGAAACCTGTCCATTTATGGTGGATAATTTCCCCCTCCTATGAACTGTATTGAAATATTATGTTTTCTCTCTCATGCGCTACTTACTTAGGTCTCCATCGCCGCCGAACAAGTTCTCTAGCTTCATGGAAGCACTCCTAACGTGGAAAGAGACGTCCAGTTGTTTGCAAGTGAGGGCATCCACCTCGTTAGGGCGAGGCTGGCGACCCAGGACTATGGTCACTATCGCGTCTATGTCACCTGTAGGAAAAAGATTCGAGTTAAAATGAAAATCGGTTTGCAGTTGGCGGAGAAATCGAGTAACAATCATACAGTTGAATGGAGAACGTCCTACTTTTTTGAAGTCGGTTTAAAAATTAAAAACATACGCTTCAAATATGGAACCTCCTCCTTTTCGTTTGTCTGGCTCCATAAAAGATCAACATTAACCAATTTTAACTGAAATTACCGTATTTGGCCGAAAACTGTCCCTCTCCATCGATGGGCACCACGAGCAGTTGTCCCGTCAGCTTGTAGTTGCCTTTCATCCTTAGCTCAGGAATGAACAGCTTCGCAACCACTTGATGCTTCGCGGAGTCCACCCTGAAACAATACATTATTTATTTATTTATACTAGTGGTCCCTGAGAGGTAGAAATTCGACCGTAATTTCAGCTTTCTGCACTCCTTCTCCATATAAACTTTAACTATGCCAAATCTCACACTCCTCTGTGCGCGCAATATGCTTAAAAAGGGGTACAAAGTTTTCTCTTCACGTATTAATGTATAGATAATAATAATTAATATATAATATAAAACTTGCACGTTTTCGTTAATTAAAGAAAGCTTACAAGACTTTGTGCAATGATCAAATACTTTTGTCGCTGATTGTACCAAACTGTATAATTTGTGTGTAATCGAAACCAACTTCATACCAGTGATGCTGCTACTCTTCACCAGCTCAGAATATTTGCCATAAAATACAAAGAATTTACTCACTCAACCTGTTTGACGCGCATAGAAGCAGGTCCTCTGACTGTGACGTCAGAGAAGCTGGACATCACGGAGATGGGTCCCGTGGCCTGCTGGATGGACAGCGATGGCACTATCATAGGTTCGCATGGCGGGATCCCATATTGAGGCAATCCTGTAAAATTTTGGAAAGAATATCAGAATATCGTGATGATTTAAAAATATCATGTAAAGAAGCGGTCACTATGGTCGAAATAGTAAATAATTTCTTTATTTTATTTCTTTGGAAAACTTACAGCTACAACGTGTATCCGAAATGCGTGATCACATATCAGACCATGACACTGAACAACTATCTCTGTGGGACCAACATCGTAATCGTGAAAAAATTATCAGATGTCTCATACGTTTGGGTCGAGTAAATATTGAAATTTTGTATGGGACAGCTCATTATTTTTTCGATATTACGAAGTTGGTACCATAAAGAAAGTTGTTCAGTTTGATGGTCTGGTCCACACCCTTAACTATGACCACGCTTTTCTCATACACGTAGATAAAGAGTTGTTGAAAGTGGTCTATGCCTATGTTCTACAGTGGATGTTTACAGGCTGATGATCATAAATAGCGAGATTTTAATCTACTTTGAGTAATCATAGTATGGATTTATGCTTATTATAAATATAATTAACGTTAGCAAGCAAACAGACCTAAATATTAAAGCAAAACTTAACATTCTAAATATAAAAATATTTGTAGTCCGCCTACCTGTTGCTAATTGTGGTATGTAGGCGTTCAAGGCATCTTTGAGACACCTGCCCAGCGCCTTCTCTTCTCTAGGACACACGAAGCCACCAACTAAAAATATAATAAATATCTGTAACTCCTGCATATTTCCAATTCCAATTTATGTTAATGGCTCCATCGTTATTCGATGTCCTGCATATTTAAATAATTTGCTAGTAAAGACAGCCGTGGGAAGAGATGGGATGACGTCCGTGGTCAACTGTAATTACTTATTTGTAGGTAAACGAACAAAAGTAATCTATGCCAAATATCTAAACTAATAAGTAATCTATATTTATACTTAATTTATATTATAAAGAAAAGAATAGATTTGATTTTTTTTTGTATGTTTCTTTGTTTGTAATGGATAAAATCAAAAACTACTGGACCGATTTTAAAAATTCTTTCACCAGCAGAATGCTTTATTATCACTGAGTAACATAGACTATAATTTATAAAGAAATCACGCGGGCGAAGCCGCTGGCGAGAGCTTTATATAAATAAAGACATAAATTTGACTTATTAGACTATGGTGATGAGGATCATACAGATCCATATGATCTGTGTGAGCCTCACCATCATAAGCCTTTACTATTACCATCGGCAGCTTCCTTAGGGGAAGAATATCTATTTTTGTGGCTATACTATAAATTAGTCCAATACGACACATAAGATAATAATAAATATCCTCTTTATTGCACAACATAAAAAAGTACTTGATCAGTAGGTATGGGTTGGTAAGCGTATAATATACTCTCCTTTGGAACTGCTCGCCGGTGGAGCGTAGTGGGCTACTGACTCTCTCATTAAAAGTTACGTGAATGAGCCTCTGTAAAAGTTCCCTGGTTCCAGATCATTTCATGTGGATGAGCAGTAGCATTCGCCTGAACATTGAAGTCTTTTTCCATTAAACTAATGGAAATTAGGTATATCTCATTTATAGACAGATTGAATTGGCAATGAAAGCTCGAGAGCCAAAATGTATTTCTGCCAATTCATAAAATAGGTGCTGTCCAGCCAAATCGGTAAAGGATTTAGTAACAAATATACTTACAATTTATAAAATTCTTCTCAAACCCTGCAACTAAGCTAACCACAGCAAAGGACCACAACAGCGACCACATCTTCGTTCTCTCAATTAACAACTAAAAGGACATATCTGTAACCCCAATTTAAATATAAAAACGGACGTGATGATAAAAGTTCAAGCAATCATTGTTATCTGTATCTTATTGATACGGGGACGCGTGACTTTATGAAAGCATCGTCTCACCTGAGAAATGAGAAAGGTTAAGCAATACCCATTAAGAAAATACTTATCAGGTTGTAAGTACTAATAAACAGCGATACCTGGTCACTTCACGCCTCCCGCTTCCACATACGTCGACCCTCTGTCGCCCGCTAAATTGATACAGTGTGCGGTCACACACAGAGCATACGCGATGCTCTGTGTGTGACCGCACGTTCCTGTCGGGCGCAAGTGGGCGTGCAGGGAAGAGAGATACCAAGTGACAAGACATCGCTGTATTTACTACATAGACATCCATTTCGGAACAATGCTTGTCCATACAACGCTTGATTATCGCAGTATTTATCACTTTACCTATAGTTAAACACTGCTGTCTGTTTAACCGAACAATGTTGTTTGTTGAGACGGGGAAGTCCCCTCATGCGCCATGAAGTATCCCATTGTCGCGCTCGGGATTCAGTAGGTACCCCGCAGAATTGGATCCGGTTCTTTGATAGGCTTATATTATGTAAACTTGGGTTCAACACAAGCCCCTAGCAGCTAGGGATGGGCGCGGCTCTCGTTCTACCATCAAGCGTCTCAGAGACGCGAAGCCTCTTTGAAATCCTTATGTACCGGGCGCTAATCTATGATAATGATAATAATATATCAGTAAACCGAAATCCGATCGGTCGTGTGCGTACGTTACCGTCCAGTAGATGAGGAGGACACGTACATTTTGGTTTAATCAGAATTAGATTGTAATCATATTCTTCAGCATTACAGTCTACTATTATGGATTTAGTACCCATCATTATAATAATAACCTTTCAAACATGTGGATCATCATTAAACATTAAATAATGACATGTAACAAGCAAATCGAAATTAAGTGACAATGCAACTTGCATTTTAGCATCGTCATGATAGGTCTTTGACCTAAAAACCATTGATCTATCCCAGTCATCGGAACTTCAACCTTCTTAATACAGTAATAAAGTTGACAGTTGGCCGGTAGGTTGTCGGTATGGTGTTGTAAGCCTTACCCAGAGTGACGTAATGATCGTAGGCCTGACCGCGTGGCCCAGTCAGTGGCCCACTTTAGGCAACTTACACAATTACCTCTTTGTTGACGAAACAGTTGAATATCGCATTTTGATGATCAAAAAAAATTTGGTCGTAATAGAAATTGGATTACGCACTTTTATTTTAATTATAGTACTTTAATTGGTAACTTGTAATACTTACAACCATTTATAGCTGAATTAAAGTTGTTATGTCTAATAGTGGACACTGGTAACAGGCCGGAATAAAACTAGCGGGCATTTAAAACCTATTGACTGATTTCTTCATAGGAATCTCAATAATATCAAAACCGTAGAAAAAAAATTCGCAATTTCAGGATTGGTCCCATTGTAAAAGTTGTTCATAATGATAAGTACAATACCTTTTCCGACTAACCGTGTAGATTAGTGTACTAGTAATCACAAGCGCAGCTGCTGAGCATGAGGTTCGATTCCCAGGTCGAGAAAAGTGTTATTGGAAATTTCTCAGTACCAGCCTGGAATTTTGATTTATTTCCGATAGATGGCTATAGACTCGCCCTATTCCATAGGTCTCACCTTCGAATACTGAAAACACTTCTCATAATTATTATTTTTTTCTTTCACTTTAACGTGGTCGGTACTTCGGTAGCGAGAGAATGACTTTTAAGTATGTTTCAATGTTAAGTTGCGTTTGAGTATTCGGCGGTTAATAGTCGAAATTAATGTGTAACACAGGCGTGATGCTATGTCATGTGTAAAGTTACAAAATATTGGAATATAAGTTGAAGATCACTATATACATCCGCTCTTACACCAAAAAACAAGGTAAAACATGAAATATGATGGTTTACTAAATGTTTATCAGAACGTGAAGCCAGAACCACTAGTTACTCGTACCATAGTTATATAATGTTACCTTCACAATAATAATTAATTAATTCACAAGAATTAAACCCCCAAATACCTACAGAAATAAAAAAAAACAGAGTGATAGGTAGTATAGGTACCAATTTGTAATTTTTTTTTTGTCTTGGTGATGATTATATGGTATATTTACGTCGTACAGGCCAGTTGCAAAAAGTCCCCACTGTAGGGGTACGAGGTACGGTGTTCCTCAATTAAAAAGGGAGGATCCTCCGACCAAGCGAGGTGATATATTATGGCCCTGGCTAGCCGAAGCCGACGGTTGATATCGGACAGTCGTACCTATTTTGCTATTTGCCGTGATCATTTTTCATTGTCCGACATAGGATCTGAGTTGCCGCTATATTCTGATAGGAGGCGTTGGCGTAGTTTACTGTCATTTTGCTAGTTACTACTTCATGAAGCACTAGATGTTGCTACGATACATAAAGGATATTTTTTTATGTAGTGCGCATATATTGTAGAGTGATTCAGTCTCTGTTCCTAAATACAAAAAACTCATTGTAAGGGAGCCCCCATACAACAAACATGATTTTTTTGCCGTTTGTATAGATAATGGTATGGAACCGTTCGTGCGCGAGTCCGACTCGCACTTGGCCGGTTTTTTCTATATATTTCAATATTTGTCTTTTCTCTTTTACCCTTCTGGATATTTCTTCATTGGTCACTTTGCAATAAGAACATAATTATTTTATTCTAACCTATCAAACCAACACGCTTAAATAAATAATACTACTAATACAGCTAATAATTTAGTGCAATCTTTTAAAGAAGCTCGGGTCGTTCAGGGCAATAACTTTAATTAGGGAAGACCATGTCAGGTGGAATGTGCTTCAGGAACTTGTTAGCGATATCTTCGAGGACCATGGCGAGTGCCGTCTCGACTGCCGGCTGGACCTCCTTCGCGATGTCCGTCGAGTGCATCTCAGCGATGTGTTCTGTTATCATCTCTGGAAATATAGTTTTTGTTTCAGTAATACTATTATGACCCACAGATGCAACACTTATAATAAACATTACCTACCAATTAATTAAGAGTTAGAACCTGTCCATATGAGCATTAGTATTAGCGTAGAAGCTAGCGTTAACACGGCATAATGTCACCTTTTATTGTATGATAATAATTCAATGCGGCACTATCGCAGCGTCAGCGCTGACGTGTGAATGTTTTGAGCGATTTCATACAAAATGACGTAGGTATCTCCGCGTTAACGTCGTTGTCAACACCCTTGTGAACAGGCTCTATTACCGATAGGTGTTGCTCTTAGTAAAATAGACAAACTGAAGAGCATCTGAGATTTGCACCCGATTGTAAGACACTTGGGACATACCGACTTATCTTGTAAGCTTCCACTAAATCATGATTTGCTCTTCGCCTAAGAAGGAACTAGACGTAACCGTGTCTTTAGTGTCCAGCCAATGCCCTTTGTTTATTTTTTAAGTAATATCATCACTGACTGACCCATTTCTCCAGTAGTTGAGCGAGCCTCCATGAGACTTGCTTTCAGGTCCCCTGTACAGCGCAGGTGTACCGTTGCATCACGTATCACCATCCTCTTGTGAACCCTGGCTCCTAAAGCTTCTAGTGCCGCTGTGCATTGCGCTATGAAATAAATACATGTTGGTACACAATTTTGAAATTGATATTTACTTTTAATATGTACCCCAGAATGATGATGGTAAGGTTCAACTTCTAGACCATCTCAGGGCCCAGCAGATACAACAAAAAACCTTCATTACGCATTCTACCCAAGTGGCTTTCCATCCCAATGCTCGCATTCACTTCCACTAGATCAATTTTATTTAAATTATGATAAGCATAATCAGCAATAGGTCAAATTAGAATTAACTTACTGAAGTTGGCGGCCATCTTGCCAGTGGATTCTACGGGCAGCATCTGAAACTCGCCGATCACCACGTAATCACCCGACATCATCAGGTGAGGCACGCTGATGTTAGCTGTCACCTTCAATTCTTCAGGAAATACGCTGCAATCAACAGTGAAATTAAAAGAAATTCTTCTTTTGAAATATAGGTGACACTTAAAATCTAACCAGCCTATATTTTGTCCTCGATACCTACATCGGAAAAGAAACGCCGAAAGAGACTTTGGATTATTGGTATTATCTAGTTTTCAAATTGCTTGAAGTTTTGCTCACTCATCTACATTAATTTAAAAAGTATTTTGATAAGCTGTTTGACTTTCTGTTCACTGAAAAAACATAACCACTAGAAGTAAACAAATTATTGCAATTCACAAACAATAGTATCTTGGTTCGAATGGAGCCTGTAAACTTAGTTTTTTTCCGTATGATACTTGGAATTTTGATTGCCCTTGCGATACCAAGAAATACCGACCATTGGTGCAATCTAACACATCCAATTATATGTATGTATATACCTACCTACGTAAACTTCTTGCGTACTTACTCCAGCTTATTGAAAGTGTAATTGGTAAGACCTTCCAAGGCAACATCAGACAGCCAAGCATCATACTTGAAGCTGTTCTTTGGCATGTTGTGCTGCCGTAGCCTGATGCTGGGTATCTTGAGCGGCTCCAATGGCTGGATGTTCAGTGACGGTACTCCTTGGGCGAGGAGATGCCTCGCCTGCTCTGCTATGCGCTGGATGCAGTCAGCGACGTTGGGGTCAGTGTAGTGGCATATTGATTTGGCTAGAACATGTATTTTCGGGTTTATTCGAAGAGACCTCTCGAGACCTAATGTATCAAGGATGCTGTAATCCTATTGTTATAGCCTTGACATTTCGCTTTCCCTGAAGTCTAAAGACAGCCGGATTTCGTGTTTAGATGTCGTAATTGAGACTTCAAGGATAAGTTTGCTACTGAAAATGAAGTATGAATTATAATCAATGGCGCTGCTATATGAATTGGAACAGAGACTAGATTTAGGAGCTGTGTAGATGTGCTATGTATTTATTATACAATAGTCGGTAGGTATACGATACGATGATATCCAAACGGATTTATAAGCAGACTTTGTAAAAGAAAGTAGCAGATGAGACATTATATTTCATTGATTCACTTTTCATATGTTATGCTACTTGTGAAATGTTCCAATCCTTGGGTAGCATTTTTTCTTATAAGCTTTTATTTTATAGCCCGGGTATAACTTTAGTCTGCGGTTATAACTTTTTTGTAACTGACATGGCAATCTTGTTCAGAGGCTAATTAGTATTATCCTAAACTTATTTTTTATTCACATTAAATTACATTATTTTCGCAGCTCTTACCACAACATTGTACTAATCAAGATTGTAATCTATTATTTTAAAAGAGTTTCCATAGAGTTTCTTTCCGGTTCCTCTCCATAGGACCTAATATTTGGAACCACGCACCTAGAGTCTCGACATTTCATAAGTGCCTGTATCTGGTTTACATGAAATAAAGATCTATTCTATTAGTAAACGGTGTATGAAAAAATTCAAACTCACTTATATCCGTGTTATTATAACCATCGTCAGTCCCATTCCTACCAATCCGTCTTCCTAACACACCACTCCCGTAAATAACTAATAATATTAACTTAAGAAAATCCATTTTGACCTATCTGGCTTAGAATTCAACTATATCTAAGATATTGAATAGAGAATTGTAGCTTATAATAGCTCTGATGTTGTTGCTAGTTGCCTTATCTGGAAAAAAGCCTCGAATGAGAACTTGAGGGCTACATTGCAAATATTTTCCATGCATAAAAACATTTCAAACATGTACAGTCGAGCAAAGAGACACGTGTCTCTGCATCTCTGACCATACCTATAGGAACAACGTTATTTTTTGTTTACGCAAAAGCCGAAGGTTTATTGTACTCATCATTATGAAAATGTTTTACTGTGGGACCAAAATAGATATCGCGAAAATAAAATCTGTTGTCCCATACAAATAGTTCAATATTTACTTTAAAATTATCAGCTGTCCCATACGTTTGAGTCGAGTAGGTATTGACGTTTTGTATGGGACAGCTGATAATTTTTTCGCGGTTACGATGCTTATCCCATAGAGAATTTTTATTTTAATTATTTTTATACACGTTGTATGTACTGAAATACATCCACAATTTCCTGAGAAAACTTCGTATATTCGGTAACCCTGTCTACCTATTTCGTTGTTCGACTGTACAATGTATTAGTCAGTCAATAACGTTGGCCTATAGTACATGAAGTTAAGGTGGGACTACCAGTTCTCAGGTGAATGGACTTTTTGACTAAATATGGCATTTCATTAGAGCATTATAGATGTCTCGATATATTTTTTCTTTGTGTTAAATTTTAATGGAATTGTTTTGGTGCTTAGAGTCAGTCTGTTAGCCTGACGTTTATCAATGCTTATATTTCAGCAATATTTGAAAACATTATTACAGCTTATATTAGCAGAAATATTGCATCTTAGGAAGAAAGAAAGAAAGAAAATAGTTTTATTTTGGACTCGCAAACAAAATAACCCAAGAAAAATATTAATAAAAACTTAAGCAACCGTTAAGAGACCAAAAATGGCACCCATCTCAGCATAATGCTGTGTGACGTTTGGAAAATATCAGATTCCTGGTGGCGCATCTTAGTGGGGCACTTTACGCTATCTACTAGAATTTATTAAATTATAACTTCAGTTAGGTACATTATCTCCCTTTTTTCTAAGGTTTAAGGTCAGTGTATGCTAAAAGCTATTAAATAATAATTATGGACGTCTATTCCAAAGTCAAAGTCAAAGATTTTTATTTCAACTGGGCCTTTGCAGGCACTTTCAAAACGTCGTGATTCTAGGCGCACGGTTCCAAGTGGGTTGGTCCTGGAGAAGATACCGGCAAGAAACTCCATGGATACTCTTTTCATAAATCAAGCTTAGGTACTACACAACAAATGTGGGGCCGCATTCCATTCCATTTTTAAATGGTTCAGGTAACATCAGTGCATAGAGATAATACATAGTACCTATAACTAGAGAGCTTACTGCTATAATTAGTTGTACGAAATTTTGTGCCCACATGAAAGTCACCCGAGATTTAGCGGTGTCCCTCTCGCACACATGGCCATTACTCATCAACTTAGTAATCTACTAAATTGGTATTTTCAGAATCGTTTTTACATACATATTAGAACTAATGTAACTTCTACCCACGGCTATCAAAATAAACATAATAAAAAATATAATTGACGTGCTTTAAATATTATATTAAATATTATTATTTCCATACGTTATTCAATAAGATTGAATATTACAATATTTGGATATCAGTAGTTAAAGAAGTTTGCATGCGGGAAACACTATATCATTCAAAATGGCTTACATTGTCAACTTAGTTGTCAACCTATTGTCAACATTCGTGGTTTTCATAGTTCAGAAATAAACGTGATCAAACATTATTTTTGTGCCTAGAATAATTTTTTGGCGACAAGATGGTAAATACTTGAGTTATGATTGGGTGCAAGCGAGAATATTATCCTGGTTGTGGAATATCGTTCCATAGGTAAGTTTCATTGAGTAGTGTGACAATATATTTTTATTTTGTGGGATATAGTTGCTCCAAGTACTTATTTTAGATCGTTTCACATAACATACAGTCCACTAAGTTAAATAATTTACGTTCTTTAATAAATTTGGATTTGTTTTCCATAATCTGTAATGCGTAGCATATTTTCGATGCATTTATTGTTTTGTATAATTTGAGTGATTCCAAGTATAGTATAAGTATACATACAGGGTTATTTGTAAAACACCGGCAACGCTTTAAGGGGTGAAACTACTCATCAATATGAACAACTTTTACTATGGGAACAACCATGAAATCGCGAAAAAAAAATCAAACTTTTCATACAAAAGATTAACCTTGCTCCATCAAAATGTATGAAAAGTTTGATTTTTTTTTCGCATTTCATGGTTGGTCCCGTAGTAAAAGTTGTTCATATTGATGAGTAGTTTCACCCCTTAAAGCATTGCCGGTGTTTTACAAATAACCCTGTATATAGTTTAAGTTAATTTGTTGAAATCATTTGTTGTTTGTTGTGCCGAATAGATAATAATGTTTTTTTGTATCTCTTATAAAATGATAGACTTTATTAAAATTCCATGTTTGTTTTTTTCAGGATTCCAGCTGATAATAAGCAGAGGGTGTTATGGATAACAGCCACGAACCTTGACATTAGTGTGTAAAAGTTCGCATGTGTTTGTGGCGTAAATTTTAAAGATAATGAATTATTTAACAGCAGCAAAAATAAAATTAAAACCTGAAGCAGTTCCTTCAATATTACCATAGGTACTATTGTAATATGTTTAATAATTATCAGTTGTTGTATGTGTCTGTTGTATAATGTTGTGTGTAATTGTCTGGTCTGTAATAGTTTATACTAATATAAAGTATAACACATTGCACAAACTTAAGATTCACACACTTTGCTTATTGTTTATTTGTGTTTAATATTTTCCTATTAGTATAGTTAGATGGATTAAACTTTTACTGGATTGGATATTGTACTTAGATATTGTGCCATAATGAAGATCATTTTTGACATTACAGATAGCCACAAAAAGAAAAAAAACTGTACGTGCAAAATAAATTGTACGTGCAGGAACATCTGGTGAATCAGGGCATGTAGGATCTTGTAGTAAATGGGAAGATGTTGCAGTTTCCAGTGAACCACCAAATAAGAAAGTAAAGCAAGAGGAAACAAGCACATAAACCCAAAATACAACTATAATGCCAACACAATTAAAATTACAATCAACCATTAAGTTTTTAGCCGGTCTCTTCTCCATAGAACCCGGCCCACTTTGGAACCGTGCATCTAGAATCTCAACGTTTTGACGAAACGACGACGACCTTTTTATGCCGATTTGAAATTAAAAAAAGTTTTGCTTTGACTTTCATTCATTGTGTTTTATTGCTTAATGTTGTGAATGATGATTATACTTGAGTTTGCCAAACAAGAATATTATAATAAGTGATATTCGATTCTGCAGCACTAAGCATGGGTTACCCTTTCTGCTATAATAGGAAAGATCTCATAAAGAAAGGTCGTAGGATGGTCGCAAAGCTAAAAGAGAAAAAGAAAAAAGAAAGAAAAAGTAGAAGAGGAATTAAATTTGTATCTTAAAATATTAAAATCTAATGTTTCCTATGACTAGAGCTGCCAGATGTCCGGAATATTCACGCATGACATTTTATTATACACGTAATCTGTGTATAAGAAAATGTCCGGATTTTTCCGCAATGTCCGAAATTTTCTCTAAATTTTCTTTTTTATTATATAGTAACCTTGCATATGCATATTTATATATTATGCCTTGCCTGTGACTCTAATTATAACCAAAAGGGTGTATGTATATTTGTAAGAACGTTTAGATACACTGTATGGACCGTATATTTCACTATTTACTAGGAAAAAAACAATTCTTACTATTCGATATCAGTAGTTAATTACCTGATAACTATTCTCATAACATAATTAAATATTTCTATCATGTCCTACTTTTAACTAAAATGTATGGTTACCCTATTAGACAATGACACGGCTACCACAAAGTATTCTCCCTCAGACCGGCTTTACGGCACTAATAAGCGTTCCAGTACTTGTACTATTTCTATGCATCAGTGTCACCTGACATGATCACAAAATAAATGGTTACTAAGTTACGGCTTCCAAGTAATCGCAGTTGCAATTAAAATTAAACGTTCCTACCATAAAAATAGTCTGCTACACAACTACATTTACCTAGTCCAGTTATTTTGCTCCACATATGTAGATTGCATCAGGAAGTATTGTGTTGCCAGCAAATGAAATAAGGAAAGAGTGGCAGTTGACCTCGACCTTAAACGAGATTGTCGCGCTCTTGATGTTTGTTTACATCCTTATTATGCACTTGTCATACGTCCTGTAAACTGGGCCTGATAGTATACTACGAGTGCATATTAAACTATGTTTTTTCTTACTTATCCGATTTAGTAAATAATTTTCACATGTCTTTTTAACGAAGAACGCTATTAAAAAATATGAAATTCATGTTAAGTGTAACTGTTTTAGTTAATTAATCACTTTCTACAAAATCCATACACAAAAAATAGTTTATAGTTTACTATAAACTATTTTTTGTATTTTATAAAAATGAAGTCTTTTTACCTATATGCTGAGATGATTTTTTCAATAATGAGTTGTGTGAAGATTGTTTACTAAAAAGGACAAGTAAGAGTTATAATAAAACGGTAGCATCAATGACATGTTAGCATATATCATAAGATTATTCCATACGCGGAACGTATAGACTTCTGTAACATCTTCTTCTTTCTATATGGCAATTGAGCCGATATCGACTATTCTGCCAGTATCAAGTTAAATAGTTAATAAGTAGTACCTAACCAGTTAAAATAAAAATCTTTGACTTTGACATGTTTCAAGCGAATATAATATATCTTTTTTATTTTATTTTTTTCTACATTTTATGTATAGGTTAGGTACTATCAAAGAAAGAAAGAAAAAAAAAATATTATTTGCCACAAACACAAGACGCACTAGAATGATAGACATAGATATTAAGAAGAGGACAGCTATCATCCTCGACCGTGTGTTTCTCCGTAAAGTATAAGCCACTCATCTCTTACTGCGGTTTGGGGTTATGTCATAATAAGTCTTCCTCTTGTATTCTTCTAACAATAAACAGCCAATCAAAAATAAAGAATATTTGTTTAGTAATTATTTTGTAAGTATACTATTTTTTTATACTGGCATACAAGCATACGGCCCGTATGATGGTGTAACGTGTAGGCATAATAAGTTTTGTTAGTCTATGTAACTAAGATAAACAATGACGTAGCTAATAAGAACTATTGTAACTATACCCAAGCCAGCAACCGCTGTTACTCAGTTGTCCAATAAACCTCGCACTAAGAAGTCGCCTCGCTTTGCCACCCTTCTGATCAACCGTACCACACCCACATTATCAAAGTGGTACCATCACACAAATATATCAGAACGGCAAAATTAACAAATTGGCAAAGTGGTTACCCGACGTGAACAAGCGTGTATCGTGTTTAATATAATCACAATCAGTGACATATAATCACAGTCAGTGACCTATTATCACAAATCTACCGTGCATCACCATGGGCAACTCAGACTGCCAGGCTACAACACCTACAACACAAGAAGAACCTGCAGCCACGTCAACCTCGGAGCAGCAACAGCGACTTCAAATGACAGCAGTGTCGATAACGCCGAGGATACCGGATTTTTGGTGCAACCGGCCGAGACTCTGGTTTCACAATTCAACGCCATCGTGGACCCGCAAAAGGCAAGTGACCTTCATAAAAGTCAAATTTTAATATCTAGGCTAAAATAGGACGAATTGCGTGACATAAGTGACGTTCTAGATAACATGTCTCACTCAAACAAAAATAACCTGCGAGACATCAACCAACAATATACGCCCTTATCTACCTATACAATTCCGGGAACTCGCTATCAAATCCTTACACAACGTGAGTCATCCCGGCGTAGCAGCTACCAAACGTTTAGTTAAAACTAGGTATTTTTGGAGTAGCATGAATACCGACATAAAGAATTTTGTCAAAACTTGTACTCCTTGTCAAAAATGTAAAATTCAACGACACACAGTAACACCGTTAGGCGAATTTGGCATCACAGGAAACCGTTTTGAACACATACACATCGATATAATAGGACCTCTGCCATCGGCCGAGGATTTCAAATATTGCGTTACCATCATCGATAGGGTAACGAAATGGCCTGAAGTTATACCTGTAAAAGATATAACAGCTGAAACCGTTGCTAGAGTGTTCGTAGAGCATTGGATCGCTCGCTTCGGCTGTCCAGTACGTATAACTTCCGACCAAGGTCGTCAGTTCGAATCGGATCTATTTCAACAGTTATTAAAAAGACTCGGTATCGAACGCGTTCGTACAACAGCATATAACCCAAAAGCGAACGGCATGATCGAAAGATTACACCGTACTCTAAAAGCTGCTATTATGGCAAAATGTTCAAATAGTACGCAATGGGTACAGGAATTACCTCTAGTACTTTTAGGTTTACGCTCAGCAGTTAAATTAGACCTAGGATACAGCCCATCTCAATTTTTATATGGCAGTAGTCTCAGACTCCCAGGCGATCTATTTAACCCAAAACCTATAACTAATATTAACGATCGCGACTACATAAAACGTTTAACTCAATCATTATCGTCCGTTCCTAATCTTTCACACTCGAGTTCACACAGCAACGATAACAGTGTATTCATTCATAAGGATTTATCCGTCAACACTCATGTATTTGTTAGGAACGAGGCACGACGATCTTTAGTACCACCGTACGAAGGTCCGTTTAGAGTCATAACTCGACACCCTAAATATTATACTTTAGACTGTAATGGCAGGCAAGTCACTGTGTCACTCGATCGTCTAAAACCAGCTTACCTATTAGAATTTGATAACGTGTCGGTCCCAAGCACAAAGAGCGCAACAATTTCATCTGACACCTCAAGCACTTCGATACCGCCGCCGGCGCCAGTCATTACAAAATCAGGTCGCATAGTCAAGAGGACTGTGAGATTCGACATGTGAGCCGCCACCGCCGCCGCCGCCGTCATCGCCGTTATCAGCTGCACACTTCTCATGGCATGGCGACACTTAGAAACAAACGCCTATTGTACCGTCGTCGTACCCATATCAGTCAACAGGCAGTGAACACGAGCCCTGCGTTTACTCGACGTGGGAAGGTGGCGCTATGGTAAACAACGCTTCGAAGCCGTCGTCATCGGACCGCGCAATCATACTACGTGTCAACGACAGCTCAGCAACGACGCCTATCATACAAACAAATCCCGCGAATGTGAACTCCAAACGACATATATGGTATACCATGCACCTAATGTACTGTAAACAAAGTGCTACACAATCAGAACTTAAGTGACCGTAATATAATTATGTTCTCTTTAGCTTAAGCAAAAATAATTGTGTCAAACTATATTTTGTTTATTTTAAGTACCTATATACCTAGTCTATAATTTTGTTCTGTAATTTTTTGGGGAATACCTAATAAACCTTCTTAGTCAACTCTAAGGGGGGAGGACTGTAACGTGTAGGCATAATAAGTTTTGTTAGTCTATGTAACTAAGATAAACAATGACGTAGCTAATAAGAACTATTGTAACTATACCCAAGCCAGCAACCGCTGTTACTCAGTTGTCCAATAAACCTCGCACTAAGAACACGCCTTTCTTTGCCACCCTTCTGATCAACCGTACCACACCCACATTATCAAAGTGGTACCACATCACACATATATACCAAAATTAACAAAACGGCAAAATGGTAAGCGGCCTATGGACCTAATTATTTCTCTTCTACGCCTTAAACCCTAAAAATAGTACATATCTGTAAGTTTGCGTTTGCCGCTGTATTAATATTACTAGGGGGCAATATCTCACAAGCGAATTGAAAGCGTAGGATTTCAATTCGTATTTGGGAACACACTTACTGTGGGTACTTACTGTCAGCCCATATTTTCCCACTGCAGAGAAAAGGTCTACGCCGTCTGACGCGTCCCATGACGTCTAGGTCTTCCGGTCCAGAGCCAGTGTGGACCATTCGTGGAAACACACGTAAAATATCAATTCGACTCAACATTTCAGTCATATTAAAAAGCCATTGTCAACTACAAAATCATTATACATTCATTTATTAAAATTATGTTATTTAAGACACTATATCCTCATGCGACAAGATTGATAAGCGAAAATTGTAGGCCTGTACAGTTAATATAATATAATATAATAATATAATATTCCACAATATAATATTCCACAACTATCACACAACGCCATCTAGTCCCAAGCTAAGCAGAGCTTGTGTTATGGGTACTAGACAACTGATAAACATACTTATATATTTCTAGATACATACATATTATAGATAAATTACACCCAGACACAGAACAAATGATCATGCTCATCACACAAACATTTGTCCTGGGTGGGAATCGAACCCACGACCTCCGGCATAGCAGTCAGGGTCACTAACCACTAGACCAACAGGCCAGTCAGTTTTGTTGCGAAAAAAGGAAGTTTTCGGCAAGAATGTATTAGGTAAATTATAATAAATGTAAATTATAGACAATGTAAGTGGCGTTACCAATCGTTTTTCTCTTTCTTGGCAAACTGTAATACGATCAATAAATAATCCATCTGCCAAACATAATCATTATAGGTAATATGGGTATGATCATGAATTTAGGTCACTGTGGATCATGTCCAGCAGTGAAAATTTATGGGCAAATAAATGATAATTATATAGATCAAGCCAACGTAACTAACGTAACGCCATTAATATGAGATATCACTTGATAAATTATAATTATCTAAATACCTTAAATACTAGTACAAAATATCCAAGATAAACAATGGTATTACTAGCGTAAAGTATATGGAAACAAAAACAGGCTAAAAAGTAGATCTAGTTTACCGGTCGCTTCGATAGATGGCGTTGTACAGAACTGGTTACTTTCTGAATCGCGCTATGGTTTCGTTACACGAGTTTGTTGGGGTTTCCGCTACATTGTCGATATATTGCCTTTTACGACATCCTACGGGATTAAAGCATTTTTTTATATTCTCATGGTGTAACAGCTGTTGAGAATGTTAAGACATATTTCTCTTTAAAATCACCTCGTAATAATATAATTAAAACAGATTTTTTTATTTATCTTCATTTTTGTTTTTTTGTATAGTTTAGAGAGAGGTCAAAAGACGGTTCACCTGATGGTAATGGTAAGTGATCACCGCCGCTAAACGTAGTGGTTATATTATATACTCTTTGCCGCCGCTAATGAACATCCGCAACTCCAGACGAGTCGACGATGCGTTGCCGACCGTAGGCTCTTTTCTTGAATGTCCCCATGTTGTATGTCTTCGGCAAAAACCGCGTAGTTGATTCCACAGTTTCGTGGTGGTGGCAAAAACTGGCGCGTGAATCATACGGTAGTTGACCGCATACCTTCAAGCCGGTGGGGGGGGGGGGGGGGGATCTGGATTTAAAACGGGACAACTAACTAATTTATCTTTGATATTATCAAAGATAAATTAGTTTACTTTGTAAACAATCAAGGCAAGGGAATGGGTAGAATGCCTACCCTATAAAGTGTGACAATCGATCTGGCCCAAGGATGTCAGTATCTCTTAAGTCTTAATTAATTAAAATCACATGAATTTATCTTATGGTAACAGTTTTTATTAATTTACAATATTAACCTAATTGACAGCCTTGATCATAATAAGCAGGTACGAAACAGCTGTTTTGTACCCAGAACACCACACAACCAAATTTTATAATTTTACATTACCCACTTATGAATGTATAGTCCCTTGGCTTATTGTACATACTTACAGTTTTCAAGATTGGAAGTGAACGAACATTGATAAAAACCGTTCTATGTTCCTAACTTATTTATAATTTGAAATGTTTTGGGACGAGCCTCTCAAACCGTTCCAAACTGCTTTATTAATTGAGATAAGACTCCATTAAGACCTATATGACAGCCAGACTGATGAATCTCTGCTCTGTTGGCTCTCTGGCTGAGTCAATGTACAGAAATGACTTTACAATAATTTTACGCATTATTTTACTTTTGAAATACATATTGTAAAATAATAAATTAAATACACATATAAAAACATAAAAAATAGGGACTAACCAACATCGGGACAAGCAACTTTAATATTTAATATTTAAATATTTTAAGGTCATCAAGTACCTACATGTTTTTGACATCGCAATCTGAAAGCTGAATTGTACAATTCACCAAGAAAACTTTTACAAGTTGACAATATAATGTACTTTTACAGTCAATAAATATTTTAACGCCTACAATTTCTTAGAGCTATAAATATGATGTAAGATTTATGTGATTGCTTTTAATGAAGTAACAAATAACATTAATAAATTG
Source organism: Allophyes oxyacanthae (assembly GCA_932294325.1). NCBI lineage: Eukaryota > Metazoa > Arthropoda > Insecta > Lepidoptera > Noctuidae > Allophyes > Allophyes oxyacanthae. The sequence goes on from OW028611.1 coordinate 5,425,995, forward strand.
TCTCTTGACGGTGATACTCCAATAAATCGAAGAAACTCATTCTCACACACGGCTACTCAAAAGAAATAAACATTAACTTAGTCATGTTTTATGCTTTATAATTTATCTCCTCACAATTAAACGCTGAATAAGTTATGTCGAGCTTATACGCAAAAAAATGTATTTACAGCTGCTAATCATGACTCTATTCACCTTATTACTACGATGAAAGTTATTCGCCTCGGAAACCTTCGTCTAACTTCGGAAATACCAACCTACGATGATGATATTTAATATAATATAGCGATAAATATAATAATATAAAGAATAGTTTACTCGTGAGTGACCGAGGAAATGCGGATCTTCGGATATTCGTACTAATAATTCGGATACATGAAGATTGCCGAAGCGCATAACTTGAATTCGTAGTTCTGAAATCGTAATACTGCTGCAACAATTGAGCAGGGCCCACTATGAAAACCACACTCATATGCTACGATCTGTCAATTTTTGTATGAGACTGACGCAGATCACCGTGGCTTACATAACACGACACGTTATCTTCATAAATAAGGCTCCCTGCGACCCTGGCTCGGTAAAATCTGGAGGTCACTAGACCATTGTCACTTTGGTCAGGCAAATACCTTGATCTAGTACGAGCATGCCTAATTTGTCAGACTGCTCGGGTAGAGCATGCTTAAAATATATAGAACACAAACAAAACCAGCCATATTCAAAAATAGAACGGTAATTCGAATTCTAGACGGCCTCTTACAAATGCACATAAATCCTACAATACTAATCGTAATTTAGGCTGCGGGTGCATCGTCAGTCAAGATTTCGCTGATGGGTATGCTTCCTAATATTTTGTTGACAAAAGCTTTGATGACGGCAGCGCTGGTCTCCTCGATGAGGGGACTAAGGATGTCCAGGACTACTCCGGGACTGGCGTTAAAGAAAGATGCTGCAGATGCCGCTGTGAAAAAGATATATAATGTTACAATACTACCCAATAATTTACTACTTATTAATTTCGCTTGGAATATTTATAACTGAAGGCTGAAGATAAGATAAGTATCAATTCAAAAGTGGGAATTGCTCAACAATTATAGGTGAGTACACACTAAAGCAAGTAAGTACTTAATTGTAACAGAATATTGAGCCGCTGTCACCATTTCACAAACTGAACATCGACGCATTTATTGTACGTTAAACTATACAATTTAACTAAGTCCCAGCCCTTCTTACACAAAGCAATGTAAGTATCCCTAATGTGCAATCACAATCTCCAAAATCAGTCTTACCTGCTAGGGGTCTCTCAGTTTCATCGAACGCGACTTGTGCGTGGTTGATCCTGACTTTGCTGACAATCCTGTCAGCTTGCAAGTACTGCACGCCGTCTTTGGTGATTGGTTTGGCGATACCCTTGGCTACCACAGTGATGCCAGCTGTAAAAGAAGATTTAATAGTTATGTTTATTAACAGATTCACAAATATGTATACCCGTGAGATTTCTTTACTATCAACACTATCAATTAGCGTAATAAAATAACTAACAATTTTTCAAGTGAAATGGGTCCTGTTTTTATCTAGAATGCAATTGTTCTTTACTCATAAATCTTCGCCATGGTTCTCTAGAAATCCTCCAACAAGAGACTAATCATGTTACTAATTTTAAAAAATCGCCAGACAGAATAACATGACAGCTTGACATGAGGGCCACATTAGGTCTCCATTAGGTCCAACCATTGACTTACTATTACAGTAGTAATAGGTCAATAGGTCTGACCGACAATATTGCTGCTGTCTGCTTTTGCAGTTCATACTATACACCACTATTTTATAATTACCAGATTTTTTTAAAGTCGTTCTCTGCTCATCCATCATTATGAACAACTTTGAAATAACCTTAAATCTATATACAAGGTACCATAGTAAAAGTTATTCATAATGATGAGAACAATCAACCCTTAAAGGGATCGGGATAAGAAAGGTAGGTCCTTATAATAAAAAAGGTAAAAGATTGTTTGTTTGTTTTTATCTCGGGAACGCCTAAACCGATTCTAAAAATTCGTTTATTAATAAAAAGCTACACTATCCCTGAGTGATATAGGCTTTTTTTCATTTAGATAAAAATAAATCCCTTGAGTGAAACCGCGGGCAACAACTAGTTTATTATAGAGCCATAATAGTTTGTCCATACTGACTCTTCTCATTCAAACAGCCTGTAACTATTACCGTATATAACGACACAGCATAAACTTATTTCATTTGGGTTGAAACTGCTATTATATGTAAATTAATGTTTACGATTTTCCTCGTGATCTAGAATCAGATAAGATATTCTGCCTTTTTGCGCTATCGCATGTAATTGTGCAATTTAATTAATGTATCGGGCATATTGCCGACATTATATGGCTAGGCAAGGCATGGTAAACGCGGACACGACCTTTTTACGTCATTAAGTTTGTATTTCTTAGATATAATGGAATAGAAAAGATTTTATTCCAAATAACCCTATTAATATTAGAGTTTTGAAACGTGAAAGACTCTGTGCACTAGATATTTCAAAAGGAAATGTCGAATAGTGATATGGGCAAATGGCGGCCATATTGCTGAAAGCAATTTCTTCCAGAAAACCAGTGCAAGGAGAAGAATTATGGAAAAAAATATACTTGTAGACGTCGGCGTACTCACAGAACATAGACTGTTCTGTGGGCGTACTAATATTAACTAATGTTCAATACTAGGCAATTTCATGGAATTTTGGGGGATCACACCTCCTTTAGGAAGTAACTAATCAAAAAAGCTAAACATATGGACATGCTAGTGGTCGAGGTCTATAATTATCATAAAGAAACAATGTGCTTGTAACGAAATCCAGATAGAAAATCGGGGAATACCGTGCGTATACATATACAAGACGCCATCCGAGTTGCCTCGTTACTTAGAATAGAATAGAATAGTTACCTACCTATTAATTTTTTAGTTTGAATATTCAAAGGAAATTACACAGTGTTATAATGTTCTGTAAGTGTATTTGCTTTCAGTAAATATCAGCCGTGTGGTCTTTAGCTAAGTACAGATGTAACCTCTTGTGCTCTCGTGATTTCGTAATATCAGTCTTTCTGATTTGTTTGACACTGACACTGATCAGGCGCTTACTTCAAAAGGCCAGTCTAGACATTATCTTAAATTTCGAATGTCTGAGGGATAATTAAAGAAAATTAATAAAGGCGATTTACTGTTCGTTTCGGTGTTTCAAATTGGAGGTCAGTGAGGTAACGGCATCTTACAGTCTATTCACAAAATAATCACAAAGTAATAAAAATAACTGACAGAAATAAACAATTGACGACACGGTTGGCGCAGTGGCTAAGCGATTAGCTTTCTGCGCTACGTTCCGCGGGTTCGATCCACGCACGGAACAAATATTTGTATGATCTACAGATAGTTGTTTCGGGTCTGGTTGTGTGTGCATGTGACATGTATGTTTGTAAATTGTACCCTCGATACAGGAGAAATACTAGTGAGGAAGCCCCTCAGCCCCTATCAAAAAAAAATTCAAGTAAATTACATTTATATTCATTTTCAGTAGGGAATATCGAAATATTGTAAGGTATCTGTAATGGTTTCAACGTATTTATAAAACAGTTCATGATAAGCGACTTCAATTTGCATGGAAAATACAAGGTCCTACCTTTCTAGTCCCGATCCCTTTAAGGGGTAATTGTACTCATCATTATGACCATTTTTAATATGGAACAAAACTGGAAATCGTGATAAATACATTTATTTAAACCCCAAATAAAATGGGGTAAGGGCATTCCCTTACCCCATTTTATTTGGGGTCAGCGCAATATGTCTATTTAGACAAGAAAACTTAAGACCTTATAGATTTGACGGGAATAGATAGGTACGAAGGTGTATTGGCCTTCGCTAAGTTTGAATTCCAATCCAATCATGGCCCAGATCCTCGATCACCTTGTAGCAGATGACAAAACTTCTTTCACTTGCTAATAAATTGTTCCAAGCATCATGGACACTGTACTTGATAAAATAGTACATAATAATTCAGGAGACTCACTAAAGTTTCCTTGCATCCGCCCCTTGCCGTTGATGTCCAAGGTCAGGAGTCTGGAGCCGCGCACGTCGTAGTTGGCGACCACCATCAACTTCGGCAGCACCAGCTTCAGTTCCCCAGCGTACTTATTGTTCAAGTTCAATCTGGAAGTGAAAGCATGAAATGTGTAAGTTTTACAACTTTCTAAATGGGAATTTAATCGTATGGGACAGCGGATTATTTTTTCGCGAATTACGATGTTGGTCCCATAGACAAAGTTGTTCAGTTTGGTGGTGTTCAGTCTGATCCACACCCTTAAATATGACCACGCATTTCTGATCCCGTTGTTTATCTAGTGTGATTTGAAAAAACTTTGACTTTGACTTAAGTGATTGACCTGCAACACGTAGCGTAGAAGGTCAATCACTTAAGTCAAAGTTTTTTTTTTTAATTTCCAACTGAAACTTTGCAGTAACTTTCAAAATGTCGTAATTCTAGGTGCACTTAGCCACTACACCAAGCGTGCCGTTAGCAGAAATATCAAGTCCCTTACTTCAATTTCTCAATCTTGTAGTCGCTGCCACCATACGCCTTCGCATGCTTCACAGTCGCCTTCAGTCTCAGATTGGGAGCAGTTCTGTCCAGCTTCAGGGTCGGCACGGTGAAGGGATCCAATGGAGGGATGTTCACCTCAGGTATCCCCTCCCTAAGACGGGGCCTCATCGCCTCCACCGCGTCCAGAACACATTTCTCTATTTGAGGATCACTCCTTTTGCATGTTGGGAAGTAGTCCGCTGGAAAATTAAGATTTTTTTGTAAAAAAATATCTTATCCTAAAGAGGCCAGTGTCCCAACAGAGGAAATATTGATGATGATGTATAGGTACTACATGGAGGTTTGGGACAAAAATATTGTGTCAACTCTATCTGCCTGTGACAAAGGCCTTAGCTATTATCTATTATCAGAGTTGAAAAGTTGAAAAATTAAACTATCTTGGTGACACTGGTACCTACAAGTATTTTGAATAAGACCTTTTAGAGTCTTAGAACTAGAACTAGAATGATGATTGCCTTTTAAAAATCTCTGCTCAACCGTTCTATTTAGTTCCAGCCTTGTTAGCGGAAGAAACATTTTTTTAAAAGTTCAGCAAAATTATGTCATTGTTATTTGTACCTAGTCATACGACACTAAAAAATGCAGAAATTACCGACTTAGTAACGGAAAAAGAGTGTTAAGACGATGCTAACTTAATATAACCTATCTGCATACACAATTGCTAGACTACGTAATTTCATCGTGCATCCGACCGGGTTTCCTGTCATCTAACTACTTAGCGACTGTTAATCACTAAGTATGCACCAAACTTTATAAGGTCCAGTGAGTGGAGACGTCCTTGGGCTAGATGCATTTCCTATGCGTAAAGCCCTTTGCATACCTGCGATTTCACGCATGGGTTCAGATCATTATTTGATGTCAAGAAAATGTGGTTATGGAAAATTATCTTCGAAAATTATCTACTTTTATTAAGGACACGTCCTGTGCCTTCCAGAAATTAATACACTCGAAAGCAGTGAATCCGGGTCGATAATAAACCTTAATATCTCGGAAACTAAGAATTTTAGCTTATTCAAATAAATATCTAGTATTTAGTAGACTATTTATTACTACTCAAATAAAATTTCTTAGTTATTGTTTGTTTTACTTATTAAAAAAACATAAATAAAAAATGCGTAAATTTTTAATTTATGTTTTTTTTTAGTATCTATTTTTTACACATAAGTATATCATTTTCTCACATTTTAATACTTTGTATTACCTCCGTGTATTGTTACAGATGTCATGCGATTTGGTATACCTTACAAAGTTTCTAAGACAATGTCGGGGAATATTCTCGCATTCCTCTATCAATGCAATTTTCAGCTCTCGAAGCGTATTTATTTGACTAGGCAGGTAGTATTATGTAGGTGTATAAAATATAACTTTTTATTTGAATAAGCTATCATTCTTAATTTCCGAGATATTAAGGTTTATTTTGTTGGTGACCCGTATTCATAGCTTCCGAGTTTATATTCTTTGCTAGGAACACTAAGGACTTTATCATAAGGTTAAAGAAGACAATACACAAGGTCTTTTTTATTAAACATGCGTAATTCATACTTCAGTATATTTTAATTCAATCACCGTTTAAAATAATACCATATCAACATTCATATCAAGATTACCATCTGTATTATAATAAGGCTTTATACGCACTTAACCTGCCTACTCACGTAACGGTTTGATACATGTAACCGCCCTACATACGAGTACATGTGTGTCAGTCTCCTTGAAATTATGAAGTTATTCGTATGTAGTATGATGTACAACGTTAAGTATCCAATTGAAAGTACTTTCGATTTCACAGTCTTGAGCCATTACTTAAGTAAATAATATATGTAGGTACGTACATTTATATTTGCGAGCTGGTTGAAGCAACAATTAGGCCCGGACTATATGCAGCTGTTTTCCGCCCGTTTCCGTCAGTCCGGGTAGAAATAGAAATAACGTTTATTCAAAATAGACTAGTAGATAATCTTAATTCTTTTTGACGTCATAACATAAAACTCTTCACTTCTGTACTCAGAAGTGAAGAGTGAGCGTTCTGCTAACTGCTGCTTTCTTTGAGGCCTGAATTATATCTTGGTAACGGAAAGAAAATCACTCGGACCTGATGGAAAACGGACAGTTCTTACGGAACTAACGAAAATCGGATACCTACATAAATGTTCCTAATCTCGGTTCACCGAATTTAGTAATTCGTCGGACAAATCTACGACGCTATTACGACGCCCATAATTGGGAAGTCAGCGAGTGGAATACTAATTAGCCGGTAGTAAACAGCTTTGAAAGGCTCGAAGCTAAAGAGGTACAGCGCACATCAGACGCGACCTTGGATGGGTGGTTGTCCTTAAAAGCATCATCTGGTTACACTGAAGATAAGTTAGAAAAGGTTTCTGCTGATAGTAAACAGCTAACAGAAATATAATGGTGTCGATTCGGCGTTTGTCTCTTTCTGTTTCGATAGAAAAAGAACGTGACAGATGCGTTTAGTCTAGTTTAGTACTGTAATACCCTAACCGTCAAAAACCCCCCACTCCATCAAGAAAAAGAGCTGTAACTTTTAAACGGCTAAATAGATTGTCATGACACATAGCTAAGATGATACCGGATTAAACTAGCTTTAAATGAAAATCATTGAAATCGGTCCATCCGTTTTGGAGCTACGATGCCATAGACAGACACACAGATTCACACTTTTAACACCCTTCTTTTTTGTTGGGGGTTAAAAATGCGCAATAGAATCGACACCCATGTCTCAACAAAGACTCTGACTAAAACTTACTCGCAGCAAAGGATATGTACCTAAGCCTTATGGCCACCGAAGAATGATAATGGACAGATATCCGCATCACCCTACAAATTTATAACGCACCAGTGGTGAAGAGTCCATACAACCCGATTCCCATCGGCTTCCCTTTAGGAATTGGTTAATGCATAGACCAACGTAATATTGTATTATTTACTCATACAACTGACAAAAAAGGGCTTGTTATTCAGTTAGGTCGAGCTCTTCCAGACATGAGTATAATTATATACATTACAAGAGACGGTATGGATTTTTGTCTTGCAGCATTAATTGCAGCAATTTTTTGAAGGCATTTTTGGGACGGCTTCCCCTTTTAAAACTGTCACCCTTCGCCACTGTAACGCACCAAACGTGGAATTGCGTGTTTTCCTGCGTGCGACACATGCAAAAACCGTGTGGGCTTCGTTACGTCTAAAACATGCGTGCGTTTTCCTTTGTGTAAGACATGCGAGAAACTGCGTGCCTTTCCTAGTGCGTAAACATGCAAAAACCTAGTTGCATGCGTGTTCTTACGTGAAAACATTATATGAAAACTTGCGTGCGTATTCTTAAGGGCTGCAGACGGCAATTAAACTCTTATGTCCCAATATAAGTCATTAAAATAAATTAATCCAGCCCATTCCTGTCCCACTGCTAGGCACGAGCCTCTACTCAGAATAAGAAGGGTTAGGCCTTAGTCCACCACGCTGACCTAGTACGGGTTGGCGGACTACACACACCATCGAGAATTTATGAGGCCCTCTCAGATGTGCAGGTTTCCTCACGATATTTTTCGTCAGCGTTATCGCAAGTGATAAACAAATTCTAATCCGCACATGAATCCGAAAAGTCAGAGGTGCGGGCTGGGTTGGAACTTAGACCCTCCTGCATGGAAAGCGAGCGTTCAACCGCTATGCTATGACTGCTATAAGTCTTTATTATCTAAAAACTTGTATTCGGAATTAAATAGAAATCATTTTTACCGACAGCAAGCAATAACAACACTACTATAATAACAGCGGCTAACAAGGTGTCGTAACAAATATAATGCAATCAATGAAATCTGACTCGGACAATAAATAGAGCAAAGCATTCTTTTCACAAACAAATCGGTATAGACGTATCAAAAGTTAATTTATATTATTTAGTTAATTTATGGTTTATACCGAGAGGAACTTTTATTCTCTACAAATAGTAATAATAATTATTATGATTTATTATTTCTTGTCCAGAAGATCTAAAATTGACACCACATCACTAAATGAGTTCTTCATTTTGTGGCTTATCGGCTTTATTTAACAGATCTTATTTATTTTTTACTTTGATGACATGGTCGAGGACCCATAGTTGGTTCTGGACCATGTTAGTAATAATTAAAGGCTAATAGCTGGTAAATTTGATTTGTCTATTACTCCTGGATCACCATATACGCACCTATTTACCTATTACTTAACCACATTCCTGAAAATCACATAGCCACATAGTCTTTTTTCCACCAAAACTTTGCGACAAAAATTTACTTACGGGTCACTTTAGCTTGAACACAAACAGCACTGAACAACAAAACTAGAAACACTTTCATATTTATCCGTTACAACCGATTGTACAGGGTGCAATAATTGGTGAGGTTGCAGCGGCAAGTTGATCGCGAATGTGCGCCCGCGCCGAATTAACTGATATTTGTAGTGGCGCGAACGCCGCCCCGTGATGCATGCGCTTGGGCAACCAGGGGAAACACTTTGGGGAAATACCACCTGTATTTTTATATAGCATCGAATCGGTGGTTTTTAATCTTGTACATATCCAAATACTACATATTATATTATATATACAATCACGATAATACCTATGTACCTACCTATACTATCGAAAAAAGAGATATAGGTGTACAGGGTTAGCAGATAAACTACGATTAATAAGTTATGCGCCTCGGCAGCCCTAGTCTAACTTGAAAAATACGAACCATACGATAAATTAATTAAAACGATAAATTAACAATATAAAGATGTATCTCGTGAAGTCGTGTGTGACCGACGAAACGCAGTCCTTCGGACATTGATTGCATATTCGTACTAATAATTCGGAAACACGAAGATTGCCGAAGCTCATAGCTTTAATCGTAGCTAGTATAGAAGATGAAATTTTCTAAAAAAGATTATGGCTGCATTCGAGTAATATATATTTTAAATTAATATACTTAGTTGAACTGTACAAGGTCCTACCTTACTCATCCCGACCCCTTTAAGGGGTCATTATGAACAACTTTTATTAGGGGACCAAAATTAAAATGTCGAAAAACTATCAGTTGTATGGTACATTTAGTCGAGTAATATTGAATTAGATATTTGTATGGAACAGCAGATATTTTTTTCACGATTTCGACTTTTTTCCGATAGTAAAATATGTTATTTATGATGAAAAGTACAATAATCCCTTGTAGGGATCGGGACTAAAAAGGTAGCACCTTGTATTTATTTACAACCAGGTTTAAAAATATCTATCATTAGTTCTATCTAAATGTCTTAGAGCCGTTTGTGATGTCGCTCCCCTTGACTCTTGTAGACCTTTATTTAGAGAACTTAATCTACTAACCTTAACCTGCATGTATGTGTTTGAGGTATATATTTTTGTGAGAAAACATAATGACTTTTAAACATTCAAAGGGGACAATTATGCAAAATACAGACCAAGAGATCCAACAAAAATCATGATACCATTTTATAGGACAACATTAAATAAAAAGAATGTTTTTCATAATTATATTATATGCATAACAATTTTTAATAAATTGCAACAGATGTTATGAGAGCTCCCATTTAAATATTTTAGAATTAGGCTGCGTAAATTGGTTGGTGAAAATTTGTTTTTATAATTTTGAAGAATTCATGCTACTTATAGCTAGATGACATGTGTAAATATTGAGTAACAATTGCAATGTAATGTCGAATAAAAATGTTTATGAATAATAATAATTTTAATAAATAAATTGCCTAAATTGGCAGAGTATAGTATTGTAATAAACCACTAATGTTATATCTGGTACGACCTGTATTCTATGCAAATAAATATTTCTTATTTCTTATCTGCTGACTGTATTATACCATCACTTTGTTAAACTGTACATGTTACTGCTATTCTTTTTTCTCCCGACGCTGTTTCATAACTACCCTATACTATTATTAGGTCACGATAACTTATGATACAGGATATTTTTTTATGTAGTGCGCATAATTTGTAGAGTGATTCAGTCTCTACTCCTAAATGCAACCGCAGAATTGGGATACATTTTAAAACAAAACGAAAATTCGACTTGGTATGGGGGACACGCATAAATTACTAGCGCAAGCCATACAAAATCAATTTTGGAGTGAATTTTAGTCCTGCGGTTGCATATGGTAACGGACACTGAATCACTCTTCAAATTTTGTGCACTACATAAAAAATATCCTGTATACTATAAATACACTATCTTTAATAATAATGACGTAAGTTCATTTTTTGTAAAAAAAAAAATTGTTTGTCAGGAGTACCTAAAGAATATGTAAGTACGTAAAATGTTCCTCGCCTTGAAAGTTTAAAGCTTTGTTTTACGGAAAAACACTTATTATTCAGCTCCCGGAATCTGTTTCTGTGGATGTTTGAACACTATAATTAAGTGAACGTAGATATAATACCTAAATATAATACCTTGTTAGGTATTATATTTAGGTATTATAATCTACGTTACATATAATACCTAACAAGCAAACAAAATTAATCTTAGATAGTATCTATTATTACAGACATGAAGCTTGTGACGATTTTTGGATGTTTGAAAGAAATAAATCATTTGTTCTTAAATACATAAATAAAAAGAAAAAAGAAAAGGAAAAGAAAAAAGAAAAAAAGATGAAAAGGTAAAAAAAAAGAAAAAAAAAGGAAAAAGAGTATTTCTATTATATTCTAAATAAAACAGAATAATAAAGAAATGTATTAAGTCAGACCACCAAAGTCCTTTATTGTACGTCCAGCAAATTATAAGTACAGGCTGTTGTTTAGTTTTGATTTTATTCTAATGCGTCTTCGTAGCTACCACATAAACAGGCATGGCTTTTACTAGTAAACCACATTTCTGTCTAGCCAGTTATTCAATACTTATATCATTTACAGCCTAGTGAATGTCACTTGAGGAAAATCAGGCGCTTAATATTACCCGTTGGCCTGGTTGTCTACCAGATTCTGCTGGCATTACCTTAATAGCGTTCAAACAAATTGCAATTTTCTAAGACCATTAATTAAAATATGGTGCTGTTGCATGTAAAGTTTCTGTATCATAACGACAATATCAAAAGTGATGGTCAATCAAATGTCAAAACTGGCAACTCATGCGCAGCTATAATAACTTTCAATAATAGTTCAGCTATTATGAAATTCGATAAAATCATCACTTTTGTTGGCTGTACAAAACGTAAATAAATTTATAAATAAAACACTACACACGACTTCGTCCGCGTGAATTTCCTTATTAACTTTAATATACCCCTTTTCAAATTTCCAAAATGTCTTCTTTATGCTTGTTTACGTCATATGAATCAAAACCCTCTCCACCTCTATCGTCCACTACCTATACAAAACTTCAATTTTCTAGACCCATTGGTTTGGGCTGTAAGCTGTCAGTCTTTATGATTGTCTGTACATAAGTGTCTTCTTTTATATACAGGATTAATGGTAATGGACTAATAGTGGCTTAAGGAAATTATATGGAACACTTGATTTATTTTTCTCAATTTCAAGGTTAATTCCATTGTAAAAGTTGTTTAAATGATGAGTGCAATAACCCCTTAAAGGACTCTTAGTTAATTACCAATAACCCTATGCAGAAGATAGATACAGTCTATTTTATTTTTTAAACTTTGCCCTTCACTAGGATTTCTCCTGTGTCGAGGGTACAGTTTACAAACATACATGTAACATGCACACACAACCAGACCCGAAACAACTATCTGTAGATCATACAAATGTTTGTCCCGTGCGGGGATCGAAGTCTATGGCAAGTTTGATCTGATTTAGTTGAGCTCAATGTCTAAATAGTAAATACGTCACCGCTGACGTGCATCGCGTGCAGATGAGGTTGACGTTTAGGGAAGCTATAGAATATAGATGTTTTGGGCTTCCGCCTTACATACATATTATAGTCATCACATTGTGCATCACATCATGTCATTGTGATTCCTGAAGACTCTGATAAAATAGTAAATCATAAGATCACTGGCCTCTGAATCCTAACGCCTTAATCATTTAGAAAATACATTTCCAAAAGGAGGACTTATATTTCTTGTGTTTCAGATTACATAAACATTCAATTACAGCAATCGCGAGTGATTTGCTGGTATCCATTGAAGAGTTCCATTGTATAAGTCAGAAGGTCTTCATCAGATGTTCACCTTTAAATTGGACCACCTCTTTCATACAACAAACACAGGACATTCTTGTAGATCCCCTCTGATGGGTCATAGAACACTAGCTACTTTCTGCAACAGAATCGCGTGTTTTCGCGTTCATTATTAACTTTTTCTAAGCAAAAAGCCAACGAACGCGAAAACGCGTGATTCTGCTGCTAAACGTCAAGTGTGCTATAGCCCTTAAAAACTACGCACAATGCCTCACGCTTGGGGCAGTCAACCCGCCAGGAAATACATAATAATACCTTCCCTTATGTAAGGTGTAACTGTTACTTATCTAATTATGTAGTTAAATGCAACACGGATGCGATGCAGCTGTAAATAGATAATGTCTACATGTTTTTTTAATTAAAGGTGTTTATGATCTCAAGACTACTATACAGTAGTTCATATTAACTGAACAGGAACCCGACGGTATGTAAACCTTTATTTATGCTTTGTTTCACTATGTAAAACATCCTCACATAATAAATTTTCTACGGTGCTTGATGGGTTAAAATACTTGCAAGGATAATATCTACCGTAGATTGCTTGCCAAACATAGAAATTCATTGAACAACGATGACTAAGGATGTCAGTACGCAAATCACGAGGTTGAATTACGAGAGAGCATGTTTGGAACGGGAGAGATAACCAGATAGACCGACGACGAGGTAGATCATAAGCCCGAAGGATAAACGACATCGCCATGATAGCGGGAAAGCAATGAACGAGGTTGGCTTAACACTGGGAACAATATATGATAAAAAAGGCTGAAGAAGAGTGATAGAATAGAATAAAATATGTCTTCTAAATTACATATTTGTAAGTAGGTAACAAAGAAATACATCATACAAGAAGGTAAAAGATAAAATGATCTTGGACTCAGCATTGTAATTGGCAGGTCGAGGCATGCTCAACTGCTTATATTCTGTTCAAGCCAGTCATGCGTAGAATAAAAAACAATATTTACAGTATTAAATACGTATATTGATACTTTCTTACTTGATCAAAGAAGTGGAATGATTTGGGCTGAATAGATACAAGTATACCTACTGGTAAAATCAACTTTAGCAGACAGATTGTTCATCGTAGACTGAGGGCTCATTCATCTAACTTTATGACGTACCGATAATTTTGCAGTGACGCTTGAACTTGACGCGAGCGTATCTCACTGAAGCTAAGAGAATACCAAATGTGTTGTTTTGATCAAAATTTGACTGCAGCTGCGCGGCTACTGCTCTTCTTTAGTTACGTGAATTAGCCTACTGATGAATCAACATCATACTGCTATCTACAAATCTTTGGATATGGATAAGGATATGGGAAGATTATTTTGTCGATCTGGGGGTCTACCACGTAACAAAATGGTAATGAACATCGACACTGGTAATATACTTCAATACGATCGTGAGAGACTATACTTTGAGCAACCTTGTAAAAAAAATCCGATCATGAAGATTGGTGTAGAACTTCATGATTGGTATTTTTTTATAAGGTAGCTCGAAGTTTTTAGTTACGCGGTAGACCCGCCGGGTTGATAAACAGCCAATCTTGCGACGCTCGAAGAAATATGGAGGTTTATTCTCAACCACGAAGCGGCCTAGTCTCTTATTGGTCTGAAAGCCACCGTAACACTGCAGTAGCATAGTTCCGCGATCTGTTGCATAAAAGTATGACGGCTAGTCGGCCAGCGCGAGCGTGGCCAATTACTGTTACACAACGGTTATCTCACCGTAAACAAATTGGGAAGTACGCTGCTGTAATATCCGACTTTGTGTCAGATTTTATAAATGACCTTTTATTAGGTCTTCTACAATTTATATGGGGTTCCTTACTAATGACGACGATGCCGGTAGTGTCGCAAAACGGAACATGACCTAATAATGATTGTGAAGCGAAGTCTAAAGTTACAATTCTTGGGGGAACTCGACGACGAGCAGGAATTGATCCTGCGACCATCTGGTTCAATACACCAGCCTCTGATCTACCGTGAAATCTCCCGGTGTAGCATTTTCCCTTCGACATTAAATTCGTCTTATAGTAAACAAATTGTTTACGTGGTCTAACTGTAGTCAGAAGTTGACTATTAAAGCTCGTAAAGACTAGCTCGACCGGGGAAATACCTACAACACTCACACAAAATACCGGTATAAAGTAAGTACGAAAATTGTTTTCCAGCGTTTTGTACTGTGAATGAAGAGTACCAGGAGCCCATCAGTCTTCGCCGCGGCGTCCCGGTGAGATAAAGCTCCCATTTAGCTATAGAAAAAAGTGGTTCACCAAGGCGCGAATATCTTATGAAACATTTCTTCAAATAGATTTTCAGCTCATCTTGATGGACCGTAAGTATTAAATAAGTTGTTAATTTCTGTACATTTCCGTGCTAAAATGGGCCTTATTATGAGTACAATCGCTGATAAAGTTATTATATTGGCCTTACTTATTTGTTTGTTGTTATAATAAAATATGTAGCACAATTCATTCCAATGGATGGATCAACAAACTCCTGATAACCGTTTACTTCAAATGCTGCAAGAGTCGCCATAAGAAATTTTGCGATAATGACGTGCTTAGTTGAGGATTCTCACTGTACACTTCAGTTGTGTTCAAACAAAAGACTCCTATAATTGCCAATATTGGCTTAGCAAAAACGAATTTGTGCTAAGCCGTCTGTGACATCCTGCTGTTGCAAGTACCACACCTACATCAGTTTCAAAATAATAAAACCTTCGCTACGTTGACGATATCGTCATGTAATTTCGTTATGAGGAACTCACGACCTCTCACGTTCCTCGAATTTTTGGTGGTGAAACAACAGGCTCGTCTTCCACCAAAGCGTTGCGAAAAAAATAAGGCATTTTTATTTCCAGAAGCATAGAAACTATAAATAGACGCCACGCCATTACATGTGGCAAACATGGCCAGAAATTGTAATAACTACTGTAACATCTTGCATGCACACTCACAATATATGTATATCTACTCATATTTGAACAAATAAAGTTATCTAGATTTAAATGTATTGTATATATTTATGGTGAGGGTGGTATATTAAAATTATAAGTAGGTACATACTAATATTCAAATTTCGTATTAGTTTATGCTATACCTATATTAGGTACGTAAGTATATATCATATTTCGTTATATTCCTTATCAACTACCTTGTTTCTTTATAAATAAGTACTCAGTACCTTTGTAATTAATTAACTATACTTCTTTTCTTTGTCAGGTGTTTGTGTGTACATAAATAATTAATTAAAGCTGGAGCTAGAAACATTTTTTTCCGTTGTAAAACACTGCTTTTCTCCTAGAGGAAAGTAGTAGAAAATGCTTTCAAATATAGTTCATCAAGCGCGTTTCGCTCTGAACACCTACGCGTAATACATGCACGTCTCTATCGAGCTAGGACTAGTCCTTTTGGAAGGTAACTTCACATAATCTTATATAAATTAAATAAACTTTTACTACGGGACAATCACTGAAATTGTTTTTTTTTTTACAGATGTGCCCTACATATAATTCAATATTACTCGACTAAATGCTAATTTACTAACAGCTGTGACTAAACAGCTGATTTTCTTTTCGTGATTTCAGGGTTGGTCCCATAGTAAAAGTTGTTCATAATTATGAGTAGAATAACCCCTTAAAAGGAACTCCGCTAGCTCCGCTACTGAACGTTATATTATATATTTGAGAAATCGAGACGAAGTTGATGAGACCACTGATGACCCCCCTTGGTCACTATGGAACCCACCACAGACCCCTCAGTGCTGTTACTAAAGCAACCAGCACCGTCGTCGCGCTACTCTGGCGCAGGCAAATATTTCGCCAAGCTATTTCTGATCAATCCCTTCGGGTATGTGTGCGGTGTGTGCAATTGCCTCTGCCACAAGGATCAACTGCGCAAGTGCACCACCGATAACATTTGCATACTAATTACGGCGTTTGGCAAGAAGGAGTACAGAGCAAATTCAGAGGTTTTCGCATGCGATGTATGATCGTTGCGACAAAAGAAATTGCCACCCACCAATTTGGTAGCGAGTTAGAATTCCGAATAAAATTTTTTTGGTCTCACTATATTTTTGATAAATAGATAATATTCATAGACCTCTCCTTTTTCCACTCACTTCTGGTTTTTGCTAGTAAGGGCCAGTTTTTTCCATAGGAGTCAAACTCGTCCCGCCATCTTCGCCTCGGTATTTTTCATACATTTTTAAAATTCAGTTTCGTTTTCGTTTTATTTATTTATTTAAAATGCTTCATGTACAATGTACAAAGGCGGTCTTAATGCCGTAGGCATTCTCTACCAGACAACCTTAGGGTGATGCAGAGACAATGAAAGTTTTACTCGAACTTTGCAGTTTTAAAGTGTCACTTGCCAAGTAAAAGTTATTTGGTTATTTTCCTCTTATAAAACGGACATCGGACAAACACCAAAACAAACCAACCAACAAAAATACGGACTATACGTCTACGCAATGTTTGGTCGGCAATTATTATGAAACGTATTTCGCTCATATCTTTTGCGTAGTATTCATAATATTATTATTTTAAGTATTTTGTTTTGTTAGCACGCTGGAAGATTATCACACATTTTGTGTACATCACTAATATTTATTATTATTTTAGTTGAGCAACTAATAAACATCTTATTTAATTAGGTTGCGGTACCTATGCGTAAGTGCCTCTAAGTTTGACATAATATTTATGTGCGTTTTTTTTTTACAACTGATCTAACTATCTAAGGAAACCTCTTTAGGAAACATTAGTTTCAAAGAATGTCTGTCTTTAAATTATCTAAAGGATTCGACTTTCTCCATTTTCTCCGCAAGAGTATCTAATTTTACTTTCTTTTGATTCGCAAACTGCTGCCATCTATCGTTAATAAGCTGCACTTTAATCAAAACTGACTTGGTCAGGTTATACAAAAGCGAAGTACTTACAATATACCTTACGTTACGTTAGAGTAACTTTAACGTCGTTTGCGATAATCATTATTTAGCTAATTAATTCTTTGGCTGCACCGCCGGTGGCGCTGTGATCGCCGGCTCTGCGACGATTCACTTAGGCTGAGATCTATAAAGCGTTCTTAGATTTTGCTCAGACTTTGCTTAAACTTTGCTAAGCTTATTCATATGCTTAGGTTATAATTTAATTTGGAATTTATTATCATAACACGCTGAAATTATGCTGACCATATATGCTAATACCGACGAACACAATAAACAAAGTGTAAAAGTCAGTAAAGAAAGTACCTAATTCCAAAGGAAAGTCTAGCCTTAGTCAGAAAGATTACAATGAGCTTATGAAAATAATAATACTGTTTATCGTTACAACTATACAGTTGCTGCTTTACTCGACAGCTGCAACATTGAATAATAATATCTACTATTATTCAATGTTGCAGCTGTCGAGTAAAGCAGCAAATCAGTAATAGGCTCACCCCTGGTTTCTGAAAGGCTGGTCAAATCTCTGATCATTTTAAAATCTTCTACGAGTATTAGCTGTTATGCATAGTTGACCAACGTCAAAAACCAATCATGTCACTTGACATGAGATTTGACGGATGGTTAAATTGAATCAGCCTTTGAGAAACTGTGTATAAGAGTGGGTTTACAAATTCAATTTTACTGACAATAATATTGAGGATCAAGGATATTCATAATATTGACGATGTTTAAGCAAAAATAGAAAGGAATTCAGTTTTTTTTAAATCCACGTTTATAACGAATTATAAATAATAATTAATGTATGAACGTCCTCCTGTGTGCTAAGAACTGTAATTTCCAATTTTCATAACAAGTATGGTTGTTATGGCAATTTCTCCTTGGACTGCTTTTGGTAGCGGTCATTGAAGCCCATGTTTAGCAGTGGATATTAAAGGCCGCTTTATGCTCCATCTGAATCCTTCCGAGTTTTGGCAACAAATAACACTACTAAGAAGGATTCAAGTCGTATTATGTTGCGACTTCTTTTGCGGCTTGGGAGAGCCCGAACCAATACAGAATAGAGATACATAGATTTTCTATAATTACTATCGTTTTAAAAGTAGTCGGTACGCATAAAAATAAAACAACAACATTACAATCCACTGACGAGATTTATTTTTTAAATTTTCTCCGTATCACATGTCAACGATAAAATGACAATTACAACCGTTGTTGAATTATTGAAACATTTATTTTCGAAGAGGAACAGATAAGCACTTCGGATTTAATTATGGTAATGATACACAGATAAAAGATATACAAATATCATACATAAAATAATTATTACAACAAGTACATAAGAATAATTAGTACGCGATCTATAAAAATAGTGAATGAATATTTCGTTACATATTGATGAGTTAGATACGATATTGACTAAATAGAGGCTAGTTTTAGGGCAAAATACTGATTTAGGGCATTTACTGACATAGGGCAAATCTTAAAGTGATTTCCATAAAAGAACACGATAATGATAATATATGAGCTTTAAGATACATAAATTTTCGCTATCTATTTATCAAATACGATATTCACCAAATAGCTGCTAGGCTCAGTGCAAAATACTGAATATTATATATTATTATTATATTCAATTTCCAAGGATTTGTCATGAAGAGACTCCCATAGAAGAATAAGACGATGATATTAACTCTATGACTGATTCTAGGTGAATCTACTAGTATTCACCAAGAATCAACCATCATTCATAATACACATGAAAAAAATTGTATTGCAAGATTTTTCAATATTAAGTCTGAATAAATAGCGTATGAATTCTGAAAATACTGTATACAAAGGAACATACTAAGTAATGATATTATTATACAACTGTAGTTATTTATACTATTTACAATAACTTAATTGTTTAAATTTTTTGTTCAAAACAGCGTGCTTCATCCGTTTCTACTATAGAAAAAATTTATTTGCACAATCTCCAATTGCGTCAGCCGGTACATGTTACTGTTAAATAATCCTATGCTATTTATTTACAATCTTAATTTACCACTTAAATAACCAATACCTTAAAAGTAATGTCTGTGTCTCAACACTTTGAAACTAATCTCCGTACAAAATAGTCTTATAGGTTAGGGTTGCTATGAAAAATGGATGACAGTGAAAGATATGAAATTCTGTATATGATGGTTTTGTTAGTTACCTACTCAATCTAAATGACGATATGAAATTGCTTCTATGAAATGCGTGGTTTATTGATCCAACCCTAACAATATTTTTCGAATTTACACAGGCCTTTGACACTGTTTACGACCAATAAATCCATAGACCGACATAAATGTAAAATCACAAAATATCTTATGATCATGAAATAGCCCTAAAACACCACAAATCACGGGAAAAGTTCTTTATAAGTGAACTTCGATGTTATTTTATTCGCCATTTCCGTAAAGAGGTCCGCAAGGCTCTTTTCTAGGACCGGACTGATTTCTTGTAGGAATACTTGTGAGTTTTCATTGATGACCCTGTTGGTAGCGGGCCCGAGGACTGGATCGCCGTCAAACAGATTGGTCAGGTAGATGGAGGACTGACCAACACGAAGCTTTACTTTGAAAGGATCGAACTGTAGGTATTCGTCTTCACCAATTATCTCTTTGTGTCCCCTCATTGTGACATTGCAGGCGTAGTCTCCTGAAACATGATAAATATTTTGGATAGTAATACTAAAAATTAGACCACGTCTTTCCTTTATTAAATTCCTTTTTGCAAAAATAGTACATAGGTATACCTAGGTATTATTTATTTTTAGTAAGTATATTTATGAGATTTATTTTATCAAAAACCAATAATAAAATATTTTAATATATCTTTTTGTCCAGCGCGAGATTTGACTAAGTAAATCATATTATACGCCATTGACAACGAAGACTTAATGGTAATTCAGATGATTCATAAAGTGACGATCCGCAGACATTAGGATTATTCGCTGCCACAAGTATCCCCTCATTAGCTAATTACCTTTGTAAGCGAGTTATCATGTTTACTTATTACTTAGCTAACAGTATAATTATGTCGTCTATATAAGTAATTTGAGTCCTATCTGTAGCTAGATGCATAATATAGGAAGTAGTAGTTAGATAAGTGTAAACTCATGTTTCAGCTACGCAACCATACCTAATTCCTGCTTTACATGATTTTGTCTTCCTTAGCAAGTAACGAAGTATGAAGATTGATATGATAGGTAATGTTATGTATAAAAAACAACCTTATTATAAGTTAATAATGTTCGAGGGGAAAAAGTAATTATATGATATTAATGTATAGACCGATATAATAATTAATAACCTGCAACTACTTTATTAAATAAACAATTGGACCTTAAATTTTTTACCAAAATATCCAACATTTTCCGAACGCTCGATCGTCATAATAAAATTCAATTTCCTAATATTGACTGACAAACTAAAATACCTTAAATAAAGATATTATTTGGTGTTATGATTTTGTCAAAATCATACCCCCTTACTAATAAACGATAATTTATAATAATCATAATTCTTTATTTAATATACACAGCTCCAAATACCACAAAAAGTAATAATGGAGAACTACATACAGAAGACATCTTATAAACTAGCGGTGGGCCTATGAAACGTTAATTATCTAAACTATCTCTTAAAGCTAGTGCCATATTCTCCATTTATGTCTCGTTTCGTACGTATGATAAAAGGCAGCTAAAGGATGAAGTCAAAAGTTACGGGCAGTACTATCTTCCAGTGCAATAATACCATCTATAGGTAATAAGATCTCGAATCCGCACGCACGAGCAACACCGCCCATTATAGTAGATACTTGTGGTAATTTACAGGCTGATGTTATGGCGGATGTTTGTAATTATTTCTTTCTTTTTTATCGCTAGGATTTTTCTTCAGTATCGTAGGTGCGTTCACAGACAATACAGGAATTTTTTTTATGTAGTTCAGTATCTGTTCCTAAATGCAACCGCAATATAAAAATTCGACTTAGTATGGGAGACACGCATAATTTACTAGCGCAAGTCATACAAAATCAAATTTTTATTAAATTTTTATTGGAATTAATTTTGGACACTTCGGTTGCATTTGGAAACGGACACTGAATCACTCAGCAAATTTTGCGCAGTACATAAAAAAATATCCTGTTAATTCATTAATCAATCAGGTTAACTGTAGGTAGGTACTTAGTAATTATTCTACAACCAATGATTAAGATTACATAAAGTAACAAGCTAGTACAGTAAGAACGCACGTGTTCGCTTGTAACATTAACACCTATACTAAATATTGCATAGCACATTAGTAAACTGTGTTGAACGGTGTAAGTGAAGAACGGGTTATATTATAGTATCTATAATAATTTACGCACATCACACAGTCAAAACATTTCGACGAATGGTGTGTTCAGTCAATAGTATTTCGGGCTAGCGTATTTCAATTTCACGCTGTGAATTGTATACTTATCTAATATAGCACCTATAAAAATTCTTAAGTGTTATAGGTGCTACATCGAGCATAGCACCTATAACACACAAGAAGGTGTCAATGATGAGCGATTTTTTGTGATGTTCAGAATAATATTTATTTTAAATAAAATATTTTTACTTTTACCTGAGCGGCTTAAGAGCGTTCATCCATTAGAACCACGCTAGAGTCAAAATTGATGATTTTCAACGGACAACAAAACAATAACGTGTTTAATTTTTAAATATGATATTGACGTCATATTAATGAGAATTTCATAATCTATTGCATGGTAATTATTTTTTTCCATATATTCGTATATTTTTCCTATTAGAACAGTTTTTATTCAAGCCTTTTTTTAAACTAGCGGTCCACGGTCTTCTTTGATGCGAGATATCAGTAAAACCATATACGACAAACTTATAACAATATTACTTTATAAAAATTAATAACATTTATTAGTGAATGTTTAAAAAACAAACTCGATTACTGTAAATTTTCATTCAAGAAAAGTATAATCAAAACTGTCATTTTAGCCACTATTCGAGATATTAAACGTGTTATTTTAGGTTGAAATCTGGGGTATATTTGTTTTTGTTTAGACCTATTAAATGAAGACATTTACGTTCTAAAACATAGTTAATTCTTTTTTTAATAACTTGTACGTTTATTTTACTATGAATTATTTAGTACTGCTATATAATCGGCGCGAAACCGCGTCAGCTTTCATTCCCGGCCGAGGCCTTTCAGAGGTAGGACGTGTGTCGCTCCCGTCGTCGCGTGCCGCATAAAATAATATCGTGGGTTCGCGAGTTTTTAGCGCGACTGGGACGTATTGATACTTTTTATTATAAACAAAACTTTGGCGAGTACATAATATATTTTAATGTAATGGAGTTCAAATAACATAGGAAGATTAAATTAGACTTCTTTATGTATGTTTTAATTTAACTTTTTTTTTAAGATATGGCTTACAAAAGGCGCTATAGGGGTAAGGTATAGGGGTAGGTTCAAGGTTGTCTGGTAGAAATCGCCACGTGCGATAAGACCGCCCTTTGTACATTTCTTTTTCTAATTAGTGTATCTTTTCTTCTATTACTGGTGTGCAATAAAGTGTATTGTATTGTAGGGGAAAAATTAATAAAGAAAAAGTAGGTAGGTAGTACATAGGGTAGGTAGGTAAGTAGGTAGTGAGGGTAAGTAGGTATGGTAAGTAGGCAGGTATGTAGGTAGGTAGGTAGGGTAGGTATGTAGGTAGAAAAGGTAAGTACGGTAGGTATGTAGGTAAATAGGGTAGGTAGGTAGGTAGTAAGGGTAGGTAGGTAGGTAAGTAGGTATGGTAATTAGGTAGGTAGTAAGGGTAGGTAGGTAAGTAGGTATGGTAATTAGGTAGGTATGTTGGTAGGTGGGTACATGGGGTAAGTAGGTAGGATAGGTATGTAGGTAGAAAAGGTAGGTACGATAGGTATGTAGGTAGATAGGGTAGGTAGGTAGGTAGAATAATGTACATAAAAAAAAAATTGGTAACAAGCCTATCTATCAAGCTATACATTTTCGGTATTTATGACCTACCATTGTATAGTCTTTCCGTACAATGACAGTTCAGCTTATACTAAAAATGTATTTAAGCTTGGTATGTCTATGTAGCCGTGCGTTTACCAGTATTGCTTTTTCTGCTAGTAACAGTGCAGTACAGTGCTGCTAGTGTTCTATGCTAATTCTGTTGCATGGCGCTGTGAATATTATGGTAGGGTGTAGTTATACCTACTATCTTTCTGATCCCGATCCCTTTAAAGGATTATTGTACTCATCATTATGAACAACTTTTACTATGAGACCAACACTGAAATCGCGAAAAAAACATCAGCGGTTCCATGGCTGTTCCATACCAATAATTAGAACAGCTATTTCTTTATTTTGTTCATAATGATGAGTATAATAACCCCATAAAGGGATCGCGATTAGAAAGGTATTTTGATCATATTTTTTTATATTAAAGCAATTATTATTGATACAAACTAGGATGTCTGACACAGAGTTAAGTATCTACCTAGTTGTAAACCTAGTTGCGCAACTGAAGTCGCTCATCGATATACCTAACAAGAAATCGCATGTAAGTCGAAACAGAGTCGAGCGCACCCGCGCCCATGTATGTACAATGTACATTTGAAGTAATATCGCATGTCATTAGGACGTATGCGGTTCGACATCGAACAGATCTGTGAGCGATATTGTCATATCGCACGATTTGGTCCGTAAACATTTGCGACCGTCCATACATTTTCTTAGGTCGCACGTTTATATGATATCAGACCGATGACGACAATCCACGAGATTCTTTGTCGCGTCGCGTCATGGGTAAAAAAAAGCACTTGAGACATAAAATATTAAAATTTTATTTTACACATTTTTTATTTTATTTATTCTAACCTAATAATAATTTAATTGCTCATTTATTACAACTAAAAATTAATTTAAACCCTACTTACGCAAAAACTAAAACATTCTCTACTAAGTAAAAGCTGGCAAAGTATCATGTTGATTCAATGCGGTGCATGCGGTGCATGATACGCGCTCCAACAACACAGACGCGTAGACGGCTGTGTGCGTGCTAACTGTATAGCTGTATGAGTGAAACGCGAGGCGCGACGAGCTGGAGTAATCCTCTTAAGTGGCCAGGGAAGGACATTAACGTGTATTTGTAAAATCAACATTAGTAATCAATAATAGTTACCCTCGGGATTTCTTATGCCCAGGAGAGTGGGAGCATTATTATTCCCATAAAAAAGGCCAATGAACTTTCAAAATTTTACTGTGCTTTTCCATTGGTATTTACAGGAAGAGGGTTTTCTTGTATTGTTGCCAGTAGTCGTACAACAAAGGGTGATAACTAGTATCTTCAATTCTTCACCACAAGTTTTCAAGGCACTAAAAAGGCATGATGTAGGAGCCTTGCTCGATTTTTCACCGACATCGAGAAAATAAGAGATTCTTAATTGGTATTAATTATATGGAAGATAGTTGTAATCACTTGTTATGGTGGACAGTTTTAATAGCATAATTTTTCTCATACTATACTACAGGAAAACCTATTTATATTTTTTTGTTTTTGTCTAATTTTTTACTTTTTTTTGTTTAAATTTTTTACTTTTTTATTTGTGTCGTAATTTGTGTAAAAATAAATTGCTTTTCTTTCTTTCTTTCTAAAATTGGGATCCCAAATTAAAGTTAAGAATGTATTGTATGAGAGGCGAGGTGATGATAAAAGCAAATACTACAAGGTACCTACTACATTGCTAATCTCAAGCAAATATTATCAAGACCAAGGTAAAAAATTACGGTTTCGCAAGTAATTACTAGATAGATCTAAATGATTGTTGATATAATTCATCGTACATATTTGCTATTGGGAAATATGTTAATGAAATTAGAATGCAAAAGATACATGACCTTGACGGTCAAGGTAAAGACTATGCAATATGAAACTCGAGTTCTCGATAATTTCTCGTAAAAAATTGCAGAACAACTAAGTAATCTGCCACAGCAATGTTTTATCGGCAATACGTATAATTTTCTAGCTTAAAATTTTAGTGCAACCAAAAATCGGTTGTAGGCCAATAGACCACACAGATTTAGCTTGATTTTGGAGTCTAAACTGACAAACTTTTGAAGTTTGTCTAAATTTTACAATACAGATCCATATTAATAGTTAAACGATTTTCAGGGAAGCATGTTATACACTTGCGGTAACATTCGACACGACAGAAGAGAGCACGATTTCAATGAAATTTGATCAACTTTACTTGATCAACTAAAAGTTGACCGACTGATTCGCCTCGTGAGAACGTTGTTTCAGCCCAAAAAGATGACATGTTCCGAGTTTCGCACGGTATTTTTTTTAGACAGTCGTTACGGGAATGGGTGTTAGTTCCTTCGATTTATGAACGAATTTAGTGAGAGGTATCGCTATAACCTAACCGTCAAAAACCCCCGACTCCAACTAGAAAAACAGCTGTAACTTTTGAACGGCTGAACAGATTTTCATGAAAAACATAGCTAAGATGATTTCCAATTAAATTAGATTTCAATTAAAAAATACAAAATTGAATTTGGTCCAGCCGTTTTAGAGCTACGATGCCACAGACAGATACATAGATACACACTACAAACATATAACACCCGTCTTTTTTATCGGGGATCCAAAATAACACAGAGAATGAGTGTAAAGATTTGTGAATTAATTAAATATCGCGTCCTCCTCTCCCTTGAGCCCTGTCACTTGACCGCAATGCGTGCAAATGACGCCATAGCCAGGTGCATAGCCAGCTCAACGTCACTCTATGCAACGGTTCAACAAACTTCGCCATTACAGTATTTACTAACGCACTTAAGAAATCTCAATTTGTTGTGAAATTATGTGATGAAAGCTTGAATACTCCAATAAGGTGTTTGTATTCATTTACAACTGTTCTAGCAAGAAAATTCTATACAATTTTTGATAAATATGTCATTATAAATGGTTAGAGTTAGGTCCACCTGTAACAGCTAATAATGTCTCTGGGGACCTAAGCTGGGGACATACCACAATCTATTACAAAACCATCATGTTTCAGGATCGCTTATTTTCAAGCTTAGGGCAATGTTACTCAATTTCGTACCATGACCTTTCAAGAATAAGAATGTTTTTCCTATGCTCTAAGAGAAAAAGAGACGGATTATTTACGTTGACGATACAAAACTTTTTAGCAATAAGCACAGTATTAAAATATTCTTACTTTAAGAACGTTATAGTATGAAATTTCAATGTAAGGTTAAAACACTACTGCGAGATAGCTGTAAACCCCTGGTTTCACCACATAAATATATCACACAAAATATTATGGCTATATATACTCTTAAGAACTTCAGACACTTTTCTAGTTACATTAAAATTCATACCCCGAGATTCTACAAATTTTTAGCACGATACAAAAATAATAGTTTTGTAATGTTTGTTTAAATCCAACGTGCGGATCCAGAATAAATATTTATCTTTCTTTCTTTAATACACAACTTAAGTATATTATAGACGTACAACGAATAAAATAAACTTTAATTAGTTACTAAAAAAAAATCTGAAACAAACGCCTGACTGAACGGATCATATTTCGACTATTACGTATTTGGACCATAAACTTATTACTACTAGAATAATAAGTTTATGATTTGGACTTCACACGCGAGGCGAGTAATACGTAGAGTCACGGATTACTACACTAATGAAATGCTTATACAAATTATTTTCCATAGAATTTCGTCCACGGAAGCGACGAAACTTTTCGACACAGCCAGCCGCGTAGTGCATATGATGCGTTCTGATAGCAGCAGAATTACGATTATCGAGGTGACATATCCCAAAAACCTACGCAATATGACATGAGCAATTTGCCATAGATATCAGCTCGTAAACGCCTACTGCTGAATATAGGTTTCCTAATAACTGTTACAATGGATACTACCATAGTCACCGCGCCTAGCAGGCGGAATTATGACAACCTTATAAGCACAACATGGTATGCTACTATTCATGCTCTTGAAAAAATCCTTTAGTTGCTTTTAGCAGCATTCACGAATAGGGAGGGGGTGGTATAGTCTTTACTGGGAATCACACGGCCACAGATAAGCATTCCATGTGTTCACTACTCTCTGTAAATTCAACATTCGTTGCTATATCGTACAAGACAGCTGTATTTAGGAAGTAACAATTGGAGCAATGAACACAGTTTGCAGGCGATGAACTGCACAAAACGAGGGTTATGTAATTATTATTTTTCAGTCGTCATAACTACACCCAGTGATCTTGACATAGAAATGTGATTATGTAACAACGCAATCGATTCATGCGATCAAGTTAAGTAACTTTCTTTCATGAACGAGTTCGTAACTCGATATACGGGTATTGTAGTTGAAATAACAAATGATAACATACTTCTTTTCTTGTCACTAGGATTTCTCCTGTATCCAGGGTACAGATTACATACATACATCTCACATGCACCCAGACCCGAAACAACTATCTATATTATATTCTTATATATTTATTTATATATTCTTTTATAATATAATAAAGTATGCTTGCGTATCAGGATGATCATGACAGCAGTCCTTGTTTGTATCCACCGGCTTACGCTTACCTGCGTGTATAAGTACAGGGTGTACCAAAAATGGTATACATTCCTTAAAACACGTGCCCTACTGCTTATTATGAACAACTTTTACTATACCTAGGACAAACGCTAAAATCGCGAAAAAATATCAGCTGTTCAATACATTTAGTCGAGTAATATTGAATTATTTACATCTTGTATAGACCATTTATCCAACCAATGTTCTAAAGCATATTTAAAAGGTACCTACGTTATTCGTTAAATGAATGTCTCCACAGTTTATTAAAGATCGTATAAGATTTACTCTGAGATTATCGGAGTTTATGGGGTGCAATTTTAACCATGGCCTGAGTGTTCCATCTGATAATCCAATCCGAGACCTCACGTTTTAGGGCGGTTAAAATATGTAGTGGATACTAACTGAAAGTCCCGGTAATATTGCCTCTGCCCTGCAAACGCAGCAGTAACACCTGGATGTCCATCTTGTACTTCCCGGCGAAGTCCAGCTTTGGCAGCAGCAGCTTGAAGTCGAACCTGTTGTTATCCAGATCTGACCTGGAAAAGTACAATACGAACCATAGAGTTACTTGCCCGTTCTTCTCCGTTCAAAGTCAACACTTTTGAACGAGGCAACTAAAGTCATTGGATGAACTCTCTCCTTTATTATTAGCCTTCGTTAATGGCGAATAGCTCAGGTACATCGATTTACAATCGGAAATGTTAACAGATCCTTTGGTAAACTACCGGGAAGCGTTTATATAAGGTGCTGAAACAGTAATTTCCTGCTTAATATTTGTAATCAATACACATTTAATTATCATAAAAGAAAGTCACTTTTTTTCTATTAAAACTGGAAATTTATTATTTAAAATGCGGAATCTAACTCAAAATCTTTGAATCAAATCTTATTGTAGTGTTCTGGATATTATAAGTACGCAAATTCGACGCTTAATGGCGACCGATCGACGCAGGGTGGTCTGCGGGCGGCCCGGGAGACCTCTCAACTCAAGCTCAAGCTTAGTCACAATCACATAATTGGCTCACAAAAAACTTACATAGCACAATGAAAATACTGACCCATATGGAATGGCTTGGTTAAACTTATTAGCCGCCAAAGCGAACGACAGTATGCGTCTGGATTCCTCCTACTCTGATATCGGTCGCGTACCGTCGGTCACATAGGACATCCTGTGTCGCATCGGCAATTTATGCGCCGCTAAGGTGCTGTATTGTACACAATGTGT
Source organism: Allophyes oxyacanthae (assembly GCA_932294325.1). NCBI lineage: Eukaryota > Metazoa > Arthropoda > Insecta > Lepidoptera > Noctuidae > Allophyes > Allophyes oxyacanthae. The sequence goes on from OW028611.1 coordinate 5,455,679, forward strand.
ATTCGTACCCGCGACCAAAGTACGCGACCGACATCAGCATAATAGGAATTCAGGCCTAAAATCGCCCTCGGCTACCATCCTTGTCAACATATTTTTATTTGAAACGCTTGTTGCAGTCTGCATAATATCACGCATTTTGTAATGATGATCGACGTGGCATCATCCTGATATCCTCATGATGAGGCACGAAGTCTCAAGAACCAACTAAAGCTCAACAAAACCCTTTGTCTCGGGTCATAATGTTTCTATTAGTAAAATCTGACTCAACATTGTGTTATCAGCTGTACCATAGTAAATAAGCATCCCCAGTAATACGTCACGTATTTTAGTAAAAAACACTATCTCCCTTTGTATACAATGTATAACTAACTGCTTTGAGAAAATCTTAGTACATTGTAGAAGTAAAGACCAAAAGGTCTCTACTATCTATTGCAAACCATTTTCCATTCAAAATCGGCCCCATACTGACCCGAAACTATTATACGCACACTTCTCATATTCCCCCATTATCCATATTCCTTATCATTTGGATCCTTTGTTTGGTATCTGGCTTGCAGTAGGTATTCTGCATCCATTTATTAATTATTTTTATTCACATTAAATTTCATTATTTTCGCAGCTCTTACGACAACATTGTACTAATCAAGATTGTAATCTATTATTTTAAAAGAGTTTCCGTGGAGTTTCTGGCCGGTTCTTCTCCATAGGACCAACTATTTGGAACCGCCCACCTAGAGTCTCGACATTTCATAAGTGTCTGTATTTGGTTTACATGAAATAAAGATCTATTCTATTCTATTGCATTCTGCAATGAGGGCTGTCTCCTTATGGCCACATACGGTACGTTACCGTCACGTTCCCTTTTGTCGATTACCGTCAGCAGGTAAATCAGTTGAGTTATCATTACGCTCGCTGCTAATGTTACTATTAGTAATCAAAACGATTCGTTATGAATAAAGAACCGCAGTGTAATCACTGCGGTCCTCGGAATCGGAATCGATTCATATTTGACAATTCAAGAATGTTTACTGCTTTGTTCCAATTGTCGAGTGGAGTGATTTGTAAAGCAATATTGCGCAATATTCATTGTTGAAATGTCAAAAATGAATTGATTCCGATTACGAGCATATACCGTGATTACCCTGCCCGGCTTAATATTTCAAAATTGATTCACTCACTTGAGTTCCTCGATGATAAAGTTGCTGGGGCCGCGTACTTTGACGTCATTGACGACGGCTGTCAGCTTCGCGCCCTGAGGTCCTCGGGCCAGCGCGATCTGCCCCAAGCTGAGAGGCTCGATGCCCGGTACGTTCAGCTCTGGGATACCCTGGAATTTAAGGAGTTAGGCTATCAGTTTACTGAAGCAGGTATAATCTTGAGAATTTCAGGCAAACTTCAGGCAACAAGACGGATTTGTCAGTCAGTACAAGCACACTGCGGTACAGCTTACGGGCATTTTCAATAACCTATTCGATACAAGATAATATACAAGATTATTTATTTCTTCCAAACATGAGAATACACATACAAGACATCCAAGATGTTAAAGTACAAAAATGCACTCATGTTTTGCCTTTATGGCGGACCAATATAATATATAATTATAATTAAATTAATAGGAAAATTATTAACTAAACTAATTAACTAATTAAAAATGTCATGAGTTATTTACAGAAATATGATTAAATATAAATTAATTTTATTATCATTTGAGATTAAAATAATAATCTGTATAACAATAATATTATCAATGTCAAATCTTATTACTATATTTATATCTGGATCAAAGCAGTTACATTAGTAGTTTAAGTTTTTCGGTATGCCTTATGTACCTATAATAGTTTGACATAAGCTTCAATTGATACGGTAAACTGGTGATATATTATTAAAAATGCCCGTTAGGCACCCACAATGCAAGATGTATTTTTATGAGAGCATAAGAGAGCACAGTATACGCTCCCTCAAATTCATATTTCTCTTTTTCTTCTCCTTCTTTTAGTGCCTCTCCGACTAGCGAAGGTTGGCAGTCAGCTCTGCATATTTCTTTATTTCTCACGCGACACTCCAGTTTACCGTAAGGTCCTCCAGTTTCCCGAAGGTTTGTCAGTCACGAACTTCTTCCTGTACCACAAACGTGTCTCTTGCCCATCATAATAAGTTGTAAAAGGCCGTATCTGTCGTGTGTAAATACGTTTCCCAAATATGCAACATTCCTTCGTCTGATGGTATCCCAAAGCTCGCGCTTCTTACCGATACGTCGCAGGACCTCCTCCTTGATAACTTTCTGGTTCCAACTAATTCGTAGCGTTGCTGTTCTTTTGTTAATGGTCTAAGAATAAACATAATCTCCATAAGTCCTTAGGACAGACAGTTTCCAGAATACAAAGTCGTTAAGACCTTCACTCTAATGGTTATTAGCTATCACTATTCAGCACATACCTACTACGCAGATCAACTAGGAATCATAATGAAGTCTTCATTCATACCTACTTGGTTTTTAGTTCTGATTCCGCCTTCTATTTCTGTGTGGTCTCCGGGAAGACAACATGGTGTATATAGGATAATTTTGTACGTAAGTAGTGGGCATAATTCGTAGAGTGATTCAGTCTCTGTTCCTAAATGCAACCGCAGTATTGGGATTCACCTCAAAACAAAACGAAAATTCGACTTAGTATAAGAGACACGCATAAATTAGTATCGCAAGCCACACAAATTCAAATTTTTATTTTGTTTTGGAGTGAATTTTACTACTGCGGTTGCATTTGGGATCGGACACTGAATCACTGCAAATTTTGCGCACTACATAAAAAAATATTATTTTATATTATATTAATCTGAATAAATAAATAAATCAAGAAATCTTTAATTCCATCCAATGATATGCTTGTAAACATTTCATTGAGCATTTGAATTTTATTTACACACTTTATAATGCACCTATGGCGCTGAACAGACGACGGATTTTTTGTCCAGCGGACTTTTCGTCGCAACGATACTGCTTATGGAATCCTAATATGCAATAACACATACGGCGGACAAACAGTCCGCCGATCAATACACTGCTAGTGCCCGCGACGGCCGCGGTGGACGACGGCGGACAGCATGTCCGTCGTCTGCGCCGCGCCTTAACATTTCACACAAAAAAAAACAAATGAGTCACAGAACACATTATCAAGCTAGATGCAGGCTCCTTAGTTTGCATGCGCTCGCAAACCCTCTTGACACACTTGCTTGATTGTTACGAAATCGCTGACAATGACACGGTTTCAAATCCACTATGAAGCTAATATTTTTTTTATTTTACACATAATCGAGGCCCTGTCATGGTCACTTAAATTTCTTTACAAGTACTTCGAAGAAACTTCTGGAAATCATTTCTCATTTGTACTTTCATAATAAACAGTACCTGTCTAGACTCGATCCCTTTAACACTTTGCGGGACACTCGATGAGACACAATAGAAGTTTTATGGTTATCACGTTTATATGCATTTAGTGTCCCGCAAAGTGTTAAAGGGTTATTGTACCCATCATTATGAACAACTGTGACTATGGGACCAACCCTGAAATCGAGAAAATAATCAGCTGTTCCATACATTTTGAACAGTACATTCTTTTTTTCTCGATTTCAGTTACCTATCATAGTAAAAGGTGTTCATAATTATGAGTAGCTACATTAACTCCTTAAAGTGACAGGGAGTTGAAAGGTAGGTCCTTGTATAACGTGAACTGGTCATTCTTGAATGCAGTCATTAAACTATAACATTACGCTCGCCACCCTGAGGTAAATACATAGTTGAATATTATGGTACAATGTAATTTAATTGGAACAATATAGAAAAAGCGAACTGTGGATTGAATTTTAATACTTTTTCTATAATATATAGATATATAAGCTGGATATCAAGCGAGACGTACAAAGAAGTTCATGAAAGAACTGGTGAAAAAGAGACATGAATGGAAAATGTTACCAATAAGGACTCTTTTTATGATAATCCTATAAACATAAGCAGTGATAACCTAGTGGTTGAACGTTTGCCTTCCATGCAGAAGGGTCTAAGTTTGAAACCGGCCCGCACCTCTGACTTTTCGAATTTATGTACGGATCAGGATTTCATTATCCCTTGCGTTATTACTGAAGGGAAACATTGTGAGGAAACCTGCACACCTGAAGGGACTCCATAAAGCTCTCTATGGTGTGCGTACGTGGGCCACGTACGCCGATCGTCGGAGGCCGTATATTTTATGTGGCGACTATGTGGCGTAGAGCTACAACATCCACACCACGCGACGCAACGCTACGTACGCGATGCCAACTCAGTGATCCAAAATTTTCGTTGGATGATGGACGAGGTACCCACGCATCTGGTGGCCTGTGCATCTGCATAATGTAGCTCTACGTCTCACACGTAGGACGTCTCACGCGTTGCATCGAGGAACGTGAATTTCATTGTTTCTTGGTCCGACACGTTGGGTTCTTTCATTATTTGAACCTAACTTCACACACGCAAAAATCCGAGACGAGTACAGTGTGTGTAACATAAACTCAAAATATTCTGAAGTAGGTACAGTTTTACCAAAAATAAGCAACAAACGAATAAAAAACAATTGCTGTTTTCCCCTATTCAGTACTTATTTCAATAAGTCCTCCGTATCAAACCTAATCAAGAAACATGAGTACATCATAACCTAGTACACGCAGAGCTAGATATCAAATTAACAATTTATTGGTGTTAGAAGTTTCCTAACAGACCGGTCTAGCCGTTCACCCTAATTCAATGCCCAAGGATATGTGCCTACAATTTGCACAACTGCACTACGGTACTGCAGAGTTGTGTCTCGTGTGTTGTCCCTTCGCTGTTGCAACATGTTTACTTTCATAAACTCGAGTGGTTTTGTTTACTTCGGTTTTAGCTTTAATAATGTTTGTAGACAATTCAATTCTTCAATTAAGTTTTTTTTGGTACGCTTTTTTTTTACCTTAGAGTTTTAGATACCTTCTTTGAATACATAGATGTAAGAATGTTATGCTTACATTGTTAAAAATTAAGTAAAATGACAAAAAAAATCCATTTCTAGAGAAAACAAAATAATGGTAACATGATTATCGTTATGTCGGTTAATGAGTGTACCAAACTGTTACAACTTAGTTCACTTAAGTTCTTAGAAGTTCTTTGTCGACACAACAACTTTTTTACCCTATTTACTCACAACGCTATCAGAATTAAGAATTCGAACCTAATGGCGTACTTAACACGATAAGTATTGACATGTGAAGCATTTATTAAACACCTGACACTGTTATCATTTTTAGTAAATACTAAACGAGTCCTACGTGCTTTTAGCTTCCGATTGGACTCGAACAATAACCGCAGTTTGTGACAAATACGTCAATTTATCCTATCAGTGCTTCAGCGAGAGTATATAAGCTTGTTCTAATATCTGAGTTCCTCATTGAATCAGTTATGGGTTGGACTCAAGTTATTGTGCTAGTGTCCTATATAGGAATATTGCAAGTGAGTTTAAATGATATTAAAATATCTTGAAATATAAGTTTTCAAACTGTCATGGTCACTAATATTATCTAGTATTAGAGTTCAAAACGGGGTATTTACCATGTTTATATAACAACATATAAACATGGTAAATATGGTTTTGAACTCTAATACTAATCATGAAATATGTTACCGTTTTTATATTAAGTGATATTTTATCCCCCTTATTCATAAAAACTGCCGTTCTATAAACGCTTTATAAATAACAGCTGTCATTTTTATTTTCATATAAATGAAAAGAGATGACAACAGATATTAAAGCCATTCTAAATCATCGTAAGGTCACGATGGAGCCATTAAAATTAAATTGAAAAGCCATTCTAGTTGTTAGAAGTTTATACACGATTATGAATAAGGGGGAATTTTTTAAAAATGATATCACACTAATATTTAGATTTAAACCTTTTTAACAATAAGTATCTATATGGGATTGTTTGACACAACATACAAACAATTTAGGGGTAATATTTTTTAATTATTATCTAGTACTGCAATTAGATATTTTTTTAATTAATTGCTTATTGTTTCAGTGCGATTTATATCAAACTGCAACCTGTAACTGCAACAAACGTGGACCAGCAACAGTACAATTTAGGTTCCCATTAGATAATTCTCGAAATTATCCTTACTATTATCCATTGCCATACCCATACTTCAACAATGCCAATACCGCCAAACAACCGAACTGCAATAGACCAAATTGCAACACAAATTATCGAAAACCACCAAATGCTATGAAAATATCAATTCCAACTGGTACAAAATCAGGATGGACGACCATAACAATTGACTCTAGAAAACTTCCCAACGCTACAACTATCGATGAATACGAGTGCGATAATCCTAAAACCCCACAGAAAACTAATGTGAATGTTGTAGTAAATGTTAACAATAATAATAAACAGAACGATAATACAAATATGACCGAGGTGGTTACTGCTGAAACCGAAGTGTCTGCAACTAACATTAAGGATGGAAAATATCTAAGTAGCTTTACTTCAGCCACGCATGCTGATTCCAGTGTTGACGTTTCAGTATTTGTTAAAGATTTAGGCAAACCTGACGATAAACCTTCTATAGTGACAAGTACTGTAGAAGCCAGCAATGGGAATGATGAGACAGCATTCGCCGAAAGTGATGCCGAAGTTTATGAGGATGAATTGAGTGATGATGAAAATGAAGAATCTCCAGTACAACCTAAACCTGATAAAGATAAGAAGTCTCCTAGTACAACACCTAAAGATGGCTCAGTTCCTGATGACAAAGGTAAGAATAATAAACCTAAGACACCAACTGAAACGAAACCTCCTACACCTGTACCCAGTGACAAACCACAAATTAAACCAGATAAAAATAAACCACCTCCTGCTCCAGAACCTAAAAATGGTCCAGGTAGTCCAGTCAAAGCAGACGACAAAGAAAAGAATGATACACCTAAGATACCTAAGACACCGAAGACACCGAAGACACCAACTCCTCCAGATACACCACAAACCAAAGCAGATAAAACATCTCCTGTTCCAGAACCTAAAAATGGTCCAGGTAGCCCAGTCAAAGCAGACGACAAAGAAAAGAATGATACACCTAAGACACCTAAGACACCGAAAACACCAACTCCTCCAGATACACCAGAAACTATACCACATAAAACATCTCCTGCTACAGAACCTAAAACTGGTCCAGGTAGCCCAGTCAAAGCAGACGACAAAGAAAAGAACGATACACCTAAGACACCTAAGACACCGAAGACACCAACTCCTCCAGATACACCACAAACCAAACCAGATAAAACATCTCCTGCTACAGAACCTAAAACTGGTCCAGGTAGCCCAGTCAAAGCAGACGACAAAGAAAAGAACGATACACCTAAGACACCTAAGACACCGAAGACACCAACTCCTCCAGATACACCACAAACCAAACCAGATAAAACATCTCCTGCTACAGAACCTAAAACTGGTCCAGGTAGCCCAGTCAAAGCAGACGGCAAAGAAAAGAATGATACACCTAAGACACCTAAGACACCTAAGACACCGAAGACACCAACTCCTCCAGATACACCAGAAACTATACCAGATAAAACATCTCCTGCTACAGAACCTAAAAATGGTCCAGGTAGCCCAGTCAAAGCAGACGACAAAGAAAAGAATGATACACCTAAGACACCAAAGACACCGAAGACACCGAAGACACCGAAGACACCAACTCCTCCAGATACACCAGAAACTATACCAGATAAAACATCTCCTGCTACAGAACCTAAAACTGGTCCAGGTAGCCCAGTCAAAGCAGACGACAAAGAAAAGAACGATACACCTAAGACACCTAAGACACCGAAGACACCGAAGACACCGAAGACACCAACTCCTCCAGATACACCAGAAACTATACCAGATAAAACATCTCCTGCTACAGAACCTAAAAATGGTCCAGGTAGCCCAGTCAAAGCAGACAACAAAGAAAAGAATGATACACCTAAGACACCGAAGACACCAACTCCTCCAGATACACCAGAAACTATACCAGATAAAACTTCTCCTACTACAGAACCTAAAAATGGTCCAGGTAGCCCAGTCAAAGCAGACGACAAAGAAAAGAATGATACACCTAAGACACCTAAGACACCGAAGACACCGAAGACACCAACTCCTCCAGATACACCAGAAACTAAACCAGATAAAACATCTCCTGCTACAGAACCTAAAGAAAGTGCAGATAGCCCAGCCGAAGCAGATGATACTGATGACGATGATGAAGAAGATGCAGCAGCGAGTGATGAAGAAACGGCAGATGCATCTAGTGCAGGTGCAGCAACCACTGACGGTGATGGTAATTCTAAAGCCGCGTCTGATTCAAAGGCGGCTACAAAAAGCAAAGATGGCGATGCAACGGCTAAATCGGGTTCAGATGCCAAAGCTAAAAGTGATGATGGTGGTTCTACGGCAGAGACTAAGTCCGACGCTGCATCTAAAACTGACTAGACATAACACTGCAACTGTTTCTTCTTAACAGTGATAACACGCTAAATATAAAATTAAACCAATATGAGATTCTAACCAATCAAGCTTATATTCTAAGTAAATTTTAATGTAATAACAATTATTTATTTAATTCATGTGAATAAAACCTTATAAATTCATAAAATTATTGACTTGTTTACTTTTGGTCAAGGATGCACCGCTATATTTTCAATGTTTTAAAATAACTTCATCTTTATTTGGAACTACTACGACGACTCAAAATTGTTCTTTTAATCTTTTGAATGAGTAAATTTTTATAATCTATTATCAACTCAACTTATGAACCCGATCATAAATCATAAATCCGATCATAAATCAAAATGTTAAAATAATTTAAATACAGTTTAAATATGGAGAGACCTCGGTTTGAGTCCGCTCCCATCCCATTTAGATTAAAATGGGGCGTTCCAAAGGATCTTAGCAGTACCTCTACCATGAGTTTTCCGTGCCGTCTAACGTTCACGTTCACATGAAATATTTGTATGGGAATTTTTTCAGCGCCTCTAGCGGTATAAATAGTGAACTAAAGTCACTATACAAATATTGAATGTGAACGTGAACGTTAGACGGCACGGAAAACTCATGGTAGAGGTACAGGTTTGATCCATGTCTTTAAGTAACCCTACCAAAATACCAATAGCAATTACGATACACAGTCTTACTTGAAATCGATATAACTTTGATAGTCCATGTCCATTGCGATGTTTAAATTTTCGAACGGAGTGATTTATAAAGCATGCTGCGCAGTGTACATGGTTGAGCTGTCAAAATTAAAACGATTTCAATTATGAGCGTGTATCGTGATTACCCTGCTGGCTTCATCTTGCGGAGGACTCGAAAGAGTGAAATGACAAAACATTACTCACCTCGATCATCTTAGGCCGTAACAGATCCACTGAATTCATGATGCACTTGTCAACGTTGGGATCATTACGCTGACACACTTTGATGTATGGAGCTGAAACAAAAATATTGACATTTTACATAGGTACCCCATACGAATACCTATCACAGTCGTTACGAAAGCCAAGCAGTCCAAAAGTTCAACAACCGGTTCGTGTCTCTGGCGGAGGTCAGATTATAGTCGCTCCATGTAAAAATATCTGATATTCAGTCGCATCAGCGGGTCTACCGCGTAACTAAAATTGTAATGAACATCGACATCGGTATTAAACTTCAATACGATCGTGAGAGCCTAAACTTTGAGCTAACTTGTATTTTTTACCTATCATGAAGATAGGAGTCCCAACTATATGATAGGTAATTTTTTTTCAAGTTAGCTCAAAGTTTAGGCTCTCACGATCGTATTGAAGATTAATACCGATGTCGATGTTCATTACAATTTTAGTTACGCGGTAGACCCGCTGGTTTGGCGAATAGCACACGGAGCGGTGGCGGTACGTCAGTCAATCACCTTCATCATCAGCATCAGCCTATTAATGTGGCACGCTCGGAGTCATCAGGGAGGCGAGAGGGTAATAAAATACTTACATACACAATAACATCATCTTTTTCCTATGGGGATATATCATACTCGTAGATAAGTTATTGGCATACGAAGATGTTTGAGAATATTTTCATTTTCACATTTCTCTTCTTATCGGTGAAGAAATTCAAAAGAATACAATATATTCTGTTGCTGCCAAAATCCAACATTTTCCATTCAACCCAACTCATTTATAAAAAAAAGATACATAAGTCAGAAGTCTAGATATCCCGCTTTCGCTAATTGAGAACAGGTACGCGCGTGCGCAAGTTATGTCATTGTGTTACATCGCTGCTCGTAAACACCGCACTGCACCAAAATACGCTTGCGTACACTAAAGTACTGCAGTTGTTTTTATTAAATATGTAGGTTGTGAACACGGAATATATAAAACACAAAAGTGCGCACGAAATAATATAGACTGTAAAACACAAGTTTTGTTGTGTGACTTGTCTACACTAATATTATAAAGAAAAAAGATTTGTATTTTAAAAAAGGAATGCACCGATTTTTAAAATTCTTTCACCAGTATTTTGTTTGGTGCGTGAAATAAAAAGAGTCAGTGGGCCTATGGCCTAGCACGAATGTTTTGACGTATAGTAACGTAAACGTAAGCAAATTTTGATTATAAAATACGATGAATCTATCGCATTTTTTTTCAATTTTATGCAACAAACGCACTTGTTTCATGAAAATGTAAAAATACTCCATGTATTTCCAAAAAAATATCATGGATTAAACGTGTATTTTTGGTTACGTTTACGTTACTATACGTCAAAACATTCGTGCTCGGCCCACTGAAATTACGTAAAATTTGCTGTCTATATTATTGGTTCAATCGAAAGAAAAGATAAGCAGCCTACTTATACACAGGTTAGCGGACGACTTCCGAGCGGGGGAGAGCTCGCTCTAACTTGCTCACATAGCATTTTGATACTTATACCTTACAGTGGTATATGTGTCACTACAATTAGAATGCTATATATCAATGAGAAACATAGGCTAAAACTTATTTAACAACACAAATATATTATACATAAATGTCCACCCGTGCGATGCCGGGACCGCTATGTTTATATTCCGTAGTTGTGAACTGTGAATGTTTTCGTACAAGACATAATTTTTCACTTAAAGGTTGCTGGGGTAGGCATGGTGCGAAAAATAGACCTCTTTCATGTTTCACCACACCCGTTTTTCTGTTTTGATGCACCTATAAGACCTGTAAGGCCTGGACTGGGTGCTGCACTTACAGGTATTGCCACTGGGATAAGTATTTTTCGTAATTTTTTGTTATATTGAACAAATGTATCTGATCTATATTGTGACTGATAATCACAGTTAATATACTTTGACCCACACTCTACTATTTCTCCAACATTCTGGGTATAGTTTACAAACATATCACATGCTCACACACCCAGACCCGAAACAACTATCGGTAAGGCAATCAACCGTCCCGTCATTTTTATTTAATAAATGATTATTAGCCTCCTGATTATTAAGCCTTTCTGTACACGGCAGTGGCGAAGACTGAATATTTTTATTAGGGAACCCGTCCAAAAAATAGCTTGGCCAGGCGTGCTACATGCTGTGCAGCATTCATTTAACTGTGGCTTGAACTCATGTAGCAACTTACCTGCCTTTAGATATTTATCAATACACAATAATATTCTTTCTTCCTTTATACTTTTATACACTACACACTGCCTTCATTCGGATATTTATTTAGAAAAAGGTAATAATTATTTATTTACATATTTAGTTTACATAGTTGTTTTAGGCACATTCGAGCGTATAGCACCCGTGGGTTGAAGCTGAAAATCAGCGTCAGGTGGTAAGCACCTGGTGTTGCCATCTGACATTATGCCTAGCTGAGGCCCTTTTGGTATAAATGTACTTTTTTATCTATTATATGTTATGTGTTTTAATTTTATTTGTGCCAATAAACGCAATTTTCTTTCTTTCTAATACATGGTATGATACCTATTGGTAATGGCCACGTAAAGGAAAGCCGATGGGAATCGTGTTAGGACTCGACCCTTCGCCACTGGTACACAGAGCATAACCTAAAACGCAAATAACATGAGCATTGAGCATGCAGGCGTTGCTCAAAATTCTAAAGTATGCAAAATGTAAACATATTGGCTTGGATGTCTCAATCACTATCACGCGTGTCGTCAGAAATATTTAGATATTGTGGTTACAACAACCACTGGCCAAGTCACCTGCACTATAGATTTACAAACCGCAAACATAATATCCTCCAATACCTTAATCTTTATACAGAATGGAAATTGTCAGCAGCCCGAAGTATGGATTAAAATCGAAAGAGGGAAGTCACTATTGTATTAATATTTATGGATGGACAACCTGCCTCACACAACAGAACAATGTTGTCTTTCCATATACACAAATATGGCATCCGTATCAGATCATTATCTGTCCTTACAATCACTGACGTGACGACCTATAACGTGTATCAGAAATGCGGGGACATATTTAAGGGCGTGGATCAGAACATCAAACTGAACAACTTTCTCTATGGGACCAACATCGTAATCGCGAAAAAATAATCAGCTGTCCTGTACAAAACTTCAATACACACACAAGTCACAAACGGGTTCAGTTGAAAATCAGCGCCGGGCTATGTCCCTTTTTGGTGCAGCCGCGAGGCCCACATGATTGTGGTATATCCTACATATTATATACTATATATAGGTAATATCTATGTGATTATTTTAATATTTGAGGTTTTTTTTTACTATTTTTGTTTTTATTGTTTTTTATTTTCTTTTTTATTTCTTTTTTTTTGCATGTGGTGCCTTAATTTTGCGTCCAAATAAATTATTTTTCTTTTTTCTTTCTTTCTTTCTTTTAATACCTACTCCACCCAAACGTATGGGACAGCAGATATTTTTTTTGCAATTACGATGTAGGGCATTTTTCCTTTATTTTCTTGATACTAGTAAATGCCTATAAATATTTTGATGTGTATGTGTAGATAATGTAAAACGTACTAACTTTGGTCCCGCCTGTATTTCCGATTTGCTCGTCCACTCTTCACATATCCGATCTGATTATAGGATCGGACATCCGAATCGGATGCAAGCAATAAACCAAAAGTACGAATAAAATCATCGGAACTCTTCGTTCCGACTATAAAATCAGACAAATATGTGCGCGGCCTTATCAGTATAAATCAGTAAAGTATGTTGTGGTGCAATTTTTGAGATACCTATAATGTCCGTAAATAATTATGATCGGTTTCAAACCAAATAAGGCTTATCTAAGCTTTTCTCTTGGGTCTTTTTTAACCAATGACAAAAAGGGGTGTTATAAGTTTGTAGTGTGTATCTGTGTATCTGTCTGTGGCATCGTAGCTCCATACCGGATGGTCCGATTTCAATGCAGTCTTATTTAATTGAAAGTTAGTTTAATCTGATATCATCTTAGCTATGTTTTATGAAAATCTGTTCAGCCGTTCTAAAGTTACAGCTCTTTTTCTAGTTGGAGTCGGGGGTTTTTGACGGTTAGGTTTTTGTAAAATACTTTTTTTTTTTAAAACGTTGCCCCTCACTAGGATTTCTCCTGTATCGAGGGTACAGTTTACAAACATACATGTCACATGCACACACAACCAGACCCGAAACAACTATCTGTATATCATACAAAAAAATTGCTCCGAGCGGGGATCGAACGGCACGTAGCGCAGAAAGCTAATCGCTTAGCCACTGCGCCAACCGTGTCGTCGAAATTAACCATGCATGAACGAGAGCCTCCGCGAGTAATGATACCAGAGATCGTCAGGCCTACCCCGGGCAGACAACCTCATTACCAACATTGCTAACTGGCTAAAATTTCCACTACCAAACTAGATAATATATCTAGTGCCGACACGGCAGATGAAGACTACAGAATTAACGCAATATCGAGACAAAAACAGATTCCACAGTAAAGGAAAAGTGTGGAATTCAAATGTTGTTTTTACGAGAGCAGCATCTATGTCAGCGATATATAATAGTCGTTTTTATCGCAACCATGTGCTGCAATAATGTCACAACACGAATGCTCCCGATCTATGTTTAGTTACGAGAAAGTACCACACTTTTGCGTAAATAGATATTATCATAAATGGAGATGTTTGGATTGAAAGACATTGGTAAACGGATCAGCGAATATTTTGCAATTGTAAGGTCATCTATAATATTGAAGTAACTTTTAATTACGTACAAATAACAAATGCTCGGAATGCAAGTTACAAGATATACAGGGTAATTTGTAATTCACCGGCAATGCTTTAGGACCCTGAAAGTACTAATCCCTAAGAACAACTTTTACTATGGGACCAACACTGAAATCATGAAAAAATACAAAAAAAATTCATAGATTTTAATTGAGCAAGGTTGATCTTTTGTATGAAAACATTTTTTTTCATGATTTCAGGGTTGATCCCATATCAAAAGTTGTTCATACTGATGAGTTCTTTCACCCCTTAAAGAATTGCTGGTTAATTACAAATAACCCTGTATATATAACTAACTGTGCCCGCGACTTCGTCCCCGTAGACTTCCTGAAAAACTAAGTTATTTTCTGGGATAAATAGTATCCTGTGTCCATACCTGTGTCCTTCCCCAGGTTTTATTTAAGTTGTATGGCGTGATTGATGAACAATCATCCAAATTCACAAACTTTAATCCATCCAAACTTTATTTTAATGTATTAGTAGGATAGTAGGATGGTATATAACAATAATTTAATAATCCTGAATTCCTGATTTACTAAAATGATAATTATCCATCGTAACTCTAAAGTTCTATGTTGAAATTAATTATTTTGTTATTAAAACATGTTAATATTTATACCTTTCCTGTTGCTTTTTCGTTAATGAGCTGCTGATCTTAGATAATGAAGTAGATAGTCATAGCTGCTATTATAAACTATTATACCTAATTAATCACATGAAATTGATTTTCATCGAAGCGTTAAAAGAAAATTTTGCTCATAAATTACCTATGTGGAAATATTTACTTCATACACCGACATTCCGATTTTAAATATTTCCCGCTTTTTTATTATTTTCTTTTTTTTTGTAATCGACTAACATTTTAAC
This sequence comes from Allophyes oxyacanthae, assembly GCA_932294325.1. Taxonomy (NCBI): domain Eukaryota; kingdom Metazoa; phylum Arthropoda; class Insecta; order Lepidoptera; family Noctuidae; genus Allophyes; species Allophyes oxyacanthae. Next base: position 5,470,849 of record OW028611.1, read on the forward strand.
TTTTTAAATTCTTTGCTTTGCGTCGAATACTTGACAATTTGAAAATGGAACTTACGAATATCAGCAGCGGTAAAATGCAGCACAAACAGGAGTACCGTAGTAGGCAACATTTCGATAGTGCTTGCACAATGTAAGTTGAATCGTTTCGCAAAACGCACAGATGTGGCAACCGATTAAAGAGCCGTGGAATCGGCCAGCCGGTTCGCGGTGTCGGCCGGCACTGACAAGCTTCGGCTATCCACCACCACTCGGTCTAGGACATGTGAATGCATCAGCCCTATTCTGAACTATATGTATACTTGTCCTTTGGAATTTGATGGTTATCAATAATTTCGTACGAGATTGTAGTGGCTTCCTTGTAAAATTTAATCGGTAGTTAAAGAACTTATTTTCAATGGGCTTGGTATTTTTGTCGTGTTAATAACTGCCAGGAAAAGCTTTAAGCGCAATGGTTGATAATTATCGTAAACTTGTTATGTTATGCTTACGATTTTCTGCCTTCACAGACCCTTATTACTTATTTAAATACATCAGTACTTCGCATTCAGCAAAACAATAAGAATCCTTATGTTTCCAAGATGTCCTATGTCAGAATTGGATGTCGAATAATGTCATCCAACCAATTCTATCGGCAATCCAACACGATAAAAAGTGCGCGGTTGTTATGTAATATGTCCACTGGCGTTGTCAGGTGCGTTAGTAATATTCTTATCTATGGTCAGGTGTCCCGATTTGCGTGTGACATTCCGATTTCCAGAGGTCCGTACTCCGTAGACGCGTCCCGATTTACCCGTGATCGGAATTTCAAATGTCCCGATTTCGAGTGATTAAGACTTCGCTTATCAAAAAACATACATTAGGTACATCGTGTGCGAACGATTACGTTTTTTGTGATATATTATAATTTGCAAACTTATAATAAAAATTATGATTATAAAAATCTAGTTTCTCTAGTTCTCCCGAATTGTAAACTAATATATATTTACTAATATATTTTTTTACCTTCCGTCCCGAAATTCGGCTTACCGGACCTGGCAACACTAGAAAGGCCATACCCCTTGACCTACATAACTAACATAACTTATAACACATTAATAATCTGAAATAAGAGTTGTATCGTTTGTCATTAAATCGGATAACCGATCGCCAAATCATCTTCAGTATCTCTTTCTGTCCATTTGGACCAGCCCGACTAGTTCATCAATGAACATGTCATGGACAACATAACCATCTAACATTGGTTGATCCATAGTTTCATGTTAAATGTATCGACTAACGGTTCTACTGAAACTACGGTTCACTGCGGAACCCTAAGTTTCCGTCACGCACCTGAACAACTTTTTTATCTTTATGACGGATCTAGTGCTGCATTTCAAATGCTTTTGTACATCGCACTTGACCTTCAAATATGTTGAATGTGTGGTCCCGCAACCGCGTTTGTATGAACACTGAGAAGAAAAAAAAGGAGTAATTAGAATTGAAAGAGAAAGCTTTAAGCGCAATGGTTGATAATTATCGTAAACTTGTTGATTTTCTGCCTTCTTTCTGCCTACAGATGTATTTAAATAAGTAATAAGGGTCTGTCCCTTATTACTTATTTAAATACATCTGTACTTCGCATTCAGCAAAACAATAAGAATCCCTATGTTTCCCCAATTTCCATGATGTCCTATGACAGAATCGGATGAAATAGTTTTTCAGGAAGTCCACGCGGACGAAGTCGCGGGCATGGCTAATTTATTTATACAGGGTTATTTGTAATTAACCAAATACAAAACCAAAAGAACTCATCAGTATGAACATCTTTTAATATAGGACCAACCCTGAAATCATCTTCGATCTCAAAGGGTTTAAAATTTAACTTCTGTGGCTAAACCTTTAGCATGACACATGCATTTGTGCATTGCGCATTTCTGAGGATGTCACAACTAAGTAGCGATATCAATATTTACTAGAAACTATCATAATTTGTATTCAAGTTATTTCCACATGCCAAGTTATTTCATCAATTTAATTATAAACATAAGATATTAGGCAACAAGGTCCTTATGTTAATTAACATGCTTTGTGGCATTCGAGTAGGCACTAGGCAGGCCAAGGATCTCTATTGTATTTAACAATGATGGGAGAAATATGTTGACCTATCTTCTTTTTTTTTTGTAAGAGTTTTTGATCCCTCTTCGACACCCAGGCTGCCTCACTTGTGAGCCAGTCTGGGTAGTGTCATACTCCTGCTCCCTTATTACAAAAGATGGTTTGAAGGAAGTCCAGTAAAACCCAGGTTTTTAATATATCCGTCACTTTCTAACGTCATATAACAAAAAGAGACGGGACTATCTTAAAATTAGACCATCTTTTGTAATTTTATAAACCATCTTTTGTAATTTTACACTCTTTCCACAGACACTAGGTGCGCGCTCTTTAACCCTCGAAAAAAAGGGGATTTATAAGTTTGTAGTGTGTATCTGTGGATCTGTGGATCTGTGTATCTATGTATCTATCTGTGGCATCGTAGCTCCAAAACGGATGAACCGATTTTAATGAAGTTTGCTTTTAATTGAAAGCTGGTTTAGCCTGGTATCATCTTAGCTATGCTTTATGAAATTCTGTTCAAAAGTTACAGCTCTTTTTCTAGTTGGGGTCAGGGTTTCTTGACGGGTTATTTTTCTTATGTACGGTCTACGGTTCTATCCCAGGGGGTCCGAGGATAAAACGAAAATTTCAAATTAAAATTACGAAAGCATAGTGATGCGGCCGAAAAGATTTTTTGGGATCCGCAGATGATGGTAAAGTGGCGCTAAAGGTCCGTCCTTGAAAAGGGTTGGGAAAGACTACAGTAGAGCATAAAAAAATTAACATTATGTGTAAAAGATAATCGATAATATTCAAACAATAACCTGCACGTTCCGCCATTGCGCCACGCCAGGAAATCTCGGGCACCCTCGCTATCCTGGATGCGTACGCGCAGCCTTCCGTTAACACACGTGATTACATTAGCAGACCTTCCACCTTATTGTGAACTCGATCAGAATGTTCTTCAATTTGATTGGTTTTGGATCGAATGTTATTGATAGGTAAAATTAAAGCTCAGAAAACGACGCCACATATTTATAATAATAGGGACCTTTTTCCGGCAATACAATAGTCGGTGACACAAAAGGTTATAAAATAATTGTATTCAGAAATGTAATAACTAATATCATAATACACAGTCATATTTTGTAATATTAAATGCTGATGTAGTAATATTTAAAATAATTGAAGTTACAAACCGTGGAAAGGAAAACATTGAATGAACAACTGATGTTGCAACGTTAGCATTATGCTACCTCAATGCTAGCTACGAGTACCGAAATACCGAAAGGTCTTGTATATCATTCATAGTTTTATTTATAGGGGCGTGTCAAATAACGTATCGTGATCCTAGTATCGCGATATTATAAAATTACTGCGATACTGTTGTTGTTGTGTTGTCGGAAAGTGGGAATTCGGGTATTTGCATTTTGGGACAGAAATAGGCAATACTGTGGTAAATACACAAACGAACCCTGCACATGCGCCCTACAGTAGTAAACAGTAAACCATCACTAATCTACTATTACCACTAGAACAGACGAATAACTAGGAGTGAGAAAGGCATAGGGGCGCTGCACGATCGTGCTGCGCGCGCGGCGGTGAAGCAATCGTCTTTGGTCAAGGCGATCTGCCCCTCTTGACATATCATATTAAATGCATTGCCGACGAGATATCTATGAGGAATCTATTTGCGAAATAAGACATCACCCTGATAAATGTCAGTTTTCGTAAAACAAATGATTATTAGGGAAGCAATCCTTTGTGTAAAGTAATTTATTGATTAAATTGTTCATAGTGTGGATGTTAGTTTAGGGTCAAAAGGTAAAGATAAAGTAGGTGAAGGTAAAGGTAAGGTAAAGATATCAGGCGCTTAACGATGAGCGACTGATAACTAGAACCATGGCCCATCTAAGCGTTCGTTCACAGTCGATACTTTTAGCAGCAAAATCATGGCAGTGAACTCTTGCATGTTTTTGATGATGTCTTAAGAGTTGCAGACTCATTAAAACCCTTATTCCATGAACTCTTCAAGCGTCCCAGGTCACGTTGTCAAAGTTGCAACACAGGTACCTATATATATTATTGATTAATTTATTTAAATAATTGCATACATCTATAATTGCTATTGAAGATCATCAAGTTATCATAGACCACATTCAAATTACGACACATAAACATCTCCAACAATCATTCAATTATAGAACCATGGAGCAATGGAGTCTGAAGGGTAATCAACATGGCCGCTATTCAAGGGCAAAGAAAGTGTATTGCCAATCCAATTTAATACGTGATTATTTTCCCACGTGACGTGGTCTTTAATGGCTTTTTTTTAACTATGCTGGTGATACCTTGGTGCTTGCTGACCCCAAAAGAAGTAGAGCGTATCAATAAATGATATATTATTATAAGTAACACCGACCTTCACCAGGTCGTCGCACTCCCGGCATGGTACGTCAGGCTACCTATGTAGTACCAAACCATTAGGTAATTGAAAGGGATAACATCGAAGTATTGAATTGCGTTCGAAATCGTACACCTAAACAACGGCCGTACAATCACAGTGGGCACTGTATGTAGACAGAGAAGCGCTGTAGCTTCCCTGAGTGACAACAACTAAAGCGGATATCACACAGAGCGTTGCGGCGCCGCCCGTCACTGCAGCGGTCGAGTGCATCGAAATTGCTCCGCCCGGAGATGCGGTGCCAAGACTCAAGATTATCTACAAAGTGGTATAAGATTCGACCGCGCACCGCCCCGCGGCAGGTGGTGCCGCATTGCTCCGTGTGTATTCTATGTGGTTATTAGTGCACCCTGGTCCCTGGGCAGCTATTACGAACCTTGCTAAGTGACTTAAGTATCATTCCACTACAGCATGAACACTTTCCATGGGAAAGTGATATAAAAGACCCATCAGACACTTGACCGCTAAAACGATGGGTCGATGGATCAATATCGGCAGTACACCTGGAATTGCTTTAGTTTACCAAATAAATTGAAGGTCCTTCAGGTCAGTCCACCGCGCCGGTGCGTGACGATCACCGGCGGACGGAGGATGCCAATATCTAGGGACTGATTACTTGCAACCTACGATTAAAAACCAAGTTTCTATCTTCCGCTATTAGCAACCGATAATCAGATTAAACAAGCGTTTGTTGTAATTGTGGATGAATAACAACTGATTTTAACGTGAGGCGCACTTTAGCGAGAACGTTACATATCATTATATAAATCTTATAATTATTTATTTCCCACTGTTCTGGCTTTACTTGCGTAAAATTTTGCTAAGCGTGACATATAAGCTAAGCATGAGCTTAGCTTATATGTCACGATTTACTTACTTTTAAATAAATCCAGCCTATTACTCTCGCACTGCTGGGCACAGGCCTCTTCTCGGAATGAGAAGGGTTAGGTCTTAATCCACCACGTTGGCCTAATGCGGGTTGGCGGACTACACACACATCGAGGACTTTATAAGATCCTCTCAGGTATGCAGATTGTCTCACTATATTTTTCCTTCACTGTTAACGCAAGTGATACCTAATCATATTGCGATCTGCACATAAATTCGAAATGTCATAGGTGTGGGCCGGTTTCGAACTCAAACCTGCCTGCAGGGAAGGCAAGCCCTAGGCTATCACTGCTGGCTGTAGCTAAATAGTTACTTAGCAAAGTTTAACGTAAGTGAACTCTGAGCAAAGTCAAAGTACGCACGCCTGAGAAACTGCGCCGTAACCCACCATTTGGGCTCAGTGCGGATTGGTGGACAATAATTGTGACGTGTGAAGCATTTTCTTTTTATTCGCGTTTTTAAGTTTCTTTTTGTTCCGTCGCTTCCGCGGACAAGTGCCACAGGTCAGCACAATGACATATAGTGCAAAGTGAAGTGCTACTAACATAGTTCTAAGCCTTATTTGCTAACACAATTTTTGTAATTTTTGTATTTAACTTATATGTATAATATGTATCATCAATTACCCCCAAAGGTGCCCATGATACAGGCCTAGCCTAGTTTGGGACCAATGGAAGGTATTTTATATTGTAAATATATATTGTGAATATTTATTGAAATAAATTGAAATTGAAATTGAAAGATGTTACACGGGAACAGGCGTAATAAGAGAAAGAGAGCGAAGTATATAATTGTTAAAAAATCATAACGGTCACATCAAACAATACGTGTAAATAAGCCTGTGTTAAAAGCAATAGGCGCTTAAATTATTTATCTATGAACACGTGAATCTAATTAACTAAAATTTCGTGTTCATCTACTCTTTTTCAAAGCCCAGATTTCCATGGAATACCATATTATGTCTTCGTTTCTTTATGGAGTTTCTTGCCGGTTCTTCTCCATAGGACCTACTATTTGTAACCGTGCACCTAGAGTCTCGACATTATAAGTGTCTGTTTACATGGAATAAAAATCTATTCTATTCTATTCATAAATGTTGACAGTTCTTTTAAGTTTTCAATTAAATAAGCGACTGCAAAATACCTGATATTATGTTCAAATATTGCACAAAATTTAATGTGTAATCCCAGGTCACAGAAACAAGACATCGGTGTGTGTAACCATGAAATAATAAGTAAATTCTTTGTATAATAATTATGTTAACAAAATAGCCTTCATTTTCTTAAATTAATAGACAAATCACGCTTTGTGAAAAAGTCGGTCAAAGTCATGTCAAAGTTAATTGAAGCGACCTGCCCCGCTTCTTGGATACATTGCCTAGTTTATTTGAAATGTTTATAAGAAGAAATAAGTAGGTAAGCGAGCAATGAATGCTGAAAATTGATAAAATATACTGTCTTGGTTTAATAACATCACATTTACAAAGCTTTTTCTAGAAATAACATTTCATCATGGCATTTCACGTTTTGCACCAGTTGCACATACGGAATTTGTGAATCAAATTATTTGATTGCCTCATTGCATCTTGGCTTGAAAATATATTCGTATTAGTATTAAATAACGCCATTACGAAGTCAACATTAATATTTAGAAATATGAAACTATAACTAAATATAAGCTAAATAATTGCGTGAATGCATGATTTTATTGTGCATCTAATTCAATTATTCCCTTCAAATATTTTAAACTAAAATCTGTCTGTAACGTGCTCAAAATAACCAAAAGTTGAACTGTCAACCTCTCCGCTCAATTAAGGTCCGATTAAGTATACCCTCAAAATATGCACCATTGCAACGGCGCGGCGCGGCGGCGGCGTACACGATAACGGGCTGAATCGTTTACGGAGACTATAATCTACGTTTCAATTAAGAAAATACATGGACGGGCGCCATATTGTAAATATCTGCTATCTTCACTTGAGTGAAATGAAATGAAGGCATTCAATACAATACAACAAACTTTATTGTACACCAGAAATACAAAAAAAACATTATCATAAATACATACATGTACAAGTCAATGGGCGGTCTTATCGCTAAAAGCGATGTCTTCCAGACAACCTTTGGATGGACATGACTTGGAAGAAATAGAAAAAGGGCAGTTTGCGGTGTACCATACATATTAATATAAACAGATAAATAATAATTATGCATAAATTTTTATTACACTTACATACAAAATAAATAAATATACAGTGTTAACATAAATAAGTGGTATTGGACCTAAAGTATAATATTTTACAGCTTAATAATAACATTTCTACTAAACAGATAGGTAGTGATGTTTCAGCAATACTTTAAAAGAAGTCAATGACTGTGCTCTTCTTACCGACACAGGCAATGCATTCCATAAGCGCGAGGCTTGGACTGTAAACGATTTATCATAGAACATCGTGGAATGCAATGGCATCTCAAGCCTCAAATTCTCCGATGATCTTAAGAACCTAGTATGTGTGTCATGTAGAAACTTAAAACGTTTTTTAAGATATAATGGGGTTTTGGGGATGAACAGAATACTGTAAAGTAAGGTTAAAATATGAGAATTCCGGCGTAGGCGTATTGGAAGCCACTTGAGCTTTGTACGAAATTCAGATATGTGGTCATACTTGCGTAGTCCAAATATAAACCTTATACAGAAATTTTGAAGTCGCTCCAGTTTGTCTAGCTGTGCCCCTGTGAGATCAAGATAGCTGGCATCTGCGTAGTCCAGTATTGGTAGCAGAAGGGACTGTGCAAGCGCAATTTTAGTGGCAGTCGGAAAAAATTGCGTAACCTCCGTAATGACCCTGCCGACGCAAATATCTTACGGCTGACTTCTCGCAGCTGTTGACCCCAGGAAAAGTTTTTGTCCATATAAATCCCAAGTTCTTCACACTGTCACTAAAAGGAGTTATCATACCATTAAAGAGAACTTGAGGAATTTGGAGCCAATCAATTTTAGATACTAAAACGACTGTACGTATATATATCTAGCGTAAGCACTACTTAGTTTAGGGTTTGGGCAACAGCTGTTCAAGCGTGAGTCCTTTCACGACCTTGTTGGCGATTTCCAGGAGGTTTGAAAGGACAGTCTTCTCTAAATGAGGTTTGGTTGCCTTCAGGACTTCTCCTCGATTCTGGTTGATGGCTGTGTTTGCAGCATCACCTGTGAAAATAGTTTTTGCTGTTTTTATCATGCAGTTATAATATGCTATTACAATTTCTAATATTTTTCCCAATTTTACTCTCAGATAAATGACTGAGTTTTGAATGTCGTATTCCTATTTCCTATATATTCCCAACTAGCTAGGATCACTAACGTCTATTTTAAAAGAGTAACCATGAAATTTCTTGCTTGCTCTTCTCAATGGAATCTTTAATCAAACTAGCTCGACGATTTGTAAGTGAAAGAAAGAAAGAAAACATTTATTTGTAACAGAGGAGGCATGAGACAACATCTTCAAATGATATAAAAACTTAAATACAAAGTACAAATCTGCGCCAAATAGACATTCAACTCAGACATTGTCAAGATGGGTAGGTTGGAAGAGTGTTGTAGGGACTTTTGGTGGCAAACTAACATATGGCCTGCCTGGTGGTAAGCGGTTACCGTAACCTATGGACGCTTGCAACGCCAGGTGTATCACCTGCGCGTTGTCAACCTTTCTACTATCGTCGTGTAGTGTAGGGGTCCACCCCTCTTATTTTTATTGACTTGGTACCCATCGATGACTATCCTCCGCCTGAGGGGGGCGGAAACATGTGCCGAATTCTTACCCGATAGTAGAGGTTCACCCTACTGCCGAAGTGCCGACCACTGGCGACCAAGCTTACCATTAGAAACACAATACTGCAAAAGATCAGTGTTATTTAGCTACAATATTCTGCAAGGTGAAGGTACTTTCGTAATCGGGCAGCTCCAATTTTAAAAATTATGATATTGGACTGACCTAAAGTCTTGTCTCTGTTTAAGAGTCCGTCAATCTTGATCGTGTAGTCCTTGATGTTGATATCAGCGTCGATCTCCTTGAACTTGATGTACTCCACGTCATGACGCGTGTACACCTGCGTGTGGAACACCAGCTCAGTGTCACATTTCACTGAAAATATGATACAATGTGTATCAGAAATGCGTGGTCATATTTATAGGTGTGACACAGAGCACAACGTTCTTAGACTAACCTCGTAATCGCGAAAAAATAATAAGCTATCAGTTGTGTGTGTGTACGTTTGGGTCGAGTAAGTACTGAAGTTTTATATGGGACAGCTTATAATTTTTTCACGATTACATAGTAAAGTTGGTCTTATAGAGATAGTTGTTCAGTTCGAAGGTTTGATCACCGCACCCTTAAAAATGACCACGAATTTCTGATACCTACACCTTGTATGAATTAAAGACAAAGAAATCTTTTTCCCATGCGAGTTCTTCAAGCTCATTAGCATCATAGGTACTTGAATTATAATCATCCCAAAATGAAAGAATCATTACATCAATTGCTATTCATTCGTCCAGAGTACGCTACATTGAATTTCCTGTGACGTCATATATCCTAAGACATTCACTGGATAAAGACGAATCCAAGGACACCTCATCTATATATATATTAATACGTGAAGGGAAAGCTTTGTACCCCTGCTCGCACGGAGGAGTGCGAGATTTGGTATAGAAAGTTGGAGAAGGAGTGCAGAAAGCTAAAATTACGGTCGAATTTCGATCACTCGGCGACCTCTAGTTTGTTGAAATCGGTTCAGTACTTAGGTTATGCGAGGCACCAAACTATGTCAGCCAGTGAGAAATAATAATCCATTCATTAATTAATTATCCATTATTAACATCCTTCCTCTCTGCCGTTATTGGGTAAAAACAGATGTACATAAGTATAGCATAGTACGAGATAAGTCTCACCAACATCAGCGTTAAATTTTCCTTTGCCTTTAAGAGGCACAGTGAGAAGTTGCACGTCCAGCTTGTAGTCGCCCTCGAAGTGAAGCTTGGGGAAGCGGAGCTTGACCTTGATCTTTAACGAGTCCGGATCAACACTGTAACAATGTCATAATTATGTCATTATTATACAAGGAGGAAACTATAAGTGGTTACAGGCGATTATTTTCTTAATATTTAAGCGATATCAAAAGACATTATAACTGATAGTGTTTGACGTTCATCCAGTTGATTTTTTTGTAAGTATTTATATTTAATTGGTCCTGGCATGAAGTGAGGATGGAAATAAAAAAGGTAAAAGAAACGGGATCGGTCCATAAATTTTGATTTTCCTGCCTGCGGGATTTCGTTTAGCTACTTATTTGCAGCTATTTGGAAATCCTGTCTAAAATTATATTAATATTAATATTTGTATAATTATATTTTTATATTACATTGTCGCTACGCCCGTGGGTAGATGTCTCCAAAGGGCCACACGGCAGATTTATTTATCATTCTAATAGAAACTCAGTAAACTCGGGCTTATGGCAGTGCCATCTAGGATTATTAAAAAAAACTACGCGTGGCAGACTTATATAGAATGTATAGCCTACAAAACCTATGCGCAACATACTACGACTGCAAACGGCATTCAATATTGTGTTCACCGATAGATGACGCTACGTTCTGTCATGTTAATTGTTAACTAAAAATATTATAGTTTAAAAAAAACTTATTGTACTGTTATTGATATACCTAGGTACCTAATAATAAGAACTCGAGTGAAATAACTTTTCACACAAAACATTAAGTAGATTCTTATTACATAGCAAGTGACACTTAGGTATGCATGTTCTACATAAATATTTTGTATATAGTACATGTGATTGTTCTTAAAATAATTGAATAAAGGCTTTTTGAAATTAAATGACATGTATGGCTTAGTATAGTGGCCTTTTCTAAACAAGACAACAACTAAGAAATAGAATAGAAAGAAAAAGGAAAAAGAAAGATTAAAAACTAACAAAGAAAAAGAGTTTATGGGCACAACATCAAATAAAAGGAAAAGCAACGAACACATAAAAGAAAATAATCATAAACTTATTTTAGTTAGATTTGAAAACGCGTATTTTACCACTCCTGAAGAACATGGACTTTCTCATAAACAACTAATAACCTATGGTGCCTTTTACGACACCCCCTCATTCAGAAAAAAGCCTGTCTTGTTAGACACGGCATTAGGACAAAACATAGAAATTGATTTATTTAGAACAAGATGGACTAACAAAATGTAATAAGTACTTACGACAAGCTCTTGATGCTGAAGGCGCTTGCGCCGATGACCCTGACATTGTGACCGGTCGCGTGCACTGGCGTGTTGTCTGCTGACAGAGCTTTGATCTGAAAAATCCATAGAAATATTACAAGTACGGTACTATATATTATCTCTATGGAAAAAACAGACAAGCATTACATGAAACACCGTCATCAAATTTATCAGCCTGAGAATCTTGTATGGAAAGATGAATAATTTTTATTTAATTTTGAAAAAGTTGTAAAATAAAGTTGATTGTTTTATTAGCCTTGGGATTTATTTATGCATCTTTATTTCATATAAACCAGATATACCTAGGCACATAATATGAAATGTCGATATTCTAGGTGCGCGATGCCAAATAGTAGGTCCTGTGGTGAAGACGTCGACATGTCGTCACCGACGCCGATATTAATATTTTATTTTTTACATTTCGATTTGCGACATTTGAATGTCATTCGTTCTCAGCTAATGTGAGAACGTCCTAGATAGATATAGGGTGAGCCTCCGAGGCTCGAACCAATCATAACTAATAGGTACAAACAATTGCTCCTACAAGATGTACATAATTAAATTAAAAAATTACACATAATAACTCAACCCTGCATCTGCTCGCATCATTTCCGTTGGGCGATTAGATATTGACATATTTTAAAGGGATGCTCTAACATTGATATGAATTGTGTACCAAAAAAACAATAGCTTTTTCATTTTACCTTCTCGAAAAATATAGTATAAGGAATCCTTCGCAGCATCAATATAGTTACCTACCGTAAATACACCATTGCATCGCTCCCTTATTTAATAATCTAATATTCTAGAAATGTATATTTGTGTTCTTACCTTGGGAATAAAGAAGGGGTCTAGACTGGGCAAATCGATCTCCGGGATGCCCGCGGCGATCTGAGGTCTTAGCGATTCTATGGACCTCAGCACACAGTCTTCTAAAGTGTTCGGATCCCGCTTGCACACGTGGATATAATCCGCTGGAGAGAGAAAGAAAAAGGTTAAAGTCAAGCTCTAGGTATTATTGTACCAATTTTTTAATGGCCAGCAAAAGGCAGAAAATATAATAAAATTAATAAACATTGTAAACTTTTTGATCATCTGTTGATGAACATATGAGTTTATCACCATTATCATTTCTGGAAACCTATTCAGTTTGAACATCATCTTAGTAATAAATTTATTTATTTAAATTGCTAGTTGCACATTACTAGAATATACCGTATAGTACTGTATAATACTTAATTTGAGTTATTTATTTCTGTTCAGAAAGCCGCATGCTTTAAATTAAACTGGGCTGGTCACATCTACCGCATATCGCTATGGACAAAACTCACCACTGAGCGAATCCCAAACAACGATAGATGACGTCGCGGCTGACGAGATGACGCGACGGGACGAGCTAGACATCTATTGAAAGGTTTCACCGCAGAAATCTCGAGAGGAGTAAAAGGAGGAAACAGAGGCCTTTGCCCTGCAGTGTGACGATCAGTGGTGTGCACTACATAAAGACAAAAGACACTCGGATACCCTAATAAATTAAGTAATAAGTAATACAAACGTCATATTATTATGTTATCATAATATCAGTTAATTTAAGTCTTAGGGTGAAGTGGCCAATCACAAACGTCATTTAACTTGACAATACTGCAACATAATTATTGTAATAGCGGATAACTGGCAACACCATGGAAGATGGCGTCGCGTCGGCGTAATATGTATCAAGCAGAGCTCTGTAAAACAATTAGGTATATTAAATAAATGTGTTTCTTTGAACAAGTGTTTAAACAAGAACAATACAAATACAACACTTAGTTGTTTTTGCCTACCCTGTAAGAAATGTTTGCACGCCACTGGGGACGACCATGACTAAATAATTATATAATATTTTTTCTTAAGAACGTGGCATGAGTATTGTCGTCAACATGCTCTTTTTACCCGACTACGGAGAGGGTTATATGTTTGACCGGTATGTATGTATGTTCATCTGTTCAATCTGTTCAACTTCAAAACTACTTATCATAATTCGACAAATGAGGTATCGTTGGAAGCGTCTCAATTGTCCGCTGGATAAAGGCTATGTGATGTGACGTCACGTGAAATTTAATATGGCGCCCTTCAAGGACAAAGTCATGAACAAAAATATATTTTTTTATTAATGATGCCATGTTGGGTATCGAATGAAACTGCTTAATTTGCACATTAAAAAAATATAATTATATATTGTAAGCAGTTGCTAGCGGCCATGAAAAAGAAATTTGTTCAAAAACTAAAACCCGACTACTGAAAAGGTATGAAACAAGAAAATATTAATAGATACATATTCATAGTGATGTTCAGAGGATAGCCGTTGTCGTATGCTACCTACAGCTACCCTAGCAAAACAATATAGTCTAACAGTAGTAAGCGATCATAAGCTTTAGGGCAAAATGACATACGACTACGACTAGCATCTCGAGCTATTTTCGAGATTTAATCTCGTGTCTAGACAATCTCGTTTTTGAAATCTCATTCGTAATCTCGACCGAAGAGGTCGAGATCTCGAACGAGATTTCAATTGGCTATCGAAGTTCTGTGCCGTCGCGACACTGACTTAGTCAGTACAGAATATACTTTAAGATTCATGGTTCGAAAATTAGAAGAGCTCAAAACGCCACTTTCTGAAAAACTGGCTATCGCCATGAGAAAGCGTATTGCTGATCGTCGAAACAATGCAACTGCAACGTTGTTGTACCTTAAAAATCCGGCTCAGTATCAAGCAGATTTAGAAAATTTTGCAAGATACAACATTCCAATTGCCTGACAAAATTGTTGTACGAAACTACCTCAAGAACTTGTTAAACGATTACATTTAGATCGTAATCTTCATTAATATTAATAATAGTACCTTTTGTTTCCTACGAAGTTATGTATTTCCAAAATAATTTGCGGTAATAATACGGAGTGCGGTGCGTTATATTATGCTGATTTGTTGCGTAGTGCAGGCAGAGCAGATGATTATTACTTTTATAACAATTAAAGTTGAGTTTTTTTTTTCAAAATATAATGGTATTAGTAGTAATAATAGTAGTAGTTTTCATTACGTGTTACGATTTTTATTAAAAATACCACTTTTTTTTTAATAGGCGTAATCTCGATATTTTCGAGATTAATCGAGATCTCGCCAGTTTTTTGGCGAGATCTCGAATGACTAATCTCGACCTCAGGGTCATCGCACGAGATCTCGAATTGCCAATCTCGGCTCGAGATGAAGAGGGAATGCACAATACTCACAACCATTAATGAAAGCGGTCGCAGAAAGCCAGTGCTCAGTAGTGAACGTTTACCGGCCAATGTCAATAATTTTATCTTTCAATACTGATTTTGTGTAAACTAAATGTATCAAGCTAGCTTCAAGTTTACTTCATAACCCGAGAATATTTAATGAGTCATGGATATTACAACTAACATTTTTGTAGGATTGGGATATTATCTGCTGGGGGTTCAGCTCATGTATAGTGAGTGCTGCACCCCTAATCATAGCTCGACCAACACTGTGCTGTTTTACCCGGTAATAGTCATACCCCTTTGCCAGCCCGAGGACGAAGGGTTTCGAAACAAAAAAATATTGATTAAGACGTAATTTTGTTTTTCAATAATGTTGTTACTTAAACGAACTAATGCAACATACAAATGTACAACTAACTATAGATCCAAAGATTAAATAATTGCATCGATAGAATATAATTATACCTAAGTACCTAAACAGCCAAGTCTGGTCCAATTTTACCATTCATTTCTTACTATTCTTTGGCATTTCTTATAAGTTTTGGACTACAATCCCTTAATGTTTCTTTCCCCGCTGGAGATCTTATTTAGATTATTTTAATTTTGACTTTATATATCTACATGAAAGGAATAAGAAAAGCATTATAAATTGAATTGAAATACTCACGTAACTGTTTAAATAAGCCGCCATTGATAACACAGAAGAAAACAAACGTCGTTAAAAATTTATACATTTTCCACTGCAGGATATATTTGACGCAAAGTTTAAATTAGTGCGTCCGGCTAGGTCTCACAGGCCACTATTGCGGGGCCGTAGATCAAAGATATTATATACCTCGCTCAAAGAAGCAACACCGGCTGCAAAAATCAAGGTGACCAGACTCCAGACTCCAAGTCTGGTCACCTTGATTTTCGCAGCCGGTGTTGCACACACTATAAAATACTTACGGATAAAAATATCACGTGCTGTCAAGAAAAAAAACAAAACTAAAAACTTGATGTAGGATCTATTAAAGTGTATTCCTGAAACATTATTGAGATAGTTAATAAGAAATCCATTTGAGAAGAAAATGTTATATACTTAATATCTATTGTTATACACATGCTGAAGTTGTAATACGAACTGTAGACTAAGTTTTTGTTTTTCTTTTATATTAATTACCTTGGTTATCGCCGAAAAGCTGCAAAGTAACCGGTTGTCGTGGGACATGTAATGCGGAGAGATGAAAAATGAGAATCATGTTTTATGAAGAGTTGTAAGTATGAATGTTGATGGCTATGAAAGAAGAGGCAGACCAAAGAAAATATTGATGGACTATGTGAAACATGGCATGAAAGTGAAGGAAGTGAACCCGGAAATTACGTCTGATCATAGAAATAATAAGTACGGCTGAGGGCTCCCCTACATTAATAAGTCTATGCGTCTGATAGAGATGAATGGAAGAAAAAGACATATTGCGTCAACCCCAAATAAAATGGGATAAGGGCCTACCCTTATCTAGACAAGTTGCAAGCTACAATCTAGAAAATAATAAAATATTATAGTTTAAAAAAAACTATAGAACATGCTTTAGTCATCCAAACTGAACGTGTATGCAAAATTTCAGCTCAATCGGAAACCGGGATGTGGGTCAAATTTAACTTCCAAGATTTTCTTACATAGTTAGTTAGTTAGTTACAAGTGAAGCTAATAAAAGCGTGTTCTTCTTCTTCTTTCTATATGGCAATTGAGCCGATGTCGACTATTCTGTCAGTATCAAGTAAAATAGTTAGTAAGTTAAATAAGATAAAAAGTAAAGATGGTTATTGATACGCCATCTTAATTGAATCAACCCACTAAAATCTATCGGTTTGACCTTTAGGCATCACGTGTCTAATCGACAGCTTATGTCAATTCTGACATCTTTTCGGCGTTTCTATAGTGCCACAAACTTATCTGAGTCGTGGCATCGCTGCCGTCGCTTTTATCAATGTTATCTCCATAGACTAATGTCATCTCCCTACAAAAATGACATTTCGATGTTTCGATGCTTAGATTATGTAAACCCTAGATGAAGTGACAGTGTAACCAGTTTTATATCGGTGTTTAATTTGTGCATGTGTGTGTGAATGTTACCAGATTGAACCCTATTTTCCCATAAATAAAACTGAGATGTATCGAATAGTTTATTTTTTAATATTCATCAATTTTATGCATTATAAACTTAAAAAAAAAGTAAAAACTGACTTCAGAAACTAAAAAGTATAAAATAATTTTCTTAAAACTTATCAGCTTCTGAAGTCGGGGCCTTTAAAATTCTTCAATGCAGCTAGCTTGATAGTGGAACTGACTTCAGAAGCTGATAAGTTTTTTAAGAAAATTATTTTATACCTTTTAGTTTCTGAAGTCAGTTTTTACTTTTTACTCTTCCAGGCTCTTCAACCTATATGTTATTGACCTCATAGTCGATCTTAGCAGCATGAGTGTTCGATGTCGGGTTGGTGGTGTTTGTATTAACAGCTTTAACTACGCAGACGACATGGCGCTGCTGGGCCCAACTGCAGGATCCATTGGAGAGCTGTTGAAAGTATAGACAATTAAGTTTTTGCATAAGATATTGTTAAGAGACATACCAACCTTGCCTCTTTTGTAAAAGATAATATTAGTCTATGATTGTCTTTTAGACCTAGTTACTATGAGTTACTGTTCTTGTTATTTTATGTCTGTCAAGTTTGAAATATGTACTGAATAAAATTTCATTTTATTCTTGAAGATAATCTAATTGTTTATCTTATTACTGAATACACAGTTAATCGCATGGGAGCGTTTACTTGCTTCACAGATATATTTTTCATGACCGGGATAAAATCGATTTAAAAGGAAAATAATCTATAAAACTGAAAAACAACTGAATTTTGTTAACAATTCTGACTAAGGTTCATAGGTTTTTATTTAATAGAAAATTCGAAAGTCAATTCAGATTTCCCGTATTTTTGGGTATTTCAAAGGCCATAAACTGAGCACACTGAATGACTTTTGATTTAGAGGTTATGGAATCAATTATTACCTATTATTTCTTATTAATTGGTAATATCGACATAATTGAATTGTATTAGTAATTTTATGTGTATAACGGACATTCACCTAATCACAAACAAAGCAATTTTAGCATATAATTACAGTAAAACGTACCTGTGAAACGTAACATTACCGGCAGCACTTTTTGTTCGGTTTTTGCATCCAAGGACACTGCAGACCACCATGTTCACATTGATAATATCAAATTATGATTACACTATCAGAAGAACACCCACAACAAGTAATTCAGGCTGTTAAAATTAATTAATTAATAACTTTTGATAGAATAACAACAACCCGACGTCAATTTTGGTTGCAAAATGTCTAAATGACAAATGTGCTCATATCAAAAAAGTTGTTACCGACGTTCATTATAGTCTTTCTCGCTCTTTCTACAGACTAATGTATAGGTTCGCCACCCTCTCACACTAACGATGTGTGCGTGTCGCTTGATCTTTAGGTTTAAATAATCTAAGTTTCGATGTCATTTTTGTTCCGTAGCGAAGCGTAGCGACGTCCGTAGTTCCAATTTTGGTCACCGGGTCAGATAAGTTTGTGGCACTATAATAATTAGTGTTCATGATCTGGGGGCCTAAAAAGGCCACATTGAGCAATTCATCTAGTGGTCTGCATAGTAACTGTCAAACAGATGATTACTGAATATGAACCTTATGCAGATGACATTAAGAGTCGTCAATTAAGTACATATTTTGACATTCGTAATATGAATCATATTGTGATTCATCTAAACCGGCCTTTTTAGCCCCCCTGTTCACCGATCATAGTATCACAAGGATATGCTCCGATTATAGGAACAAAGCTTGAACAAAGATACAAATAATAATAAAAATCTTTATCAATTATTTTACTGCTTTTAATCGCACTTTTAACATTGCTTTTTGCATTTCGATTTCATATAATCAAAACTTATTTCATTGATCAATTCATATTCAAATTAAATTTTAATACATCAAGCGAAAGTAGACAATAGAAAATCTACTGTATGCAGGCGCCGGTGACTGCTCGCAGCATTAACTTTATTAAAAATTACAATGAATTACAAATTGTTACTAATTTCATAAAATAGTCTTACATAGGTAATCAATTTTTTTTCACATTCTCTGAAATTGTAAAACGACTGTACTTAATAAAGAATACTTCCAAACTTACACTTAGGTACATAATAGAGAGAACATTGTTTAGACATAATCTACGCGTAGAATAAGTAAGTATTTTACAGTTCGTTTAAGTAACTCGAGATTATTTTTAACATTTTAAGAAAAAGCGAAAAAAAATCTCTAGTGACTATTTTTCCAAATAAAAAATCACAGTGAGCTTATAATACTAAAGTAAATATATCTAGCGTAAGCACTACTTAGTTTAGGGTTTGGGCAACAGCTGTTCAAGCGTGAGTCCGTCCACGACCTTGTTGGCGATTTCCAGGAGGTTTGAAGAGACAGTCTTCTCTAAATGAGGTTTGGTTGCCTTCAGGAATTCTCCTCGATTCTGGTTGATGGCTGCGTTTGCAGCATCACCTGTGAAAATAGTTTTTGCTGTTTTTATCATGTACTTATAATATGCTATTACAATTTCTAATATTTTTCCCAAAATTACTCTCAGATAAATGACTGAGTTTTGAATTTCATATTCCTGTATATTCCCAACTAGCTAGGATCACTAACGTCTATTTTAAAAGAGTAACCATGACATTTCTTGCTTGCTCTTCTCAATGGAATCTTTAATCGAACTAGCTCGACGATTTGTAAGTGAAAGAAAGAAAGAAAACATTTATTTGTAACAGAGGCTTAAGACAACATCTTGGAATTATATAAAAACATAAATAAAAATATACTTTTAAGAAAAGTAAAAACCGACATCAAAATACTCAAAAGTATAGAAGAAGAATAGAATAGAATAGATCTTTATTTCATGTAAACCAGATACAGGCACTTATGAAACGTCGAGACTCTAGGTGCACGGTTCCAAATAGTAGATCCTATGGATTAGAACCGGCAAGAAACTCCATGGTAACTCTTTTCAAATAAATAATATATTACAATCTTTATCAGTACAATGTTGTGGTAAGAGCTGCGAGAATAATGCAATTCAATGCGAATACAATTAATAAGACTAGGATAATAATGAATTGCCTCTGAATAAGATTGCCATGGCAGTTATAACGTAATTTTCTTTAAAAAACGAAACAGCTTCTGAAGTCGGTGTCACTGCCAAGCTAGGTGCTGGGATTTTGGTGGATGTCACAAATCTTCGAATATTTGGTGAAAAGATCAGTGTTATTTAGCTACGATATTCTGCTAGGTATACTTTCCTAGTCGGGCAGCTCCAATTTTGAGTGGAAAGTCCTAATTCTCTTAAAAATTATGTTATTCGACTGACCTAAAGTCTTGTCTCCATTGAAGAGTCCGTCGAGCTTGACCCTGTAGTCCTTGATGCTGATATCAGCGTCGATCTTCTTGAACTTGATGTACTCCACGCCATCACGCGTGTACACCTGCGTGTGGATCACCAGCTCAGCGTCACATTTAACTGAAAATAAGGGTATTGATAAACAACGCGTTGATTAGCTAACACGTACAACGTGTCAGAAATGCATGTTCATATTTTAGAGTGTGGATCAGACCATTAAACTGAACAACGTTCTCAGAGTAACATCTTATTGTCGAAAAAATAATTAGCTGTCCCATACGTTGGGTCGAGTAGATATTGAAGTTTTGTATGGGACAGCTGATAATTTTTTCACGATTACGTAGTTGATCTTATAGAGATAGTTATTCAGTTCGATAGTTCGATAACACCCTTAAAAATGACCACGTATTTCTGATACCTACACGTTGTATAAATTAAAGACAAAGAAATCTTCTTCCCATGCGAGTTCTTCAAGCTCATTAATAGGTACTTGAAGTATACCAAAATGAAAGAATCATTACATCAATTGTATAATCATCAGATCTATTAACTACATTCGTAGGTACGCTATTCGTTCGTCCAGAGTATGCTACATTTAATTTCCTGTGACGTCATAATATATATCCTAAGACATTCACTGGATAAAGACGAATCCAAGGACACCTCATACCTCATCTATATATTAATACGTGAAGAGAAAGGTTTGTACCCCTTTTTAAGCATATTGCTCGCAGAGAGGAGTGTGAGATTTGGCATAGAAAGTTTATATGGAGAAGGAGTGCAGAAAGCTAAAATTACGGTCGAATTTCGACCACTCGGCGACCTCTAGTTTGTTGAAATCGGTTCAGTACTTGAGCTGTGCGAGGTACCAAACTATGTCAGCCAGTGAGAAATAATAATCCACTCATTAATTAAGTATCCATTATTAACATCCTTAATTATCCATTCCTCTTGCCGTAATTGGGTAAAAACAGATGTAAGTATAGTATAGTACGAGATAAATCTCACCAGCATCAGCGTTCAGTTTTCCTTCGCCTTTGAGCGGCACAATGAGAAGTTGCGCGTCCAGCTTGTAGTCGCCCTCGAAGTGAAGCTTGGGGAAGCGGAGCTTGACTTTGATCTTCAGCGTGTCCGGATCAACACTGTAACAATGTCATATTTCATTATTATACAAGGAGGAAACTATAAGTGGTTACAGGCGATTATTTTCTTAATATTTAAGAGATATCAAAAGACATTTTAACTGATACTATTTGACGTTCATTCAGTTGATTTTTAAGTAAGTATTTATATCTATTTAATCTGTCCTGGCATGAAGTGAGGATAGAAATAACACGAGATCTGTCCAATTTTTTTTAATTTTCCTGCCTTTGAGATTTTATTTAGCTACTTATTTGCAGCGATAATTGTGACTTGGAAACCTATTTGGAAATCCTGTCTTAAATGATATTAATGTCGCTACGCCCGTGGGTAGACGTCTCCAAAGGGCCACACGCCACACGGCAGATTTATTTATCATTCTAATAGAAACTCAGCAAACTCGGGCTTGTGGCAGTGCCATCTACAATTCTTAAAACAAACTACGTTTGACAGACTTGAATAATTATAATGTATTACGTAGCCTACCAAACCCATTGCATGCGCAACATACTACGAATGCGAACGGCATTCAATATTGTGTTCACCGATAGATGGCGCTACGTTCTGTCATATTAACTAACATCGATAATATGATAAAGGAAGATTTGGCTCTAACGACAAGGTTGGTGCAGTGGCTAAGCGATTAGCTTTCTACGCTACGTGTTGCGCGGTTCGATCCCCGCACACTACAAATGTTTGTATGATCTACAGATAGTTGTTTCGGGTCTGGGTGTGTGCATGTGAGATGTATGTTTGTAAACTGTACCCTCGATACAGGAGAAAACCTATTGAGGGGCAACTTGTAGCAATAACTAAAAAAAAGATAGGTACATCTTATTCAATCTGAATTGATTTTGAACGTCGTTATCGTTGTTACCATAATAATAAGAACGCGAGTGAAATAACAGTTCACATAAAACAGAGTTACATGAATGGCAATGTGACACTTAGGTATGCCGTATGCATGTTTTTCTTAAAATTAATTGATTGTTCTTTTAATGATTGAATAAAGGCTTTTAGAAATTAAATGACACGTATGGCAGACTGGCCATTTCGAAACAAGGTGACTAAGAAATAGAAAAAACAGAAAAAAGGAAAGTCTTGTTCTATTGCCATATCTTGTTAGACACGGCATTAGGACAAGACATAGAAATTGATTTATTTAGAACAAGATCGACTGACAATATGTAATAAGTACTTACGACAAGCTCTTGATGCTGAAGGCGCCTGCGCCGGTAACCCTGACATTGTGACCGGTCGCGCGCACTGGCGTGTTGTCTGCTGTCAGAGCTTTGATCTGAAAAAACAGACAAGCATTACATGAAACACCGTCATCAAGTTTATCAGCCTGAGGATCTTGTATGGAAAGGTGAATAATTTTTATTTTATTTTGAAAAAGTTGTAAAATAAAGTAGATTGTTTTATTAGCCTTGGGATTTCTTTTAGCATCTGATTTTTTATAGATCTTTACTTCATGTAAACTCTCCTCCTTTCTCTGGAAAGGCACATATGAAATGTCGAGATTCTAGGTGCGCGATTCCAAATAGTAGGTCCTATGGAGAAGACGTCGACATCATCGACATGTCGTCACTGAAACCGATTTATTTTTTCAAACGAAGTCCTTGAATGACATTCTTTATCAGCTAATGTGATAAACGTCCTAGATAGTGTTATAGGGTGAGCCTCCGAGGCTCGGACCAATCATAACTAATAGGTACAAACAATTGATCCTACAAGATGTACATAATAGCAACATTAGAAATAAAAAATTAGATACACAAATAATAACTCAACCCTGCATCTGCTCGCATCATTTTCGTTGGGCGATCAGATATTGACATACTTTAAAGGGATGCTCTAACATTGATATGAATTGTGTACCAAAAAAAGCAATAGCTTTTTCGTTCTACCTTCTCGAAAAATTATAAGGCATCCTTCGCAGCTTCAATATAGTTTACCGCAAATACAGCAGTGCACCCTAATTTAATAACCTACTATCAAGAACCTTATCTATAAGGGTCTTGCCTACTATTAACAATTGACAGCGATGAGGAGGAGTACTTTGACGCCTAGGTGCTCAGTTTTATATTTGTATCTATTTCTTTTTATTTTATGTTTTATTTCTTTAACAATAGTTAGTGTACATATTTAAGTTTACGTTTGTTATAATTGTGTGTTACAGAACATAAATAAGTAGTCTTAGAAAATATTAATCAAGAAAAACCTACTATTCCAGAAATGTATATTTGTGTTCTTACCTCAGGAATAAAGAAGGGGTCTAGACTGGGCACGTCGATCTCCGGGATGCCGGTGGAGATCTGAGGTCTTAGCGATTCTATGGACTTCAGCACACAGTCTTCTAAAGTGTTCGGATCCCGCTTGCACACGTGGATATAATCCGCTGGAAAGAGAAAGAAAAAAGTTAAAGTCGAGCTCTATAAGGTATTATTGTACCAATTTTAAAATGGCCAGCAAAAGGCAGAAAATATAATAATTCCGAACTCTTTTACCGTTTTTAACCCCCGACAATAAAGAAGGGTGTTTTATGTTTGTAGTGTGTCTGTGTATCTGTGTATCTGCATATCTGTGTATAAGTGTATCCTTGTATCTGTCTGTGGTATCGTAGCTCCAAAACTGATAGACCGATTTCAATGCAGTTTTTTTAATCGAAAGCTTGTTTAATCGGGTATTATCTTAGCTGTGTTTCATAAAAATCTGTTCAGCCGTTCAAAAGTTACAGCTCTTTTTCTAGTTGGAGTCGAGGGTTTTTGATGGTTAAGGTATTTACAATGACTTAACATTATCAACTTTTTTTAATCATCTGTTGATAAACATATTAGTTTATCACCATTATCCTTTCTGTACCTCTACCATGAGTTTTCCGTGCCGTCTAACGTTCACGTTCACATGCAATATTTGTATGGGAATTTTTTCAGCGCCTCTAGCGGTATAAATAGTGAACTAAAGTCACTATACAAATATTGAATGTGAACGATAGCGTTAGACGGCACGTAAATCTCATTGTAGAGGTACTGGAAACCTATTCAGAGTTTCAGAATCATCTTAGCAATAAATTGCGAGTTGCACATTACTAGAATCCTACTAGTCGGTACTGTTACGGTATATACTACATAATACTTGTGACCATCTCAACTTTAATGGAGACAGCAGTCCTTTCACTGTAAAATGTCCTTTCGTTCAGAAATTGGTAGGCCTCTGTATTTTATTATGAGTATTATGTCTCATAAGTCATAATACAATACAATTTCAGGCCTACCAATGAGATAATAATTTCATAATTTATGAAATGATCCGCCAACAGACTTACCAACTTTTGAACGAAAGGACATTTTACAGTGAACGGACAGTATGGCGCCATTATTCGGTTTGGCCGTAGGTATTATGTCGCAGCCCGTATGCGGTGACCGACCAGTGTAAATCGTTCGGTTACAAACCAAAGCAAATGCATTTGGTTGCCAAATGCGGTCGATGCATTCCGCGACCGACCTAATGTAAACGCGCCATTAGACTATTTTTATAACTGTGACATTTTACTTATAATTCATTGGTTTTATTGTTGTTAATGTCAATTTTGAATAACAAAAAACGAGTATATTTAATAGTCCAACCGAATTAACTGGGTATTAAGTATCATGATATATTAAATCTTTGATATAATGGCTACCTAGACATCCTTATTAACCTTTTGACAAGGACCACTTTTGAACTGGTCTGGTGAGTAGTAAAGCGTAGATATAGGTCAATTTCTGAGGTATTAAGTCTTTCATATCATAAGGGAATCAGGAAGGTCACGTTCTGAAGCCGTACACAAAAAACCAACGATTTTCACGCATGTAATTTTTTCATAATATTTCTCTCTACTCTCATTCGTCTAGATGAAGGGGCATCAATGTAAAAACATAGTATTATGTCATCTTTATCTATTTAAGCGAATAAATAAAGATTATTTTGGTCAGAACAGATTAGCAACTTGTGTATGTATTATTAATAGCCCATAGTATCCCACTGCAGGGCAAAGGCCTCCCTTCCCTCCTTCCACTTTTCCCGGTCTATGGCAATTCGGGGCCAATCCTTTAGACAGACGTCCAGCTCATCACGCCATCTGTATGTATGTATAGATATGTATATAATTAAGAAAATTTCAATTAGTTTCTGTGGCTAAACTACCGATTGTATTAGATTGTTTTTTTTCTGTACGGTACACAGAACGTGATACCAATACATGGTTTCATTTATTGTAGTAACGTCGTCACCAACCTGTATACAGGTGTATATTTAAACAGGACACCTGCTATAAGGAGTTATTCTACTCATCTTTATGAACAACTTTTACTATGGGACGAAATAGGAAATAGCGAAAAAAACAACGCTGTTCCATACAAATGGTTCAATTTTACTTGAGTAAATGTATGAAAAAGCTGATATTTTTCGCGATTGTACAATGTACATGTGTCCTGTGTAAATATACAGGGAGTATAACTTTTCTTAGCCGTGACCGTGAACCTGATGCTCACGTTCTCATAACAATTTTTAATATCCGTTAAAACTTATTAAATCTAATTAAATACAACCTTAAACTTGGACATTACATTACAATGTAGGTACTTATGTCACTCACAATAAAATTACTTAAGTGGTAATTGCACTTCACAGTGCCTAGTGCCTTATTACACACCACAAAGCCGCACATTAGACCTGACAATGCCTTATTATAGTAATATATATAGGTATGACGTGAACAATTCATTCTTGAACGTAGCCACTAAACTATGGAATTAGACTCGCCACCCCGAAGTACAATGTAGTAAGATAATTTAAACAATATAGAAAAAGTGAATTATGGATTTATAAATAAATAAATCCAGCCTATTACTGTCCCACTGCTGGGCACGGCCACTGTTGGTCCGTAGCCCACCACGCGGGCCTGGAGCGGGTTGGCAGACTACACACACCATCGAGAACTTTATGAGGCCGTTCTCAGGTGTGCAGGTTTTCTCACGATGTTTTTCCTTCACCGTTAACGCAAGTGATAATCAAATTGTGATCCGCACATAAATTCGAAAACTCAGAGGTGCGGGCCGGGTTCAAACTCAGGCCTCCTGCATAGAAGGCGACCGTTCTACCGCTATCACTGTTTAAATTAAGTATTATTTATTTCTGTATAGAAAGCCGCAAGCTTTATGTTACACTGGGCTGATCACATCTAAATGCATATCGCTATGGACAAAACTCACCACTGAGCGAATCCCAAACAACGATAGATGACGTCGCGGTTGACGAGATGACGGGACGAGCTAGACATCTATTGCAAGGTTTCACCGCAGAAATCTCGAGAGGAGTAAAAGGAGGAAAGAGAGGCCTTTGCCCTGCAGTGGGACGATCAGTGGCGCACTACATAAAGACAAAAAGACACTGCCCACCCTAATAAATTAAGTAATAAGTAATACAAACGTCATGTGTTTGTATATCAGTTAAGTTAAGGGTGAGGTGGCCAATCACAAACGTCATTACCTTGACAATACAACACTAAGGGCCTCTTTCACGATCTTCGACCTATTTTGACGTTATCGACAGCGGCGCTATTGAACGAATTTTTTAATGTATTTTAAAGATCGTTCAACTAACCAACGAGTTGTTAATCGGAACTCTGTTTTCTATTGTGAAACTGATAAAAGTTAATTGTAACTTTTACTAGCTGATTAACGTTAATTAAGAAGTAACTAATTATCACTTTACTTGAAGTTCGTGAAACAGGCCCTAAGTTGTTTTTGCCTACCCTGTAAGAAAGGTCTGTGCACGCCACTGGGGACGATCTTGACTAAATAATTACATATTCTTTCAGAACGTGGTATGAGTATTATTCTCAACGTGCTCTTTTACGCTAATAATAACATAGTCGCACATATCAGTACCTTTTACTGAGAGTGGTGACTATAGTAATTGTTCCTCACAACCATTAATCAAAGCGGTCGCAGAAAGCCAGTGCTCAGTAGTGAACGTTTACCGGCCAATGTCATTAATTTTATCTTTCAATACTGATTTTGTCTAAACTTAATGTATCAAGCTAGCTTTAGGTTACTTCTTAGCCCGTGAAAATCTATTTTTTAAATTAATTTTATTAACCAACTTACATTTACAGTTATTACTAATCATGTAAGTTATCAGCCAAATCACAGGGTCATATAAGCATAGATTCTATACAATTTGCATCGCTACCTACGTTACACTACCCAGCTAATATATTGTTATTTTTTTATTTGATATTGAATTTCTTATTAATAACATACCATTATAACAATATTATTTCATTAATACTAATGAGTCATGGATATTGCCGCCAACATTTTTGTAGGATTGGGATATTTTCTGTTGGGGGTTCAGCGCATGCGTGAGTGAATCCTGCGCCCCCAACCATAACTCGTCAAATGAACACCGTGCTGTTTTACCCAGTAATAGTCATACCCCTTTGCCTGCCCGAGGGTGAAGGGTATCCATAAAGATCTCGACACAATTTTTTTTATTGATTATGACGTAATTTTTTTTTTCAACAATTTAGTTACCTGAGAACTTAAATAGTCTGGTCCAATTTTACCATTCTTCTCTTACTATTCTTTGATAGAATAGAATAGAAATAGGTTTTATTGTACATCATGAGAAAAAAAACAAAAGAACACAGAGTGTATTGATCAATGTACAAATGGCGGTCTTATCGCTAATAGCAGTTATAGCTTATAGCGATACTTTCAAGACAACCTTTGGATGGACAAGAAAGTCATGGTAAATTTTTATTGGGTACCTAGTTGGGTGGTGGTATGTTGTCGCATGAAGAAACGTCTTTGGATTGTTATTAGTATGGACGATTTATTCAACGCGGAACTGCTATCAATATGGATTTTTAATTTAACATTCCGTTTGCATAAAATTGTAATATAAATCCAAATCATGACACAAGCTCTACCCACGTAAATCATTCGTGGAACTAATCGTGATAAATAATAAACATAAAATGATAGCTTGCAGGTAATTCTTAGATGCTATAGGTAGTAAGGTAGGTACAGTTTATTAGGTGAAATTTATTCAATATGGTTTTGTTAAACTATTGGCTTAGTATTAAGTAAAAAAAAAACTAATGGTATAACAGTTTCAAATGGGATGCCAAAATGCTATTTTTTAGGGTTCCGTACCCAAAGGGTAAAACGGGACCCCATTACTAAGACTCTGCTGTCCGTCTGTAGCCAGGCTGTATCTCATGAACCGTGATAGTTAGACAGAAATTTTCACAGATGATGTATTTCTATTGTCGCTATAACAGCAAATAAAAAACAGAATAAAATAAATATTTAAGGGGGCTCCCACATAACAAACGTGATTTTTTTGCCGTTTTTATAGTTAATGGTACGGAACCCTTCGTGCGCGAGTCCGACTCGCACTTGGCCGGTTTTTTTTAGTTTTCGTCTCTCCAATAGTATATCTAAATATTTATACTTATTTCTTAAGGTCCACCATCAGAAAAGCAAAATACAAGGCAAAATAACAAACTTGATAGTACCTATAACAAATTCTTGCCCTACTGATATTATTACACGCGAAAGTGAGTTTTTTTCTAATACTTTTCATTATAAAATACACGGTTAGTTGGAAAGAATTATATAAAATCGAAAAGGTATAATTGTACCTACTCATCATTATGAACATCTGTACACACATCAACATCCCTGAAACCGCGAAAAAATATCAGATAACACAATATAATAACATTTAGTCGAGTAATATTGAATTATTTGTATGGAACAGCTGATATTTTTTCGCGATTTCAGGGTTGTCCCATAAAAAAACAAATAAAAGTATAGTATAAATTCTTCATAATGATAAGTAAGGGTTATTGTACTCGTACAATAACCCCCCCTTAAGCTATGTAATTATTAGCCTTTTCGACTAACTTTGTGTAAGAATATACTCGTATAATACAATATAATACGCGGAATAAATATTACAACATATAATATAATATGCGGGCACACGCCAGCTCATAATAAATATGTAGATTGTAGGTAACCTCAGTCAGCGTCTTATTCATGGACCATGAAAATTAAAATATTCTTTATAATATAAGATTATCTAAAGCTAATCTGTGAATATAACCTAGACAAAGGACATTATCGAAACTAACATAACATTTAAACAGCATTACCAAACCTGTTTTAGACTTCGTAAATAGATTAAGGTATCAAAAATAAACCTATTATTAATGGAAATAATGATAGAAATAATAACCAAGGAACCGGAATTTTAATCGAAACGATAATTTGATTGACGTGCTATAAAAAGTTTAGTGTTTAACAAAACGAGGAAGTTAACAAAAATATTGATATGCGAATAAAGTGATGAACACACATGACCTCTAGAGAAGAACTTTGTGTTTCTTTCAGAACATATACCTACCATCTACAAAATCGAAAGAATTTAAATTACTTGTTTTTAATTAAATTAAATTATTTAAGTAAATTTAAAGGAATGCGAATTAGTAGAAGTTTAAGCGCTGTTCTTAAATGTATATATGGCTCATTTTAAACAATAATTTAATTTTCAAAGAAAAAAAATACTACGACAATAAGATATTATCAAAAGAATTTGTTTACCGACCTACAAATTCATTTCTTATAAGTTTTGGACTACAATCCCTTAATGTTTCTTTTCCCCGCTGGAGATCTTATTTAGATTATTTTAATTTTGACTTTATATATCTACATGAAAGGATTAAGAAAAGCATTATAATTTGAATTGAAATACTCACGTAACTGTTTAAATAAGCCGCCATTGATAACACAGAAGAAAACAAACGTCGTTAAAAATTTATACATTTTCCACTGCAGGATATATTTGACGCAAAGTTTAAATTAGTGCGTCCGGCTAGGTCTCACAGGCCACTATTGCGGGGCCGTAGATCAAAGATATTATATACCTCGCTCAAAGAAGCAACACCGGCTGCGAAAATCAAGGTGACCAGACTTAGAACACACTATAAAATACATACGGATAAAAATATAACGTGCTGCCAAGAAAAAAAGAAAAAAGAAAAAAACGAAACTAAAATCTTGATGTAGGATCTATTCAAGTGTATTCATATCAGGTCCAAATATTATTGAGATAGTTACGCAAGAAATCCATTTTAGGTTTAATTAATAACGGTATATGAACTTATTCTAATTTTTGTTTTAATAAACAAACTAATAACAATACCATTTGTATATCGGAACAAAAATTCCGCCATTGCGATGCAGCTGTCGATTTGATGTCGAAACATCATCTTTTATTTTAATGGTTTTATAATTTAGGAATTTCGAACCCTTGTATTCGCATTGAATTGCATTATTCTCGCAGATCTTACCACAACATTGTACTGATAAATATTGTCAAGATCTATTATTTATTTGAAAAGAGTTTCCATGGAGTTTCTTGCCGGTTCTTCTCCATAGGATCTACTATTTGGAACCGTGCACCTAGAGTCTCGACATTTCATAAGTGCCTGTATCTGGTTTACATGAAATAAAGATCTATTCTATTTTTATTCTTAGCGGTCCAGAACCATGTACTGAATCCATTGTAACAGTTTTCGTTATGATGTAACTTACACCCGCCCTGTATAAAAGGGACAATATGATAGTTCAATTTACAAATCGTTTTAACGTCAGTTTATATATGGGTATTCTTTATCAGTAGCAGAATTCACTAAAAAAAAGTAATAAGGAGCTTATTAGGTTATGTATACTTATTCGATATATCATCGAGTTTTTTTTTATTATCTATAAACTTGAATGCGTTTGGCAGCACCTCATCTAATGGTAAGTGACGATGCTGCCGAGAATGGATCACGCAAGCTCAAATAATGCCTATTCAATCTCGTCTGAGTCTAGTGTTACAGTCACAGTACAGCAGCGTCATGGTTCCTTATTGGAACATAACCATAAAGGAAAAAAAATTGTTTGCCCTTGCCTGCACCACGGTAATATTTAGATAATATTACCGTGCCTGCACTCTGTGGGTTATTCGAGAAAGTATTGATACAAAAAAAAAGGGAGAAGTTTCAAAAAATGGGATCAAAATACACAATTACGACAAAAAGATACTCCAGGTGCAAAGGCTTTGTACCCTAAGACCAGCCACAGATTTCTGTGACTTTCCTCTCCATCAGCATCATTGAATACAAGTACCTTAGACGACTTTTCATAATTCGAAACATTTTTTTTATACAAAATTATGAAAATATTGTGTAGGTACTCTTGATTTCGGAGCGGGGAAATCAATTTTTAAAAACTAATTAAGGAATAGAAATTAAACTATGAGTATGTCCATGCCGATTTAGAGGCGATTTAATACTGTCTTAAAATGTTAACACGGGCAGGCTCATCCGGTGGGATACAATCGGCTGAGTCTTCATTAAAAACAATTCTTATAATACTAAGCTGACAATTCTTATAATGCTAGGCATGCAGAAAGGATAACCTACGCTTAATCTAAGGCAGAGGGGTGAGGGGTATCCATAACTAGGTATTTTTCATATTCTAACTGACACAGCCAAACAATGAAATGAATTAATGTAAAAGTGGATCCGTTGTTCATTCTATACGTTAGTTTTAGTACCTGCTATTAGCTATTCTGCGGTTTGCTACGTAAACTTTACACAGGAAAAACACATTTTTTGCTAACCTGTTTAGTTTTGATAAAAGTCGTAGAACAAACGTTATAAAGGATACGAAGTTAGTAAGTACTACGAGGGTTTCAGTATTTCTTCAATTACCCTGTATGTATATCCTATAAATGCCTTTAATATTATCATGTGAACTAAATACCTAGTGGCTAATGTCATCGTGTCGTATGTGGCTTTTGGTATTATTGTGTCCAAATTGTTAAATAAAACTTAAAAGTTTAATAATACCTAGACTTGCCTATTTTGAAAAAAATAACTAACAATAGTTATGGTATTAAACAATCATGTCTTCCTGCTCAGCTTAAATTATTAAAATCACTTCGATCTTCTCAGTCGATATCCCCGGAAGTTCCATTAGATTGCCATTTTAGTTAAAGTATTTATAAAACTGTAGTTTTTTTTTTTAACCGTATTCGTGAAACCTGCACAAATGTGATCATGATAAAATATATCCACTGATATACCTACCTACCAATGAAACCTGAATCATTAGGTAACATCTACAATCTATCTATCTAAAATCTATCTAAAATAAAAACATGTAAACGGCAAACTGTAATAATCTTCTTATCCATTTTTTATGATGAATTACTAACTTATTAAATATAATTACGCAAATCAATAATCATGAGCCTTTTTTATGTTTGACGCGCTACCGTAAATACGAGGGCGGTTTGATAAATCCATGACTTTGGAAAGAAGAAATACTTTTTTTCGGTTTTTATATTTTTATTTAGCTACATAATCTCCTTTCAATTATGTACACTTAGTCCAACGACGTTCCAATGTCTTTATCCCATCAAAAAAAAAAATTTCGCAAACCGTGAAAAATAGACCTTAGTTTCAGCTATGATCTTCTCTTTTGATGAAAATCTTTGCCTGCCAAGCCATTTCTTCATGTTTGGAAAGAGGAATAAGTCACAGGGGGCTAAATCTGGCTAATACGGAGGGTGTGGCAGTAATTCGTACCGTAATTCGACAAGTTTTGATGTCGCGATTGCAGACGAGTGGACCGGAGCAGTATCCTGATGAAACATATTTTTTTTCTTTGCTAGATGCGGTCTTTTCTTCACCAACTCTTCATTGAATCTGTCTAACAATGCTGCATAGTAAGCTCCGTTTATTGCCTTCCCTTTTACCAACAAATTTATATAAATTACCCCTTGGCTATCCCAAAAAACTGTGGCCATCACTTTACTAGCCGAAAAAACTGATTTTGCCTACTTTGGGGCAAGTCCTCGGTAGAAGTGTCTGCTTTGACTGTTGTTTAGTCTCTGGCGTATGATGGTAGATCTACGTTTCGTTAACGGTTACGTACCGATGCAAAAATTCATTCGGATTGCGGTTATACATGGCTAAGCATCCCTCAGAAGTTGTTACGCGATTTCGTTTTTGGTCGACTGACAGTAAACGCGGCACCTATCTTGCAGAAAGCTTTTTCATGCCCAAAATATCGTGCAAAATATCAAAAACTCATTCAGTCAAGATGTGCACAGCATCAGCTATCTCATCTATCTTCATACGATGGTCTTCCAAAACAATATCGTGGATTTTATGATCCATACCCTGAGTGGTGATCTCAATCGGCCTTCCTGGGAGCTCGACGTCATTGGTGGTATTACGTCCACGACGAAATTCAGTGAACCACTTAGGTACCATTCCATGGGACAGCACAGAATCCCCCTAATATGTTTTCAATTTGATTTCGGTCTGCTTAATGGTTTTACCACGTAAAAAATAATGTTTAATTAACACTCGAAACACGGTTTTCTCCATTTTCAAAGAATGCTTAGAAGTCGCCTAACTTTTTTGTTTATAAAAACTTTATTTTTGCGCTAAATTTGAAAATCGAACAGCTGTAACTTCGTACAGAGTTACTAATTACGAAATAAAAATAAATTTTGAATAAAGTTTTTATTTGGCCTTAAAGTCATGGATTTATCAAACCGCCCTAGTATGTACAATGTTTTCAATAATAATTGATAAGTTCTTACATTATTATCTAATTTGCTTCATTTTTTAAATTTTATTCTAGCGCTTTTTTTCTAAAACGACATCTAGCGCTTCCTTTAAGTAAACTCAGCGCGCTTTCCTTACAGACTCTTGGCAACACTGCTCGTACTCGTGGTGCCAGTCCTTTGACTTCCGAACGAAAAAAGAGCGGCAGCGGCTGCAGAAGCATGACAAGTGACGTGTTTACATACTCACGCTTCCCATTTCCCTGCCGCCTGTCATGGGAGTGAGCTGAATGTAAATGTGTAAATTAGATCCTTTGCACACGACCACATTTTCGCGCACAGTTGACGTGCGCGTGCGACAAACGCAGCCCGCAACTATTTACCTTGAACATGGCGTCTCGTGTGCATAAGCTTTTATTTATCTTACGACTTTCACTGAAAGATACTCAGAGGCCCATTTTATGTCTGAGACTATTCTAGAAACAGGTAAAGACAGATATACATTCTGCATCACACTTGAGAAATCACCAATGTTTGGATACCTACATCGTATTCATAGAAAACAATTATTTTGTACAAAAAATCATACAAAAACCTCCGGCGGAATCCTAAGTGTGTAATAAAGTGGTTTTTGTTTTAGCTATTTATATGAAATGACGCATCTGTGTACACGGAGGGTGTCAGTAGTCATGGAGTCCCAATGATGGCCTTGACTTTACCAAAGAAATGTGTCTTCATCAACGTCACATATGTAATAATAGAGCTATATAAAACATGTTTATATCCCTGTGGCTATTACCTAACATATAATAATAAATGATGAATGACATTGCGCATTTTTTAAAAGCCTTGTAGATATATAATACGTCTCAAGCTGGCTAAACATGTAGGTAACAAACATAATGTTTTAGTCGAATGGTTGCTTGAAGTTAAAAAAAAACGAAATGCTGGAACACATAGTAGAAGTGAAACTTCAACGGATATATCGTCCACGCGGCCGTAACGCTTTTTCGTGACAGAAAAATCCTAATAAAATAAAGTCTATATAGAAGTTTCACTTCAAAAATCTAAAATTATTTTTAACAATTCACTAGGTATATAATTATAAATAAATCGCGCAATTACCGAGCGTTAATGCTAATGTTATAATAATAGCAGAGCGAGTAGAACTATGAAAAATATTGCTTATTAATGTAAAAAATGCTTCACCCGAAAAAAACAATGCCACCGTGCCATCCATTAATTACATAGGTAGGCGTATTTATTACATAAAAAAACGTTCACATATACACGGACATCCCAAGTGCTTTTATTTAAAGTAAAAAAAAACGCTCTGGTCATGGGGTCCCAATGCGTGTCTCCTTTTTAGAGACATTTGAAAACGGTTGGTCGACGCTACGCGTGACCCGAGGCCTAACCTATTCTTTAGTCAAAGAATAAGCATTGGCATTCAACGTGGCAATCTCGTTAAATCTGCAAACTGATATTAACATTCAGGTTACTGTATTGTAATTTGTAGCCATTTAAAAGACATAGAATATATAAAGTGGTGCAGCGGCGGCTTCGGCAGAAAGTGCCATGCGGGGCAAATATGCGATTCTCGGCGAGGGTTTCATGTTTGTACCGTTTAGCGTTGAGACCATGAGTCCGTGGGGAACAGAGGCGCGACAATTCTTTAAAGAACTTTCGTCGTGCCTCATCGAAGCCACAGCGGACAGGAGAGCTAGCATCTACCTCGGCCAACGAATTGGTTTAGCGATCCAAGGAGGTAACGCTGCCAGCCTCCTAGGCACTATGCCCCGCAGCGGTGCTCTGGAAGAGGTTTTTTATTTGTAGATATAGGTTTAGATACTTACCTAATATTTTATTATATTTGTTTAGTTATTAATTTAAGTTTTTGTAGTTTTAATAAATGGAGAACAAAGTAAAAAGGCACCACATATTTCATAAAATAAATCCCTTCCAGCAGACCTGCGAGAGGACAATCCACTTCAACTTCCTTATTGTTTGCATTAGTTTATGAATAATTTAATGCGATGCATTTACTACTTATAATTTTATAATGCAACTCTACATTATATTTCCATTAAATTAATGTCACTTCAATATAATAAACATGACATTATATTTTTATGTAGGTACTTTGTAACACCTATGTTGTATTTTCTGCTAAAATCTTAATGTCTCTGTATACAATGTGTATCATAAAAGCGTGGTCATATTTAAGGGTGTGGATCAGATCATCAAACTGAACAACTTTCTCTACAGGACCAACATCGAAATCGCGAAAAATTATCAGCTGTCCCATACAAAACTTCAATACCTACTCGACCTAAATTTATGGGGCAGCTGATATTGTTTTCGCGATTACGATGTTGGTCCATAGAGAAAGTTGTTCGATTTGATGGCCTGTACCTCTTAGTAATAGTTAGTATTCTTTGCCTCTACCATGAGTTTCCCGTGCCGTCTAACGTTCACGTTCACATGCAATATTTGTATGGGAAAATTTTCAGCGCCTCTAGCGGTATAAATAGTGAACTAAATTCACTATACAAATATTGCATGTGAACGTGAACGTTAGACGGCACGGAAAACTCATGGTAGAGGTACTGATATGACCATGCATTTCTAATACACGTTGCATAATATATAACATTGTTTCAATTAAACATCATCATCATTCATTCATCATCGTCATCAAAATCATCATTCATTCATTGTTAAAATCCATACATTATGCATATAAATGCTTAGTAAAGTATATTCTAAAGAATCTATATTCTAATTTGGTAAGTCGTTAGTAAATTTACTTCGGCCACTAATCTGCCTTTTTAAACAGCCCACAGAGCACTGCCTAGCTTCGTTCTAGAAAGACCTGATTTATAAACAGAAATACGTAAGTTAAGTATTTTATAAAAAAAATACACTTAGAATTCTGCCAATTCATCACTTCCTTGACAAGTAAACTAATTAGAATAATAATTACAACGTATTATTACTATGTACCCAAATTATAATTGTTCGATCTGCGCTAACAATGGCAAATAACTTCCTTAATCTTATAAAACTTCCTAAAGAACAGGATTTGAAACGGATAATATAACATAATTTAATTGATTTGCGATGAGTTTCAGCCTCAGAACTCAGTCCATTGTACGTAGACCTCTCCCAAGAAAGGGGAGTAATGCCGACAGAGTTCTGTTATACTGGTACTACGAGCATAGGGAAAAACTAGTTTCATGCTGTGGTTTCACGATATAATTGAGCTTGTAAGTTGAACAAGTTTGAGTTGTTTAAATTACAGACAACTGATTAAAAAAAAATGATAAGTGTCTGATTGTCTCTCAAACAACTCATCATCATCTCATCTTCAACTCATCTTCTGTCCTGCTCATTGTACCCCAACATCAGTATCCTGAGCGACATCTGTTCTGCCACTAACAACGCCGTAGAGGTTGCAAATTCTGGGCCCACGAATTCTAAGGTCGTGCCATCGACACGAAGTAGAAGAAGATTTACAATAGAATAGAATAGAAAAGATTTTACTTCAAATAAACTAAATATTAGGCACTTTTGTTTGGTCCTGTGGTAAAAGTTGTTCATAATAAAGAAACCAATAACGGGACCGGGACTAGAAAGGTAGGACTTTGTACAAACTTGGAGAAAGAGAATTAGTTTCGGGGTTTAATATTGAATATAAAGACGGAGATTCGTTTTAATTTTTTTAGCTGAATATTCAAGAATTTTATTTATTAAAATATGTATATACGCAGGTGTACTTAGGTACGTACGTCTTTTTTATCAAAATACATATTTATTATTATGGTACAATGAATAATTATGTATTTTGATAAAAAAAACAACCAAACTAATTGTTGCATTGTGCTCACATAACATCCATTACAATTGGAACTAATAGTTTACATAATAAAAACTATTAGAACTGTAAGTAAAAAAATAAATTATGCTCATCAATCAAAATTATATCGTCGTACCAAGACGGTGTGTGAAAAAGGTTAAATTCAAAATTACTTGATAAAAATAGCAAGAAATAACCTTACAGGAAAACAATAACTGTAGGGTTCCTTCTGTTCTATTTTAGGTTTCCCTTTTTCCTCTTCTTTTGCCAGTGCCTCTAAATCATCTATCTCATAGGCTCACGAGGACGAATTGCAGGAGGAGGCGTGTCAAGTGAGATAGATGATTTAGAGGCACTGGCAAAAGAAGAGAAAAAAGGGAAACCTAAAATTGAACAGAAGGAACCCTACAAGTGGCGCCCAATGTGGGCGCCACTCCTTTATTCGGCATCCAATAAAAATAAAACAATACTTATACCTCATAGCATGTGCAGAAATAATTAACGCCTTGCATAATTATTGTCGACATTTAAAAACAAAGTATAGGTACCTACAGTTATTTATTAAATCTATGAGCCAATTTTTTTTAGGTCTCTACCTGGATTCTATTAACAAACTTGCAAATATTTTAGCACTGCAATGTTACATACTTATTTCCTGCCAAAGAGTGCTTCCAATACATGTTATCAGAAACCTCATTCTAGTAATATTAATAAAATATTCTTGGCCTTTCTAGAATATATCCGCTAAGCTTAATACTGCATCTCCGTATAAACAAGGATACTATGTTAATTAATATTTTGTTTCGTATATTTAAAAACCTGTTTGACATTCATTGCAGCGTCATAGAATTATTTTGTTTGTTTCTTTTTTGTTTCTCATTATATTCATATTATTACGTAACACTATAATATGATCGCAGGAGTCTTAGAAATCGCAAAGCCCCAAAAATCACCCTACAACGCCCATCTTCTTCTTCTTAGAGTGCCTCTCCGACTAGCGAAGGTTGGCAGTCAGCTCTGCATATTTCTTTCTGTCTCTTGCGAGGCGAAACAGTTGTGCAGCACTCGAGACTCCAGTCCACTCCCGAAGGTTCCTCAGCCACGACTTCTTCCTGCGACCAACGTGTCTCTTGCCGGCTACTTTGCCCATCATAATAAGTTGCAGAAGGCCGTATCTATCGTGTCTAAATACGTGCCAACAACGCCCATATAATATGTTTTTAGTTGTAGAAGTAGTTGTTGTAGTTAGTTGTCTGAACTTTAAAAAAATAATAAGAAGTGACCATGACTGGACCCTGACTTTGCATCGACGTTTTCGGAAGAGGTCATTTAGCTGGACAACGTCAGAGCCAGTTAGAACTTGTTGTGTTACCTTATTTATTTACATATTTTATTATTATTAATTAATATTATTTATCTCTTAATATCCTTACTACATGTTTATTTAATTATCTACGTCTGTGTCACTGCAGGAATGCTAATTCAAAATCAGCGCTGTGTGTCCCACGCCTAGCACATGCTGAATAAGTTACGTTTTCTGTATGGGTATGCTCGACAGCACATTTACTTAGGTATAATTTATATCAACGTAAACTTTTTTTTTTTTTTTTAATTTATAGTGACTTGTACAGTTGTGCTGTCCCAAATAGAATAAAATTATTTTCCTTTTTTCTTCTCAAGTTTTGAAAACTACCAAGTGTCTGAATAAAATCATCGATTTATCTGCCCCTTGCTGTCATAGATAATTTCAATGTAAATCCAATTCCACTGCAGACCCGAAGGTGACGAGGGATAGTCCTACCGTGATGTGCGTTTTATTGGGCGTGGCACCGCTGTGGGCTTCGACCACAGGCGAAGAATAGTCCATGAGGATAATGTATTCACCACATAAAACAAACAAAAAACTCAGTTTCATTTTTTTTTTTTTATATATTAAACCTAGAACTCGTTTTACTAGTCTGACCTCGATTTACGAGTCTAGTTTATTTATTCCATTTATATAATATAAAGGACACTAATATTTTGCACTGCACTAGCAGACGCTCCGTGTAAAATAATGATATTCAGCCGCCTCGGTTAGATAGGGAGCCGACCCTAACATAATTGGGAAAAGGCTAGGCAGATGATGGTGATGATGAATAATTGGGGTGTGGACGGAAAACCCCGTCATGAACCTTGCTGACTGCCTAAGGTCATACCCCACGACAAAAAAAAGAACTACGAGGAATATGACCTAACAAATTGGACATAAGAGAGGTGACACCACGTAATAAAAAAAAAAACTTTTTTTTTTCTTTTCGTTTTGGCAATTGAGTCGCTGTCGTCGACTATTCTGCCAGCGTCAAAAAAAAACAATAGTGCCACAAAGTTATCTGACCCGGTGACCAAAATAAGAACTAACGTCGCTACAGAACAAAAATGATTTCAAAATGTATTTTTTGTACAGAGATGATACTGGTAAATGCGACGGCAGTGACGCCATTATCATTATTTTTATTTTACCATTATTTTCTAATAAATGTGATGTGTTTTAATTGTAATTGTGCCAATAAACGCAATTTTCTTTCTTTCTTTTTCTATTGAAACAGAAAGAAAGAAACTATTTGTTTAGTTTAGTTTTATTAAAGTGCGCAACAAAATCAACACCAATACCAAAGTCTAGTCTGCCTTCTACCACGAACCAAAACAAAAACAGTTCTAACACAGTTACATAACAATTTTTTTCTTATAAAAACGTAACCGCCAAAAGACATTCAGGTTATCTCGCGAGTGGATTATTTTCTACACAAAAACAGTACGTAGTCGGTTTTTGTACAACGCATTGAAAAACTTCGCGTGTTAAATATTAATAATAATTAAGTACGTTGGATCGTAAGACTTAGGATATTTTCGCTTCCCTTGTCTATGCGTTGGATAATCAGATTATCTATACAAATAAATAAAATTGAAGTGTTTATTTGTAATGTCAAAATAACAGCTTTTTACTAATGCTATGACTAAAAAAATCTGCTGTTCCATGCATTTAGTGTAATTATTTGAAGTCAAAGTCAAAGTCAAAGATTTTTATTTCTACTGGCCTTTGCAGGCACTTTCAAAACGTCGTGATTCTAGATGCACGGTTCCAATTGGGTTGATCCTGGAGAAGATACCAGCAAGAAACTCCATTGGTATGGAAGAACTAACTTTTTTCCGCGATTTCAATATTGGTCTTATAGTTTAAGTTGATCACAATGATGAGTACAATAATCTGGGTGTCTGTGCATGTGAGATGTAAGATTGTAAACTGTAGTATACTTAATCACGATACAGGAGAGAACGTGACAATAGGTGTGGCGCACAGTTTTAAAAAATATGTCTGTGTAAGAATATACACAAACTTCTTATGTGATTCAACAGATCCTCTATGTTATATGTTTAATGTAAAGTTATATGTATATTTTTTATGAGAGTATGTACATACCCACCAATTCACAATAAAAACAGCTACAGACTCGTACAATCTTTCATTAGA
Organism: Allophyes oxyacanthae; assembly: GCA_932294325.1. Classification (NCBI taxonomy): domain Eukaryota; kingdom Metazoa; phylum Arthropoda; class Insecta; order Lepidoptera; family Noctuidae; genus Allophyes; species Allophyes oxyacanthae. The sequence goes on from OW028611.1 coordinate 5,512,503, forward strand.
GATCACCTGTGAAAAAAATATACCTAGGCAAGAACAAACCGGCTCTCACAATTTTATTAATATTCATACCTCGCAAATAAGGGGATATAATTTAGATAACTTTGTTGTTTGCGGTTTGTAATAAAATGTATAAATTGAAGCTTTAACTATGCCTGCTACATAAAATATAACGACAGCGACCCAAACGACTTTGCCAGGTTCGATTACGTCAAACATTCTAAATTATAGAAAAAACCACATGTATATTAGGTATTTATAATCCTGGTTATTATCTTACCCTTTAAATAGCGTAAGCTGACAATTAACTCATTTCTATTCAAATCAGAGAATAAATTTTATTGAAAGCTAGTTTAATCGGGTATCATCTTAGCATGCTTCATGAAAATCTATTCCCGCGCCGTTCAAAAGTTACAGCTCTTTTTACCCGACTGCGCGACGCAAAGGAGGGTAATGTGTTTATCAGCCTTTGTATGTTTGTTCCTTTGTAGCACTCTAGAGACCAAACGCGTGGGCCGATTTTGATGATTCTTATATACGTCTATCGATTCGTCTTAATCTTGCGAGTGTCACTAAATTCAATATGGCGACAACAAGACGCCATATTGTGAAAAAGAAAAAAATTAAGTCACCGAACTATGTTAAGTGGGATTGAAGAGACGATTTCATAAATATATATATCATAATACACTAGAATAACTCAACATTAATAAAACGAAAAAGTTTAAATAAAACAAATTAAACAAACAAAAAACCCGACTGCAAAAAAACGAACTCAAAAGATGGAAACAAGATGAAAAGAAAACCGAGTAACATTTATTAAAAATTATAAAATGCAATCGCAGGTATATTTTACGGCTTTCGTTGACATCCTAGATGTCTCCGACTGCATGTTATAATTTTTAATAATTGTTACTCGGTTTTCTTTTCATCTTGTTTCCATCTTATGAGTTCGTGTTTTTGCAGTCAGGTTTTTTGTTACTTTTAATTAATTCTAGTTGGAGTCGGGGGTTTTTGACGGTTAGGTTATATATTAATTACCTGTGGCTTCGCTAACACGATAAGAATCAACAGAATCTGCCGTTGTTTTCCTTAGTACAACTATGTCCTTATTACTAACTCCTTCCTGTTGCCTCGATTTGGGCACACTAGCGAACTTATCGTGTCCAAAAGCATAATAGTGTCATTAGGAAGCGAAGGTTGATGAAAATAAAGAACGAGATTTATTATCTTAATCTTTGGTGTAACCCGTTACGGAAAATTTTCTATAGAAGTATAGACTAGTACAAAGATGTTTGAACAACTTCCGTATGTGTTTCTTTTAAGCCCTTTATAACGTTTATAGGTAAGTCGGAAAGGGAGTATAAACCCGGAAGACGTTAATTTGTTCTCATAATTAAGATCAAAATATTAAAAAATCAGCCCATTACTGTCCCACTGCTGGGCACGGGCCTCTTCTCAGACTGAGAAGAGTTAGGCCTTAGTCCATTATGCTGGCCTAGTGCGGGATGGCGGACACACACTATCGAGGACTTTATGAGGCCCTCTCAGATGTGCAGGTTTCCTTATGATGTTTTCCTTCACCGTTAATGCAAGCGATAATCAAATTGCGATCCGCCATCGAGATATAAGTACTACGTACTAGAGAAGACACCGTAAATTCCTACTTTGTCTCGTTCAACTGCGGCGATCGCGCCGCACTTTGTCGAAGAAAACGCGTAAGTGCCGTGATTTACATGGCGCTTAAGACCTTTTTGCCGAGAATAAATACACTTCCGCAGCAAATCTAGCGCTGTGGTCAATTAGTTACGGTTTAGACGAATTGTTATTATTTTAGCGCTACAGCGAACTAAAGATTCAAATTACGAAGAATAGGAATTATCCTATTCTAGAGAAGCTACGTCAAATAACTTATAACTGAATTATCAGTTATAAGTTATTTGACGTAGCTTCTCTAGTACGTAGTACTTATATCTCGATGCGATCCGCACATAAATTAACAACAAAACAAAAACACTACAAAATAGTTCTACGGAAAAAAACAGATTGTAAAAAATTAAAATCCGCGGTGTGCAGTAATGCGGTACATCGTGCATATACCTACAAGGTCCTAAAGGTACCTTTCTAGTCTCGATCCCTTTAATGGGTTATTGTACTCATCATTATGAACAACTTTTACGATGAGACCAAAAAAGAAATCGCGAAGAAAAATCTGCTGTTCCGTACATTTAATTAATTACATTACCTTTATGTTCAACGGAATTATTCTCAGAAAAGATAAAACTAGTTAACAAGACACCCATTGTAGATACGCAGATTTTAAACTTGTTTAGAATAAAAAAATAAAAAACATTTGTTCAGTGTAGGACATCAGCACAATAAAAAATTAAAAGGACAAAAATAAACAAGATTAACAAAGAAAAGGAGGGTAAGGGAGGAGGGGAGGAGGAGGTAGGGGGGGAGGACGGAGGGGGGGGGAGGACGGAGGGGGGGAGGACGGAGGGGGGGGGGAGGACGGAGGGGGGGGAGGGTTACAAGTCAAAAGTAGACAATGTAAAAAAAAATATTCTGTTTAAAGTTTTCCGATAAACATTTTGTCGTGATTTTGTCCTCAGTCCTTCTACCGGTGCTCAAAGAACACTAGAGAAATAAGTCTTGGAAACACACTTGACCTACATCAAACATCTATAAGGATCTCAAAAGGACTTATATTAATTATGGTTCCATTCAATATGAATCGAAATCCTTCAAGCTTCATAAATGATAGACAGGAAAATTATTTCTTAGGTCAAGACGAACGTATATTTACATTGATCGATATAAAATTGTAATGTTTATGGCATAAACTTATTATTAGGTACTAGAATAATAAGTTTATGGTAATGACTCATGGGAATGTCAATTTTTATTCAAAATTTTATATGTCTATCACAGCCTTTTCTGCCAATATTACATGAACAGGAAAAGTATATTGTGATAGATTTATTTATTTATTTATTAACAGATATCTTATTGCTAACAGACAGGTCCTTACGCAATTATATTACATTAAAGGTAATAATTAAATTATAAAATTATATAGGTAATGTTATAATCCTTAATAAGAATAAGATTGTGATGAGTGCTAAAAAAAAGCTCGGATAGCACGTTAAGCAGTTGATTCCGGTGGTCATACGTATACCTATGACAGTCGTTACGAGAGTAAGCAGGCCAAAAAGTCTGACAACCGGTCTAACCTTAAGGTATCAGTGTATCCCACTAATTGGGTGGCGAAGGTCTGATTGCAGTTACTCCGTGTAAAATAGGTACTGGTGTTCAGCCACATCTGGTTAGACTGTGAGCTAACCCCAACATAGTTCGGAAAAGACTTAGGCAAATGATGATAATTTGCTACGGATAAGTGAATTTGGCCCTAAACAGTAAAGTTTTGGATGGGATACAAAGTGCACTATCAATTACGTACCTTTATCGCCTCATACAAAACTGAATGAAGTGAATATAGTTATGGATAAAGGAGAATTTTAGGTTCTGCTATTTAAACCATAAAGACGACTTTCATCAAGTGTATGTGCTACTTAAAGAAAAGGTGACTCATTTCGTGAAAACCTCAGGCTTTTCGGAATCATGTGCAGATTAGAATTAGATTATCACTTCTGATAACGGTGAAGGAAAACATCGTGAGGAAACCTGCACATCTGAGACGGCCTCATAAAGTTCTCGATGGTGTGGGTAGTCCGCCAACCCGCACTAGGCCAGCGTAGTGGACTAAGGCCTAATCCTTCTCATTCTGAAAAGAGGCCCGTGCCTAGCAGTGGGAAAGTAATGAGCTGAATTTATTTTATTTTATTTATTTATAAATAGGTATATAGGATTTTCGTCTCAAGTTCTTAAACGTTTTCTCGTCAAGGAATATAATTATTATTACATTAAGTGGCCGCAAATTGTATTTAATATTGTTTATCAATACGACTACATACTTTTTCCTGTTATGGTGGAACTAATTTGCATGGTTGCTATTCAATTATTATATCGTAACCTGATTCATGAACCAAGACTAATGATTTAGGTAATTAAGTGAGATTAAAAATGGAACTCATAATAATTATTTGTAAGTAGGTAAGTATGGTATCTGTTCAGAATCTATTATTAAGTTACTAATCCATACTCACAATATCTCTAATCCATAGCAAAAATTACTAGGACGACTAGGTACTTGATATCATCGATGTCTATAGATACGCTCTGTCATACAAAGGGAAGCTAAAAAAATGAGACGTATTTTTTGAAGACGTCAAATTGTTCGAAGTGTTCGAATTATATTTAAATAAAACAGCGATACATGCACTAATGGAATAGCTACTGTTATTATATATTTTTTATTCAATACACAAATTAATAATTATGTTTGTAAACGACATTTGACTGGTGATCAACCAGTTCTCCGTACTCCATTTTTCTGAAAATGGAGTACCTGACACGTCTCACTTTTTGAGTTCACTAAGCATATCTATAGACATCGATGCTTGATATAGCCTATAGCAAACGCACGAGCGGGCGGGCGCGGGCGAGATGCTGTCAAGACAAAATGTAAGGCGCTCTACGGAACGAAATACAACAAGTCCCGCGCCGCGCGCGCCTATAGAGCGCCATAGGGACTTGAAATAGCTGTTACGCTTGCCTTTTTAATACGTTTTTGCTATTTATCATTCATTTGTATTTTTATTTTTGTTTTACATGTTTTTATTCTTTTATTTTTCTGTACGTTGTTGTTTTGTTTTTCTGTGTTATCTTTAAAATCGTTTTTGTGCTGTGTCTAATAAATACTTTTTTTTTCTTTCTTATTAGTATTTCATAACTAATAACGACGATTTTTCGAAAAACAATTATAAAATATAAAAAAATGTCGCTTAGAATAAATAGCCTTTCAATCATCGAAAAATGACAATTTACCTAAAAGTGTCGATATACAAAAATAACTATTTTTACAAATAGCCTTTCGACCATCGATTTGAATTCGAATGGAGCTTTTATATTTAGTTACTATTTTAGGTCGCCTTCTAATAGAGTAAAGGAGCTATGCATCTCTACGCATCTGTGCCTGCAAGCGAGCTTTTGGATTTTTGAAAGAGCCATCAATTCATCAAGGTACAAAATGTTCAACCGAAAAAATCAAATACTTATTAATTATTCATGTTGAATTTACTTCCTCCCTGACTGATGGAAAAAAAACTCCTAGATTTCTTTCATGTAAAGCGGAAGTATTCTGCTGGGCCAATGTTTATTTGTTATTGAAGGTAATCCGGTTGTCACGTCAGCCACTTTGACGTATTTTTAATCTAGCTATCAAATAAATGCTAAGATCATAAAAACCTAAGAACGAGTCATGTATCCGCTTACAGAGTCCAATAAATTATGATATTGCAACAAGTATTTAGTTTATAGTAAGTACCTATTTAGTTTATTTAGTTGTATTTCAATAAGTAAATATTGTAGGTATGAATATACACTATAATATACGTTTTATATTTTTAAAGAAATAAACTGACGAGCTCTTTTCCATTTTGTTACGATTACAACGACATCTATATTACATTATACACATTAAATCATAGTTAAATCACAAACCACGGATCAAGAACACTAAAGATCAACCATCGTCCTTTGTTTTTTATGTTACCAACAGATGGCGTTGAGTTCAAATATGAATTCTATTAAGGGATTTAAAAATAATAGATAATTTCAAGGGGTGCTAAGAGCCTACTATGGCCAATTGAAGGTTTAGTTGCCTATAAATAGCCCTTAATACTTTATCACTGTAATCAAATAGAATTTAGATGTATTGGAAACTTTAACTCATGTAGGTACCTACACTACTTAGTATTTTAGAAGAGAAACTAATATACGATATCACAAGACAATAAAAAGAACAACAGACTGAGGTGAATCATCCTATAAGACGGACAATGTTTGTACGTAGAGAGCAGTCCTTGACTAGCTTAGAGAAAGCTTGAAAGCTTTTATTCTTAGGTCAGACGCTTATCAAAATAATTTAGTCAAAGTAACCAAAAGCAAAACTTGAAAAATATCCTTTACCTATCTGATATCATTTGTTTGTACTTTATTACTCCATAAAAACCCCTTTAAAATAATTTTATTTATTTATTTAAAATAATTATGATCCCAATGAATATCCTAAATCAATATTTATTAGTACAAAAGTTGGTCTAATCACCTAATAACCGCATTCATTGGAACGACAAACAAACAAATGATAACAAATATAAATGTGCTGATAAATATTGACCCCTGACTCAGGAGCGAGGGATACGACTCGAGTCATTCACAACTCAGTAATAGTAGGTGCATCCCGCAACCGAGATGTGGTTACATAAATTTGTATTTTTCTGCCTATTCCTAGTAGTTTACGGTGAAGGTGTGTTTGATTGTGATATTATATCTGTTTTGTGATAATTAAATGCATCAAAATTTCCAATTGCTACTTTACCCGTATTCTGTGACGAAATTCTCTCCATATTTATAAAAGTATTTAGCTATAGTTTCCTTTTTTTGATGGGTTTGTGTTGTGTGATCAAGAGGATGTGATTCTGATTGTTATTTTCTTATTAAGTTTAAGTATCTTTAGTCGGAACAAATAACACGTGCATATGAAACATGAGTCGAAGTAGTGTAAAGCGTTTGTTATTACTTACAAAGGAATCTTAACATACATACTAGTTATAACCTCTTCCATCATTGCATAATAAATATCATTATTAATACTTAGGTACTATTTTTAATAAACTTAAAAAAAATATGGCTTTTTAAATATTTTCTCATTTCACCTATAAAGGGGTTACGTACAAGGTACTCTTTCAAGTTCTCAAGGTATGTTTTCTTATATTCAGAAGTTGAGAAAGTTGAGATCACATTCAAATCATACTTAAACAACATGAACCTAAGAATCATTCTATCTATTCCTAATTTTAATGTCGATCCAAATCCCAGTACATAGTAAAACAAAAAAATCTGATTTCTACAAACGATAATGTTCACTTTATAAAATTATCATTTTATTTGACAGAAACATGTAAGATGACACAATATCTTAAAACTAATTTGCACATCTTCATATTTCAGATGACACAGAAGAAGACACGACCGACACTGAGAAACTGGTTGAAGGAGAGAAGAAGCTCAGCGAAAATATCCTGTTAATGCTAGACCACTTCAAACAGCCTGACCCGGTGGGTCTCCCGGGAGCTGAAATACCAGAACCATACCCCGTGCCAGATATGAAGCAATCCTTGTCGTTTGGTACACTGTACTTCAAAAATACTGCTGTATACGGTATTAGCAAGTTTCGCATCCTTTATGTGAACGCTGAAATTGGAACAATGGAGGTGAATATGCCCTTTTCTTGTAATACTCATCTAGTTTACCCAAATGCAACTTCTGAACACAATGCATCTTGGTGATGACCAACGAGACTGTGACGGTCGTCTGATCACCATCACCGATTAAGTTGCGAGCCAAAATGCCCTAGGCCGTTGACAAACAGTTGCATCACCACCATCAGTTCAAGAAAATGACCTCTGCAGTCCACAGCTTGCTTGGCTCGTGCAGTGACTACAGCCAATGTTGTCTTAAATTATGGAGAGAGCCATAATATAGTAGTGGATTGCGGTAGTTCCAGTTAATTGATAGACAACTTCAAACACGAAGTCAAAAAAAAAAAATCTGGGTTAAATAAAATTATGAGAGTTCTCCATATTTTATGAAAATGTGTTAATTTGTAGTAAAACGTAATTTCAGGTCCAAGCAGCGATGACTATCGATGTGTTACAAGCTCGGGGCAATTATACCATGTCAACGTGGCTGAATAGGGCTCAAGGGCCTTTTAAAGTCGACGTCACTGGTTTGAAGATCACTGCAAGAGCCACCCTCGGAGTAGAGCGAGATGGAAAATTGCGTGCACAAGACATCGTCATAGATCTAGGTTTTAGCACGATCGCCGTCAACTTCGAAAACTTAGGCTTCTTTGGTGGAATGTTTCAGGGCATTATAAACTCGGTAGGTACTTTCCTGTTTGACTCCATTAAGCCTTACGTCCTTAAAGAAGCCTACACTAAAGTCAGAACAGAAATCAACACAAAACTAGATGAAGTCGCGGGGGATATGCAGTTCCCGAACTCGATTTCTCCACTTGACATGGTCATCATTGATGTCAGAACAAAAGTACGCGATATGAAGCTAGATCCATATCGAATTAAGGACTATAACGCAACTGTGAGCATATTCACCGTCGCTTTGTCCAATACCTGGGTCACTGGAATATCGTCCTTTCAACGAGTTGGGAACATTACTTTAAAGATGGAAAACAATACAGCGATCGCAGACTTTGAGATTGGTACACAAAAACTTGAAGGGAGGACTCAGTGGGACATCTCAGCAATAGGAGGTCTCATGTCACGAGCTGGTACCGCATCATTCTCAGTAGAATATATAAGCGCTAGGGTAATTGTAGCACAACCACTAGACACGAGAAAAAAGCCTATATTCAGGAACATAGATCTTGAAATAGGCAATATTCAGGTTCGTTGTAACGGCGCCGGTACCGTTGATTATGTCATCGAATTTGTGGTAAATGTATTACCAAATCTTCTGAGGTACCAGATTATGGATGCTTTGGAAGGTCCTCTAAAAGAAAGAGTGCAACAAGAACTAGACAAGGTCAATGTAGAAGACATGATAAAGCAAGAGTTGCCGAAACTAGATGAAATGCAGGGTGCAGGCTTCAAACTGTCAGATCTTATAGAACCCGGAACAGAAAATGTATCGTACGATGAAGATGAGTTTTTTAACTTTTAAAGAAATGTTTTCTTAGATATTTAAACATCTGCTTTAGTTTGTAATAAACTCATGATCTACTTATTTATGAAATAAAATATAGACAATACTTGCCTAGTGTTTGATTTTTATTGTGAATAGCTACCGATGGCGAGTTGGCGGCTGTGTTATGAAATGTAAATAGAACTTAAAGGAACGGCTGTGTTATGAAATGTAAAGGGCAGTGGTATCCACTCAATCTAACAAATGCACTCTCTTATTATCAAAAACCTTTGATGCATAAATTTTAATGATATTATTATTATGATTTTTTTATAGTTTTAATATTTTGATAATATAAGTAAGTTATGATGTTACAATTATAATCATCTAAGGAAATGCTCAACTCTACGAAAACATCCTATGCGTAATTCACTGCGTACCCTCACTGTATGAGCGCATGCGCACTACATAACTCATGAGTGCACAAACTTATGGCAGCTTAGGTAAAGAATGCTGAATATTACTGCGTATCAATAATAGTGTGGGCATTCGCTGGGTATCAGAAGGGCTCCAACCGCAGGTGGAGGACAGGAAGGGATATTGTCAAGCTAATAAAAAATAAATTGCATGTGCTGTACACACTATTGTTGATGGTGAACATAAAAAAGCGACATCTGTAGTAACTAGGTAAAACAAACATCACACTTATTGACATGACACGGATCTTTCATCAAGTTTGTGCTAATCCTTATTAAGGCTGGTAGATGGTGTTAAAGACAGAACAATTACTTAAATTCAATATATAGAAAAATGAATCCAGATAACGTAGCAAGCCCAGAAGATGTTGGAATTCGCTGGAATTACCAGAAAGACTTTAAAATAGTAACTTATGAGTTAGCAGAGTTTTATAAACAGCTAAAACCAAACAACGATAAAAAAATAAACTTTCATATCACCGATTACCAAAATGACCTCGTGATTATTATCACAATAGCGATCCTCTACAATGAATGGTCGTGAGATAACATTGCCGTGAACACAACGTTGGCATAGGGATTATGTTACCGCACGAGGAGATGCACCGTTCCATCCTCATCATTCACCTTGTCACCTTTTACGACACCAGCAGAAAGCGAGGTGGCCTTTTGTATACCTGTGGGTATACAGTGATCCAGGCCTAAATTGCTTTCACGTCTGAATTTGCTTCTTAACTGTTTAAATAGATGAAAATATAAAGAGCTCATTCACGGGAATTAGCCAATCTAAAACAGGAAACTCCATAAAAGTTAAAGTTACTGATAAGCTCTGACCCCTGACTCGTGTCCAACAAAAAATATATATTAGTCATAATCATTCATTATTTAGTCTTGTTAATACATTTGGACACGAGATGTGGTTAAAAAAAACAATATTTTTGTGTGTGCTCCTCACGGTTTTTGCTCAAGGTGTGTTTTGTCATTTGATGACACTAAGTTTCGTCAGTGTGTATCAAAGAATTTATCAAGTAAAGTTCACATTTGAACATTGTGACAAAAATTATTCGCGTCATAGTTTCGTGTTAGTTATCTCAATAATATTTGGTTATAATGCCCTTGTTGTGATAGCTTTGTCTTGTGTGTTCTGTCAATATTAATTTTTAATGCGTATTTGTCGTATAAATCAAATGGTGCTTAGTTTGCTCGAATGAGCAAAACACTTTAGGAGATGAATTCCAGTTATGAAACGGGATTGTTAAATGATAAGCCAATAAACACGATAATATTTTTTAAACATCATGAAAGAAATATTCTAATTGGTAAAACAAGGGAACCAACATAATATATTATGTACAAAAAAGCTCCAAAGAAAGAAATTCACTATATTTCTTGTTTCTTAAAGATCAAACGAACTTACCCAAGTAAACTTCAATCCTCATTCTATGTAACACCGTTTTAAGTGAATAAATATTATCTTAACTTAACAATTACCATTATAGACGTTGTTATATAATATTATTAGTGGGATATTTGTATCTCCCTTGTTTCTGGTTTCTTATAAAGAGTACTTACATATTATTACAGATGAATCAGATGAAGACGTTACTACTGAAAGTGGAAAACTGGCTGAAGGGGAGAAGAAACTCAGCGATAACATTTTGGCTATACTAGATCACTTCAAACAACCAGACCCGGTCGGTGTCCCGGGTGCCGATATTCCAGAACCTTGCCCAGTGCCAGATATGAGGCAATCCTTGTCGATAGGCACACTGAACTTGAAGAACACTGTCGTGTACGGCATTAGCAAGCTTCGAATCTTGTACGTAAATGTTAACATTGCAGCTATGGAGGTAAATATTATCTAATAAATTTTAATTTGATAGTTAAAATGCTTGTAAATGTATTAAAACCATTGGAAATACATACGGCAAACGAACGCATATATATTAAAAAACTAATAATCATTTTAGGTCCAAGCGGCAATGAATATAGATGAATTACAGGCGCAAGGCAACTACTCTATATTCACGTGGTTCGGCATTAGTCAGGGACCATTCACTGTGAACATCACTGGTCTGGAGTTAAAGGCCATAGCCACTCTCGGCGTAGAGCGGGAAGGAAAACTGCAAGCACAAAACATACACATCGATTTAAAAGTTAGCTCAATCACCACCAACTTCGAAAATTTAGGTTATGTTGGCGGAATGCTGCAGGGCTTAATCAACACTGGAGGATCTTCCTTTTTTGACTCCAGTGTTCCGTCAATACTAAAAGAAGTGTACCCTAAAGTCAGAGCTGAAATCAACAAGAAACTTGATGAAGTCGCTGGAGATATGCAGTTCGCCAACTCTATTTCCCCACTAGATATGGTGATCATCGATTTTAGAAAACAAGTACGAGACATGAAGTTAGATCCGTATAAAATTAATAACTACAACGCAACTGTGAGTATATTCACCGTCACTTTGTCCAATACCTGGGTCACTGGAATATCTTCATTTCAACGAGTTGGAAACATTACTTTAAAGATGGAAAACAATACAGTAGTAGCAGACTTTGAGATTGGTACACAAAAACTTGAAGGGAGGACTCAATGGGACATCTCAGCAATAGGCGATCTCATGTCACGAGCTGGTACCGCATCATTCTCAGTAGAATATATAAGCGTTAGGGTAATCGTGGCACAACCACTAGACACGAGAGAAAAGCCTGTATTCAGGGACATAGATCTTGATCTAGGCAATATCCAGGCACGGTTCAATGGCGCAGGTACTTTAGACTACGTCGTCGAATTTGCGGTAAATATTTTACCGAATCTTCTGAGGTACCAGATCATGGATGCTTTGGAAGGTCCTCTAAAAGATAGATTGCAAAAGGAACTAGATGGGCTCAATGTTGAGGAGATTATCAAAGATGAATTGCTTGAATTGGATGAAATGCAAGAGTCAGACTTCAAATTGTCAAATCTCATAGATCCCATGATTAAGAATGAAAAGTACGATGAAGATGAGTTTTTCAATTTTTAGCCATAATTTATGAGTCGTGCAGAATGTAAGTGTGTACTTAATAATATAAATTATGATGATGATGTTTTTTATTATATGTTAATAAGTAATCTAAAATTGCCGTGTGGCACGAGAAAAGTAAAAATTATTTAGATTTCCGCCCGTACGAATGTGCACTAACAAATAATGGATTATGTAAGCACAGCAGCTGTGATTACAAAAGACTCGGTTGGACGGTCATTAGGAGCCCATGTTCCGCAGCGACATGAAGATGTCCAGTGACACATCAAACGTTACTCGTATGAGTCGGAATGATGGAATGTGAATAATGTGTAGGTACACATTATTCATATTCCAATATTTAAATAGAAGAAAGAAATATTGAGTCATCGATGTCTTGTTGATACCGTACATAGGGAAATAATTATGGATTTAATTTTTTTAATGAACACCACTGTTCAGTGTTCACTCCTTCGTTCAAATTCAAATGATGATTGATGAACGACTGAATCTGAAGAACAAGGAGTAAAAGAACAAACTCTGAGAGGATACCCGAGTGCAAACAATGTGAAAATTTATGGACTGACTATGGTGAACATAGAAAAAACTAAATTTTTTAATTGTTTAAGTTATAAAAAAATTATGAACTTAAATTTAAAGGACACGCAACCTAAACTATATGTTAAAAACCATTTAGCTGCTGTTAACTTAGCAGTAAGTAGTGTAAGTACATGGTATTGGTGAGATCGAGTTTCGCCAATATTATTCCGGGTCAATGACCGGTAGGTGCGTTACTAATACTTCAGAACCAGTTTAAGAAAACCTTAATTATAATTATGAATCATATAGCTATAGGCTAACGCTAAACCCTTCTTCATATGAGGCTATTACCTATTCAAAAATCTCACCATTACCACTGCCATTCATCATTCTCCACTTAGGTATACACATTTCAAAGCGACAAATACCTATATGTATATTTTTTGACTGTGTATTTTGAGCACGAAGCCTTATTACATTATAAAAATTAATATGACACAGGAAGGTCGAAGGCTAAACCTAAAATATTATTTATTCATACATCGCTTCCCTAGATGGCGTTGTATCGCCTAGTACCTACATCATCCTGAATGGGGCGCGGCGGTGATAAGTTTCTCTTCTTCGACTGTTCAATATATTTCCGTACTTGCTTGGAAACCTTGTTTTATTTCACACGTTTCCTTGGACGGTTGTTAGGACCCTAACAACGATACTATCAATATCGTAAATATTTCTTCGATACAAGATCGCGATATTGCGTATAGCGTGATAATATTGATGTCGATTCTGTTGCGCACTTTGACAGGACTAAACTAAAGGCGCCTGTCTCTTTCTGTTTTGTATCTACCGTCATAACCTAACCGTTAAAAACCCCCGACTCCAACTAGAAAAAGAGCTGTAACTTTTGAACGGCTGAACAGATTTTCATGAAACGTAGCTAAAATGATTCACAATTAAACTAGCTTTCAATTTTAAAAAAATGGAAATCGGTTCATCCGTTTTGGAGCTACGATACCACAGACAGACACACATATACGCAGCTACACAGAGACACAGATACACACTACAAACTTATACCTAACCATTCTTTTTGTCGGGGGTTAAGAATGCGTGACAGAATCGACATCATTGATTTATTGTAACACGCCCCAATGAGGCAGTCAAAGAACCGTATATAATTAAAATAAGTAAAGTTTATTTAGATCGAGACTCTTGATAGATGACCGACATATCACCTCGACATGAATGCACTCAAACCGGTAGTAACGGTACCGCAATTCGGTTTGGCTGTATCGAGAATCGTTTTAGTGAATCGTTACGGCGAAATATCGATTAATTTACAATTGGCTTTCGATCAGTATGTAGGTAATAGGTAAATATTCTCTGTACCTGCATACAAAGATTCGAATCCCACTCTTGTTGTTGGTTGATATTTTACAAACATCTATAATACTGGGTATTTTTCTCGGGGTACCCCAGAAATGTCCAGGAAATGGTAAGCCTGTATCTGCCCTAGCCGGCGTAGTAGACTAAAGCTCATTTCCTCTCTCACAGAAGAATCCTAAGCCCAACAGTTGGAACATTTAATCTGATTTATCATTTAAGGCTGATGATTGAGTTGCACCTTGAAGATACATCCGATATCTACGTGTTGTGTACACCGATACACGATACCGGTGTGTTGTGTAGATCGATGTGTGTGTGTGATAACCGAAAACAAACACAACCTTTTCCAGAACACCTGAAATTAAAGCAGAACGAGCTTCTGCCAATCTTTTATTGCGTCTGAAGAAGGCAACTAATCTGCCTGATATTGACTCGAATGACTCTACATGTAACACACACAACGTACAGGGGTTACTACGAACTCTTATAGCAGGGCTGAAATTAAACTGCCCAGAAATTTCCAGAACAAGCTGACCTTTCATTGTACGAAAAGCCTATACAGTGCAAGATCAGGTCATACTGGAAATGTCTGGGCAGTGGGCAGTTCAATTTCTGTCCTGCTGTAAGCCCCCTGGACCAGTGACTAACCAGTAGGACCACCCTATGGCAGGTTTCTGGTTTGCGCAGAATGACTGTCGTCTGAACTCCGCAATTTTAACCTATGCCAATTTTTTACTGTATAGTATGGATATTAGAACTCATTGAATAACAATAGACCAGTGTATTAGTGTAAACTGCTGCCCATTCTCTTGGTTAAATACGACAAGCAATTGAATTGGTAGTGTTTACCGATAATAATATGGTTTCGATCGAGATAATAAGTATGGATGGCAAAGTTAGACACACTTCAGAATAAATGAGAAACAACTTATAACATAAATATATACCTAACATCACCTTTTGGTAAATGTCATTCAAGAATTTTATGCAACGCGTGAACGCGATAAAAGCACTTCAAAAATAAATAAATGATAACTAATAACGGAATAGGATATCTAATCATTTTAAAATATAACACAGATATAGTTATATAAAATTAGACATTAAGTAGTAGGTACCTACATTCATTTGTTTTAATTTATCTTTATATAAAAGAAAACAAGAGGTAATATAACTTGAAAGTATTCATAACACTAATTGAATTTCTAGAAATTATATCATAACTAACTACTTATTTGTTATTTTTATTGTATTTCATCTAAACTAAATTATATTGCGAAATAGTAAGTAATTGGGTAGGCAAATATGCGGTTCTTATAATTAGATAACATTTTTCATAAACAATAGAAAGTGAAATGCTGGTGAAATGTGAGAAATTCAATAAAATGTTAGTCTCCAACGTTTCAATGAAACAAAAGGAAAAATACCACATTCGCAAAAATATAAAGAAAACCATGGCTGCGGTCAACGCATCTTGTGCCTTGGAGAGGGTTCAGCCTACGACACCATTGCTCCCGCCGAGGCAGTAAGCGGCGGACGCTCGCCAGATTAAAAAAAAAAACAAAATTGTCTATTTCAAAAATTCGAACGTCGAATACTCCGAAGGCGCGTCATTTCACGTTTAATTTTGTTTATTTAATTAATTTAAAATGGCGAATTACCAAGTGTTAGTATTATTTTTTGCTGCTGTGATAGCGTCGGGCACTTCAAATACACGTAAGTAGATAGAAGAAAGTAGACGGACGGGTGTTACTATTTGTGTCATTTAATTTTACTGTCCCTGAACAATATCAATATTTAAAATTTAATATTTTCTTATATCGTTAGCGAATATTATTATTAGTGATTAGCTTTATGTACCAAGCCATTAATGATACAGTGTTTTTCTCGTACCTATGATTAAACAGGAAAAAGCTTTTTATGGGACAAATCAATGCAATCTTTTTTATTATAGTTCCAAATAAACGCTTACAAATTATTAAATTTTTTGAATGAAATAATGTTTTCTAAAAAAATTATGAAAATATTTGAAATGGATCAATTGAACAAGCATGTTTTTAACTTTAGTTTATAATCGATAAAAAAAATCAAAGTTACCTATAATTTATTTATTCTATAATGTATTTATTCCGTTTTCATTCATGTTTCCATAAAAAACTTCCATAAACGTTAATTTTATCATTACGTGTTGTAACACATCTTTACTACTTAAATAATACGTACTAGTCATGTAGTGGTCGAAATTCGACCGTAATTCATAAAATTTAGCTTTCTGCACTCCTTCTCGATATAAAATTTAATTATGCTAAATCTCACACTCCTCCTTGCGCGGAACATGCTCAAAAAGGGGTACAAAGTTATCTCTTTATTCTTTATTGGTTGAATATATCTACCAGAAAAGAGCGATGTTCTGCCTTGTAACTAAAAGCACCAAGACCCAATCGAGGATGAAGTAACAAGAATTCCTAACCAACATATAGGCCATTTTAAGCTTTTTAATAATCTGTGTGTTCTGTATATTGTTTCTTACGCAAAGGGAATAACCATTTGCGTAAGAAACAATATAATCTAACCGTCAAATACCCCGATTTCAACTAGAAAAAGAGCTGTAACTTTTGAATGGCTGAACAGATTTCCATACAACATAGCTAAGAAGATACTCGATTAAACTAACTTTCAATTAAAAAATTTAAAGCATTGAAATCTGTCCATCTGTTTTGAAGCTATGATGTCACAGACAGATACACATATCCACAGATACAAACTTATAACACCCCTCGTTTTTGTCGGGGGTTAAAAATAAGCAATAAAGTGGAAGTAGGGTATCTGGGAGGCCTTTGCCCTGCAGAGGGACACTAAAGGCTAGTAAAAAAATAGATATATTAGCAAACTTAGAGTTTTTTTATAAAAGAATGAAACATTTATTTTCTTTTCTCATATAATTCAGTTTTGGCAAATCGAAGTTCGAAAAAGTTCGTTTTAAAATCTTTTAATGACGATACCCTTGGTTTATCAAGGGATATAAAAAAAAAACAAAACGTGTGATGCGGAGTGATGCCGTTACCGGTCTGTGCGTATTCAACCTCCTTCGAGGTCAGAAAAGAGATATATGCAAATGTTAATCGGCTTAGAGAAATTAGAGTAAGATGCTTAACAAAACACGTTTTTATTAAGTAATAACGGTTATGGTGATCGACACATTAAATATAAACAGTTTCCTATATTTATAACGTAGAGGAAAACGCGCAAAATGTACACAACTCGCCAAAACACGTAGAAAGTAAATTGTATTTTTGTAGTAATTATAAACTCTAGAGTTTTGAAGATTATATTATTTTATTTCAACATCTTATTTCCCTCAGCTTACATTTTTATTAGGAACAATAAAAACTTCTTAGAAAATCTGTATTTGAGGTAATAAGTACAGTCTTGGTACAATATTATAATATTTTGAAAATCATGCCAGTTCAGACTGTCTAATAGAATAGAATAGATATTTATTTCATGTAAACCGATACAGGCACTTAAGAAATGTCGAGATTCTAGTTGCGCGGTTCCTAAGAGTAGATCCTATGGAGAAGAACCGGCAAGAAACTCCATGGAAACTCTTTTAAAATAATAGATTACAATCTTGATCAGTACCTACCTACAATGTTGCGGTAAGAGCTGCGAGAATAATGGAATTCAATGTGAATAAAATTAAGACTAGGATAATAATGATTTGACTCTGAATAAGAATCTTAGAATAATAGAAGAGTTTAATTCTTGGGATAGATTTGTAACTTCTCTAGCTATTATAATAATCTGACTTTGAATCCCTCTGGTCTTTAGAATTCACTACAATTCTCTTCGTTTATATTTGTAGGACTTAAATACTGGTAATGAAATCTGCCCTTATAAAAAATAAGTATGTATCAAGAAAGACGATATTAATGTATGTTACTCATAAACGGTAATCATGACGAGAAAGCCCAAACACTTTCACTCGCGCCTTTTTATTGCACTTTCTTTTGTGCCAAGGAGTTGCAAATCCTGCCAGCCTTGCAAAGAAATATAAAGGAATTAAACGGACATTTTAAAACCAGTTGGATATCATCCCTTGATACCTATTTATGGCAGAACTAGTTTTATTAAGGAACTTGGTAGGTTTATTTGCAGGCATTGGTATTTTTGCAGTAAAAATAAATAGATAAGGAAGACTGTTCTGTGACTGACAATACATTTCACTATTAAAGTGTTTCATATATTAAGTATAGAGCTTTTCTTTTTGTGATCTCAGAGATCAAAAAGCGCATATTATGTAAAATTCTGTTTCGAGAAAAAAAGGACTCTACCTGATTTTAATTTTAGATGTAATTTTTATTTTCTCAATATTTTAGATAGGTTATTTTACAAAAGCAGACCCATTTTTCTTATTTTTAAATTGTTGATCTCCGGTCACCCTGAAAAGAACTTGCCAATTAGCGTTATGTATAAAGACAAAAATAAATTAACTAATTAGCATTTGAATAAAATACAAGGTCAAAGTGTTGTTTATTTATATAGATATTTGAATACCGTAACCACAGAACACAGAAAGAGACCCCTTTTCTGTGTTTTGTGACCGTAACAATACTTACATAATTTCACTAAAGGTCAAACATAACAACTGAATTCTTCACTGGACTAGAAAATAACTAGTCAATATGAAGTCCACAAAGTGTACACAATTCCTAAGAACCCCAGATAAAGTGGCTTGTATAGACCGCTCATGTAACTACAATTCATAGCGCACGTCATTATGATATAAGTTGTAACAATAATGATGAATGACTTTTATAAGATCTCGAGAATTGCAAATAAATTGTTTATTACGTAAACTAGTCGTTCAATACGGAAGACTAGGAAAGTAGGAGAAATGCGTAGTAAGTGTACTTACTGGTTGAATAATAGGGATGGCACTGCAAGCGCGATCAGACGCCATGGCACTGCACCGCAATCAGTAGCCGTAATGACATGATAGGTACCTTTGTTAGTTACTCTACTCTTCAATTCCAGTTGATTCTTTTTTTGTACCTTTTTCGTAGTGTTATTTTAACCCAAAGTTTGATTGGCAGAAAATGCCTCATGGCATTAAGTCCGCTATACGTACCATTTTTGTACATGAAGTATAAATCTTAAAAAAAACCTGTCTATGGTTTTAAGTATAATAGATACCTCCGCGTCTGCCTATTTGTGCACGTATTAATTAATCTCTAATTGGCTGCATACAAAACGCGCGTAAGCTAGTCATATGCATCAAAACCATAAACTTATTATAATAAGTTTATTACTTACTTATTATAATAAGTTTATGGCCAAAACATAATGGTGTCGATTCAGTTGCACATTTTGACAGTAGGTACTAAACTAGACTAAACGAATCTGGCACTTTCTTTTTCTATTGAAACAAAGTGATAAACCTTAGTTTAGTCTTAATGCGCAACAGAATCGACAACATTATGTCTTTTAAAATAAAGACTATCTATTGTTAAAAATCAAAGTATCATTAAAGTGTAAGTCTCGGGCTCGTTTCCCTGTAGAATGAAAATCTCTCTTTTTAAAGAACAGTTTATGTATTTTTTTCCTCTTCTGTAAAATCAATCATGTAAAGCATATCCCAAAATGATGTCAAAGACATTATAAATAAAGAACATAAACATCAGTTCCGAATGTTGAAAAAATGAAACTTCTTCCGCCAACATATTCAATTCGTCGAATCGCGCTAATAACGACGACGTAATTTTGGTGTGATTCATCACCAATTAGATTTTATAGATAGACTTATTATCTTTATTACTTCCGAAATGATAAATTATCTAATTATTTAAACTCCGAGATGACGTCTAATAGAGATGCATAGAAGAAGAAGACATATTGCGCCAACCCCAAAAAAAATGGGATAAGGGCAGGAGAATGATGAATGATAATGACGATTACATCCAACAGTAATAACTATTTGTTGGAAAAAAATCGTGCATTATTATAGGTTGTTCCTTTAATATAAAAATCATGAATATGACACTATAGAAAACTTACTTACCTGGATTATCCATCACCACGACCGCAACAGCCTTCAGTCTACTCATGGACATTCGCGTAAAACACCCACACCCTCCCATACACGCACACCCCAATACACCCCTATACACATACTAAACACACTTATCATACTGGTTCACAATCCGATATCTAATAAATCCAAATCGATCTGGACGGTCTGAAGTCGCTCGACCATAATGTAATGCGAAGACACTGCCTCCTAAGATACAATAATTATTTATTATTATCCTAGTTGAGGAGACTGACTCTCATGATTGACACTGACTGACATGACTGTACCCATCTTTTATGCATATTGCACTGTAACAAATAACTGGTGCTGGGTGCACTACTATGTTGTGATCCAATTTTTTTTGTACAAGTTCTGTGAATATTTTATTTTTATAATTTTTAACATACTTTTATATATTTTTAAATAATTTTACAATTAAATAAAAAAAAGATTATTTTATTTATTATTATTGTTGCATACCCTGATACTTTGTGTATTTTATTTGTTAAAATTATCACGAATTACAATAATTTGTATTTAAGGATCAAAACATGCACGAGTGATTAGTCAATATTTTATTTATAATTAAAATTAACACACAAAGCTACATTATTATGATTTTAGGTCTATCTGTGCATCTAAAAATTATCATATAATACGTTTAATATATGTAATTGGAATAATTTTACAACATTGCTCCTTTGATCATGGATCGTTTGATGTGCCTCACGACAGCATACTGCCTTTTTGGTAAAATTTTGTCATATTTGAAACCGATTGTTTCAAAAATGTATAATATATATATATATATTTCATTCAATACAAATTTTACTACATCAGAATACATAGTCTTCGTATCTTTACTACGTTTTAGAAATTGTTTACATCTATCTCTTATGCCTTCATCGTACGATTACATTCTTGATAACTTATTTACTGAAATAAATAAACAATTACTCAACAAACTCTTGAAAATCAACCCACTATTGTATAAATAAAAATACGCGCATAACCGTAAAATCGTAAACTACAAAATTATGACACTTGATGATACATTATTGCATAACTGTCGAAACGCAAATGGCTGTTGCTTGCATTTCGACAAAAAGTTACTTTATTGTGGTCGTTACTGGTTTAATCTAAGTACGTGTGTTTTAAATGTCACAATCACATCTCTTATATTGTGGAAGGAACTCTTGTTTGTCTCGAAAAATAGTCTGTATTTTTTTTTATACCACTAATCTGGCAAACATGCATACGGCCCACCTGATGGCAAGCGGTTACCGTAACCTATATGGACGCTTACCACACCAGAGGCATCACTCGGAAGTTGCCGACCCTACTACTAGTGTCACACAACACGACCAACGCTTGCCCTAGGAGTACTGACGACCTTGCTCACCATTAGGAATACAATACTGCAAAAGAGCAGTGTTTTTTGGCTACAATATTCTGCAAGGTGGAAATACTTCCCCTGCCGGGTAGCTCCAATTTTGAGCGGAAAGTCCCGCTATACCCCACCTCTCTTATTATTATGCTAGGCTTACCTTAACCAATTGTTTTCGTGTGTTTACATCCCTGATATCTATGGCTAGTTTCTAGGTTCAATCAAGCTCACCCTGCAAACTTGCTGTGTCAAGGCTCCACTTAATACAAGAATAAAATTACCATTACCAGTTAAATTAGCATCTGTATTTGAAGCATAAATATCTATAATGTGCAATTTATAAATGTCAACCGCCCTGAGTCCTAAGGCCACTCATTAAATCGCCATATTTGTGCTAATTCTATAAGTACACAGATTTTTGTCCTTGCTAGTTGTAATTACATAACATTGAGTATGTATTACAGGTACATTGGTCAGTTAACGAAGATTAGGTGTTACTGACACGCAACGATATAATTTTAGTGTTTCTATTGAGGTCGCTCTACCTACTTCATACGGTTCAGCACTTCTTAATTAGGTCTTCTCTTTGTCTGCAGTAAATGCCTACTTCTAAACGTAGGTCATCACGAAACATTGTTACAACTAACGATCCAAGTTCGTTAGGTGAATTGGTGATAGTTTTAGTATTACACAGATCTATAACATCGGTACTTTCTCTTGGTGTTTATCTTTTACGATAGATACTAAGGAATTAATGGCGTAATATATCGAGGGTTCACGGGCTATTTGCATTAAGCGACATTTTTAGAACTTTACAGGAGAACATTTCAAAGTTTCATTTTTCGGAAATAATAATTATCATTTTAAAAAATGTATCAACATTTTTACGAAAAAGTGACCTATGTGTGTTTTTCCTTTACAAAATCCGCACAATTTAGTCTAGTTCTTCTTCAATCTAGTCTTTTTATAAAGCTGTTATTACCAGAAATAAATATCGCTTAAAACAAATACCCCGTGAACCCTCGATATATTATACCCGAGACCTTCACTGATTTTTAGACTTCCATGTAGAGGCTGCACATGCACACATGGGTGAAGCCGAGAGCTAAAAATTGTTAATATCTAATATCCCAGATGTTCGGTAGATTAATAATTTTATTTTTGGCAACTGCTGAATCCCATAAATCAGGAACATTAAAAAAAATCTTTATTAAACAACATTCTTTATAAAAAAACACGCTGATTATATTGTAACAGCTCGACTACAAGTTTATTACCACGCACCCTATATAACGCATACAGTGTACCAGCGTTAACAGTAAATAGTTTTTGCGAGATCAAGTTTCGCGGACAAGGTCCCGACGCGGGGCGATGACCGGCAGGTGCATACGGTCCGTTACTTCACAACCAGTTAAAAAAACTTAATTATTTACGAGAGGTACAATTGTAGGTTAAGCCCTTCTTTGTTAAGCTTGTTTTATGACTGCTTTCAAACGGAGGTATCGTTAAAGCCAAAGCATGATATCTGTTCTTTTAGTGAAAAGTGGCATAACTCGAGTTGTAGCCGTTTTGAGTTCGGTATACAATCTCAAAGCTTGAATTTTGATTTATTATTTAAATAAGGCAATGCTTTCTAAATCCATTTATGTATCTATCTTTGTCCGGTACGTAGAAGGAAGTATGTAGTTTACCTTTTTCATGGCATGGTTAAACTAGTTTTTTTTTAATCGGTCCATGGAATCTGTTCTAGTACCTAATTTAGAACATAATAGTGGTCTACGTGATCTCGTAGCATATTGACAAGTTAGAATGTCTCATTGATTCCACCTTAACCGCAATTACTAACTTAGGTAATAAAATAAATATTGTGGACACAAATCCCAGCTAAGTAGACTTATTAACAGTTAAATATGATGACCAAAGTGAAAGGAGGATCAATATTAAACTTTCATTCGTTTGTAGAACTTATGACTCATACCACGCATTGTTACTACATACAGTAATCCGTCGATTTATTTTACTAAAACTTGTAACAATAACATAAGCGAAGCTGAAAAGAAAAATTACTGCAATAGCATAACATAACAAATCTTGTTTATCTATCGATATAGATGTGAAGGAGCTCGCAGTCTTTTCAGTTCAACCAATTTAAATATAAGAACTGATGGAATTATACTGATCGAGCAACAATGACAATTACAATTTACCAGTAGTAGCCTGGAGTTCTAAATCGTTCCCAGTTAATGGCAAGCCCTATATTACTTGAAACTTAAAATGTGTTATTGGCAAAATATGACTGCACAGTCCCACGAGGAATACAGACTATCTGTGATAAATACTCTCTCACACATCCGCGGTTATCAAACGGACATTCATTTACCCATCCGTCATTGACCTCATCAGAAAAACGCAAACAAAGAGACTCATCCAAGAAAACTATCATGGGTAGAACAGCTAATCATTCGATCGCTCCCAAGGCTCCACTGAGGTCTCATTGTGTATCTATCTATCGGTTCCTATTGTTTCAACGCGATGCCTGGCTACCGTTAGCTGGTGCCAACAGCATACTAATGCTTCTAGTCACATGAGTACCGACGAAAGCCCAATTTGCATAACAGCTGACTAATAAAATAACGTGAAACATTATTTATGGAATGTTCTTTATGTTAAGGTACCGTTTGATCACGAATTAGTTATTCATGTAAATAAATAATTAATTAAATTTACATAGTATTATTTGTTCGATAAATGCCTACGCTTAGCTTACAGTCACGTGAAGGTCGATAGATTTTTTATGCCATAAATACAATGTACGTCTGCAAATTATCCGGTCGACCATCCTTAAGGCTAAAATCATTTGCGCCCGGCGTCCAAACGCAATAGTTACTAACTCTAAACGGGCCGCAATTGTTCAAAGCATTTTGTTTGCGAAATGTATCACCGTGGAGTATTGTGATTGTACCTAATTTAAAGCTTCCAAAAACCTCCTAAATACGTGTTGTTACACATTTAGTTAATTTAAACGATATATACAGCGTGACTTGTAGAACGAGGGAATCATTGAAGGAGGTTATTATACTCGCACCTCGTCCTCGAGATAAGTATCCTGAAATAAATTATTATTCACAACATGTAGTAACGCCTTGTTGCTACCGCTCGATCACTTATTTGAGAGTTTTTTTTTTTAATCTCTGGTCACCCAGTCCTGTTGGCAACACTGTTCTCCTATTGTCATTCGCTTTTTTAGTGCTAACCGTTTGACACGTACCTATTCATATTTCTTAAAAAATAAATATGTTTATAATGCCAAAACGTAAGCATAATATAGATTTTGATTACATTAGTGATCAAATTGAAAAGTTGACAAAGAAATAGAAATGAATCTTCTAGTGAAACCGGTTCAAAAATTTCCGGAGGTATGTACCAAAGTGACGTTATAAACAAATGCATTTCGAGCTGATCTTTGGACTGTCTCACCGCATTGAAAGTATGTTGGTATACGCACACCACAAAATAGTCACTTTTTTCCTCATAAGAACTAGTTGGTGTTCTAAACAAATGCATTTCGAGCTGATCTTTGGACTGTCTCACCGCATTGAAAGTACATATGTTGATGTACTTACACACACCACAAAATAATCACATTTTTTCCTCTTAAGATCTAGTTGTGTTCTAAACAAATGCATTTCGAGCTGATCTTTGGACTGTCTCACCGCATTGAAAGTATGTTGATGTACACACTAAAAAATAGTCACATTTTTCTTCTTAAGAACTAGTTGTGTTCTAAACAAATGCATTTCGAGCTGATCTTTGGACTGTCTCACCGCATTTGACTGAAAGTTTGCAAAATAATGTACTCGAGCTGCTCTTTGGACTGTCTCATCACATTCTGCAAAACTGTACACGCCCTCTGTGGTCATGTTACACTTTAGTTAAACATACTAAGTTCGAGCCATCGGACATTTCGGACAAACCTCTGGGCTGTTCCACGGCACGATACTTTAACCTTCATATAAACATGAGTAAATATTCTCTGATAATTGTCTATTAGAAGAGACAGTAGCAGAACCTGTTGTAGGTGATGGCAAAATTTTGGATAAAGACCTCTTAGAGATCCTTGGCGATGACCCCACTAGCACAGTCCAGTATGTTCCAGAAATCCACAAGGACCTAGCTAGTCGACTGCAACATTTTACCACTACCGGGCATCAGGATTTATACAAAAACTTTTAACTCCTGCCATTTCCTGCGTAGCATCAGCTACTTCACATCTACTTGGTTCCCATGCAAGAAGAATGAGCTACTTAAAACGTTAATGAGATGACATTAATAGAAGAATGTATAACACATCAATGCTTTCAAAAGCTGTAAAAATATCTGATTTTCAGTTCCAAGATTGATAAGCTCTTTTTAGTAAGAGCCTGTAGGACACTCAAAACGGCAAAGGCCGTGTCAAAGTCTTCTGCTGCAATAAAACCAAACGTTAACCGTACCAAAAAGCCGCATCCGTCGACATGAGGTCGCAGTGACAAAGGGGCTTAGTACCCTACCTCTTCAAACAAATAATAATAATAATCCGTCGACATCCACGGCGAGTAATTTAAACTCGTAAGGGCCGTTTCAACTTAGAAAACCGGCGTAACAATACAGAAGACCAGATACCCTGGTTCTCGCCAGAGTCAGCACGCCAGATCATCCAGAGGGCTAATTCAGGTAATTTTATGACGCGCCGATCTTATTCCAGTCACGCTTGAACTTGACGCGAGCGTATCTCACTGAAACTAAGAGGAAACCAAAGGTGTTGTTTTGATAATTAAAAAAAAAATTACTGCAACTGCGCGGCACCTGCACTTCTTCAGTTGGCCTACAGGACGTCATCTCAATCGCAGAAGATAAGCCATCGTCATCGTTAGAAGAGGTAAAGCACGCAGGTCGTATCTAATTTCTACAAACAATGGTCACGTATCACTAACGATAAAACAATTCTTTGATGGATTCGTGGCTACAAACTTGTGTTGTCCGATGCTGTGCAACAACTCTCAATTTCTATAGCTCCTACTTACTCAGCTACGGAATTCATTTAATTTCAGGCAGCTATATCAGACCTTCTTAAGACTAACCATTTCAAACTGGAACATTTACGCACAGTTCTACAACTTATCTATAAGGATTGCCTAATAATGGCGACCTTAGACTTAAATTAAAAGACACCTATCTTTTAATTAATACAGATGAGCATTCAAGGGTTTACCATTTGGGTTGAATACAGCTCCCTATGTCTTCACAAAAATTATGAAACAAGTTGTTAAGTTGCTGAGATCAGCCGGCTATGTATCATCTATTTATCTCGGCGATCTATGTTTAATATTTAGCTCATACGGAAACTGCCTGGAGTACGTAGAAATCACTATACAGTTACTTACTAGCTTGGGTTTTTTAATAAACCCAGACAAGAGCGTCTTGATTCCCTCTTACTCGTGTAAATACCTTGGTTGGTTACATAATTGGTACTCAAGAGTTCAACATTATGTTACCTTCTGATAAAAGAGATCGTATTATATACGAAATTAATAAACTAATACTAAAACTATAGATATAAAATCAGGTACTTTGCTCAACTTGTTGGACTACTGGTCTCTGCGTGTCCCGCTATCGAATACGGGTGGCTTTATACAAAGCAATTAGAATTCTGCATACCTATTCCTAAACCTCCAAGGTTACGGCAACTATGATAACATCATGCAGATCCCTTCCTCATTACGCTCGGATCTAGAATGTTGGCTGCAGGCCCTCCCTCACTCCGTAAAACGGATAAGGGACGACAACTATAAATAGCTATTCTCTGACGCCTCAACAACGGGGGGGGGGGGGCGTAGCTTGTGGTTATAAGACCGCTAGTGGGCCGTGGTCCAACAATGAGCGTAAATTAAATTATCAACTACCTAGAACTCTTAGCAGCGTTCATCGCAATAAAAGTCCTTGCAAAAAATTACTCCGACTGCCAAATCTTAATCCGAATAGACAACTCCACTGCGATTAGTCATATTAACCGCATGGGCGGTATACAATTTTCCCGTTTGACAGAAATATAAAAATCTATTTGGCAATGGTGTGAACGTAGACAGTGTGAACAACGAAGATTTTTCGTGGTTGCTTTATAAACGTCTAAAGCATGTCTAAAGACGTTACAGCGTCACGAGGCTGTCATTCTGACATCGATTGGGAATTAAAAAACATCCCCTTCACAAATATAACAAATAAGTTCGGCTCCCTTCAAATAGACTTATTTGCTAGCCGCATGAACAAGAAATGCAACGTATGTGTGTATAATGGCAAAGAGACCTGGATGCCATGCCTTCACTATAGATGCCTTTACTATAAACTGGAAATCATTCTTCTTTTACGCATTCCCTCCGTTCTCTGTTATTTTAAAAACTCATCGTGAAATAACCTTGATCAAGCTAAAGGCATTGTGGTCATCCCAATGTGCCCCACACAGCCATGGTACCTACGCAATACTTAGACAACTCCTTATATCCGACCTATTGATATTTATCGTTATCGCATCTTCCAGCATAGGCAAGATTCACAACAATCTTACCCTGGCTGCCAGAATATTGTGTAGGTGTCGGTGATGGGACGAGGTGTGCCACCTTCGTCCATTGAAATTATGCCGGCATCGTTGGGCGACGGCTCCATCAAGCAATACGACGTGTGTTTGTAAAGATAGCGCAGTTACTGCGCTCGCCACAACCGATATCTTCGAGGTTTCGGTACCTGCCTGCAGTCATGCACTTCGTGACTCAGTTGTTTTGCTCACGCGTCCAGTACAGTACTTTGAATAGTTACAGAGGGGCGTTGTCTCTAATGGCGGGTGCACACATATCCTCGGACGACAGGATCAAAAGATTTTTCAAAGGAGGTTTTAGGCACCGTCTTCCTGCGCCCAAGTACACTGTTGCTTAGGATACGGGTAAGGTATTCGACAGTCGAAGCTCTTGATATCCCAATGAAACGCCATCGTTAGAAAAGTTCTCAATGAGATGCGTTACCTTTTTTGGTCCTTACAACAGCACATAGGGTGCAAACCCTTCAATTAAAATAAGTAATTTAGAACCAAAGACATCCCAAATTAATACTAAAATGCGTTATTTGATAAGGCCGTCAAAACAGGGAATATTTAACCATACTTTGTATAGGTACCTTTCTTTGCTGGTAAACGTCATATATCCCAGCTACCATCTTGCTATCATATATTAACTGAACCGCCCCGCTTCGTAGAAGGGAGGACCTGTTGCCTGATAGCTCATAAAAGACCCCATAACGTGTGACTACACAAACCATCAGCCGATGGATTGGGGCTGCTCTCGTGTGTTGGTGGCATTGATGTCTCCATAATTATTTGCGGCACACAGCACCCGTCACGCGTCCGCCTCCAAAGCCCTTCAGTTAGGCGTCGGTATGGGTGTCATCCGGAGGACCGCGGGATGGAGCAGCAACTCTATGTTGTTTGGTGGGTTTTATCACAAATCAATGATCAATAGTGATAATCGACCTGCGCTAGCCAGAGCAGTCTTAGATTATAACTGAATCATTCTGATTCCTTCTACTATTATGTACTAATATCGCAATAATGCTAGTGTTACTTAATTTATAATGATGATTCTTCATAAATAAATGCAGATTGTAATTTCAGTTTGTTTAAATAATTAAGAAAGAAGTTCTTTTTTGTTTTAACAATAATAATTGTTAAATATAAGATTATAACTAAAATAGAATAATATACTATCATTATTTTCAATAGCTAACATCGCTAACATAGTGATATTCCCGAACTTTACTCTCAACCTCTACATGTTGTGAATAATAATTTATTTCAGGATACTTATCTCGAGGACGAGGTGCGAGTATAATTGATGATTAAACGAACTTACCAAGTGAAGTTCTATCATAATTATACGAAGCACCTCGTCCGAAGAGATAAGTATCACCCTCCCAACCCCTATAGCTTTTACCCAGGTTTGTGATCGGTAATATCATATCAGCTCATCATCAGCTTGACTCTCAACTAAATGACAATAGGAGAACAGTGTTGCCAACAGGACTGGGTGACCAGAGATTAAAAAAAAAAACTCTCAAATAAGTGATCGAGCGGTAGCAACAAGGCGTTACTACATGTTGTGAATAATAATTTATTTCAGGATACTTATCTCTTCGGACGAGGTGCTTCGTATAATTATGATAGAACTTCACTTGGTAAGTTCGTTTAATCATCAATTGTACTCATCATTATGAACAACCTTTACTATGAGAAGATACATTAAATCACGAAAAAAATACTGCCATTCCGTACATTTAGTCGAATAAATATTGAATTATTTATATGTAACAGCTGATTTTTTTCCGCGATTTCACGTTAATTACATAGTCACTAGTACCTAAAAGTTTGTTCATAATGATGAGGAAAATACCCCTCCTTCATTGTCCTCGTTCTACCAGTCACCCTGTATAGGTATTTTCAACGATATCCCAGTGTGTTACGATGGTCCACTATTAAGCGAAATCTTCTCTACTTAGCTATTGCTTGCTCTTATGTCAGCTAATAAATCCTACAGATATTTTCTACTAATTCTGCCACCAGGGGTCTTGATCGTTTTAAAACTTTATTTTTCAGACATTTTCGGTGGTCGGTGTTCCCGGCGGGACCCCAACGTGGACGCGTGTCTACTGCGCAGCTTCAACTCTCTGCTTGAGTACCTGAAGGGTGGAGCGCCCGAACTGGGCATTGAAGAGGTCCGTACATTTACATAGTAGAGTAATATTGAATAATATTTATATGGAACAGCAGATTTTTCTTTCGAGATTTCTGGTTTGGTCCCTCAGTAATAGTTGTTGATAATGATGAGTACAATACCCATTGTACTCAGCATTATCAACAACTATTACTAAGGGAATTCATAAAGGAGGGTTCCTTCAATTTTTCCCTCATTCATTTAGTCCCCCTGTATATCCATCTATGTATGCTGTCAAGCTTACCTATGCCAAAAGTAAAGCCAGCTCAGCATTAGGCCCCTTCTCCCCTAGGCGGAGGATAGCCCATGATATGTATAAAAAAAAATCATTAATGTCTAAAACTGTATAATTAATTTCCAGTCGGAACCGATAGTGATCGACGAGCTATCAATCGCGCTAGGAGGCGGACCAGATGGCTACCGGGCCAGTTTCAAGGACATTCACGCGATGGGAGCATCCAACATGACCATCACTAATGTCAGGTAAGAGCAAAAAGCGAGAAAGAGACTTTCTACATTTGTAACTCCATTCATTCACTGCGCAAGTGCATTTCATCGTTGCTCTGTTTTGTGTGTATGAATTTCGTCTGTTAATATACGTTCAAAAAGTATCTTCTTTGTTTATACCACGTTTAAATAATGTTTTTAACCCCCGACAAAAAAGAGGGTGTTATAAGTTTATAGTGTGTATAATATGTGGGTATCTTTGTATATATCAGTGACATCGTAGCTCCAAAACAGATGGACCGATTTCAATGTAGTTTTTTTAAATTGAAAGCTGTATCGTCTTAGCTATGTTTCATGAAAATCTGTTCAGCTGTTCAAAAGTAACAGCTCTGTTTCTAGTTGGAATCGGGGGTGTTTGACGGTTAGGTTATTGTATTTCTAGCTGATGCATACAATACACTTTATTGAACACCAAAAATAGAAGTAACATACAATAACTAGAAAAAGAGATGTCCAAAGGGTGGTCTTATCGAACGTGGCGATGAATGATAGAATTGTACTTATTTAGCAGAATATTACTCAACCTCTTCTCATCTTTTCATCACCTTTGGTCCCTTGCAAGAGCTATATTCACATATTATTTTGATATTTATTCCGAGACTAATAAAATTATGTTGGTATGTATAGGCACGCACGACCCATAGAACCCTAGATTTAGAATGTGACGCGTAAAATCTATGCACCGATAATAAGTTGCGCCATCCTCACAACATGTATTATTGTCACGTAATGCCCTTACATACGAGGTGCATTCAATAAGTACCTAGCCTCATCGCCAGAGGGCGCTGTAGTTTCAAAAGAGTTTTACCACAGTGTAGCACATTCTTTTTAAATTCTTTTTTCAAATTTTCATTCCAATCCCTTCATTTGTTTTAATTTGTCAACTTATGGAAGCCAACGTGTCGATCGGTTTTACAAAAATGGAAAAAGAGCAATATCGTTCGGTGATTTGATTCCTATTTTTGGAAGGGAAAACGCGCATCGAAATCAAAGAGCGCTTGGATGCTGTGTACGGTGACTCTTCTCCATCGATGGCCACCGTCAAGAATTGGTTCAACGAGTTTGCACGTGGCCGTACGTCGGTTTTTGATGAACCACGTCCAGGTGCACCGAAAACAGCTGCTACGGAGGAAAACATTAAAAAAATCCATGATCTCGTATTGGCAGATCGCCGATTGAAGGTTCGGGAGCTAGCTGAGACTGTAGGCATTTCAGAAGGAACAGTGCATCATATTCTTCACGAGGAACTCGGCATGAGAAAGCTGTCGGCGCGATGGGTGCCGCGTTTACTCACACCAGAAAACAAGCGCAACCGTGAGACCACATCGGAGACGTGTTTGGCGCTGTTTAAGCGGAATCCAGCGGAGTTTTTGCGTCGTTTTGTGACCGTCGATGAAACCTGGATCCACTGGTACACACCAGAGACCAAGGAGCAATCAAAACAATGGATCCAGACCGGGGAACGTGCTCCAAAGAAGGCGAAAACTGTAAAATCGGCCGGAAAAGTTATGGCCACCGTTTTCTGGGATTCACAAGGTGTGATCTACATCGATTACCTCGAGAAGGGTAAAACAATTACAGGGCTTTACTATGCCGATTTATTGGGCCGATTCGACGCCGAATTAAAGAAAAAACGACCCCATCTGGCGAAGAAAAAAGTGCTGTTTCACCACGACAACGCACCGGTTCACACGTCTGCCGTTGCCATGGCCAAATTGGTCGAATTACGCTACGAATTGCTGCCCCATCCACCGTATTCTCCAGATTTGGCCCCTTGTGACTTCTTTCTGTTTCCTAATCTGAAAAAATCACTCGCCGGGAATAGATATGGATCGAATGAGGAGGTCATCGCCGCCACGGAGGCCTATTTTGCAGAGTTTGACAAAAACTATTTTTCGGACGGATTAAAAAAGTTGGAGCATCGCTGGGCTAAGTGTATCGAACTAAAAGGAGACTATGTTGAAAAATAAATACCCACTTTTCCAAAATTTTCGTTTACTTTTTGTAGGCTAAGTATTTATTGAATGACCCTCGTAAGAACTGTTCCCACATGAAAACTCAACAAAGACCGCAACCAATTACAGTAATTATTTTTATTTTTGCAATACCATTGTTAAAACGTGAATTATGAATGACCATCTTTCCCTAATCATCGTTAACATTGGGCAAGTAACCTTTCGCTCATTTTCCTATGGGAAAGATGAATGGTTTCCAAATTAGGCATCGTTCTTTCGTTTTTTCGTCCGTTTAAAGTCCGTATTACAGAACAAAGCTCAGCAGTGATCTGCAGGGTAATCACGATGCACGCTCGAAATCGGAATCGATTCAATTTTGACAGTTCAACAATGTACATTGCGCATTATGCTTTCAATAAAATATTATAGTTTAAAAAAAACTATAGAACACGCTTTTGGCCCTCAAGCGTGTTCTATAGTTCTTTTTTTTAAACTATAATATTTTTTTCAACGTACCTTTGAAATTCATAGTAAGAAAAGGTTTTAAAAAAAAAGGATTTCGATTATCTATCTATGTATGCTAATATTATAAAGAGGTAAAATAACTTTTTTTGTATGTAAGTAATCCCTGGAACTACAAAACCGAATTTAAAAAGTATTTCACTAATAGCTCTGAGTGATATAGGTTACATTTTATTTTGATAAAAATGTAAAGCGCGGGCAACAGCTAGACTTAATATATTTTAATTAAATTCTAAAACAAACATAGCTAAAATTAAACCACCGTTGTTTTAAAATGCCGCAAACAGCAAACATGATGACTGTCAATATTGGAATGTTTGGAATTGGAAATAAAATAATTAGTCAATATATTCTGTTCACGTATACAGACATTTCCATACAAGTTTTACAAGCGGGGTCGAAGGGGACAAAGACGTGGGGACGACTCATCACGCAAATAACGCGGACAGGGTTAACGTATTGAGATGTTGAGATAAGGTCTTTGAGTAACAATAGGGTTCAATGCCATGTTAGTATTCCAAGGTTCTGAACTGTGAAAATCTACTAGATCTAATGCACGCTCCATGGTCGAATTGCTTATGAATAGATACTGAACATTCCATACAAAGTTTTATAAAACTTCCGTTTTAAGGGAAAGGCACATTCAGAGAAACAGATTTTTTTCAACATGTTCAGTAGCTCTACCATGAGTTGACAGTAAACCGTACCGTCTACCGTTAACGTGGTCTAAACCTAAATTCATGCCTAATAAAGCTTTGTTTGCTTCTTACGAACTCAGTTGGACATTAGACATTGGCACGAATGGCGTAGCAGCTGATATGATCGAATTTCTGCACTACTCGTGGATTCAAATCCTGCACAGAACATTATGATCTATAGATAATCGTTTCGGTTCTGGGTGTGTGTGTATATGAAGTGCATGTTTGTAAGATACATACGATACAGGAGAGACCCTAGTTATTAGTAAAAATAATTGTTGTTAACCATTGTTTGGAAGCCTTTGTCCAGGCGATGAAGGTTGCATGCTGACGAGGTATTGTCCAAAGTACAATATTTACATGTACTACCTATTAAAAACACATGAACACAGGACGTTCTTTATTGGTAAAAAATCACGAAGACATAAAATAGAGGGAGCATTTCTGACTTGTTTTTTCTCTGGCTTCGTTTACACATAATTACCCTGTCGTATTTACTCTCCATTTGCCGATGTTTTTCTCACAGCAAGCATGATGTTCTTTTTATGTAAGTTTGATGTCGCTCACATTAAACTTCCTTATGTATTTTAACAAGCATTACAAATATTCACATATCCTGGTTAAGTTCAAGTTTGCACTTGAAATTGACTCTGGATCTTGTTTCGAAGTCTTTTGTCATTGGGAATTATCTTTGTTATACAGCTACATCTCATATAAAAACAAAATCAGAATTGCGTCAAGAATTAGCATTTTTTTTTACTCAGTTTGCATCTCTATATTTATTCATAACTCTCATTAAAACTAAACTTAACTAGGTATGTAGATAGGTACTCTGCCATATAAAACATAAAAATAAAAGAATATTTTGACGCCTAAGTGCTCATTTTGTATAGTTTTATATTTGTATATTAGAGTTTGGAATCTATATTTATTTTTATTTAACGATATGCCACTCTAATAAATTAACAGTACCTAGGTAGGTACTCGTTACATGAAATTATCATACATTTCTATATAACTGTCACGTATAACTTTATTGTATATTAACTTAAACTATTATTTTAAAAAATACAGGTCAGACTTAGAAACGCACCAGTTCCAGCTGACGCTATTCGGGCCCCACATCAGCGCGCGCGCACGCTACCGTTCATCAGGCGTTCTGTTACTGGTACGTGCGTCCGGCGGCGGCGAGTACTGGGGAGAATACGGTTAGTACCTACAATTTATGTTTTTGTTATTTTCCCAAACTATAACTGCATTTATATGCCTATTACGTTCCACTTCGAGACATTAATTATGATATTTCAGAAAAATTAATAACGCGGCCACCTAGTCATCGGTCTGAATTATTTTAAAAAAAATTACTAGTTGGTGATCCAGGCACAAACAGATCGATCAGTATCAGTCGAAACTACAACTGAGCCTCGTTGATCAGCGGAATAGTTTAAGATGAGCAGCAGCGTTTGATCTTTAGGAATGCTAGATTGGTGCTGATTCTGTCGCACATCGCACTAAACTAATTTTAATCATACTATGGCTCTTTCTAACAAAAATCATGAAAAAAAAGATGGAAGATATTTAGTCCTGTCAAATTAGTCCAATTGCATGTTATCAACGGGAACTTAATCGCCATCAAAATAGGTCGCGTCTACTTTTCAGTAAATGACAAGGGCAGAATAATTTGGTAGGTAGTTCTAAATATTTTCTGTCCTTTTTCAATTATGTCTTTATGAAAGAGGACACAGTGTTATTAAAATTTGTTTAGTGGTATGTGCAACGGAATCCTCAAAATTGCGCACCTGAAACGCGAATAAATATACAATAATTCATTAAATTCCTTCCTCTATCACAGAGGGTGTAAAAGCAAAGGTGTACTTCCGTGGTGAGCCGTACACTCGCGAGGAAGACGGCCGCACCTACCTGAGACTGCAGCAGCTTAAGCTCGACTTCTCCGTCAAGGACATCGAGATGGGCGTGGAGAACTTGCAGAACAGCAACGCCGTGCTACGTAAGTATACCTTAATATTTAGCTAGACAGTGTACAAAATAGAATAGATCTTTATTTCATGTAAACCAGATACAGGTACTTACGAAATGTCGAGACACTAGGTGCACGGTTCCAAAGAGTAGGTCCTATGGAGAAGCACCGGCAAGAAACTCCCTGGAAATTCTTTAAAATAATAGATTACAATCTTGATCAGTACAATGTACAGTAATTGTAATTTGCGAGATTTTGTAGTCGAAAAAAACGCGCTCTAAGCACAAACTCAATTTCGAGATGATCACGCAGGAAACGAGAATTGGCCCCTTGCCCTATATGGTTACAGCTTAGGTCCTCTTCTAAGAGAGATGGACTGAAACCCAGTATTAGAAACCAAATAAGTAGCCTTCTTATACAGACTGACAACTATATTGTATTCAACAGAGGCGGCCCTCAATCTCTTCATAAACACGAACGCGCAAGAGCTACTGAAGGAGATGAAGCCTCAATTGAAGCGCGACCTCGCAGAGAAGATGTCGCGTTTCCTAGACCACATCCTGCAGAAGATACCCTACGACGAATGGATCGTCGAATAGATACGTAGGTTAGGTTAAGCCATCGTCTACTTTATGCGTAATATTTGATGGGTAGAAGAGAAATACAGTGAGATAATGACGAACTTCGTTGTTCATTTAAAAATACTAACGCAATCTGCCAAAAGCTGTTTGCGCGATCCTAAGTATTACAAATATTAGGAACAAATAATATATTTTTCAATAGTTCGACAATATATTTGTCCATTTTTTATTTTTTCCTTTGTTGAATTTTTAATCACTATTGAGTTGGTAATATGGCTGTATCAATCCAATAATTATTGAAGGTTTTTTTTTACTAAAAGATGGCAATCTAAGTATTGTGCTGAGACTGCAGAATATCAAAATGAAACGAAGTTTGTTCATTTCCATATCGTTAAGTTAAATTAAGTAGAGTAGGACTCTAACTCAAACAAGTGTTTCTCTATTATAAATTGTAAAATGTAGATATAAAGCTATTTATTTAGAAATCCTAATAAGATACATACGACCACGTTCGGTCTCTTTTGTATTATTAATTTTACGTTAATTAGTAGAACTGTATTAAAGTATTTAATTCAATGTGTCACTTTATTTTTATGAACTCCTGTGTGATGGGCTCATGGCAGCCTTCGAACAAAGAGGTATAGGGTCACCAGATATACCTAAAAGAAGTTTTCTTGAAGAGTTATGGATGCATTCGAATAAGATCATTTAATAAATATACTTGGACCATACTTGGTGCCATAAAAGTACAGGATGCTATTTTTTCGGATTTTAGTCGGTTCGATTCCCGGGTGTGGCAAGCGTATTTTCAAGAATCAATAAATGCAGTTTTGTTTATTTTTTAAAATAAAGGAATGTTTCCTTTGAGTAAAATTTGCTGTCTTCAGTATTTAGAGTACTTTTCCTCCAGGTACGCTACGAAAATTCCACCCTGTATATTATGAAATTTGTTGAGTATTATTATGGATACGCAGATAACTCGATTTACAAAAAATGTTGGTTGGATCTTTTCTACTTAACGGTCCAATTAATCTCATAACATTCTCCTAAGATTCCTAATCATTAACCTGCCGCATTCAACGGTGCAAGCTAGTAAGACATGGCTACAATATGTCTAGTATAAGTTGACCTCGCGTGGTACAGGCTCTTCGTACAATTAAAGGTCAGGTTATACTGACAATTTATAGCTTGATATTTAGCCGTGCGTACAAGCTACTGCTAGTACTAGTTCAAGCTTGTACCGCAGAGTCAGAACTACAACTTTAGCACCGTCTCGGTGGTCCGGTCTGACAGCACATTGTGGGTTATTCTGGCTTGCAAGACATAATTCCACTATCTGTAAATCGTTACTAGCACTGTACTACTATTGTGTTACTAGTACTGTACGTAGATCAGGGGGGCTAAAAAGGCCGCTTTAGATGAATCACAATATGATTAAAATGTCAAAATATCTACTTAATTGACAACTCTTAATATCATCCGCATAAGGTTCAGTAATCATCTGTTTGACAGTTACTATGCAGATCAGTAGATGAATTGCTCAATGTGGCCTTTTTAGGCCCCCAGGTTGATTTACGCCGTCATTATCCAGTACGGAATTAAATTATTTTAGTTTCTTTCTTCTTTCGTTCAATAATTCATCCCTGTAGGTTTTTAATTGTTTTCATCCGCAACGAGTTATCATAGCAAAAACTCACCGTTGTGCACCTGTACAAAGTTAAAACTAGATGGCGCTAACCAAGTGTTATGTGTTATGTCGTATTGTGGTGCTCGTAGTTTACAGTGTTTGAAATATGAATACAGGTGAACGGAGGCCATTTTATAAATAATGACTAATTTCTAAATAAATTTAATTAATTAATTTCTAAATAAATAGATTAATTTCTAAGTAAAGCACGTATCTATAGATGACATCTCGAAGTTGTACTTATGTTATCCCACAGATATTGATATAATGTCTGTGTGTTATCCGATGTTCTAATATTCCTATGACCAGTAAATCCATCTGCATCCAATACACGGGAAATAACACAAGCTTATTCGTTAGACTTCGCTTCTCTTCCAGGTGTAATAATCATGGCGTAGATCATCTCGCTCCAATGCATTAGTTACACAACGTTCTTTATGCTGTTACGTAGGATGTTTCCACATGTGCGTCCATCTATACAGAATCTATAGAATATCTTACTGTGTCTTACGCAACTTGGCTTGTGGCTATGGCTTCAATGGTACCTAATAAGTGTGGTGTCTATCAAAATTAATTTATCTATATAAGAAACGGCACTGTTTTCCCGTCCGTGAGACTTCCAAGAGCGAGTTTGAAGAAGTTAAATAGGACTTTTCAATACGGCATTGGTAGCTACTTGGCATGTTATTGGGCTTTAAAATATCATAAATCGTCGTGATCGTAATCAACGGGAACGAACGGAGTATATGAAATGTGCCAGGTGAAATCGTGGTCAAAGGTCAAACACAAGTCTAAACAATATTAAAAGAAACTGCATATCTTTATAATATTAATAGTAGGTAGGACTTCTTCCAGCTGAGTAGTTAAACGATCAATATTGTTATAATGAGAACCAATGGCCATGTCAACATCATCATTCATTCTCCTATACTTCCTGCGCTCGTTATCTTCAAATTAGACCAGACACCAGACTTCATCGGTATTATCCGTAACCTCTATCAGTTTCAAATTGGAGTCTCTCAACATTTTCCGTTTACAATATTAAAACTATGTGTTCTAATAATTTGTTTACATAAACAAACTTCTATCTAAATTGCGCTTTGCAACGGCTTAGATAGTTCAGTGACAACAGCGAGGTGTCGCAATACGGCACCTTGGTAGGGGCCTGCACTTTCGCAGCCGCTCTCAGACTGCGCTTGACCATAGCACTGTGTGCTTACAATAAAAACTATTTAGCCACTACAATTTAATAAAAAAAATATATTAAGAACGAACTCGAATTAATTTTAAAAAGTAAAAGTATTTTTCTAAAGGCAGTTCCAATTTCAAATTTTTCTGTATTGTGCCTAGTACCTACCTACCTATATATGGATGCCAATCATTATTTTATTTTTTATTAGGAACGTGATTTCAAAATCTAATAATTAAATTGTAGTTAAGTAATTTAATGTCGTAATAATAAATATTTTCCGGGAAATCATTAAAAATGCGTTCGTTAACGTTGTTAATTAGTATAAGTGCGATGGTGGTGTGCTTTTCACAAGTGACGAAGACTGAACGAGAAGCTTTGGAAATCGGTATGTAATTAACATTATTCCCTGCATTTATATAAAACAGTTTGTTATATTCGACCAAATATTTTAATAGTTATACACCTCTACATAAGTTACGACAGAGCCGGCAATTGTTTTATACTGTATGAATTTCTAATAATTTACGTAAGTAGCAATAAGGGCCCATCTACACTCAATACTATAAGCAGCAAAATCGCGTGTTTTCGCGTTCGTAATTCACTTTTTGTAAGAAAAAGGCAGCCAACGAACGCGAAAACGCACGACTCTGCTGCTAAAAATATCGAGTGTGAACGAACGGTAGCTTGAACGATAAACATACCCCCGTTTTATAAAAGGTTAGTCAAATCTCTTATCATCCTGAATCTATAACTCCCTACTAAATATAGGCTTCTTATGTCCTAGACTGCTTAAATTTCATCAGCCTTTGTGACGCCGGGTGTGACTATCACGCAGTGATCCCTAACAGGAAAGACAGAATGTTCCTATGCATAGCTTGACGGCTGAACCTATTCCTCGCAGAGTTAGGCAGGGTGTACTATCGGACACATACGTTTCGCCAATGCCGTTATTGAGTCCCATGTAATAGGGGGGCCTCTTGACATCTACCGGGCTCAATTACAAACTCCGCGCTGCTACTAATTTTCTTGCACCCAATAATGCTTTGCCTGACATGGTAATTGAATTCAGGACCTCACGGTCGTCGGTGGCACTTGCGACCACTAAACCAATGTGGCAGGTAAATACATATAAAAACTATTCATACTACACTGGCTCTTAATTGAGCATTATAATTAGATCAATATTATGCAACCAACATAATGTTCGCAATAACATAATTCTGTGAACTCGAAGAACTTGCTCAAGTAAGACTCATAAAAGCATCTGAATTGGCCGGTTGCCTAAGTAGAGCAATGGCGATAATGCCAAGGTGAACCACGCATATGAGATTTTACAACATTATTCGTATTTATAAAGCGAATCGCCTTTTTTAATATCAAAACAGAAATAAAGCATTGATAAGTATCACTTAGATACTCTATTAATACATGATAAGCAGACGGTTATTGCACTCCATGATAAGCAGTGATGGGTTTACCAGCAGGTTGAGAAGTCTTGAGCCTAGGGCGGCAGACTTTAGAGGCGGCAAAGGGAAATGAAAGTATTCTTTTGTTGCCTTTGTTGCAACTCAGACCGCACGAACATCAAAAACATTTCTGTAAGATGAGTAGGAACTGACAATTGTAGAGGTAAGGGGGGCAAAAATTGTACAGCCTATACTTGGAAGATGTGTCAGTGTCATCAACATATCAGCCTAATATGTCTATGGCCGCATGGGAATCACTGCTTGACATAAGTACATAGAATACTGCCTTTTTAATTTTTATAAAGTACATAGACGCGTATCATAAAGCAAAAATTAACACATTCAGCCCAGCGCGGCGCCCGCGCCGCCATAATCAGATGCTCACATTGTGACACAACAAAATGGACGAACGTTTGACGTACATTCTTAAGCAAAACGCCGCCAAAAGTTGATTCGTTGCGGCTCTAGACATTTGACACTTTCCAAGTGGTGCGGCGCATTTACTGCGGGTTCCTCGCGTTATAAAACGTAGTGCGAATAAAAACACATCAATGGTAGACGTCGTTAGACGTTGTGTTGATAAGGACGTGGATAGACGTTGTGTTGTTTTTTTTTAATAATTTAATATTAATGACTACCTTTAAAATATAATCTATTAGTAAAATAAACTTTTAATATGTAAAATAAATTAAAATTTTGCTTTTGAAAACGTGCTTGTCCGAACGTGTTAAGGTACATAAGATTTACTCTGCAATGATATATTACATTAAAATTACCCTAATTAATATAATAGTGTTTTATACGCCGCATTATGTGTAGGTAGATAGAAGCCAAAACCATCTTAGAAATTGTACACACTTTTCAGACTTCCGCTAATAATAATAATATTTCTAATACGTATCTACACCATAATAATATTTGCTTGATTATATAGAAAGAAATAAAATATGTTTATTTGACACAGAAACAAAAAAATAACAATGAAAATCCAAAATAGTCCGTACGTCACAGCTGTGCCAGAAAGGCTCACTCAGCATTAATGCTTCTGCGCATATGTTTGAATCAATTCTCATTTACCTTCTGATAGTAAACAGAGAACGTAAACATTCATTTCTTCTTTTCTTTAAAAACTTTGCTCCTCAGTAGGATTTCTCTCGCATCGAAGGTATTATTTACAAACATAGGTACATCCACAGACAACTTAACCTTTACTTTAATCTGTGCATACATCTCACATACACAACACCGAGACCTGGAACAACAACCTGTGGGCCATAAGAATATATATTATATTATATAGGTATTATTTGTTCCGTGGGGGAATCGAATTCGCGACATTTATCGTATAAAACCAATTAGTTAGCCACTGCCCCAACCACGGATATCTATGGCCCCAACCGTGCCTTATTTATCATACCAGCCTGTTATTAGAAAGAGTCTTCTAAACGAAATCACCCCTTCGCCTTCTCGTTCACCTTCAGCGGTCAGTAAGTCACACGAAGAATTAACCTCAATAAAAAATATGCAAATAGCTAACATTTCAAGCAATTCTCACCAATAAAAAGAAAAAGTTAAAGTTTGGCAATAGGAATGCTAAAATAATATCTAGCTATCAAAATGCTCAATATAATACAATGTTATGAATCTGTTACACAGTTAGATAATCGAGTAACTTTGGCAAATCTTATGCAATATTGTTTGAAGATAGATACTTTGTTATAGATAATAATTATTATTGTAATTAAATCTTTCATCTTTTCTGATCCGAAAAGGAAAATTATGTTATGGATCCTTCTGTGGATCCTTTTTGAGTAAAATATATCAAAATCGTTATCTAAATAAAAACTAAATAGGTTTTACATAATATCAATTTCGCACCAGCACAGCAACATTCAAACTTATGCACATGCATTATTATTCTAGTTGCACGATGTCGAACATGCAATGACTGCTCTACGAGATTGTTAGCTACATAATACATAAATTTATTACTATGGTCGAAATTTGACCACATATTAGATATAAATTTTAGCTCTCTGCACTCCTTTCTCTGATGATATTAATATCATCATTTAATTTTGATTTTTTTGTACGGTCATAATTATAGTGAAAATTTCAGTATTACGCCGAACAAAGAAACGCATTCGAAACTAAGCACAGTTGGCAGATGTTCTGCTGCTGTGTTTGACCAACTAATACCTAGGTATATCCCAAACAATAATTCACGTTCCACAAATACCACGTAGCCAGAATCCTTGGCTACTTTATTTAACCGAAGGATCCCTGACATCGAAGCAGGTGCACCATTCACGGTACATAATCGGATAACAGCTATTTTGATTGCTACGGATACATTACCGGTTACGTGAGGTTACAAGAATGAGGCAACATTGCAGACCGCCGCAAGCCATAAAACTTTAATGACAGTATCTATAGACACCACACAATCAAAACGGTCGTAATAATATGTTAATGTTATTATTTATTACATTGCCGTGTGGCTCGTTGGCCAGAGGAAGAGATTGCTTTTCCTGTTGTATTGTATGACATGACAGATTATCTATATCTAGATAGCAAAGAAGTGCTCTTTCACTTTTTCCCGGCCAATACATCCATCCATGTGTACTCACATGGTCTCCGTCGGGATTTCTTACCAAGGACCGATCAATTCGACAGATCGGAGTCAATTGCAGGGACTGTTTGCCTAGA
Organism: Allophyes oxyacanthae; assembly: GCA_932294325.1. NCBI lineage: Eukaryota > Metazoa > Arthropoda > Insecta > Lepidoptera > Noctuidae > Allophyes > Allophyes oxyacanthae. The sequence continues at coordinate 5,556,283 of OW028611.1, forward strand.
AATAACATATTCAAAAAAAAACCTTTGCATTTATATACTTTCCACTTTATGTAATTATCTACCTATTATCTTATTTATTCTATTTCACGTTTACTTGGCTTCTTTATTTATTACGCAAATCTGAATTGAATAAGAAACATAAGTTACCTAGATTTTCTTTTGGAAAGTGTTCAAGTCAAAATCGAGTGATTTTGTATCATGTCAGATATGAAACGTAAAGTTTTCGTAACGGATGCATTGAGCAAGACAGCAGCATGCTTTGCTCACCTGAGCATCAACAAACAATGACGCAAAGAGAAGCCAAGGTCGGCGACAAACGAGCGTTTGACTAATAACGTGGATACCTTCTGTGCCAAGGGCTTGGATCTAATTTAATCTATTTGAGATTAAATTATTATACATAATTCAGAACAGTTAGCTTTACTCCCCGAAACGGTCGATACCTAAATGTCTATCGTCGTATTTTAAACCTGGTGATTAGATATTAGAGAGCTTATAGAGCTCCGTGTGAAGAAGGTAGACAAACCTACATATATTATTTTCTATGACAATTTCTACTCAAAAGAAGAGCGAATTTAAAGTTTTTATATATTAGGTACTTATATTTTCTCCAAAGTAGGTTTTTTTTAATTTATTTCAATTCGGACGTGCTTTTCAGCTGATGGTAAGTGATCACCGCCGCACATGAACATCCGCAACTCCAGAGGAGTCACCGATGCGATGCCGATCTTTTAGGGTGGTGTAGCTCTTTTCTTGAAGGTCCCCATATTATATGTGTGGTTCCGGAAAATGAATACATGCACTATTTTAATTTCAACGAGGATTCATTTTAAAAAGGATTACCTATTATCAGCCGTGCTTAGATGAAGGCTGCCAAAGATGATGATTATCTCATTTCAAGTACCTACCTACGTGACAATCACAGAGCTAATATAAAGATTTGTTGTGTGGTGACAATATACATACTCGTAGCATAGTTGTATACATAATTAAGGTATATATTTATAACAATAGCAAAATATTCATTATACTCGTAGTTATTATTCTAATGATAGGTACAATATACAAGGGTACTTAATGCTTTTTATTGTACTTACCTACCTACCCACAACACAAGACGAGACAAGCTTTTGTTTCGATAAGCCATCAAATAGAATAATAATTACTAACTTAGGTAAATTTTTATCATCGATTTACTTTTGTTCTGATTAAGTAACTACCTACCTACGTATTAAACATTTGGTTTTGTTGTGTCTCTATAGTGTGCTCAAAACTACTAAGACTAAATAAAGGTTTGTAAAGTTTGTTAGAGACCCAAAGCAAGCTTTCTTGTGTAGAATATTCTAATGTTGGGAAAAATATAAACTTATTAACTTACTTATTATTATTTATTAACTTTTTATTTATTAACTTACTTATTGGTGTCGATTCTGTTGTAGGTACATTTTGACAGTAGGTAGATACTAAACTAGACTACGCATCGGTCACTTTCTTTTTAACACGCTTTTATTAACTTCACCTGTAGCTAACTAACTATGTAAGAAAATCTTGGAAGTTAAATTTGACTCAGTTCCCGGTTTCCGATTGAGCTGAAATTTTGCATACACGTTCAGTTTGGATGACTAAAGCGTGTTCTATAGTTTTTTTAAACTATAATATGTTATTTTATTCTATTGAAACAGAAACAGACAACCACCCTTAGTTTAGTCCTGTCACAGTGCGCAATAGTATTGACACCAATGTGTACCTACCTACTGATTTAATTTAATTTTTTCTTTAAAAAAACGTTGCCCCTCGCTAGGATTTCTCCTGTATCCAGGGTACAGTTTACAAACATACATTTCACATGCAAACAGACCTAGACCCGACACAACTATCTGTAGATCATACAAATAATTGCTCGAACCCGTGGCACGTAGCGTAGAAAGCTAATCGCTTAGCCACTGCGCCAACCGTGTCGTCAAGTTGATCAAGTTAGTTCAAAGTCGTTCGATTCAAGTTGATCATGCTTTTTTATTGCAATATTTTGGTACCAGCTACTCTCTTAACCAATCGAAGAAAACAAGTTTCAAAATGTTCGCAAAAATATCAAAATAGACATAATTAATTGTCCGACTGGTCGCCTCATTCCGTTGCAAATATTGTAAATTCTACTGCAAGCTTGTAATCGAATTATATAATAACGGTTCGGAAACATTATGCTCGTATGTTAATTAAAAACAATCTTTTTGAAATGCAGCTGTCCGAGATTGATTAGAATCATGGTCGACAGCAATCTGTCCTAGATACCTACTTGTAGCATTTTGTAATAATTTATTGTCAAATAATTCAATGAAGAATCATTTTTTGATCCACCATTTTGTAAAATTCATGTATCTATATTTAGACTTGCATGCAAATATCTTCAGGTTATAGATGAAATCTGGTTCCTGGGCAAAAGAATACGCCCCCTTCCCTATTGTAAAAAACTACTAACTATGAGAATCGAGTGGATAGATCCCTGAAGCATCCTTGTTTGAGGTAATAATACCTATATATAGGTACTCACCAATTTTTTTTTCAGTTATTTATTGTAGGTGTATTGCAAAGATTAGCCAAGTAGAGTAGATTAGTAATGATGGTATCAAGACGACCCAAGGTACACCAGACGATCTCGGGTTTCGTCACTCGAGGAGACTATTTCCCAGCATCCCATCAAATAAAGTGATTATAAAATGATAATAATCCCTTAGAACAGTGCATTGTTCAATAAAGTGCTGGCAAAGCCCAAAAGGTAGATACATTTTAGACGTTTACAGGCAAATATGGAGGATAAGAGATGATAATTATGATGATTGCAAAAGCCAGATTGCTTTTAGCTTTTGGTAGAATACTTTTCTTTCAAGTAGGTAGCTGTAGATACGGAAAAGCTTTCGTATAAATGACGGTAGAGTAACTTACTTGCATAAATAAATAATGATAAACTGTGTGGTTTGCTGTAATTTTTTGTTGTTTTCAGAAAGAATATTCACTGCTTGCAAGAAATCGTCACCAGATTTCGACGGATGCATAAAGAGAGCTTTCAATAAGGTGCGGCCCTATTTCAAAATTGGTAAGTACCTACAATACACAAGGTTATACAGTGTTTTATTTAACAGGAACAGTAGGGGGAAATCTTAAGACATGGAGCTACAGGATTACTGTCTTAGGAGGCATAGGATAAAGTATATAAAAAAAATATTTTTGGTCAAGCATGAACTTTCAATAAAAATCAATTAGAGGCAAAAATATTTTTTGCCTCTAATCGATCCGGTTTCATGTAAGGCTACTTATATGAGATAAAAAAATCTGTGCACCCGATGATAACTTTTTCATATATTATATTTTGTTCTATAATACATTGTGAACATTCCTACCTACATAGTTACATTTGACCAATAGAGGTCTTGCAATAGCACAAATTACGCTAGGTCTCAAGACTGGCCGCTTGACTGCACAACAGCTTTTAGAAATGGACACGTAATAATTGCAGCGAAATTTAGATTTTGTTAACGAACTTTTATTTTTAGCTCGTAGGTAACCTAGGTGTTTCATAAAGACGTAGGTCTGTTTATACCCGTTATTAGGTAAAATACCGCTAGTTAGCAGTTGTGTTATTAGAAAATAATAGACCACTTCTTACCGCCTTATCGTGGAAGACGCATACGGCAACTAAGTTTTTGTTAGAGGGGACATCAGTTAACCTATGTTCAGCTGGACCCAGCTGAAACGATGATTAAATGCCTTATTGACTGTTGTGGCCTTGGATTTTTTTTTTTATAATACACCCAAAATTTCTCTCCTTTAATTATAGGAGGTATCTACCTAGGTACATCACGCATTTTCCGCAAGTCAATTTTGTTAACTCATCTCTTCAATAAACAATCTCCTCACTAAATGCATACCTATTTATACCTTTTCAGGTATCCCAGAGATGGGGGTGGCGCCTTTCGACCCTCACTTCGCGCGGGAGATCAAGCAGGTCCGCGCCATCAACGGGATCGGTTACACTCTCACGTTGAACAGCGTCTATGAAAGAGGATGGTCGAATTCCACCGTCACTAAATACAAGTACGTATCAGCTCTTTAGCTCCCGGAAAATACGCCACCCTGACCCATTCCCCACCTGTGTCGTAAATGTTGCTATTGCCCATTTAGCCTAAGTATCTGTAAATTTCCATACGCTCTACTGTGCCAAACTAGCGCAGTACTTAGATAAAAGTATCTCTTTCAGTAAATAAAGATAAAAGTATCTCTTTCAGTAAATAAGCATTTATTTTTCACAGAACTGACTGGGACAACCAGCGTATCGTTTACTCACAATACTTCCCAGAAAAATGGCTCAACGGAGATTACGAGTTCAAGGTAAATTATCGTGTACCAGCCAATGGTTGCCAATACCAACCAACATTTTAGTAAAATGTTAGTGTTGTGATTATGAAAACCTATGGATGTGAAAGACCTATTCGTGAATAATAGACCTTTTGCTTGCATAGCTATACACTACCTACTGGATGCAAATGGGAACAAAAGGAATGGTCATTCCCAATTGCCACCACTGGTGACGCCTTCACTGGTGGAAAAAGGGTCATTATTTGGAAAAAAAAGAGAAATTGGGGCAACTGGGAATAACTCGTTAAACCAGATACGGCTAAATATTCCATTCACGTGTTTCGACAAACTTTTATATTTTTCAGGGCGATGCGTTCGGTCTAGGCGTGCTTCGCTCCGGCCGCTGGAATATGACCCTCCGCGACTACTCGCAGACGACGCGCATCAAGCGCAACGGGACCGGCGTGGACGTGCATGTGGAAGTGGACCATATCGGGGACATGGAGATCCACGTCGGCAACCTGCTGCGTGGCAACGGAATACTCGGTACTTACCTACGTAAGATACTTTTAGACACCAACGTGTCTTTCTAGGGCAGTAGAAATAGCGCACTTGGCACGTTTTGAAACTTAGAATATGCACTATAGAATGGTATTTGACGCATAGTAGCACTTTATTAGCCTTGTAGTTAGAGGAAGCTGCTGTAATCATTTACGTGGGACGCTTATAGAAATGGCTTGGCCTTTCCAGGATCAACTCCCGCTAAATAAAAGAAACATTACGCTGATGTGTAAGTAATAAACAAGCTATTGAGATTGTAGGTCAGCCACATCCTTACAATGGCAATGCCGAATTCATGCTTGGTTTGAACAAAAATGTAAGAATTGCATAAAATCAATGCACTAGTAGGCCATCAGGGTATTGAAATCTTAGATTTATAATATAAATTGGGTATTATTGGAAAAGAAAGATGATAGGCCATCTTGTACGACATGATAGGTTTATTAAAAATAGTAGGATAGTTGGAAGGAGGAACAAGAAAGCCACGCTTATGTTACATGAGCCAATTAAAAGAAAAGGTTACTGTCATGTCGTATAAGGAGGTTAAGGAGACTCACTGGAGAGGAAAACACGGAGAGAGCTGCATCAGCTACACCAACAAGAGCAAGACTCTTAAATTTGAAGAGACTATTGGAAGTTGAAGGTATGATAGAAAAAAGAATAGTTTCATGACCTATTTTCAGAGCGCATGCTAGACCGCCTGATCAACGCGACGTGGAAGCCAGGGTTCGCGGTCATCAGGCCGCTTATCAACGACCTGGTCAGCACGGCCTTCACAGACATCTGGAGCAATTCCTTCAAGAACTTCCCTCTAGATAACTTTATTAGAGACTAATCATCTTACATTTGAACTTGAATTTGTTCAGTGCCAGTTTGTAAATAAGATACGTTAATGTTTTAGGATAGAGATAATCATCTCCTTATATTAAGGGTAAGTAGTCGTATTCAGTCATCAAAAATTCTTGGCATTCATGTTAAAATAACATTTTGTTTTAGTATTTAAGTTAGGTACTTAAATACTATATCGGAAAAAAATTGTTTAAAATTGTTTTAACCTGAAATTTTATGTCGGTGTGATTCAATAAACTAGTCATTCATACATGTTCAGTTGTTTGTGTTTGATTTGATCTGTTGGGTTATAAAAGGGCGGAAGAAAAGACAGAAATATATTACATATCTCAATATTATATTTATTAAAAAATATAACCTAACTATATATATGACTTTATATTTAAATTCAATCAACAAATAACTCGCACGTTCTTCGAAACTGGAATAATCAACCTCAGTCTTTCAACACAAATGAATACAAATCAAACAGGCCTCACACCAACAACAAATGGCGCAAACAAGCGTATCGTTACCTCCGAGCGTCCCACCGCTCCCCTCCCTCGCCCCTCGCGCCCTCCGCGCACACGCACACTATAAATACATATTTATAACATTGCACCTTCAATTTGTTACATTAAAAAACCAGATAAAGTATTACACAAAAACATACCGTCGAAAAGTCTCGATTTCATTTAACAGCACTAGGTAGTCTGCATCTACGAGCGACACTTACACCGTCTGATTACAACCCGTTCACTGTCAATGTTCACACTAGGCTACCTCGCAGTTTCAACATACAACGAAATAAGTACATCTACAGACAAACTAAGAGAGAATACTACCAGTGATATCTGTGTGTATCCCGCAGCAGACGTGAAGATAACATTGTAAACAGCTGGCCTACGTCGCCATTCAACATGTCAAGTTCCAATTAACTTTAATATTGTCTGTATTGAAATACTACATTAGAACCCTGTGGACCGTCGCAGTGACGTTATTATGTACGGACTAAAATCGTTGTAACAGTTGCGCTCCCCATCGATAGTTTCATATTTTAACTTAGACAAACAATACGAACATTTTATTTGAGATCCTCATCAAACTATCGACGCGGAGTATAAAGAAGTAATGAGTATATTCCAATTTTTTGAAATGATATTTAAAAAATACTGACAGCCGACTGTATAAGCGTAACATTATGAGGTTATCTTAACAAATTGCCAGATTGATTTGGACAGCGGTCATTCAGAGTAATTAAATTTATAGAGCGTCTGATTTAAGGTCTTTTTAACAGATATTCAATGACAATTTCGATTTGACCTACCACTGTACAGTTACTAAAATAATCATTTCATTAGGTGATGTTACTAAAATAGTCATTTCGTAAATCAGACGCTCGATACATCACTGATACTGCTCAAACTATTTAATTTCAAATAATATTTTCGATTGGCTGATTTCAGACATTTACCAAGACATGCGCGATTACAATAAATATAATAATTCCAATAAGTTAAATAGCTCGGGAACAAAGTTAGCTCGAGTAGAACCCGAGCTGACATTACACAGTGTAATGAGACATACATTACATCGGCTAAGTTTGATTTTACAAAATCATTCGCTTAGAACGAAACATCGATCGATGTCAACAATGGAAGTAGCGTAAACCTTAACTAAATTACGAGAAAATTTTTGTTTATAATTTGTACTTCTTTTTCTCGTACATTTGGCCCCAGAATTTGTGTCGTAAACAATTTAATTTAAAATTAAACGCCACCTCTAGCTAGAGGCGACATCATGCCGAACATAACATTTGTATAGGCGACTACCAACATACATTATAGATTGCATGTGTTCCTTAAAAATCGATATTCAGGTTACCGATACAGACATCAAACGATGGTTTTTGAGTATAATGGGTTTATATCGAATCGGGAAAATACTACGCGGTATCAAAATGATGTATCAACAAATTGATAATATTACACTGCTTACAACGATGTTTAAGGAACATGATATGAGGTAACTAAAGTATCTCGCAGTTATCAATTTTTTTATATTATTTTTAGGTTATGGTACTTCACGAGCGCCGCTAAAAGCAAATTCTGTTTTCTATGGATGATTTAAAAAAGGAATTATAATTTTCAACAGAGTTTGCTTTGTACGGTGGCAATAATTAAAACGTAAAAATAAAATCCTATCAAATCGAAATAAAACTTAATGATTACGATGTTGGAACTAAAAATGTTAAAAATTCATTAGTAGTAAGATTTCATTTCATTTAAAACGTTTTAGCACAACAGAGCTGACGTACTGTACAAATGTGGTGAAATAAAAATCGAATCGAACATAAGCTTACCAATAACGCAAATTATTTTATAAATAAAGACATTAGTGATTTAATACTATTAGCGGGATGTCTGGCGGGACGTAGTCGCACTTGTTTACACTTGATATAACAACATGTTCCGCGCCCTTGTGTTCTGACACGACAGTCATTTGAATTTGAGGGGTGTGACATGCTGAGTTATTTATTATTGTTTATAAAGTTACATGTGAATTAACATTCCACGTTCTCAGTCAATCTCGTGAATGTATTGAAATCTCATTATTTACAAGTGTTTGGAAGACGCGGTTCATGTTTCTCAAGGGCACGGAATTTAACTAATCTAATTTAGGAAACAAAACGTTCAAAAGAATGATTTCGCCCTCCCGTATTGCAACCAGGTTCCGCCTGCCGGTGTCCCACACTCCACGCCTCCCTCACTCAAGCCGCTCCACACACATCTCCAAATTAACTCTAACATTAAAATTATTTTGATATGCACTTATTAATAGGTTTTTTTACAATGACATTTGTGCTGTACACTATTCAAAAACGGCAGAGCGGAGGCGGGCCAACGCGTTCGAGTAATGTACTTACATTACGGTAAGACGGGTATCGCGGTATCGCACTTTGTACTTAAACATTCAAAATTATATTTATCGAAATCATAATGTTGACGTTCGCCGCGCGCCCGCCCTGCCAACCACTATTTACAATGACAACTAAACGAACCCATAATGAAACTTAAATGACAAACTCAGGTATTAACTAAATATTTGGCAAATCAGTTAAATATCGATAACGGAACAATGTGCAATGCGCAAACGACAGCCCTAACGTGAACGTATGACGTATGGAACACTAGAGCTAGCTTTACAAGTAAAATCGAAGGCCGCTAAGATATCACCGTTCATTAGTGTGTAATATGTACACGGCGCGACCACCCGCGCCCCTTTGATTTGAGCGACACTATGTACACGAGCGCGCAGCGGGCGAGCACGTCACGAGCGTGACACGAGCGCGACACGAGCGCGGCACGAGCACGCCACGAGCGGGCACGAGCACGCCACGAGCGGGCACGAGCACGCCACGAGCGGGCACGAGCACGCCACGAGCGGGCACGAGCACGCCACGAGCGGGCACGAGCACGCACGAGCAGCGCGCTCGCGACGCTCCACCGACACGATACGACACAACCTACATGCTTACAACATGTGTGCCCACCAACGGGCGCATACTGCAAATTCTAGTTTCATTCCCTACGTGTGAAAAACCAACTAAAAGAGATCGCGTACAAAACTTGGCATGTCGTGTAATAATTACAAAGTTCTATAAAGTCTTAAGGCATTGTATCTGTAGTATGCGCCCAAATCATATACTAATCACATATTGTCAGCCATCGCTTAACAAGCAGTGGTCGTCGGTACTCAAACTCATCCCAGTAATACACAAATAAATCCATTAGATCACCTTCAAGGAACATTTTCACTATAAGCGTTCAGTTTATTAGATAGGAATGCAGGACTGTAGTTGACGGGAATAGATGAAGAAATGAAATTAGCACCATGTTTTTCAGATTGGAGTGTTTGAGGCTGTGTGTTGTTTCGTCCACTGTGTATAGTAAACTGATATAAGTCTATAAACCTGGCTATAATTGAGAATGTTCTTAAACCCTCCAAATGGATATGCACAGGGATATAAGGGGCAAGAGCGGATTTGACAACTGCCTTTTACTTCGTTAAGTAGTCAAATAACATTCTCAGTTAAAGCGCAAACCTCAGTTATCTGCTATAAACTATCGTATCATAACAGCATGCGCCAGCTACAGTCCCACATAACAGAATAGATTTTATTCGACATTAAGGTCACCAATAATCCAACTAATAATTTACGTTGAAATCAATATTTAAACATCTAACTACCGCGTTGTTAATCGTACATTACCACAGATCGTGTTGATCGTGTTTCGTACAGAACACTCTCATACTTAAGATAGTCCTACAGGTAATTTGCATAGATATGTTGAACAATGGACATGTTGAAGTAGGGTATTGTACTCATCATTATGAACAACTATTACTATAGGCTATCGTATTAATCGCGAAAAAAATATCTGCTATTCCATACAAATAATTCAATATTACTCCACTAACTGTATGAACAGTGGATTTCTTTTTTCCCGATTTCAGTGAAATCATAATCAAAAGTTATTTCTAATGATGACAACAACACAATAGCACTGATAACAAGCGTGAAGAGTAAGTTACGTATCTATTATAAAATGGAAGGCATAATATATATTAGTTTGTTTCTGTCACACTGATTTGCGCCCGCATGCGGGTCTGGCCCGCATGCGCGCCGCCCGCATCCTATCGTTTCATACATGCGCATCCTGTCATAATATGCCACGCGCACGCAGGACGCAGAGGCTGCGGGTGCGTGCAGAGACAGATGTATCCATGCCTGTCAGCGTTGTTTTTTTCTGATATGCGAATCACACACATGCGTGCTATAATGAAAATAGATACAGAGTTAATAATATTAGAGATTTTTTCCAGTAAGTAGTCTAGTTTTAAGATAGGCGAATCTTTCTCCTGCGTGTGGCAGCGCTCACGCATGCGGATGAGGCAGGCAGGCGGGCGCAAATCCACGTGACATAAACAGGCCCTTAAGCTACGGTTTCCTAAGAGTGGTACCGCTATATAGCGGCCGTGAAAATGTTGCTATAACGCTGGCGTAAAGAATAGCCCTCTAAACGGTAACCAGTGGTGTCAAATATGAACCATATTAGTCGATGACCAGGTGGACATCTCTGGTCATCATTCAAAAAGCCATTTGTCACACCAGTTACATTTAAAACAAATCACGGCCTCTGGATAGCGATACCGCTCACTTAGGATCCTGAGCTTTACTGAACAAGTAAATGTGGTGATATTCTTGTCTTCGCAAAGAACTAGTTCGGTCGACCATACAGTATAACATGACGCTGGTATTATACCCGGAAATAAAATGGCTTAAACATCATACCCACGACGTAACGAAATAAACTTTAATAAAAATATTCATCAAAAACACTACTTTAGTAACTAAATGACTTCGGGTATTGCGTCCTTCTCATCCTAGCGCTAACTCGGCCATTATCAGTCTTCTCTCGCTCATAATCGGATTAGCTCTTGTTTTATACTAACAACGATACCAATAAATTTCAACTTTAGGTATTACTACTGACAAGTAAAATAAAACCTAAATGCTCGTAAATGTTGCCTGCAACATAAATTAAATATGTTCAATGAAACTAAGTATCTCTACATTTTATAAAATAAAGTCGCTTTCCGCGTCTGTCTGTCTGTATATCCGCTAACTCCTCCTAAACCACGAAACGGATTTTGATGCGGTTTTCACCATCAGTTAGATAATTTTTCACGGAAGATTTATATGTATAATACTTTGATATTTAATGTATAGTAGAGAAACCCTTGCGAAGCCGGGGACGGGTCGCTAGTATATTATAATGCCGATCAGGATCTTCGTATTCATGCAGGGGAGTCTTACAGGTAAGTCTATCGCACACCGTCTCTTTGTTGATGTATTACTCCCTGCACGGCTAGCACGGCAAAAAAGCATAACTTTCAAACCATTTCTTTCTCGATTATTCATTTTGTCTTCCGTCAAGGGCAAAGGGTGGAAAAAACGGGTTTCGCCCGACATTTCGTTAATTTCGCTGTATGTACTATCGGCAAATTTTTCGAGCTCCTTTTCCTATTTCCTTAAGACTAAAAACGTCTGCGCCCGCCGTCCAAACCTAGAGTCACTAACTCTAATCGGGCCGCAGTCGTTCAAAGCATTTTGTTTCCAAAATGTACAACCGTACGTAAAGTATGAGAGTGTTCTGAAAGGTTGTCTACAGACATCCCAAGCTTACGTCAATTCTTCAAGGTAATTGAGAAGTGGGTCCAACCCTCTCAATACCAGAAGTTACTGTCACAACGTTTCTAAACACCTTTGAAACCTAGATTGTTGGTAACATTGAGACATCTGTTGCCTAAACTCAGTACAGCGCAGTATTACGACGGACAGTGTAACCAAAGAAGGTAGCAGTAAGCCGACACGAGCGCGACAGTGGCGCCGCGCGCGCGCACGCCACTAGAACTCGAAGTCGAACAGTTCCGAGAGCCCCTCGTCGTGGTCCAGGCAGTACCCGTAGTCCGTCGAAGACATCGGCGGCTCCAGAGCCAGGAATGGCTCCAGTTCCAGCGGTTCTGAAAGCGCATGGAACAACATAGCTATCAGAATAAATATAGAAGAAACATAGTATAGAATTTAAATATTGCCGAGATAGAACAGAATTTAAAGTTAGACAATCACTGAAAAAAGTCACAGTACAATATTCTTAACGAAAGAAAATAAAAAATAATTTAATCTAAGGGCGGGTTGCTTCAGAGCGTAGTTTAACCGATATCTGAATTTGTCACATTAAAAGAGAACATCAAAATCAGTAAGAGACGATAGATGTTGATCAATGCTCAAAGTTGACGCAACCCACCCAAAGCCTCACAGACAGCGAACCCGGCGAAACTAAATTTTTTGGGCACTGCATTCGCTATTATGAATGTATAGCATGTACAAGGCTATATATTTCTGATCTTTGCTACATCAAACCTTTGGCTCGCTCTCTGTACGGCGAAGGCTTAAGACAATATACACGATAAATATCCCTCACGTGTGCGCACTCCATCAAATATTAACAATTCACAAATTGATTTTAATAAGTCATTATATACAAAATTAGTTTCAAACATACCCCCACCTCGACAACACCTGCAAAATCTGCACAAAGAGTCATATGGACATAGAGCAAGCGTTATTGGATTTTGACAGGCGAAGCGGAGGCAAAGGAAAAAGTGTACAATACCTCTTGCAACGCGTGTGTCCCTTATACAATCGCGGAGATGATAAACATATAGGTAATGAAAATAGTGAACCCTTTACTGTGAAAAGCGACCGCGTTGCATGAATATTGCATGTAAGTGAAATTGTTACAACGAAAATAGTCAAAAATTACAATTTGTCTATTTTTGCTTGTCATTTCAGAATAGCTTAACCCACTATGAATATATTGAATGAGAATTATAATAATCAAATTCCAAATAAATGACTCGGTCGTTATATTCAAAATGAGTGAGCTTTGAAAGGTCTTCGAAAAAAGTCGTTTGAATTATTTTTACAAATCTTCAGTATCTACCAAATATAACTGATAGGTATAACTTTAAATATACTGCAGTATCACAAAACTTATAACGGCTAATATAACTTAGTGCATTGTGAAAGCGACTAGCTGAAATCACATTTGCCATCAAAACGTTACACAGAAGTTTAGGAAACGCGGCATGTAGACTATACGTACGTACGGCGTTTTGCTTTCTAAAAGTGTGAGAGTTTCACCTCTATCCAATACACCAAAAAAATCCACTCTTCACTTGCCGTGACCACAAAAACACGGTTTTACTCATAGAAAATTGAGATTCCGTATCGGAAAGTTGTATGATTATTCCCAAACGACGTTTTTCAAAGGTTAGAAACACAGTGCAAACAAAGTTAGACATGAGAGCGTTGTTACATTGGCGATGGTTGTCGGTGTTAGTAGATGAGTTGGCTGTTAGTGGCGGGCGTCCGTGAGCTGAATCCCATGGTGCTACACGCTACACTGAAGCCGCACGAGATACAGCTCGCGGCCGCCCCCTCCCCCTCTCCGCCCCCCTCCCGCCCGGAACACCACGACACACGGCCCGCTGGGCCGCACGGAACATTATAAGCTCTCCGCTGTGATATGCTCACATCGACGTCATAGCTTATAAGATATAGGGTCATACGAAACCTTATAGCGTTGTCAAATTGTGGGTGAATAGCACACCTCCACTTAACCGTTTGGGTACATTAACATCGTGATGTATTTCTCAATTAGAATAAATAAAAATAAATCTTTCAAAGCAGAATGCTAGTGAACTTTTCGCGAATAACCCATGACGCGATTTGAGCATTACACTAAGTTTACATATTTACAAAACTTTGTCGATGTCGTATTTGTAAATAAATACAACCCAACTTGATATTCTGGTGGTTCAGTAAAGTTGAAATGTTAATAGGAGTCGTTGCAAATTATTTACACAATACAAAACCAATTTTAACCACATTCGAAACGGAACTGTATTTACATGAACTTGACAATTAGTGATCAGTGAAAATTGTGACACTGTAACAAATAGGCCGAAAGAAACTGACAAGCTTAGTTATATCTTTAAGATGCAGTAATTTTTGCCGAGATCTATAATCACATTTCTATTACAGTGTCAATATTTTAAACATTTAAAAAACCGAGTACCCTCTTGAAAGGGAGGAACATTTAAAAGCCACCATTCATAGGTCAAGTCGAACGCTACGTCAGAATGGTCTGAACAGCGTGGCCTTACACAATAGAATCTTATTATTCTATTAGGTCATAATTAAGGGCCCATCCACACCCGATACATTAAGCCGCAGTATCGCGCGTTTTTGCGTTTATTTTCAAAAGGCAGCCAACGAACGCGAAACCGCACGATTCTGTTGCTAAACTTATCGAGTGTGAACGAACGCTAAAACATTACAATCTCTGCCTCGAGGTCAAATATCCCTTAGTACTACAATCCAATTAAGCTAACCTGAAGGTAGCGACTTAAACACAATTCCTCTCTTTCATTGAGTGCATCGGGGACAGTTATCATAGTTAGTGAAGCATCAGCCGATGATGACGTGAGCACCGTGATGAGAAGCATGCAATGCGTTGACACCGAGTGATATGGTACATGATACACTGGTACATGAGAATGACAATATTCGCACTCACGATGACTAATTAAATTTACTTTGAATCAAATACCTGTATATCCGAAAATAAATGTATGAATGGAGGAATTCGAATGGCCAGTGAATTTGATTCAGTCTTGAAATTCGTTCAAGATTGAATCAAAATCACTGCAATAAGCTAATACTCCAAGTTACAAAGTCAATCGTGATTGCGTACAAAGTGAATATAATCGAACATAAACCAACCATGTGAGTCCCGCTGCCAATGACTTATAGCTAATGTGGTGAGTCCTCGCTGCCTGACGCGCCGCGTAGCTAGAACTCTGACTGTGATGTGACTGCGACACACAATTCACAGCCCGAGTGCTAGCCACGAGACGCGCACCTCCGCCCTCCGCGTGAATCCCGCTTGTCTAGCGTGACTTTTTATGTTATACCCATGAATGACTGTGATGTGACTGTGACGTGACTGCGACGCACAATTCACAGCCCAAGTGCTAGCCATGAGACGCGCACCTCCGCCCTCCGCGTGAATCCCACATACCTAGCGTGACTTGTTATGATATACCCATATGTGGCTGATATGTGCCTGCGACGTGACTGCGGCGCACAATTCGCAGCCCGAGTGCTAGTTACGAGGCCCTCACCTCTGCCCTCCGCGTGAATCCCGCTTGCCTAGCGTGACTTATTCTGTTATACCCCATGAGTGACCGAGATGTCGACTGTGACGTTCAATTCACAACCCGAGTGCTAGCCACGAGACGCGCGTGTCCACCCTCCGCGCGAATCCCACTTCCCTAGCGTGACTCGTTATGATAATATTATATACCCATGAGTGACTGGGATGTGCCTGTGACGTGCCTTAACGCACAATTCACAGTTACGAGAGCTAGCGGCGAGACGCGCACCTCAGCGCCGCCCTTCGCGTGTATCCCGCTTTCCTAGCGTGACTTGCTATGTTATACCCATGAGTGACTGTGATGTGTCTATGATGTAACTGCGACACAAAATTCACAGCACGAGTGCTAGCCACGAGACACGCGCCTTCATACGTCAGATGAATCCTGCTTACATAGCGTGACTTATAATACCCACGATTATGTATGAAATATAAGTTTAATGGGTTAAAAGACATATCATGAAATATTTGTTATATTGATACCTTAAAATTGAATAGCCAAACTCCACTGTTTAAGAAAAATATAGAAGAAGCCGTTCTTGAATTCTTTATTTTTACACAACTTGATCAGTGCGATTTATGGTATCAATCTAACATGGGATACTCAATATCAATCTAAAATGATCACAACCTTAGTATTCACGACTAGAAATGTCCAAGATATGGCCATGGTGATGTGAAACTGTGTAACGTACCTGACTCCTGGTCCTCGGTCTGCAATTGGAAGCGTCCGCCGCCCATGATCGGCGCGAAGTCGTCGCTGTCGGCTATCAACGCGTTACGAAGACGACCCCGCGCACTGCCACCTGATGTCACAAATATATTATGTTAAAGAGAGATGGTATTGTAAGCAGTCCCGTACCAAGCAGAGTTCATGATTGACTTTCAATGCCGCAGATGCGCCAGGCGAGTGCTTATAAATTTTCTCCAGGTTCCGAGAATGCTTCAGGCGTGTTTATTGATACTAGTAGTCGCCAAGTGGTCGAAATTCGACCGTAATTTTGGCTTTCTGAACTCCTTCCTCATATAAACTTTATCTATGTCAAATCTCACTTTCCTCCGTGCGCGCAATATGCTTAAAAAGGGGTACAAAGTTTTCTCTTCACGTATTTATATATAGATGTGAGATTGAACAAATTAAAGACTGATTTAACCTTTGAAAGAAAGAAAGAAAGAAAATCAATTTATTTTTTGCACACAGGACACCGAGCATGCACACATAACAAACATAAAAAATAAAAAAAAACCAGGAAATTACTTAAAATAAAAACAATGAAAAATAAAGCATGGAAGTGTGTGTCCCTCATGTGCAAGAAAATGCGATATTAAATATCAAACTATAGGAAAGTAAGCTATATATTTTCAGCGGAAAAGTAACTAACCACAGTCTGGCTGTGATAATGGTAGGTCTGTAATTGTTCGGGCCGGATTGGATCCCGCCATCTCTGTACTCGCTATCGAGATAGCGGGATTCAATCCAGCCCGAAAACTACAACGTTTTCATAATTAATTTTGAATTAGGTAAAATTTTACAATATTTAGGTAATGTATTTTCAAAAATAAAATTTTGTTATCTTTCACGAGCATCCGTCCTTGCGGTCGGCGTCGCGGGCACGGCTTGTTCACGATATGTACCTACCTACTAACCTTGCACGTCTCCCCGTGCGAAAATAAAAACACAAGGTATTAATGTACAATAATACCAAGAGTTTTCCTGTTATAAACTTATAATACCTATACCTATTTTACTACAGGTCCTGGATGTTCAAGATAAATCTAGACCAACCAACATGGTCTCGTTAAATGTATATTTTAGAGACCTCACAGATAGTAATGAGAGCAATAATTATTCAGTATGTATTCGCGTCGTATCATATACAAGTTTCAGGGCATTCAACTCTTAGATTAGAACTAAATGTATTAAAAAACTACTGTTTTCCATAACACTACAGCGAAGCGATTACTTTGAAGTAGGTAATTGATAATTTGTGTAAGTAACTGAAAAAACACAATAAATGTGCTTTTTTATCGCAAACGATATCGGATGATCGGATCACACCCAATGCCCTAAATCGATGTTTATTTAAAAAATGCAATATCATAAATAAAGAATTTGTAATTTATCGTCAAATACAAAATTTCCATGTGTAACGCCTTAGAAATTGGATGTCTTCTTCTTCCTCTATCAGCATGAGCTACAGAATCATAGCTCATGTCGTGGCACAATGATCAGCCAGTCAGCAGGTTGGTAGCGGGGCAGACAGCCCAGGGCGCGCCGGACGATCATTTATACAGTGTAAAGAAACCCTTAAAAGCCGAATTCTGCGCATACAGTACATCAAACCAAGTAACATTGTGCAAAAATAATTGCTGGTAACAGAAGTATCATTTTTAGGTATTAAAAATTTGCTATATACCGTACCTCCGATAAGTTAGTAACATAATCAAAACCGATTACGGAACAAACGTAAAAAAAAATGTGACTCGAGCTTCAATATCTTCATAACCAGTCGTTCCTAACTTCCCCAGGTATAGTCCAGTACAAAAAAATTATCATAACGATGGTAAGAATACGTGGCTTTCAACTTGTTTAAGCGTCTATTTACACCCGTTATATCGTCACTCGTGGAGGATGGTGAATAGTGAACACCGTCTCCCTATCGATCACACTGCGAAAACATGCGATGCTAATGAGTAGCAGTAGTTTTCGCAGTAATTGGTTAGGAAGATATAAAATCTGAAAATTCTGAAAGTACACAAATGAAGGAATCTGTTGCTTGCTACTGAACACTACCAGCTCTCGACATGGGCAATTATACATCAGCTTGGCTATCTTATTGTGGATCAAAGGCGTCTTCTTGACTCGTCCATTGTTTTCACATAATAGCCCTGGCAAAAGAGTAAGGCCAATAACGATATGTGAAATTAGACAAAACTCAAGTCAAATCTTCGTTGAAAAGATTAGCGAATAACGTAACCAGTACTGAACCCATTATTCAATAAGTGACGAAACGCAGAGATTAGTATTGTTCTAGGCCGCAGGCGACAGTTGTCATTAGAAAGGTGAAACATAACAAAATAAATAAGTTGTAAAATTAGTGCTTACTTTCAGGCGTACTAAACGCTTCGTGATGTGTGACTTGCTGCGTGTGTGGCGTGTGAGGCGCGAGCGGCGCGTGCGATGTGAGCGGCGTGCTGAGCGGCGTGAGCGGAGCGCCCAGCGGTGTGAGCGGAGCGCCCAGCGGCGTGAGCGGCGCGCCTAGCGGCATCGTGGGGTCCGTGACGCACGGCGAGCACACCACCATAGCCGACGAGCCCGAGCACTCGCTGCCAGGCTCGCGCTTTATCGGCGTCCTGCACAATTACAAATATATTATAAACCACTTGATCTTCGTGCTTCCCAGTGAAGAATAAGGTATCCCCTCCCTTCTGATAGGTATCGTAGGCGCAGGCTAAGGGATTATTTCAAGAGGATGGACGCTAATAAAAGTTTCCAGCGATCACCAATCCATGGCAATTACAACATAAAAACTCCATGTTTGCAGTTTTTAGGCTGAAATTGTAACAACAGTAAACCACGATAAGAGCTAGAACAGGAGGAAGTGCACAACATTCAGCTGTCCTAAACTTTAAAATATTGCAGGCGAGGTCCCTGCACGAGGTTATGCCGGCCGACAGTTATAAAAGAGACTTATAAATCTGGATAAATGTGAAAGTTTATGAATATGTTTGGATGTTTGTTACTCAATCACGCATAAACGGCTGAACAGATTTGGAGCAAATTTGGCAAACAGATAGACCAAATTCTGGATTAACACATAGGATAATTTTTATAGTAAATTAAGAAGTTACCCTAGGATGTGGTTAAAATCACAGGCAACAGCTAGTATCTTTTTTTTTAGGAGAGACTACGTTTCGTAGCTTCCTACTCTTGCTTTGAATTCATACAAGCAGGTATTTCTTTAAAAAATTGAATGATTTTATAAACTTACGTGAAATCAGCGGTGATAGAACTGGAAGGTTTGGACTGCAGCAACGCTATGAGCGGTGCCAGCAAGGCCTTATTGTCTTCTAGAAGCGGGTCCGCCGGCAACGCCCCTGACGCTACAACAATGTTGACAATATAAAGACCCACAGTCCAAGGTGTCGCTAGATACACTCCAGAATGTTTTTTTTTTATTATTTTTTAGTTTATACACGTTGCCCCTCACTAGGATTTCTCCTGTATCGAGGGTACAGTTTACAAACATATATCTCACATGCACACACCCCAGACCCGAAACAACTATCTATAGATCATACAAATATTTGTTCCATGCGGGGATCAAATCCGCGGCACGTAGCGCAGAAAGCTAATCAGTTAGCCACTGTGCCAACCGTGCCGTTGTGTCGTCGTATTGCGTATACATACAGTCTAGCATTCAAAACTTATGCAAGAAGCGTTGGAAGCGCACATTTTTTGTTCAATGATAATTTTCTGTGTGATTTCCGGCAACGTGGCATCTACATCAATCTTTCCGTAAGTATCGTAAATGGCAACTAAAAGATTATTTTTGGGGTATGGGCAGCAGCATAACATTATGAAGCACTATTTGCCAAAAGTATTTATTCTGATGATTCTCGTATTTCCACATACTGTTTTTTGTGACGGTCTTTGGGGATCCACCAATCCGCACTAGGCCAGTGTTGTGAACGGCTTAGTCTTTCCTTCAGAGAGGCCTTGTTTCAGTGGTTGTGTTGTCGATGATGTCGATGAGGAGGCGTGTGTTCAGTAGTGGACGTTATTTAGACTATGATGTGATATTGTCGTCCAAAAATGATGTTATCTCATCCTCTTCCTACTAGTCTTTTCCCAACCGTCACCTTTATGAGGCTCTATGAAAACTAGCATTGCCGTGTTGCTAACGCAGCGCGGCAGCACATGCTGAGCGGAAGCCTTTTTGAGACAGCTGTGACGTACATACAATCCATATTTAACTTATTTTTTCTTGTTTGTTTCCTATAATAGATTTTATGTGCCCGTCTAATAAATATATTTTTCTTTCTTTCTTCTAATTATACTGACGTCTGCCTTCTGCATCCAATCACAATGTAACCAAAAGCGACCTAATATCATACACGAGAAACCTAACGAGATGACTAGTGCGATCTGATTCTGCGGTCACCAATTCTGGTTGGTCAGAAGACAATTTTTTTTGTTAGGGTGCACGCCTCTTTAACTACTACTCCCAAGTACAAGACGCCGACCCAGTAAGACGTCATTGTACGTTGTTTATTTTTATACTTACAATAAACTTTATTGTATTGTTCATCCGGTGCACGCTAGGCAATCAGCCTCATTATGCGCCTTGCTTACCAGCTAATCTTTCCACCATGGCATGAGAAATTTCAATGTGAGAGCTCATAAGGTGTTTGCGTTTTATTTACTCAGCAGAACTATTCCACCAGTTATCGTAGTGATCCATAACTTGACTTAGACCGTAGAGTGAATTTTGACTTCCTTTTATTGCTAACTTGATTATACTTACACGAAGCAGGTGAAGGAGGACGTTCTTTTGGACAGAGGTAGACTTCGATTTCTCCTGACTTAGACTTCAAATGTATCATGTAGCCTTTCTCGTCAGGATGGGGAACCTGCAAAAAAAGTAGATAATCATTATGGCTTTATTAAATTAATAGCCAACGTACTATACGTTAACATATAAAGACATAAAAATTTATTTATTAAAAATAAGTAGGCAACTTAGAGGTTCTGTATTCGTAAACATTCGGTTAGGAGTGAAGACCTTCTCGGCTCGCACGTTGAAATTATAAAGATAGCTGCAAAAAATACGATACAAATTTGCAAGGACTAACGCTGAGCCTGGTATCGGGCGGCGCCTTGATGGGGATGACGGTCTGGTTGCGGAAGTCGCGGATGGAGCGCAGGTCGGCGTACGTGATGTAGGCGCGCGCGCCGTGCTCCGCCGACAGCTCGCTCAGCGCGCGCTCCGCCACGCCCACCGCGCGCCCCACGCGTGCGCCGCGCGCCGCCAGCAGCCGCACCTCGCGCCGCAGCCGCGCCGCGCCGCCCGCGCCCGCGCCGCACCCGCCCGCGCCCGCCGAGCCCACGCCTACGGAACGCACGCGTTAGTACACGCTACTTACCGACACTGTAGCCCCTCAGGGGTACTCAAGGCCCCAGATGGTAGGGCACGAGGCTTCCATTTGTACGTTGTAAATTTCTGATTGCTGCTGAATATTACGAGACAAAAAACCCAAACACACTTTGACCTAAGATTAACCCAAACACACTGTATTTGACCTGAGAATCAAACCCAGGATGCATATTATAACATTTGGGTTACCACGATGAGTGCGGACATCATACTCCTCGAAAACTGCGTATATTACTCACATTTGTGCTGACAACACAAACGTTCACCAAATCCGGATGTGGCACCTACATATTAATTATCAGATCCGACTCCGTTGCGTCATTTTATGGCAGCAAGTTGTACCCACAAACTATATATTCTGTGTCGAAAAAGTAGTCACGCGGCATGAGATGTCGAATGGGTCGTCTGGCGGCTCAGGCCACCAGACCTTCGATGGTACTTCAAAGCTATAGCTATATTATGAATAATAAGAAATAAGCACAACACAGATTCGCTACACATTAACCTCACTTGGATGCACCGCTCCAACTATCGAGGCTCTGACGACCAACAGGTGACGGAATAACCATCCAAATTACAAGTCTACCTGTACCGGCAAATAGACTGCCTGCGGCCACTAACCCACTTGCTCAGCGTGGTGGCTTTACTCCCCTTTTAGTAAAGCCAGTCCAGCAATAAACTATGGAAGGCTAAGTATCTCCGAAGCAGCTGACGATGACTTCTAAGGCCTGGCTTTCCTGCGCGATTATTGGCCAGCAAGTTTTGTATCGATGTTTTTTTGCGATTTATGCTCAGTGGCTCCATCGACGTTGGATCGACGTGCCTCTTACTCTACTATTTTTAACCCTTTATTACAGAACACTCTAAGCATGCACCAAGATTTTTATAGTGCCATCCATAATTCATTATATCTCTCTTATGACTTCCTTTGGGATTCAATTTCTGCCGTCGCTTCGTCTGGTTTTAAATAAGCTTCATTCACTAGAATAACTACCGATTTCACTTAGGAATAAAACATAGCTTGTTGCGTAGCAGGAAACAGTGTGATATTAAAGTATTATCAATTTATCTTACAAAATGTTCAGATAAAAATAATACTTTGTTCGTTCCTTTTATGTAATTACGTATCTTCAATCTTACTGCAATTTGTGCTCAAAACGAAATAAAAACGCTCAAGCGCTAGGGATGATATAATAAAATCAACACCTTTAAAATAATCAAAACAACGTACATAAGCCTTTATTATTGGATTGAAGGGCACACTCACCATACTTCCATTGTATATTATTTTTGGATCTCTTCTCTAATATTCCTATACCCTCTAGCACATTTGTGATGTCGTAGATACGACGTTTTTGGACCGATAAGTGTTCAGCCGCTATGTTCAAGTCTAAGACGCCATTGGGCGAAGACTTCAGCAAGGCAACGAACTTTTTTGTGAGTAAACCTAATGATGTGTCAAACCTGAAACAAACAATATGATATTAAGAACAAAAATGTGAGAAACTATTTTATTTTAAAGGTATCATAAAGCCAAGTCCTTTTGTTCTTCGAATCCTGCTAGATTTGGCGGTCGATCGGGCCCATGTTAATAAAATAGATAATTTATATTTAGTCTCATATAACTGCATTCTTTAGAACGATTTGTTATACAGCCCCATAGCCAGATAAACCTTATGAAGGCAGATCCGATGTTATGATGCCACTTGGAATAGTCTTATATACAGGAATTCACTGCGACAGCCTAATTGATTGATTAATAATATTGACCTGTTTATATTTGTCGATACGAATACACATTCACACTAGTCGTTTTAGCTCATGTGCTTTGTCGAAACCACTCATTCCATCTTTGGGACTTGGGTTGCAATTGCGACATAATGATTGTAAGTATGTAGAAGTAGTTAATTTAATTGCTGCACTAAGTTTAGGTAATAATACAAACAGCTCGTATGCGAGGTTAATTTCCTTCAGCACAAAATGGCAGCGATGCCCGACATGATCTTCGGTATATTTCCGACCATGCCTGACACTTTCTAAAACAATTGGACCGATTTAAATAAGGATTCTGCGCTTTTCCAAGGCGAATTGGATATGTTATTTTTTACACGAGCCAAGCTTCATTCGAGCCGCTATTTAACTACAAAAGAACTTCTCTCTAAAATGGAAATTTACCTCTCACTGAGACAAGTACCTGGAACGTTCGGTGTACTTTTTCATAGAACTGGACGGTCGACTGTACGGCGTGAGCACTTTGACGCGTTTCTGTTTGGGCGTCTTGAAGTCGGCTTTCATGGGCACCACGTGACCCTGACTGCCGGAACTGCTCTCACTCAGATTCAGTCTTCTTTTCACCGCCTGTGGACAACGGGAAAACATGCTGATGTTATAAAGAGGTTAGCTGTGTAACCGCATTTGACTGACAGCGTTGCGCGGCGCAGCGATACTTCCCTATCATAATAGTGTAGGTTAATTCCCAATTTTCGTACGGTATAAGGTATGATTTTTAAGGAAATGGACAGGATTACCAGCTTTACTAAACGCTACCATATCATCACGCCCGTATCCTGCTGCTGTCACTGCTGACCGTAACTGAAGACTAAAAGACAGCAAGATAACCATCAAACTTGCCAGCAAGGCCGATAACACGAAACAACGTCACTGTAGTCCGAGAGAACGTCTTCCTCAGGCGGTGCACCTTGACGCTGACCAACGAAACTGACAACCGATAGATGGCGGTATAATATAACCAATAAGCATCCATCTTGGAAACCAGGCTGATGACAGGCATCAGCTTCACTAGAGCGTCATTACTACAAGAAAATCATCAATCATCTGCACGAAATGCCAGGATAACCATCGAACATCCGAGCTAGGCTTAGCAACAATAGTGCAAAAGGGGGGGTGCGTTCAGATAGTTTTCGAGCTGGATATAATTCAGAAGACCAGAGCGGTATGCCCAGACTATAAGACCATTCGGCTCCAAGCAGCCATGAGAAATGAATGATTACGGCTCAAAAATATACTGGAACCGGAGCCGAACCTGCGTCATAAGCGTCCTAACCTGATTATCAGTATCGTTATTTCAGCCATAGCCCATTAACGTCCACTGCTGAACAAAGGCCTCCCAATGAATGATCATAAGTGACAGTCCCATGTTCACCAAGTTTGGCAGACGAATCGCTGTATGTTGTTATTAGTAAGTACACAGTAGGACGCTGCTGCACATTCTCTAGACATGATCAGTTAGGTGCCTTTAATGATACCCACGAATGTAAAGGAGATGGAGTATCTTTTTCGGGAACCACAGACGCTATCTACTACTAGATAGTAATATCTATCTAATAGTATATTTAATCATCGCCGCAAAACGCGATCTATAGAAACCTGCGTACTGTCGAGGAAGGTTAGGTCTGAATCACTCGGATTACAAGTATTTAGGGCAGATCTTAGATAACCACGCACTGCTAAAGACAAGGACAAATACCTATTATCTGTCAAACGAAAGAAATGCCCAACGTATAACGTGATTATGCGTATCAGATTGTATTTCCAAAAAATGTTTCCTTAGTTGGAGCTCGTCATAAAAATAAGTGCTGTCAAAATTTCTATTTTCTAGCATATTATTTGAGTAGTAATTCTGATAGCACTTTCATATCAAGCAAGCGAAAATATGTGCGGTTCGCTAATCGGCTAATGCATTGCAAATTTTACGGTAATTATCTACCCGACCCTGGTGTCAACCCTTTTAAAATGTCATTGTCTGTGGTACTGAATTGACACCTGGTTTATTTAAATCGTCCTTTATTCTTTTCACTTGCATTATAGGGGTAATTGCAATGCATTAGCATAACACAGTTCAATGCAACGTATGCCTATGCATCCCTCGTATTAAGCTACTAGCTTATTCCCGCAACTTATTCTCTTGCACATAATACAAGGTCCAACCTTTCTAGTCCCGATCCCATTAATAGGTTATTGTACTCAGCATTATGAATAACTTTTATTATGGGACCAACACTAAAACCGCGAAAATACAGATTTGCTGTTCCTAATTCAATATTACTCGACAAAACCCCGGTTTCCGAAAGGTTGGTTAAATATATAATTATGATCATGTTAAATCTCATGTGAGCCGTTGTGATTGGTTGACCAACATCAACAATCAATTCAACAACCAATCATATCACTTGACCTGAGATTTCACGGCTGGTTAAATTTGATCAGCCTTTGAGAAACTGGGTATAAATGTATAGTGCGCAGATTTTTTATTTTCGCGACTGAGAGTTAATCCCATAGTAAAAGTTGTTCACGGGATTAGAAAAATTGGATCTTATATAGTAGGTACATGTACATGTTTTAAATGTATTATGTAGTGAAACATACTTTAGCACCAATGCACCCGCAGCAAGTAACCTTTAACTTTTTAAGTTATAGATAAAACACGGAATTCACGGAATAACACGGTCGTTTATTGATTACGTACGATCTACGTAGAAAGAATTAGTGAACTTACCTACTCAAGATTGTATGATCGAGCTTTGTTGGCGTTAAAACACAGCGTGGTAATTAAATATCTATTTACCTACGTCTTTACTGTAGACAGGAACCTAACTCATCAAGTCACAAAATGCAGACATTAGTATTGTGGCCGGTTGCGGTTACCGGCGAGGATCTATCTGATATTATAAAAATAATGTGAACATTGGCCTTTATCAATTTATAAACACAGCCTATTTTTTACTGCCCAATGTCATCAGTTTTAAATAAAAACATTGTGTTATGACTTTATGAGGTTAAAAAATATTTAATATTAAATATTCTCTATTAACTCAGACTCACCCCCATGAATTTCACTTTGCACATCGAAATCACCAAAAGTTTCACAGAATGTCACCTGATTTTGGGTTAATATGTCACTGATTTATGACAACGAGCTGTTAAAACATTTGTCTTTCTACTATCTGTACACTTTAAAGCTCTGTTTAGACTAATTAAACATAAATTGCTACACATTAACTTGATTCACAGTAGAAGAAACCAAAGAGAGATAGAAACTCTTGAATTAATGTGGTGTCGCAACGCAATGTAGACCGGACTTGACACATCACTAGTTGTGACAAAATAGTACTCACTCTCAACATATTGTCATAGTTAAACTCTTCAATTGAACATCACTACACTATAAGAAGCCAAGCGCCTACTTCACACTCGTTACACTTCAACGGAACAATTTATGACAACTGTTCTCAATTCTAAACTGTACGTTGACCCCATGTTAATTAATAGTAACAGTGATAATAATCGGCAAATTATGTTACAGTTAGTTATAAAAAATGCTATATAAAAATATAGAGCACCCCGAACTGGACACGGAGAGTAAAGAGCAAAACGCACCAGGCATTTTCAATAAGCTCGTGCAACAAATTGAATTTCGACATCCAGCGTGGCAAAGCCCCTAAAAGGAAGTGTGTGGGGAGGGTACCGGGTAACAACAATACATGACATAAATTAGAATCAACACAAAAGCCGACGAGCTCTCGGAAGGGACTTCTAGCAAAAGAATGGCAATTTCTTATCTCGAAATATTTGTGTTATTATTAATAGTGAACTAGGCGCTATTATTAATTTGCTGGATTTGTGGATCCCGCGCGTCTTTGTGCTCGTCTGCACAGAGCAAGTAAACCGGAACAGATGTGACACGGGGCTTGTATCCAAGTTAGATAAAACATCCCCTCTGTCTGCGCAAAACTGCTCACTATGTTAAAATCATCAATATACGTCCCATAACGTACTTCGTGTAATAATAATTATGCAAAGGGTCGGGATCATATAAAAACTACATTAACATGAAATTTGATTTCATACGTAAAAAAAATGATTGTCGCGTTTGATTAATTAAATCAACCCATAGTGCTAGTGATGTTCTTATTTAGAAATTAACACTAAAGTGCACACGCGGGCTACATAAGTAGCCCATGGTATAATATTGTCGTATATCTTTTATAATTCCCGTGCTAGAGCAGTATCATTTTATGTATTCCTAGAATACTAATTCCGCTCCAGCTTTTAGCAAATTCATAAATTGTGGTAAATGTTGGTGGGCTACACATGACACATGATTATACTACGTACTTGTAATTATTTTTAGCGTTGTTTTGTTTTTATGTAATTTTCTTATGAATTTAATTAGTTTTTGCGATTTTTGGTAAACTATGGAAGTGTATACAAAAGATGCGACAATCAAAATAAAGATGGCTTCAGGATGACGACAACGACTACATTTTGCGCAGAAATGAGAAGTGAGGCAACCGCCTCACTTCTTGTTGTGTTGATCAATGTGTCCCGTTTAGGTCTCTCCACGAGTCTGGTAGAAAGAAAAAAGAAAGAAAGAAGAAGAAAAATATTTTTATTCCGTACGGGATAATGACGGCGCCACATTCACAATAGACGAAACACAATAAAACAGAAATAGGTACACTTCTAATAAATAAATAAAAAATGAAAACATGCCGTCGAGCATGCCCGTACCGAAAAGGACACTGGAGGATACTGAGTAGGACGGCAAGAACAACGAGGAAGATAAAAACATGCGTCTGTCAGCTTTGGCTTACCAGTCTCGCTTCTTACACTATTCCCCAATATTACCAATATAGATTTTATAAACGGCCGCATGATGTATAAGAAACACTCTGAAAGAAAATAATCCATCATCAATACCTTGAAGAAGTCGCAACTTGCAGGACCCGACTACTACTGAGCGTCACATATCCCGGCAAAATATACCCAGAGGTATAAAACTGAAAGTCTTGGACTGGCAGGACAACCCCAGTAGTACCTATAATAAAATGCTTATTATGCGGGGAGGAGTTCGTCAAATTTTGTCTTGCAGTTGGGTTGGAAACCGCTGCACCAGCCAACTATGCAGCAAATGTATGAGACGCATTCGTAACGATCATCAAGCCAGGTCATCTAATAGAATTGATTGATATATTTATTATCATAAACTTTGAGAATTGGTTAAATAAGATGATTAGAAACCAATTAGATGTTAATTATTACGTTTCTTGTTGAAAATAAGATTGCTTATCTCAAGCATTCCAAATAATGTTGATTTATTTGAAGTCTACGTTTTTGATTGAAATTATAATTTAAAACGTAAATTTTGTTGATTTTGTATCCTTTACTGATAAAAATAAAATTATTAGTACCTAATTAAATGCTGTGTATATTTCAGTATTCCTAATAGCCACTTAAAAAAAAACTCCTAAGTGGGCTACACCTGTAGCCCGTGCGTGCGCATAAGTAGTGCTTTTAGGGGCGTGCGCTCTAGTGTTTAAGGTCGCGTGAGATGATAAGAACATTGACCGAAAATGTGTAATGCAAGTGTGATGACAGGAAGTAAGTAGGTACCTACCTGGCCACGTGACCTCCTAGTTCTGAAGCCACATGGCGCCGGGTGAACGCCACTCGAGACATGATATACTGCCAACATATGTGACTCCTGCTACACTTGCCGCCCGCTATTCTTATGTTAGCTCTACACGTAACGACAAGTTTAAGGTTATACCTCCAGCTGACATTCACGAAATAACAAATTAATAAGTCTAAATAACATGCAACGTACGGCTCCAAACATATCATGCGACGAATAAAACAATAACGGTCATTCAGATCATGTGTAACAAAACCTCCGATAATGCTCTTCTTCTTTTGTGGCAAGAATGTGTAAAAAAAACCACGCGCACAGAAATAAAATTCATGGGTGGTCTATGCACCGATTTTTATAAAGCGCTTTCATTCAGGCGAAAGCTAAATACGAAGTCTTTAAAACTTGAATCAATTAAATGCAAATTTAGACTGCCTCGAAAGGTCTCGAACCCCTCAAACGAATTTGAGCATTCAGTATCGACTCTTATCGAAGGTGTAATATTATTGAAATTTTGGACTAAGATTACAAGACTTATCGGCTTATTTCCAGCATCCATATTATTATTAACGACCTCTAACATTTAAGATTGTACTCGTATAAATAAAGAGTGCAATATTTCGCTACGCCATTAAAGGCATCACAATCAGAAGCGTCCGCCATTTTGTTATTTTTCCGATCCGAATAATCGAAATAATAGGAACTCTACGAATCAATCAATTCGCTTTGAATTCAAATATAGTTTCACAGATGCCGTCATCCTATCTAATTAATCCCATCTAATTAATAATTTACCATCTTCAGATATAAGAAAAATAAATTTAACGCCCAGTAAAAATAGTATCCATTCGTAAACAAGAATATTATAAATATATGTACATATAATATTCTTGTTCGTAAACTATAAAATAGACTAGGTGAGTAGATGCCGTTAGAAATCAAATGTCAGATACGTCTAACAAACTGTCTGTGTTATCTATAAAAATTGAGCCATGAATTGATGCGACTTATTTTTCGCCTGAATGAAATGAACGCCGATAAAAACAATTCAATCGTACCTACATCTCGAAATCTAAATAAATGCAAGTGAACTAGGCCTACTATTCAATTACATTTACTTAATACTGTTAAAACTTTAATAATTATTATAAGCGACTGATTCATGTCAGTTACCCAGTTTTAATAATCAACTGACTATTATGGAGATTAACGAACGAGTACATGCTTGAGATTTTGACAGTACATAGGTTTTACTTAGGATACCAATAAAGTAACCATTAAAATTCGCTCTGGAAGGAATGACAGTGGGTTGAAACCACTAACCACGCGGACAGCTCGCGGGTAAAAACTAGTAATACTAAATTACTCATACCATTTTTTTATTTTTTTTAAAGTTATAGTTATCTTCGCCTCAATTTAATATTTAATCAATAAAAATATTGACAGTCAGTTTGAAAGTTAAGATAACTATCAATTTGAGATGTTGCATGAACGGGTCGGAAAAAATG
This sequence comes from Allophyes oxyacanthae, assembly GCA_932294325.1. NCBI lineage: Eukaryota > Metazoa > Arthropoda > Insecta > Lepidoptera > Noctuidae > Allophyes > Allophyes oxyacanthae. The sequence continues at coordinate 5,586,965 of OW028611.1, forward strand.
TTACCAGAATTTATGTACGTGAGAGCGTCTGCCCTCTGATTGGTCGGCACCCCGGTCCCGGGAAGGGTCCCTCCGACCAAACACTTCAGTGTACTCGCTACCGTATCCACTCAAAATTATGTCGCCTAGGATCCGCCATTTTGATTTTGATTTGTCGTAACGATTACAAATTAACGAACATTACTTTTATAGTATAGTCAGATTACTTTATGTATTTTAATGAAAATAAAAGTTTTATAGAATAACATTACAAAAATCTATTGGTATTTTAGATACAAAAGCTTAGATATTTTTCGGTAATTTATAACACCGCGCCGTAACCGCTAAATGTATTTGGATACATAATTATTAGTAGAAATAGAGGTAGGCAATCCTGAATAAGCATAGAGCACATTGCATCCCAGAAAGCTGAATTGCAAATCATGTAGAATTGTAGACCACCCGCGAGAATGAGAATGGTGATAAAAATTCCAAAAATCATTGCAAAAAAATTAAGATATCCTGTTAGATATTTATTATCTAGCAATTAATAATTAACCCTAAAACTAAACCCAAAGGACCTCAAATGATACAATATGAAATTTTAATATAAGATGGCTCATGGCCTAATGTCATCCACTTTTGAAGTTCCAAAATTCTATTTATCCAGTTCAATGACCCCTCAGGGATCAATGACCTCATTATTATTTTTCTGTGCTCATTGATTATTCAACACAACTTTTTAAACCATGTTTTTATGTAGAATGCTAATAGGAAATTATTCTATAAAATTAAGATGGTGTATTAACATTAGCAACAAGGAAAGGTTATGTACCCTATCAATTTATGGTCATTTTTTGGACATGTTAGACAGACATATTACACTACCACATAGCTGAAATACATTAAATGTTTATTACAAACATAAAAACGGATGAGATAAACCCAGATAAGAATACAAATAATTACAGATAACTTTAGAAGAAGAATACTCAACTATTCCATTAATGGTTTGAAAGTACTTAAAGCCTGCTTACAGCTCTTTACAAAACTTTGTGTAATAAGTTAATTCATAGTTATAATAAATTGGCAACTCATCTTAGACTTGTATGAACTTAACCTTAAAAGTTAAAACATGGCACTTCCTTTATATTTATGTTTCTTGATTATTTACTCCATGTATCAATCTGCCAATCTGATGGAGAATGTCTGAATGTCTTCAAGAGCATTAAAACCATAAACATCAGATATTTCATCAATATGTTCATAACTTTCTAATTATAGAAAAATTCTGAAGTCAATATATCAAAATCATCGGTCCTGTTCTTGTGAACCTTTATAAAATGGATTTGCTATATTTGATTTGATATAAATTGGACTTTTAAATCATCATTATAGATTTTTCAATAAGGAGAGATATTTTCTTTTTAAGTTATCTCCTTGAGTCAGTTGTATATTCACTGTATAAATGTGTCAACTAAATAATCATGTAATGAACTAAAAAAGACATTTCAACTGAAGTGCCCCAAACATTTAAATTTACATGATGCTTATGCATAAATATTTAATGTAAAGAAACTGGGAAAGAACTAAAAGGCTATAAATATCTTTCATGCAACATAGAGGAACTCCCAATGATGTAACAGTAGTCAGTCCAATGTACAATTTACATAAAAATGTCAATGATGATGACTTAATTGTAATTGGAACTAATAGTGATACTTGTGCAATGTGCATTTACATTCATTTCTAAAGAATTTAAAACCTCATCTATTTGTTCAATAGAAAAGAGAAAACAAACAAAATTATTTATTGTCCAAGCATTAAAATTGTTCTTTGTCTTACATCACTATCTTCAAAAGCATATTTGATATCTCTCCTCTTAAAAATAGTGTTTTATTAATTCTAGCTGAATGTATTACTGTTTTGTGTAATGTCAGCATTGCCACATAAGTCACAATTTTATTATTGCTGCATCCATCCCGATTGCCAAATCACATACCCAATAAATTCATTAGCATGCAAGTTAAATCTCAAACTAAATGATAATTTATGTGTAATCCCAATGGACTTAGGTTCATAGGAAATGAGACGATTTAGATCTGTTAGGTAATAAGCAGCAAGAGTACCATACAATAATAACAACGCTTCTTGATGCTGCAGACCTTAAAAATCTCCTGCTTCAACATGGTTCAAAATTATTCAAGTTTGATGATGTATCAAGGTAAACATGATCAATATAAATAACTGGACACACTATTATTAAGAATAGTACTCTATTAATTCCATTCATTTTTAGAAACGGCAGTTCATAAATGTCTCCGGCTACCATAGACCTGGAGGACAAAATTACAACTCATCTAAATGGGGACTTACTTCAGACGTCTTCGGCGGTGCCGTAGGCGCCTCGCGCCTGATCTGATGCTGTGGCGTGGCGCCATAGCCATGGTCGAGCAGGTGATAGCTGATGGGCTGGCTGGGGCTGTCGTCCAGTAGCGTGGTGTGGGAAGGAGACGCCGCCGCGCGTACCACCACCTCGGCCTCGCCCTCCACCGGCCCTCGCTTCACCCCTCTCGGCATCGCTGTTAAATAACACAAATAACATGTTTCAAAACCATTGGACATTTAATTTTTAACAATAACGAATGGTAATCATCACAATTCAATTAGTGAAGAGGTTAGGGGCGCCGCGCGCGCGGAAATCACGAGTGAGAAGCCTCCGAAGCGGAGTGGGTCGATAGCAAGTTTAACAGACTGAATGTAATACCAAAGGTCCAAGGCGACATTTCCAGCTGTCCAGTTTTGCTTACGTCACTTTTTTCAACGACATTTTCCCCAAAAATCGACAACCTAGCGGTGATACCTAGGCCTAACCGCTTCTAAACCCAAGTGTACACATTCAAGGATTACGCACAAAATACAAACTGTGAATTAACAATACTTACAAAAGGTGTAAGCGAACGATATCCGAATTTATAACCATAAAACGACATTAATGTTTTCGACGCAAACGCTACATTATCGAGTACTCAAAATAAAATGTCCGCCGCTTTGTTGGTCCCGAGTGAACTCGTGGACATCGAGACGCTCGATAATTTTTAGTTACTACACACAGTTTATCGAATACACATGATATTTATTCACTGATTACTTCACTCATAAAAGAAAATAATAAAAAGGTCCTACTCCACATTTTATAATAACTTATTAGATAAAAATGCGGAGCATTGGAACGGCGACAGGAAGCTTTTCAGAACATCTGGCTTGCAAGCGACGTAGCAGTGGCGCGAACTACGTGCGCAGGCGCGAAGCGGCTGAGCGAGCAACCCCTAGCGGACGCCGGCTTCGCGATCCAAATTCCTCCCCTCGTTGGAGAAGCCATAAAAAATATAACGAATTTTTGAATTTCCATTGTTCGACCGGTTTTGAGAAGTGAAGCTTCAAGCTTCTTCATAGCCGTTTGGACCGCGCTACGCTGCCCGATTTACCTACCATAATATTACAATACTGGTGATGTTTTGTGTTGGATTTTATTCTGAATAGCTAACAACTTGTTATACAAAAAACAAAAATAACATGATCGATTAAAACCGAAAGGTTTGTTTGTTAGTAATATTCTGTGTATCATAGCTATGCTACCACCTAACTTTATTATTATTATTTTATACTATACTAAACCAAGGGAACGCGATAGGATAGGTAGGACTATATTTTTATTTTATGAAAAGGTATAACGTTTGTAAGATAATATTTTGTGTATTGTATTAATTTTTGTTTTTTTTATATATGTAGAAACACTATAGATTGCGATAGGTATTAGAAATTATGTGTAGTAGTAGGTGCCTACCTAAATACATATGGTACATACTTTTTTAGTAAACACTATAATATCACAACACTGCGTTATATTTTATATAGCATTAGCAACAAGACAGTATTAAAAAAAATTGTTACGGTTGTTCTTCTTTGAGACAAGATTGAGATTTGTAGACATTTAATTACCTTTAGCTAAAATAATTAAACTTAATATAACATGGATAATCGGCTAATATGATTGAATGAATCGCTCACTAAATACCTACACACTAAATTATATTGCTATATGTATTGTTTGTAAATATTATTTGGTAATTTTTTTTAATTTATAATGCAACGCAGTTTATGTACAAACACATCTTAATATTTTACTTTACTAGGCAATAACGCAGTTTTTAAGAACACATTTAACAGGAATTTCACTTCAAAATAATGTGTGTATTTTTTATTATTTGACACCTATGCAAATTACTGTATTTTTTCCAAAATATTCTTAAAAGTTATTAATAAATCCTATATTAAGGATACGGATATTTATGAAACCGCGAACAAAACGGAAATGACTATACGTAGCTATAGGCTATAGCAGAGAGATCTCTATCATAGACAAGAAACGTTCAGAAATGTATGTTATTGATTAAAATAATTAATTAATCATTGTATCATTATCATCCCTTTTTATCCCAATCTAATTTGTGATTTTATCAGCTATCTAATAAACTTGATACAGGTTGTTTTCTATGGAAATAATAGTACATAATATAAAATAACACAAGTAACTTGGAACTTACCATTCCGGCAGCAATCATAAAATTATATTTTTTTGGAACCGGTTCGGGAAAATGATTAATTAATTTTATAGCGATATCGTCAATGGTCATTGACGACATGGCTGACTGTGGCTGACTGACACGATAGCGATAGAAGTAAAACTCTACGTAGGAAGAACGGGAAGAACGTCGTCACTCTAAAATAATGACGCAGTCCTGCTCACCATTTCAACAGTCTACTTAGGCAAAGGTAATAAAGCTAAAGTATGTATGGGAGGTAGAATTGCAGGACAGCCCTAGGGCTGGTAAAGATGATTTTCTTTTTCGTAGTAAGCGACCTTTACTTCTTCTGTAGTCTCGGCGTGAGTTCTCACTACGTAGGTAGTATCGTTATAGAACAAAATAATGGCTTTCAGATTAGAATAACTCATGTCATTGATTGTGGAAAGAATAGCCACTCGACAAGGTTCGTAACGGAGCGGATTACTGCAGATTGTTAACGTTCATGCTTTAGGTGGCTAGGCACATGAACCTCTAGTGGTGTAGCTATACCACCAGACCAGCTGGCTATTATAGACATAAATGGCTAATGTATGGTGTAGACATCGATGGGTGTAGCTGTAAGCTGCAGAGGATCGCATCGATGGTTTAATGAAATCGTTGCAGAGAGGCATTTTATCATAGGCAGGGGTTGTTAATTTTCATTATTTCCATTCCACAATGCGTATATGTGACAATTGTTCGTTTTGTGATAAGTACGTCAGAAAACTGTTATTCATAAGGTATTTACCCAAGGCCTGTGAACCATAATTTGATCCCGCTCCTATTTAGCCTATAGATATCGTTTCTCCCAGGAATAATTGTAGGTAAGCATAAACAGTCAGTTTTGACATACATGCAGATAATAGTACCTACTTACATATCCCTATTATATATTTTTTCAGCGTGGTGAAAACCTATCATGTGCTTTTCTCTGGGGGGGGGGGAGGGTGTGCTAGACACCTGCCGGCTAAATTCACCACAGTGGGCCACTTTCGGCACCATATGTGGTGGACTTCGGGAACTCTTAAAAACCGCGTCGAAGCCTACAATGGTGGCACCATTGTAGGCCTGTTAGGACACATTTCGAGAGGACTGTAAAGAAGCTAGCTAATCTAGACGCACCTAGAGTCTCGACATTTCATAACTGCCTGTATCTGGTTTACATGAAATAAAAGATCTATTCTACTCTAGAAGTCCCCCCTTCCAGGTATATCACCAAACATTATACTTAGCGGCATTAGCACCGTCAACAGGAGAATCACTTATTTCTTGTAGTCAGTGAAACAGCGTTGTTTCACCAACGTAATACTCCATATCAATTATAATCTTGCTAGTATCTGGGCCGAATCAAGCTTGGGACCGCGTGGTCACACTCTCAGGGAGGAGGCCTGCGTCCCTCTGTTGGGCTGGGCTGGTTACAATAAAGTAACTTTGACTTACAGGCAGCTAGTATTTATTATATTCTACAAACACATGGCCTAGTTACCCACTGTTAAACACTTTGAAAAAAAAATACTCACAATAATACACAACTCTCGAAGTGTTGACCAAAAGTTGGCAAAGCAAACAAGAAGTATGACGCGGTGGGAGGGATTGGCGAACTTTTAAAAACAATTTCAATGAATCAGCTGGCCAAGTCGTTGGTTTACGCTACAACGAATTATTTTCTTTAAAGTATTTTGAGGGATGACGTCCCTGTCGTAATCGCTAGGGCCAATATAATCTGGAAGGGTGAAATAGCAATGCTTAATGCTTGCCACTGCTTTGCACAGTGTTCTGAATGATTATTTATTGCTGAATAGTATTATTCTGCACAAAACCACCAACCTATGAGGACGGCCATGGCATTTAACATCGCGCCTTAATTTCTACGCATAGTACGGTAGATATTTGATATACTAGGTTCACATAACTAGGTAGGTACTTAGTTACGTGAACCTACTACTTGCAGTACTTGCCAATGTCGTTTTTAACAGACAAGTCGCGTTTATTAGTTTAAGTTGATTTGGTAGGTAGGTACCTACCTAAGTAGTAGGCGCTTTGCTGACGACATCGTCTTATTTTCTTCCACAGCGACAGAACTAGAGCTTATGATAGAACAATTCAGTGATGCAAGCCTTGAGGTTGGACTAAAGATGAACATGTCAAAGACCAAGCTGATGACTAATACCACCGAATATAGGCTTCAAGTAAATGGCGAAGATATGCAATATGTCCATGAATACCTGGGCCAGTTAGTCTATTTCCAGTGCAGACAAGAAAAGGAAGTTACAAGACGGACCGAAAATGCCTGGAAGAGCTACTGGTCTATGAAAGAATTAATGAAGGGTGACCTTCCAATGTCACTAAAGCGGAAACTCATGGACACGTGTATTCTTCCCATTCTTACCTATGGAGCTCAAACTTGATCTTTGACGAACCTCCAAAAGTCCAAACTCAGGGTTTGCCAACGTGCGATGGAACGCAGTATTTTAGGTGTAAAATTAACAGACCATGTTCGAAACACCACACTGCGCTCCAAAACACGAATCATTGACATAGCTCAGAAAGCTGCGAAACTCAAGTGGGATTGGGCTGGCCACATCTGCCGTATGCCTGATGAGCTGTGGGCCAAAATTGCCAGTATGTGGAGCCCTGACACAGCTAGATGGCGTCGCGGTAGACCACGAAGGAGATGGAGAGACGAGCTGGATAGAATTAATAAGGAATGAACCACACTGGCTCTGGACCGGAAGACCTGGAAGTCATGGGAGAGGCCTTTGCTCAGCAGTGGGACGATATAGGCTAACAGTAACAGTAATAATAATAATCACTAATACCTTTGTTCAACCTGGAAATCAAAATAGCACTTCCCATTCGGCAGCCGAGATAGAGTCTACCTGATCCATAAGGTGGAATGTCCAACATTTTTGTGAAATGCATTTTTATTCAAATTGGAATATTTGAAGCGTAGTAAGGAACTCGTAACATGAGCGTAGGTCCTCCTAAGATTCAGGTATAATTGTCAAAAATAACACCATGCCAACAAAAGTGATGGCCTATGTCTATTAACCAGGTCCAGGGAGGTAGGGGGCAGCCCGTTCCTTTCCCCTTGTAGGTACGCCCATGCATGAGCAAGGACATCGCATGGGGATCGCAAAATATGATAGACTTTTGCTGTTTGCATACTATATAATTTAGTACCTACCTATACTTATTAATTATACATCCCTTAATTTGAGGTAATTCGAAGGGAACACCATGTTCCTACCCCTCACAACTAGGGCGCAAATGCGACTTAGTTGTGCCCGCAACTACGCTGCGTGCGGGGGGAAATGGGGAGCATAGAGTTTTAAAAAAAATGGCCTATTTCCTTCCTCATCACGCACACAATTTCTTTTTCTCAAATTACCCACATCAAGATCGGTTAACCTGTTTTGTCGTGAAAAGGTAACAAACAGAGAGACAGTCAGGCAGTTACTTTCGCATTTAAAGTAGTAACTTTAATAAGGATGTTGCTGCCCAGTTCCTGTAGACAAGTGTACAATTTATAATACCATGAGAACAGGAACGCCAACCAATTGTACATAAATGACATAACGTCGCCTAAGTTCTACCAAAGAGTAGGTACAAACTGCAAACAAACAGATGGACCGATTTCAATGTAGTTGTTTTTAAATTGAATGCTAGTTTATTCGGGAATCACCTTAGCTATGTTTCATGAAAATCTGTTCAGCCGTTCAAAAGTTATAGCTCTTTTTCTAGTTGGAGTCGGGGTTTTTGACGGTTAGGTTATCTAAATAACGCGTCGCCATTAGGTAATTCTAATCCTGGTGTTTGATTGGCCAAACCGGTCAAACGCTGCGTCTTTCGTTCGATTTTCTATCTTATGATATGACTACGTAACGTATACCTAGCACTAATATTTTATTAAAGAGAAAAGATTTGATTTTTTGTATGTTTGTTTGTAATGGATAAACTCAAAAACTACTGGACCGATTTTAAAAAGTCTTTCACCAGCAGTTTGCAATAGTAGATATTATCACTGAGTAACGTAGGCTATAATTTATAAAGATACCACGCGGGCGAAGCCGCTGGCGAAAGCTAATTTAAAATAAAAACAGCCGTTTATCCCCATAAAAATTCGTGATAAACGGGTAATTTTGTCTTAGACATCTGTTAATTTGTCGGTGCACATGGCCCTTAGTCACGAATCACGGGTTTCGTAAACGTCAGTCCCATACAGTTTGCGGGCATTGCTATTCTCTAGTGATTGTAGATTGCAACTTTGCCAGGCGTCCAGGGGGACCTCGCAATTTATAAGCTTTTCGTACAATAAAAGGTCAGCTTATACTGGAAATGTCTGGGCAGTTCAATTTCTGCCCTGCTATAAGAGCTCGTAGTAAACCCCCAGATCGCAGTATGTTGTTATCAAGCGTAGATTGTGGTGATATGAAAGACGATTTATCGATGCGGTCCACGGTCCATTAGGATGCCTAAGTTCTGACTGATTGGATGATGACAGGGTTTACATAACCAGGTAAAGGCGGAGAGGCTCGACACACTATGACGTACATAGGTACTAGGACATACACAGCACCCTTAGATGATTAGGTATATAAAACTACGACATCAAGTCATACAACGTGTATGATTTGATAACTTGAAGATAAGAAAAGAACCATTCCAGTAACTCGGGAGAAACCATAAGTGGGAGAGGATAGATAGGAGAATGTCATGACTGACGGCGTTGCATTACAGGCATTTGAGAAGTCACATAAGTAGGTACCTACCTAAAATATAAGGATTTTGATAGATGATCAAGGACATCAGAAAGCCTTTAACATCACGCGCCTGGAAAGGGGTATGATGGAAATTAGAAGGTGTCACTCATAGGGCTAGCCTGTTTTCACAACAATTGCAATTAGCTTATATAAATACTGCAAATGCGCAGTCCATCTGAATCCGCCAACGAAGTCGGCTAGTTAAGGTCGCATCCTTAGAACAGAACACTAGCTGCAGCCCCAGATAGGGCTGTAGCGGCAGGAAACGTAAGCCGATATGCTGCTTACTCTGAAAAAGGCTCGACGTTACGTTTCCTCCGTACAGTCGCCTGCTTCCTGTCGTCGGATTAAGTAATATCGTAAACTTGTATCGATTGAACAATATATATCAGTGAAGTTATTATGGAGTTTCCTTGTGAAATACAGCTTTTGATTGCTACATGCTAATCCCAAAACATCATCCAGATTGTAATCGGTAAGCTGACTTGGCCATCAGCAAAAGCGTGGCGGGACTCATGCAGGGCTCAATTATAGAGAGGCGGGCACTCGCGCTCGCGCGGCGCGCAAAGCGGCATGTCGCTTTCTCGCTCGCTCTCCATGAACGAAAAAATACGCGCCTTTCTCTGTGTTGCCCGCCGCTTTGCGTTTCGCGCGACTTTCCGCCTCTCCATAATTGAGCCCTATGGCTGGACTAGGCGTTAGTGCAGTGCGTACTTCAACCGTCAGGTCTTGGTTTTAGTCTCTCTCTCTCTCTTTTTGTCAAGCCTCATCATAGAGATCTTCCTACAACATTCTCCTAGACTTCTTTATACTAGCTGTCCGGATACACCAGATGGTATGAAGCGCAAAACTGTATCCCATGCAAATCCTACACAAATACTTCAGCTATTGTGCTCTTCCTGCTGATATCGAATATTGAGTCTTAAAGAAGCAAAGGCCGCATCATCGGCTTTTACGGAAAAAGGTGTAGAAGAATTATTTTTTAATTGTTTACCGCAACATAAGAGCGATGATGCTGTTTTTGCTACCAATCTGAAAAAACGTTCATTTTGTACAGTAGGTATATGATGGTTATAGTACAATTCCAATATTAGGACAAGTAAACTCTTGTCATAATGAAAAAATGGGATGTAGATGTACCTGCTGTCGATGTAGAAACAAAGGGTATCTAATGTATCTATACACAGGAGGGGGTATAGTATACCCACTTAATAGACACCGCATAGACGCGTATTGCTTGCCCAGCGAAGGCTAGCGCCGCGCGCCGCCGCGACTGGGCCATACGAGTGCATCATCAATAATCATCATTCATCAGCTATATTATGTATCTTGTTATCATCAACAACCTATTAATCCCACTGCTGTGACTCCAGCCTCCTCTTTGAGGGATTGGGCCGTAATCTACCATGCAAGCTCATCCTCTGTTTCACTGTTTCAGTAGTACTACCTACCTACGCAAATAAAGTGTTAAATATTGGCGCAGCAATCGTTTAGCTTTCTGCGCTATGTGTCGCGGGGTTCAATCCCCGCATAGAACCAATAATTGTATACCCTACAGATAGTTGTTCCGGGTCTGGGTGTGTGTACTTGTATTATTACGAAAACTGTAGCTGCCCACAATACAGGAGAAATACTAATTCATAGGATAATAGCGTTAACATCTGGACTCTCCAAACAGCCAAGATAATGGCAAATGGAAACAGTCAGCCCAATGTGCCTGTAAATAATATGTCCAAGATCTGTCAGCAAACCAGAAGTGGAAAAAATTACATGTGGTAGCAGTTTCGCCAGTACTGAAAGATTATTATCCTTTTGACAAAATTGTCTCTGATGAGGGAAAGTAGGATGTCAACAACAATAACTATAATTTATTGTTTTTTTGGTGACTAGATGCAGGATAAAGGTTTAAGCCGTCGCCGACGACGACGTATGCACTACTCAAAGCGTATGCAGTAATATAATAGTACTCTGCGGTTTGCAGTTACCCCTGTCGTCGGCAACGTGTCGCTCGTGTGTATGAGCATTATGGAGGTACAATTACAATCAGTGTACCTAATACCTGATATTGAGATTAGACCTTATTGATCCAGTTTAATTCAAAAGAACAATTCTCCATAAAATTGGACATTATGCATTATGCAGTTTAAAAAGGTTATATCTATAACAGATATAGTTTGAAAAATCATTGTCATTGTAAAAATATTTTATAATAGAAAACCATAACATGCACTCAACAAAATTTATCAAATATCAATTATAACAAATACTTCATACTTATTATCCTTAGGCTCATCAACTATCTGCATTGCTGAGTATGTAATGGCCTTCACCTCTGAACCCTGAGGATGTTTGCCAAGCTGAAACTCTTCACCATAGCACTTACAAACTATCCTGAACTCTTCTGTGTTAAATTCCGTTATCACTAACTTCTTGCATATTAAGAAAGGTTCAACAGAGAATAGAAACAGTAGCTCATCAAGGAAGTGGTACAGGAGGCCCATCAAATCATCGGCATTTGCTTCTATTGTGTGCACTTCTTTAATCTGAACATAAGGCATTTCTGTCATATAGGCGAACATGGCCATGCCACACTGTTCAAATGCTTCTTTGAGTGTGTTACCCCATGCATGGAGCCTGAAAACGTAAATACAGATGTGTTATTTTTATCACACAGTATGACAAGGATAAGATAAAGAAATATGTATAATAAATTTAATATAAAATCGAATTTGTTAATCATAAAAATTTTAAATGATAATTTATAAATTAAAGGTAACAAAAATATAAGACTCAAAAAGCATAACGTATATAAAAAAAATAGTTTACAAACACATGGACATATTAAATAATGCTGAAGTGAATCATTGTAATGCTTGTGCAATAACCTTAAAATATGTTTAACAGGAAAATGAATTCTTTGAAAATGAGAAAAAAATTAATATAAGGTAAGGCTGATAGATTGAACAAGTCCTTGTCCACTCAATAGGTAGTCATTGGATAGGTATTTCCTATCTGATAAGGATTTAAAATATTGCAACGTTTTAAATGCTGAATGTGCTCATAGTTTATAAAATATTATTTTGAATTTACTTACTGTACATCGGCTGTGTGATCCAAGTCTAAAAAAGAACAAAAATATTGTAATAATACAAAAAAAATACTATAAATAATGTAAATTAGATATCACTGTGCAACTATTTTTGATTTGAAATAGTGTTTTATACATAAAACTTACACTCATATTTAACAGGAGGCAAAAGAAAATCATCCTCCGTCAATCCACCTAATTCTTCATCCATTTTCTATAGTACTTAATTCTTAAATCAATTATATTTTACAAATAATAAATACTTTTCAATATATTTCAATATATTTACACGACAGAACTATGACTTAACTGTGACAAGTATGACAAATGACTGCACAGACTACTGAGAGATACTACGTATCAGACGGTCATGTCCCATACATCGGCACTATACCGTTGCAAACATAGCTTTTGGCTTATGTTTTTTTAGTATCAAGTGTAATAGCCACTTTGGCGGGAAATTTGAAAACATATTTATTTTGATCGTAGACGGTTAGCGATAGGTAGGTAATTCTGGGAAACATGATTTTATGGAATGGAGAAAGGGAAGTGTATCAAAATTTGTTTTCTCCGTCTACGATTTTGATACATTCCCTTTTTCCATTCCATAAAATCATGTTTCCCAGAATTACCTACCGCTAAACTCAAGTAGTAGTAGCAGTAGTAGGTAGGTATTAATAGTAATCAAATCAAATCAAATCAATTTATTTGCGTAAAATGCGGTATAAAAGATCGTACAATAAATCATATTTTAGTGCAGACACATTCCGCCATTTAAAATGGCATGCAAATATATAATAATACAGTACATTATAATTATCAATTATTAGACAATCTTAGAACTAAAATGACAAACTTTTAAAATTTCAAAACACTAACCAGTTTTTATGAGATACAGTAGTGATGACCAAAGGAGTGAAATTACTCATAAATATGAACCTTTACTATGAAAATAACTGAATTTGCGATACGGTGATTTTATTTCGCAAAATCACGAATTGCTCCATGGAAGAGTTTCTTTATAACTGAAGTTACATGCGTTGAACTTTGAGTTGAACTTGTATCCAAAGAGCCTGAAATAAAACCATAGTGTTAGGTATTAATAAATTATTTTGAATAAACTAAAAGGTGCTTATTTAATAGGGAAATGTTGGGTATTAATGAGAGCTAAAATGAAACTATTCAACACATGCAGTAAGTAAATAGACAGCACATAGGTCTCTGTAAATTCAGCCCGCAGCATCTTAGCACTCAGACTCCATTTAACGATGATGATAATTATCTCAAATTTGAATTGTATATCTTAGGACACTGATTGATTATTGATAAGGAATGTCTATGAGTGCACTTTATAGTTATACTTCCAATGGTTAAAAACAACAGATTTTCTATTGTATAATTTACACTGCTTGATAGGTTAGTTTCAAAGATACATGCCTGAATTTGATATTCCAACACACTGAAGATGCGGAATAATTGTGGTCTGAGCGAAGCTGCCTCCAATATGTATGATCACCGCTGTACGATGGCAGTTAATTTTGTTCTGAAGATTAAAAATAGATATGTTTTAATACATTATTTTATTTAATGTCATAATAAAATAGACTGAATAGATGTTATTTCATAACATAAGTTCTTACCTGATTCAAAGCTGAAATTCTTTGATGGGTTTCCAGATAAAATTTCAGAGTCAGTAAACAAAGTAGGACATGCACCAAATCGTAGATGTTTATGACATACAAATACTTTGTTATACAAATTGTCCATCCTAGATACTCAAAGTGTCCATCCTATTAAGCTCTTCATATTTTATTAATTTATACACTACGGTGTATCACTGATCTCGAAATTCCTTTCTCAAAGGAAATCTATGTAATTTAACGTCCTGTTGTTGGCTATCACATTTAGGAACACAACACTTGCGAAACATTATGTTTCACGGTAGATGTACGCGAAATTACTGAATATATGGATTATAAAATGTGCAGAAATTAATCGACGCAGACACTTCACATTCTTCATATCAACACGATAAACAGGTGATAAACAGTAATGGCCGCTGTTTACAATATGGCTGCCTGCTAATCCGCCAACGGAGGTGAAGACGGGGGTGAGGGAGGGGTACTGAAGTCGAAAGCTATGTTTGCACCACAGATAATGTATAAGTTCGTACGGTTATGATTTTTGTTTGGAACATTGCCGGGCGTGAATGACTGTGAATGTCAAAATTGATTTGAGTGGTTGAGGAAATTTTACAGTTTGACACACACAATTTCGTTTTGAAATCTCCGGGTTGAGTTAGTGAGTACAGTATTTTTATAACTAAAATATCAGATGGGAGTGCGTGGTGCAGACGTGCAGTGACGCTATTTGCAACAACAGTGGCAAATAAAAAAGCATACATATTTTAAAGCAGAATATGCCAAAAAATAAAAAGCAATTATCTTTGAAATAAATTATTGTCACTGTCCACGAATAGGGTACCTAGTAAAATAAATTACTGTTTACTGCGATGAACAGCGTTGCCAGACGTACGATTAAAATCGTATTCATACGATTTCTTACCCAGTTCGCTAATGTACGATCGTAACACCGAAATTGATGATTTAATTATTTTGAAAGTGCATGCTTTAACGAACCAAAAATTTGCTAAACAATGTTCTATGCCTATCATTACTCACTGCACTGAGTACCTACTCGCTCACTTTTGTGGAACTCCCTCTCTCTATTCAAGGAAGTTAATTTATATTGCACAGTTAGCTATTGATTTCCTATACCTACTGTATTTCAATGCAGATTGTGAATTTGTGAACATTGTTTTAGTTCGGTCAATCTAATAAAAACAAATCGAAACAAACCCAACAAAGAAATCTTTAGTGGCATAACACTGTCAGCAGCATAATAAAGGTGTTGGGTGCTGTGAAAATTATTAATTATTAAATAATAACCCAAATCGAAGTAGGTACGTGCTAAGTACCGACCGATAGTCCTAATAACAAAAAATCGGGTTATACCTGTGGGCCGAGCACGAATGTTTTGACGTATAGTAACGTAAACGTAAGCAAATTTTGATTATAAAATACAATGAATCTATCGCATTTTTGTTCAATTTTATGCAACAAACGCACTTGTTTCATTAAAATGTAAAAATATTGCATGTAGTTCCAAAAAAATATCATGGATTAGACGTGTATTTTTGATTCTAAATTTGGTTACGTTTACGTTACTATACGTCAAAAGATTCGTGCTAGGCCCACTGGTTATACTTACGACTACTTACGAGTTTTGTTACTGTTGTGTTGCTATAAAAAAAGCGAATGTGACGCCCCGAGCAGGTTTTTTATTTTTGTATAAAATAAGATACACATGCTTCGCACTGTAGAGAATCAAGATGCCTGGCAAAGGTGAAATCGTGAAATCTAACAAATTGATCGAATTCACGAAAAAAACTAGCGGTAGTAGTTCGACTTCTACGCACTTTCCTTACTAGCGTACGATCGCTCCCAAAAAACATCTGGCAACACTGGATGATTCAATAATTTAAATGTCAAAATTGAAAGTTGTCAAACACAAATTAAAATTGTATCCGCATTCGAATGTTACGTTTTTCATTTATTTTAGTATTGACTTTGGATTAGCCCCGTAAATTAGTTTTATTTTATTTACTTTTACATAGTTATTACTGCCACCAGAACAATGGACCCCATTTCAATTTTACAAAGCAGAATAGAGCAGTTGGAAGCAAAACTTGGACTGGCTGCAAATGCCCCCATAGATGGACAACAAGGGGACACCGCTACGGCCAATCTTCTAAATACTGCTCAAGCTATCAACAATGCAACAGTAGGACATGAGAAGCTCTCTGAAGCCATGCATATGGCCTCCGAATTGAACAACTACACTGACCCCAATTTCATTGAAAATGTAAGTATTAATTTAGAATTTTCTTGATTGGCTTATTCAAGATCTTTATTGATCTATTTGATTGCCTTTCCTGTCTTTTCTCCTGCCTTCTATGTCCCTGATAAATATTTCAACTTGTACAAGTATTTTTGCAAGTAAGTTAATTTTTATTCTGGTGTGAAGATTATGGGCTAGCCATTTACAGAAATTACAGTCAGTAATAATGTTGAACTAGATACCACATTCTTCAAAACTATGAACTTAACCTGTTTAGTTTAAGAAAAGTCTTTATACAATCATATGTATTGAACTGTATCAAAAAAGTACTTTGAGTTCCGATTCAAAGAAATCTATTATGTTCGAGGTCCGCGCGGACCTCTGATGAGCGGCAGTGTGGCATGGCCAAGACCATTGGTTATGTGACTGCCCATTGCATATAATTGTTACTGTTAGCCTGTTCATCCCACTGCTGGCCAAAGGCCTCCCCCCTTGATAATAAATAATAATATATAATTATTTGTACAAAAAAAATTGTTTATTTGCTATCTAATAAAGATATAAAATAAATATTTTGAATATCAACAAGCGGATGAAATGTAACTGAAAAATAATCGAATTCCAGATGCAGCAGAATGACATGCACATGCATGAGGTTGCTGCTGCCGAGCCTGTCATTAAGCATCACTGCCACTGCATGCACCGCTGCAAACAGGTACTTCCCGAGTCCTTTCCTCATAAAATTTTGATGACAAATTAAATGTTATAGCCCGCATTTGGTGTTGTTCTGCTACATAAACTGTATTTTTAGTATCAGTAATTCCTTATAATATGCACTTGTATATGAAAATTATTAGTTGCCCCTCACTTTTCCTGTTGCCACAAATCAGATTGTTAAATAATTATGTGAACATAACAATACCATGTATTATACTGGACTAAGGGCCATGTTCACAGAAAATATAACAATGTTTAAAATGAGATTGGCATAGAAAAATTTATGATTAAATGGCTGATTTTGCTTTAACCGTCTGTTATGTTGTCGGTGAACTTGGGCCTTAGTCACTTTAAACATTAACAGTCACTTAGCTAAATATGCATTGTCATCCAAACTAAACATGTATGCAAAATTTCAGCTCAATTGGAAACCGGGAAGTGGGTCAAATTTAATTTCCAAGATTTTATTACATAGTTAAAATATGTGCTAGTATTTTTTTTTAGTAAATTAATTTATTGTCTTCTTCAGGCAGCATCCGTGCTTGAATCGGAACCTATTCAACATGCAGCACAAATGCAAGAGGTAGTGAACAACATGCAGGCAGCTGCGGCCGAAGTGAAAGAGGAAGCTGATGCGGTAAATATATTTATTACTGATGAAATTCGAGTTGTTTGGGCACACAACTGAAGTATTTTGTAAATTGACAAGTTTCTTGCTGAATGCACATATTTCAAAAAAGTAAAAATATAGCTAGGCTATTGGTCGATGAAAGAACTACGGAAAGGACCTCTACCTCTTTCACTTAAAAGAAAACTCATGGACATGTGCACATGTGTGTGACACCCTCACCTATGGAGCGCAGACATGGTCACTAACGCTCCGTCAGAAGTCCGAACTCGGGGTTTGCCAACGAGCTATGGAACGAAGCATCCTGGGAGTCAAACTTACGGACCGCATAAGAAACTCGATGCTTCGTTCCAAAACACAAATTGCTGACGTAGGCCAAACAGCTGCCAAATTGTAGTGGAATTGGGCTGGCCACATCTGCCGCATGTCGGAGGAGCCATGGGTTAAAGTAACTACTCAGTGGGTCCCGAACGGCAGGAAACGACAGCGCGGCAGGCCCAAAAGAAGATGGCGGGATGAGCTGGACATTTACATAAAGGATTGGCCCCAGATCGCAACTGACCGTGAGAAATGGAAAGAGGGAAGGGAGGCCTTTGCCCTGCTGTGGGACATTACAGGCTCATAATAATAAACAGCTATACTTAACACATGCCGGATAGTTAGGAAATTTTTACAAATAGTAATTTGTAATTTTTAATTTTATTGAAATGAATTTGATAATCTAAATGTATTTTTTTAACAATTAAAATTTTGCATGCTCATAGGCTGAATGTGGTGGAACTAATTTATTATGTGACATCTTATGTAAACCCATATTATGCGAATAAAGAATTGAATTGAATTGAATTGAATTGAATAAAATAGACTCAGATAAAAATTTTATAGTAGAGCAGCAATCTAACCAACCCACTCAAACCTAAGGTCACACTTTGGTATATGCCTGTGTGACTTTAAAAAAAACAAAGCCAGGTTTTCCTGAGAAAAAGTAATTTTGAAAACGATAATAATAATCATAGCAGTGACGAGAACCTCGTGAAAGCCGAGAAAGATAAACAGATCAAATATCTTGATTTGGCTCGCGAGGTTGTCGACATGTGGGATGTGGATTCAGCGATCATTGTGCCGATAGTCGTTTCGGCCAATGGCTTAATTACCGAGAATCTCGACCGACACCTTAGGAGGCTCTCGTTAGGCAGTTGGATCGAGGGCCTGATTCAGAGAGCAGTACTTCTTGACACGGCACGCATTGTCAGGAGGTTCCTTTCTCTGGAGCCCTGACCGCCGGTAGCTTGGACCCTATTCTAGATACCGGTGGGCTACTATTTTTTCATATTTTTAAATGTTTTTTAATATAGTTTTGTGAAAATATTTAAAAATATAAATAATATGTATAAAAAATGAATAAAAGAAATCATAGCAGTATTTGATATAGGTGTCCTCAAAAGAATACGCAGATTAAAATTTAAAATAAATAGTTGTTATTTATTTCCAACTTTAACATTGAGAGTTTAATACAGAACTACGAGTAAACTGAAAAGATGTTTTCACTGAAAATTTTGAATCTGAAGTCAAACTCACAGCTGTTGTTTTTCTCACGAAGATTTTCCTGCATTCCGAAAAAAGAACATTATTGGTTGTGTAACAACCTAACAATGAGCTACCAATTAGAGATTCCTATGTTACCTGTCAAAACTCGCGTTCACTCTAACATTACTTTGTCTTTAAAATTGCCCTCAAGTAACCACCCCAAAATTTTGGCCTCCCTATACTATGTATACACACAGAACACAGAGTACCTCTTTCTGTATTCTGTGTGTATACACATACTGATGGTCTAAATTTTGTTAAAGTTACGATGGCATTGGCACACATTTTAGATTCATAGATCCCTAAATATAAATAATATGGTAGCTTGTAAAATATATGTTGCAGTTGGAAATATCAATAACTTATAACTTTATTCCACAGGTATCTCAAGGTGTTCAAGAATTGGCGGAAACTTGCGGTACGGCCGCCTCCGACGCGTCTGAACAATTGGCCAACGTTGCTCAGAAAGTGGAACAAGCTGAGCAAAAACTGTTCCCTCGGAGAAGGAATGGACTTGACTAATTATTCAGTTACTGTACTGAAAAATATTTGTGATAATTATAATGTTGCTTAATTATTTTATGTAAATCATTTATTTATTCAAACTTGCTAAATTAAATAGTATTTGTCTTTTAAAAAGATTTTCTGTTTTTCTCTTTACCGCCAGTTACCGCCCGATACTATTGATAGGTCCTATCTATATCATACCTAACTGATTTTATTTTGCATTTATCGGCATTTATAATACTAAGGATTTCCCAGTCATAAACTGGTTCATTATCTAAGAGGTCTGTCTCTCTGACTGCCGCCATGTCTCGCATGTTGGCTTTTTCTGGCTGACTGCATATTTGCCGAATTAGTTGGTTTAAAATTTAAAAGTTATTAGGTTCGTCCGGTGGCCCAGTCGGACCGGACTTTTTCTGTTTGGGCCACCGTTATATTATGTCTACAACCAAAGCACCCTGCGATTTGCTGGCGGTAGGTTGACTCGGGACAGGCTTCTTACGTCATTGCTCGGGACTTATAAGTCTATGCTCGGGACACATTTTTCGTGAATTTTGTTTTAGACCCGATGTCCATTGTTAGAAAGTCAATGAGCTTCAGGGGTTTTTAAAGTTATATACGGGAATTTTTAGGGTAATAAAAGTTTAGGGGATTTTTTAGGGAAAGTTTTGATTTTAGATTCGCAAAACAATTGAATGTTTAACTACATGTATCCGAACATAGATAAAGTAAACCTAGCTTTACATGATCTAAGTATCCGATTCTTAGATTAAATAATCTAAGATCCGATTACATAATCTAAGATCCGGATCCGAACGAACGTAACTTGCCCTGCGGTCCGAATTGCGATAAAAGTGATAATATCGCGAATCCGACCCAAAATTGGGCCATTGAGTATTAAACTTGTGAATTTGGTCGGATACGCGATATTATTATTACTTTTAGCGCAATTCGGACCTTAGGGTCAGATTCTGTCACCAGTGTTGCCATATATACGGATTTGTCCGTACCTGTACAGATTTAGGAAGTCCAATACGGATAAATCATGCTTACGGATTTACGTACAGATAGTCTGAATCTCAGGCATATGCAGTACAGAGCACAGCATATTCCGTTTTTTTTTTTTTTGTATTCATTAACATATAACATCACGCCTGTAATCCCCGAAGGGTTAGGCAGAACCTATATAGTTCACCCACATTTCACCAGTTATGTTTAAGTCCCAGGTAATAGGGGGCGAGCCTATTGACATCAACCGGGCACAAATCCAGACTCCGGGCTACTACTGAGAAAATCCTAATGAAAGAACCCAATAACACTTTGTCCGACCGGAATCGAACCCAGGACCTCATGCTCAGCAGTAGCGCTTGCGACCACTAGACCAACGAGGCCGTCATTGGTACCGATTCCCTTGTTCACACCCTAAACTAAATTTAAGTTCAGTGCATCTTTTTCTTTGTATTTGATTAAAAAGAGGAAAGAAGATTTTTAGTTTCATTTTTCTACGGTATTCATACGGAATTTTCGTGAATTTTATTCAGATTGGTTATACGGATTTTAAAATTTTAAATACAGATTTCAAGACTCCTCCATATGGCAACACTGTCTGTCACAGTCTGTCATCAAACGAAAATTATAGAAACAAACGGATGCAAATAAGTTTTACAAAATAAAAATGGCAGACGCTGCTGTTGAAACAGCGCCTGGAGATGAAAACGATGATAGTTGGTTGTATGGTGATTCAAATCCTGATCAAACATCGGGAAGACCTTCGGAAGCTGTCGAAAAAGAGCAGCAACAAACCGACGTAGCTGACGGCGCGACTGTAAGTTATCATAACCTATATCGATGTTATAATTACAGTTTACGTATAAAATTTTGATTGTAATACGTCTATTAAGGTCTCTCTATAACTTTCTTTTATCTTGCCTTTAGCTAAACTTGGATACGTGGTTTATATAAACAATAATATATATTACAACAAAAACATCGAGTAAGATTTGTTTGTTATGATGAGAACTGTATAAAGACTTCATTGCAGGAGGGTGAAGAAAAAGATCAGGATGACAACGAAGCGACGAACGATGACTCTCACTTTAATGATGAGCATTTCGCTGACGTAGCGCGTGAAGGGGACGACCAGAATGGGGACGCCGACAGTCAAAACAATGGGGACTCCGACTCGGATGATAGCGATGATATCAAAGTTACCATTGGAGAGATCAAGTCCGGACCACAGGCTTATGCCAGTCTAAATATTAAAGTGAGTTGAAAATCTTTTAATTTTCCTGTATGCTAAATGGCATACTTTGGCAGGTAGGTAGGTATGTATTTTCTAGGGTGGAGTGAAATTTTTATTTTTGAATAGTGCGCTTTGGCATACCCACTAAAAGCTGCCTTTTATGTTTAATAAGCAACATGGAAAATATATTTTGTCTAGGTTTATATTTAGTAGCGCCCCCAATATGACAAAGTATTGAAAAGGTCACCCAAAATAGAGTTATTTCCGTTACCATGAACATTTTTATGTAAAACTTATCATTACAATTTTATCTTCCTTTTGTCTTCCTCTAGATGGCTTAACGATCTTAAACAACAAATACTAGTCCAATCTTTCCCATAATAATCCCTGTAAGAAAACCAGCTATGACAACAAGTTTTTGTTGCATCACCCTCAAACAAATGCATATAAAATAATGACCTATCTTTATCTTCTGTATGATTGCAAGGGTCATACAGGAGTTTCCTATTGGTCTGCTGTTGTTGTAGCTGTGTGTGTGTTCTCCTATGCTGATGAGACAACTCGGGACACCAATCAAAAATATTTAAAAATTATATAAAAAATGTTATGTTATGTTTATTATTTTTCAGCGAGGTGTAGGTTTAGTAGCATCTGGTGCAGGAGAGAAGCCTCGCAGTGGTACCACAACTGGTGGTAAAGTAACATTGGAGGACTTGGATGGCCCAGGGAGCATCAATGGAGTACCTGCCCTTGAGTTTAACATTGACACCATTGAAGATAAGCCATGGAACAAGCCTGGTGCTGATATATCTGGTGATTATCATACATTTAGCTTTGAATTTTTATGCTTTTGATCCTATGATTTTTTTACTACCTATGGGTCATTGTGCATTAAATAAAGGACCAACCCCCATTATGTAAGTATATCTTATCACACGGGCGATTTGCGAGCGAGTTGAAAATTAGGCGAGCCAACTAGTACGCCGCGAGTGAAGCGAGTTCGCCGCGAGCGCGTAGTGAGCTCTCAGCGTACTCGCGTCCGTACGTGAGTGTACAACATGGCGTCCTCAGCGCTATTCGCTGCGAGCTCGCTGCAAGGCTCGTTTGCAAATCGCCATTGTTATAGGGCTCTTAGAATTTCAAAGTTTTAAAAGAGCCTGTAAAGGCCCAGTATTTATATAATCAGAATCTTTGAATTTGATCATACAAGAAGTTCCTATGGCTCAGTGTGAAGTTTTTGTGTAGGAATCAGTTACTAAACACGAAATAAAAAACAAGTTTGGAAATTGATGGAACGAAAAGATACAAAATTAAACAATCATACTTTAATCTCTCACTATCATATTCAATTTATAATTTAGGGCGAAAAAATAATCTTTTCAGATTATTTCAACTATGGCTTCAATGAGGTGACATGGAGTGCGTACTGCGAGCGACAGCGGCGCATGCGCGTGAACGAGGCGGGCGTGGGCCTGCATGTGGGGGCGCCGCCCCGCCCGCCGCCGCCCGACATGAGGAGACCACCAGGTAACTTGTACATGGCAGAATAATGAGGCTGCTGACACTTAAGAAGGTTGCGACTGTAACAGTTCATACATAGTGAGGATCACCCTATCAGCCTATAAATATCTACCGCGGAATAAGAGTTTCCTACTAATATTGCTGTGTTCACCACACATGTAGATAGGTAATAACAATAATGTTAGCATGTATGAGTTTGCTGCTACATTTCCATCTGACACAAGCCCATATGGCCATAGGTGGTCAATACCTTTCATGGAAACTATGAGTTATGGTATACCCTCTACACCATTTTTAACTTTCGATTGTTTCCGAGAACGAATAGAAAGTATATTGGAGATCGACAAAGGATGTCATAAAAAACACTGTGATCATAGCGAGGTTGCTGCAAGGCGGCGCGATGCCGCAAGCAGAAACGTGTGACTTGCGAATACCACCGAGGCACCGACACATACCTAAAGCAGGGTTCCACATGTTATGTATCATTTGCTCGATCCAATCACCGTATCGTATCACCGACGCGTATCACGACCGCGTTTATGTAGACAAGTGGCGATACGCAATCACCGTACGCGTTCTTGATACGCCGCTCTGTTATGGCCCGTTTCAACTTGAGTCGGTTTTTGTCCTATCATCAAAGGAGGATATACGTATATGATCGGAGAAAACTGAGGCGTCCACAATTACATACGGAGCTTGATATGACAACGAATGTTACGGTGATCGGGGGGTCTACCGCGTAACAAAATGGTAATGAACATCAGACACCGGTAATAAACTTCAATATGATCCTGTGAGACTAAACTTCGAGGTACCTTGTAGAAAAATAACACATCATGAAGTCCCATCTTCATGATCGGTAAAAAAATTCAAGGTGGCTCAATGTTTAGTGTCTTACGATCGTATTGAAGTTTATTAGAAGACTCGATGTTCATTACCATTTCCGTTACGCGGTAGACCCGCGGATCAGGCGAATGATATATATGTGGATCCGGCTTTAGGATCCTGACAGATGGGATCTAATAATATCCCAAACGGAGATACCTGGCCATGATGCTTAGCATTTTACACTAATTTTGTTGATTTTTTTGTTATTTAGGTCCCGGGAGAATGGATGAAGGCATGCCACAAGCAATGTCAAATAATTATCAAGCCAGAGAAAACACTATACAGGTAAATATTATAATTCAATGGTTAAACCTGGCCTTAAACTTAGTTTAAACCAGATCTAACAAAGTAAAATTTTTGTTTCAATTAGACTTTTACAAATCCAGTTTTTTCTGAGGTCTCCCAAAACCTTAGTTTAGATGATAGATCGAGTGTCAGTTTATCTTTCACTCACAAACTGCCACAGAAAAATTAGGAGCTGGCGGACAGAACCGGAGTAGACCACTATAAATTCAAAAGCATTTTTTTTTTCGAATCGTGATGTCCAAGATCAGTTGCGTAGATCCCTGTTAATATTTTCAATTAAAATCGGCTCTAAGTTGGCCAAAAAAGGCTTTAAAAAGTACATTTTCAAACGAAACCAGATCAGTCCGATATCCAACTTGAAGATTTTAAAAATTTCATCTATTTTCATTCTGAAGCGGACTTGTCCTTTAAACTATTCATTTCTTCACCACATTTTTAATCAAAACCGGAAATGTGCAGCAAAAATAAAACACGAAGTAGAAAAAATGTCTGTAGTTTTTGGACGGCAACACTGGCATTAAGCCCATCACACACGTAGCTATAATATATATTATAGCAAGACATATTACGATATATTTTCCATAGTAATCTTCGAGCGACCTCAGACGCAGCTATAATATATATTTCTATTACGTCATCAAAATATGTTATAGTATAGCTACTACTCTGGGGGCTTGCTATAATGTAATATAAAGCACAGTATATTAATATATATTATAGCTACGTGTGTGACGGGCTTTAATCTGGCAACTAAAATATGATTAAAAAATAAATTAATATTATAGTTTAAAAAGAAACTAAAGAAAACGCTTTTGTCATCCAAACTAAATGTGTATGCATAATTTCAGCTCAATCGGAAACCGGGAAGTGGGTCAAATTTAACTTCCATGTTTTTTTTACATAGTTAGTTAGTTACAGGTGAAGCTAATAAAAGAATTTTAATAATGAGCTGTTACTTGCAATCATTGTGGGTGTTTTTTTTTTTTTTTTTTTTTTTTTAATAATAAAAATAATAAAATTTTATTTAATAAAAACGTATACAAAAAAAAAAAAAAAAAGGGTACATTTTTTTAGTGAACAGTAGTAGTCGGAATATGAATGTTAGGTAGCGACCGTGTGTTTTGTTTCAAGTTTAGCGTTAAAAATGTCTGGAACTAGATATTACGGAAGTTGTAATCTGAATTTTTTCAAACAAAACACAATAAACCTTTCATTCAAATCTATACTTTTTGCTTTGATTTTTAGTTTCTCTTTTAAACAAAACCGGATTTTTCCGATACTAATAAAACCGGACTTGTCACACGTTTGCATTCACAACCGGATAAGTACACCTTTTTCTAACAAAACCAGATTAGTCCATTTTTATTTCTTGAATAACTTCTAAAATATTAAAGTTTAAAAAATAATAATTACTCATGCAACAAAAGATCTAATCCTTTATCTATCTAATCTAATGCATTGTTATGTTAATAATCACCTCCATATATTGATTTTAGTTTTTTAGCCAGTGTGTAAAATTTATTTTTGCGGACTACTCCGGTTCTGTTCGCCAGCTCCTCAAATACTGCATGGTCATCATCAGAAATGTTTTGTGTCATTCAGATTTTATAAGGTGACTTTAAATAAATTTTATTGTACCTTACAAGACTGGGATCAATAAAGTGTAAGTAAATATACAGGGTAATTCTCTGACTATGGATCAAACGACACAGGGTTATGGGGACCTCTATGTGCACCCATTACACTCCCATGTATGTTTAGTTTAGGAAATTCGAGTAATAAGCATTTAGCGTCATTTCAGTAGATCAAACAAAAAATTCCACTGTCCTGACAAAACTGCTTGTACTAGTGCATTGATATTTTTTATGAACATAGTCTAATATAATATATTAGAATGTAAAGACATTGTAATTTTTTTTATTGCAATTATAGTAACTATAACAAAAAATATTGTTTAAGAAATATCTCTAAAGTCAATCTTAGTCAATGAATTTGGCGAAGCGAGGCTCTAATCAAAAATTTTGAACGGTCATTTTTTTGTTACCTCTTTTAAAAACATTCCCCCATTTTACTGGCAAATATGTCTCGAAATTTCATGAAGCTTACATTAAGGCTTCACATAATAATCGGGTGAGAAGTGTATGTAAGTAAGCAAAAATTTATTAACTGGTTGATGAACAGACTTTAAAAAAAACTTTAATCCAAAGTTTATGTGTTTCTTATAGTTGTCCTAGTTTTGTGCATAACTGCTGTTATGCATCTTTAATTTTGCTTAGTGTGAAGTACAGTAAATAATGGACAATTAGTGCAAATAGTGAATTAATTTTACATAAATGGCAAGCAGCCCCTCTTATCCGAGTGGGCATGTGAACCCCTCCGCCTCGCCGGGACAGACGATGTCGCAAAATCCAGCCCTCAAGCCCGACATCTCGGTGGAAGTGGTATCTACTCACGAGATCCAGAAATGGATTTCGAACATTGAGCTGCAGTTAAATGAAGTTTGCTCTATTGCCACGGATGGCAAACTCAATTCAGAGCAGAAATTGAAAATTTCTAACCTGTGCCGTAAAGTAGGATCCTGCACCTCTCAAATGGCAGTCCTTTATCAGTCGCTGAAACAGAAAGCCCTCCAACAATATGACATGATTGCAGACCTTAAAGAAAAGCGCAACCTAACGGAACATATCTCAGAGCTCAAGCAAACCATCCAGGACTCCGGTAATGCGGGTAATGTTTCTTTTGCTGATATGGTAAAGAAGGGTTCAACTAATTTCGTTCGACCAAACAACCTAAGCTCTGTGGCCATTTATCCCAACGATAAACTAAAATCAAGCGATGAAACGAAAGACCTAGTGCAAAAAATCATACGTCCGGAGCAAATGAAGCTGCATGTACGTGGAGTCCGCAAAACAATAAATGGAGGCGTTATTGTTAGTACAGAGACGAAACAAGACGCCGAGAAACTTAAGCAGGCAGTCCAGCACTCTACATCCGGGCTTACGGCCGACGAACCCAACAAGCGCAAACCCCGGATAGTGGTTATAGGAGTCCCGACTTCCTTGGCGGAAAATGAGGTTTTTAGGTGCATCTTTGAACAGAATGTAGCTGACAAGTTTCCAGCGATGACTATAGAATCCTTCATGAGCTTGGTTAAATTAAGCCACAAATCTGGAAAGAAAGATGCTCCGACCTGTAACTACATAATTGAAGTCGCAGCACATGTTCGTAAAGCCGTAATCTCTCAATCGAGACTTTTTATAAATTGGACGTCTTGTCCTGTCAGGGACTTTACACTAGTAACTAGATGTTACAAGTGCCAACAATACGGTCATGCGGCAAAAACATGCAGAGACAACAATGCTACATGTGGACACTGTTGTGAAGCAGGACATTCGATGTCGGAGTGCGCGAAGAAAGCTGAAGCACCGAAATGTGCATCATGCACTCGCTTTAAAAAGCCCAGCAATCACAAGACGGGAGACTCTGAGTGCCCTGCGAGGAAAATAGCAGAATATAGATATATAAACTCTATTGATTATGAGGGCACCTAGAGCGCTGCTTTATTCTGAGTTTTTTTTTTTAGGACTTACTAGCGTATTTACCCTAATTTTATTTCAAACTTTTTATTTTTTATTTGTTTTTATTTCATAACTGATGATTTCATTAATGACCTAGACATTAAAATTGTACATATGAGTAACAGATGTCCTACTAACACGCGATTCTTACTGACTAAGCACATTAATCGCCTGCTACAAAAATAAAAATTAAACATGGTGTTAGCATTGAACGTGACTTATGCAACGTCGACTTTAAGGCGCGTCAGTTAGCAAACGAATTTGTCGATTTCGCTTCCTCCACCCGCGCAACCCGCGCGACCCCCTGTAATATTACGGAAACCGCTCGGAGCATGTCAACGCGAGCATCGCGCCAGACACTAAAAAACTATATAATAAATAGAGGTGGCAATGTAAAATATATATTTGTACATTGTTTCACTTATAGGTCTATAAATATAGTAACAGAGTTACTACTAGAAAATTAATACCAATAACAGTGGTACAATCACTACAATGATGAATGATTTTATAAAAAAGGGAAATAAAAAATTTATGCTTCGTCAACGAGCTTCCGAGCAAAAAATGCCCATTACACTTGCCGAGTTGTTAGATGATTTGGTATTAACTAATTATAACTTGCTCTTTTATTTGAAGGATTGCTTGATTCATTTAATATTCACTCATATAAATATATCACGATTATTAGATATTAATACCTACCATTAAACTAAAAAGTGTAAATAATTTTCTTAAATTCTTCAATGCACCTAGCTTGGCAGTGGCAACGACTTCAGAAGCTGATAAGTTTTTTAAGAAAATTATATGTATACTTTTTAGTTTTTTGAAGTCGGTTTATACTATTTTTTAACGTTTATTTTATATTTCTATTTTGAGTGGCTTAAACAATTCATAATCATGCGATTACAGAAATCGCAAGTGACATGCTGTTATTCATTCAAGAGTTCCATTGTATATCTCCGAAGTTCTTCATCAAATCTTCAACAAATTTAAATGCCATCTTGAGAGTACCCTTTGAAATAAAAAAAGAATTTTCAAAATCGGTATGCAATTGGCGGAGTAATAGCGTAACAAACATACAAAAAAAAACATTCAGTCGAATTGAGAACCTTCTTTTTTGGAAGTCGACTATAAATGGGATTAATAAACACTTACTTCATATCTTTGTTTGGTAGCAGTGTTGGTGAATAGTAATATATAAAGTATAATCGATAAGTATTAAAATAAAACTAGGTTGGTAGTAAAGGAATAGTATAAAGAGAAACAACAGTAGGACGACGCCTTTGATCTCGCCGACAACGTCAAGACAGTGTGGCGATAGTGCATGGAGGCTAGGGTTGTTACAAGTAGTGTAGTGGTTTTCTACGCTACGTGCCGCGGGTTCGATACGCGCACGGAACAAATATTAGTCTGGGTGTGTGTGCTTGTGAGATGTATGTCTGTAAACTCTACCCACGATACAGGAGAAATCCTAGTGAGGGACAAAATGTTTTATTAAAAAAAAAACAACATTTATTTATTTTAGATCAACATCGTCATCAACATATTATTACTTACTATTTTAAACGTTGATTATGGCAAATTATCAATTCATTAATAGAAGGTAGCTCTGAATTTTGGTCACGTAGTCACGTGGTCACGGTTTATATCTTTATATGAATAGACCTCACCAAAACATGAAGTTTGAATACCAACATGATGGGACTGCGTCCCATAGTTTGGGAGATATAAGCGTTCAAAGTTTTGGTCACGTGGCCACATAGATCTCACCAAAACATGAAGTTTGAATACCAACATGATGGGACTGCGTCCCATAGTTTGGGAGATATAAGTTTTCAAAGTTTTGGTCACGTGGCCACATAGATCTCACCAAAACATGAAGTTTGAATACCAACATGATGGGACTCCGTCCCATAGTTTGGGAGATATAAGCTTTCAAACATTCGGTCACGTAGTCACATACTGAATTTGAATTTATGTTTATAGAAAACATCAAAAAGATGGTACCTATATTTTAGACGAAGTATTTTAGAAGATGAAACACAATTTGTATTGACTTGACAGATAACGTGACAGATCAGTAGACTCTATCTATATCTGATTTTACTAAAATAATAATATTTCAAATATGTACTCAAAAAAAATCAAAACATTAGAAGTACATGCCATACTACTGAGGCAAGTTATATAGGTTGCCCCCTCTACACAATATTGTGTCTAGATAGCAAAATAAATTCTGAATTTATAAATCGAACGCGTTAGCCTCGATCGACACGGGTATCCCGTCCGAGAGCCAGCGGCAGACTGCCGCCCGTCGCCCGAACACGACCCTTCAGCTGAGAATTGGCACAGATTTACGTTTAAATTCATGGAAAAATTGAAAATTGACTTTTTTTTTAGTGTTAAACGTTGGACTTATAAAGAAATGAATTATCTATCTATTGCTGAAAATCAGAAATAAATTAAGCTCAAAGTTCCGAAGAAGATGAAGGTTTAAATTCTGATTTAGGTGTTTTATAAACGCCAATTACCATAGTATAAACTAATTTAAAAAAATATTTGAAACGTTGGATTTGAAGTAGAGATCTTGAACTTTAAGACTGTATTTTTGTTTTATTTGTATATGGTATAATTACGGAGGAGATGGCGATATAAAACGGCGTTTTGGTAGGGGTACTGCCTTAACCCAGTTTATTAGTTTAATTAGGTCTATCATTATAAAATAATTTATATTTGTATTAAATTTTAAGATTACTAATGTTAATTATTGTTTTAAATCTCTGTTCTTTTTAAGTACCATACTGTAAGCACTCCTCCCGCCTGTGGCACAGGTTTATCCTAGTACAGGCACCTAGGCAGTGAAATACCTATATTTTTGCTAAGATTTATATTGTATTGTGTTTTTACCATTGTAATTTTGAATAAATTTGATTTGATTTGATTATAGTCACGGTCACTTTCGATTATTATATTTTATTATGAATAACGTCTATTATTTCTTTATTATCACCATCATCATTCACAGCCCGAATCCACCTACTGCTGAGTATAGGCCTCTCTTCGCTCTTGCCACTTTACTCGGTCATATTTATTTACATACTAAAAATAATTCATACTTAATATCACGTTTGTATTCCCCAAAGCGTTGTTAGAAAGTGATGGATATATTTTAAATCTGGGTTTTACTAGACTTAATAACAGCAAGTATTGTTTATACATCTGTTTAGGGTAATACTTGCTGTTATTATAAATGTCAATTAAATAATAATAATAATAAATCCAGCCCATACCTTCCCACTGCTGAGCACGGGCCTCTTCTCGGAATCAGAAGGGTTAAGCCTTAGTCCACCACGCTGGCCTAGTGCGGGTTGGCGGACTACACACACACCAAAATAAATATGTTCACATTATTTTATTAGATGAGCTGAAATACCTTCGTAGCTCCTCCACATGCAGGTATTCCCCCAGGCATGCCATCACTCCCTAGTTATGCATTACAAGCTTTTATTGTTCATTCTAATTGATTGCCGCATATTGCTTCGCCGTTGTCGGTGTTTATAATATGTTTTTGTATCCCAGGTGATGACGGCGGAACGTCGGGAGTACGGGCGCAGTGGTCACCAGCGCGAGATGGGCGCGCCCGACTACTTCGGGCCGCCCCCCACAGATCACTACTATCCACCGCCGCCGCATGCTCCATATGAGGAACCATGGGGTATTTTATTGTTTGCATTAAAAATGGATCGAAAGTGTCGCTTTTCGGTGGTAGACTTAAATCGAAATAAGTTTTTCAAATGTTTACTGCGACATTTGATGAGTTCTTATTTGAATCCTCAGTCATCGTATTCGATGGCAATGGAAAGCCATGTTTTAAATCGATTGGTTTGGCTTTGATTATATGCAATTATAAATTATATTTTAATTAATATAAATTATAATTATAAATTTCAGGCAAATAAAGAATTTATTATTTATTATTATGCTGAATTACTTGTTCCAGGACACCCCGAACAGACCGCCTGGGCCCCGAGCGAGATAAAGGAGCTGACCCCCGGCCCCATGGGCCCGCCCGTGGGCCCGCCGCTGGCGCTGGGCGCGCCGCTGGGCCCGCACGCGGCGCACGCGGCTCACGTGGCGCACGCGGCGCACCTGGGCCCGCCGCACCTGGGCGCGCCGCACCTCATGGCGCCGCCCTACGTGGCGCCCTACCGCCCGCACCCGCCGCCGCACGTGCACGAGCGCGAGCGGGACCGCATGCGGGAGAGGGAAGAGCGCGACAGGAGGGAACGCGATAGGAGAGATGAGGTGACGCAGTGCCTTTTTTGCTTTTGAGTTCATAGCTTATTGTATTCTTTGTGCAGGATTATATTATTATCAAACGGTAAGCCATGTCATGCCGCCATCAAGCAATAATTTCATCTGTTACTACTTAAGATCTTCCCCAGTAGAACTTTTCTAATCGGATCGACATAGTATAAAGGACATGGCTAAATAGAGTATGGGCGATTGCCCTAGCAATGTATAAATATCGTACCTAGTAATATATAACGCTGAATAGCTGAATATTAGTATTTCGTATGAAAAAACTTTCAGGAACTTTTCATATCGTTACAATCCTAATAACAAAATCGTAAAAAATTCTACGTCAATATAGCGACATCTATCGCCACATAGAATAACTACTTAGCAAGAAACCAAAGCTACAGTGGCGCGAAAATATGTATTTTAACAATCACATTACGAATCCTGCAAGGAAAAAGATTATCATATCTAACACATATACAACTGTCCGACATCAACCGTCGGGCTTCGGCCCGCCAGGCAATATCACCTCGCCTGGTCGGAGGATCCTCCGTTTTCAATGGAGGAACACCATACCTCGTTCCTCCACAGTCAATAGGTATACAAACTTCCTAGGTAGGTAAAAGAAAACGATTTCGCCACAGACAGATTTCGCTATGAAAGTTAGCTAGTCGTTTGTTTACAAACTTCAACAATTGGGTAAAATAAAAGATTTTGCGAGGAAACTCACTACTATGCAATACACATACATATTATCTTAGATTATTGATTATTTGTCGCAGCCGCTCGGCCGCGACAACCAATCAATAATCTAAGCATATTATAATATCTACGCACTAATTAAACAAGGACACATAAAATATTGAAATAAAACAACAACAATGAGATTTATTAATTTATTATGAAGGTACATGCATGTGATATGATTGTAGTAAATGGGGAATATGTTTGTATGTATTTACTATTCATATCTCACAAGAACATCATCTAAAAATGAAGCGTCAGAAAACGTGTTTTGGTGTCTCGCCATCCCAAATAGCAGCACTCAGCAGCAGCCAACAGTTCTGTTCCCCGTCTTTGGATGTAATATGCAAGTATGTCCTCTGAGGGATTATTTGTAGTTTCGCTTAGATTTCATTCAGCCTCTTAAAAGTTAAAGTCTCGATCCGCCTAAATGAATGATTCTATCAAAATCCAATAAACAATAAGTCACAATAACTCCGATAAACAAGCGATGGTCAAAAGTAAAAATCCAAAATACTGTGAAAGCACAACGAACAAATCAAACGAACGGCAGAGCGATCAAATGACGTCGGACTGACGTTTGTTTTTTTTTCATAGTGTTGGATGGGATTATACTCGGAGTGTAACAGAATCGATTATGTACCTAATCAAATAGGTCGAAAGAAAAATACCTACAAATTATTGTTCTTGGCGATCCTTATTCAGTCAACATTCTTCGACTTATAATAGTTACCTGAATTGTGATAGTTATTTTATCATTTTATTAGATTAAACAAAGAGTTTAACACGTCATGTTCATAAGTTTTCGGGTATTTTTTTATTTGGTTTTAATCGAATCATCGGAATCGAGAAGAATCGATTGTTACTTTTTAGTGCCGACACTATTAAAGTGGCGTTCCTTTCCACATTTTGCCAATCATTTCTAGAAATCGGATGAAGGCAATCCAAGAAATCAACGTTTTGAGACGTATTAAGATACAAAATTAAATAATATAATAATTGATACTGTTTATTTAGCTTACACAAATATCTTTATACATCCACATTTTTTGTAAAACGGAACGTCCTAGGGTATAATCTTAGGTATAATAGTGTTCTGTGGTCATAAAAAATAAGTAAAACACTTTTAATTTTTTGAAAAGTTCACGAAAGTTCTAGGAGCATAACAAACACGTAATAATTAATGAATGAATATTTGAATGTCACGAGCTAGTAAGAAATTTCTATACATGTTAAGGGCAGTAGTTTAGCCATGTCCTTTAATTTTGACCTTGAAAAAATGTTCAATTTATTCCGCAGGAGGAGAGAGATAGGGACAGGGAACGGGAACGTTCACGCTCGATAAAACCCGACAGGATAAGAGAAAAGTAAGTACAATACTAACTAAAGTAGTGGCACGCTTTGTTGTTTGTTGTTATAAATGGTCAATTATTAAATGGTAAAATATTTAATAATTTTATGTTTATTTTTGTTGCATTAGAAATCGCAAGTGAGTAAAATATGCTTAGTCATTTCAGTTATGGCTGTGTATAGTTACGTACGGGGAGTCCTAGTTTCGTCTTGTCCGTCTTTCTTATGTTACAGACTCTTACTTTTTCATTAGGGAACTTGCATGTATTTATATTTTTAGTTTATCGTAAAGATTGAAGGCATAAACATAGTAAAAATAAAAACGTAAAATAAAATAAATGACTTTCAAATGTTCGCGCCAATATACAGATAAGTGAGATATTGCATCGCTCGTTCATATTATAGCGTGTGAATATGGTTACCAAGATAAAGCGAAGGACAGACGTCATAAAAAAAACGTTATTTATATATATTTTTGAATAAATTTTTCACTATAGCACTTTTCACAACTTTTATTACTGATTTTTAACATAGTTTCTAATTATAATTTAGATGCGAGTTCCTTATTATTAATTATCCTATTGAGTAGACTAGCGGTAGTCGGTAGATAGAACGAATTTGCAGCAGACGTAGCATGACCACCATTGAAACGGGTTTTGTCTATGGAAGAATAGACTCTTGACATTATATTTGTTTATTATGTTTTCTTCTTGCTTTGTATGTAAATTGTGGAAATAGTTAGGAACATAAATAGTTCGTGCATATATATAGTTTTTTCCCTGAATTGTATAAGAGGGGAACAAACCATAATAGAAAATATTTATGTACACGACTCAACTTACCGGCTTGGCTTACCGATGTATCTTCGCAGTTAATACAATTCAATACCCTAACACGATATATTGATCACCCAATCAGAATATATCTATGTAGCGCGTCGTTGCTGCGCCATCGACGTGATCGAAATAGAAATAGACGGCACGGCAATAAATTTTTACACCTTAAGGGCACCGCTTTCATAGGGTTGATGATAAATTAATTTAGCTTCAGGTGTCGTCGGCAATCGTGTTTTGTTTCTACACCAAAGAAGATTCACGACGCCTCTTATATCTTGTCATATCTTTATAGCTGACATTTACTGCAAGTGACGAAAGCAACTCAAAATTTAAGGAAAAAAGTAACCCCAAAAAGTTTTTGATGGAATAAAATCACATTTATTGCCCAAAACTAAATGTATCTTTGGACTTAACTTTGTAATCTATATAATCTAACTTGCGTATTAATGTTACTACCGATAAAAAAGGCCATAATTATAATGTGTGTAACGAAATTGTTTTGACAGAGCTCCAACCCACAACATGCAAGAAAAAATTGAATTTTATCGTCATTACAGTTTTCAGAAATGTCTTAGTGTTGCTAATAGTACAATTTATGGGTCCATACCAACAAAGGATTTGTATTGATAATTTGATAACTCATAAAAAGTTGGAGAGTACCTACCACACAATACAATGCAGACAATGCAGAATCCCCAACATGGGTGTGGCGAATTCAGTCATCGGTGACTACATTATAATATGAAACCAAGTATTTGATATCACGTTCTGAAGATAAACACAAAAAATCAACGATTTTCACGCATGTTATTTTTGTATAATATTTCACTCTACTCTCATTCGTCTAGGACCTAGGTGAAGGGACATCAAATTAGAAATTTATGTCATCTTTATTTATTATATACATGTAAAAATTTGGCCTACAGATCGTGTTATGTGACATTAAGAAAATTTTAATTAGTTCCTGTGGCTTATTGGATTTCATAGATTTTTGGTGTACCGTTACAGAACGTGATATCAAATACGAGATTTCATTTACATTTCTCCCTTTACACTCACTGTTGTCTGCAATCATTTAAATCAACATATTATGAGTATTTTGTAATAATAATATAATATTTAAAAATGATCTGTCTTCCTAGATCATACAGACGGGATCGATCACGTTCTCGGTCGCGACGTCATAAGTCACGGTCTCGGTCGCCGCGCCAGCGGGAGCGATCCAGAGACCGCGAGCGGGATCGTTCCAGAGACCGTGAGCGATCGCGAGACCGGGAACGCAGTGTCAAGCCCAAGACCAAGGATAAGGAAAAAGACGAAGAGAAGTAGATAATTCCCGTTTTTATTACCCGAGATTATGCTTTCGGTGTACAGATATTGAATAAAGGATATGGACACTAACATGTTACGTGTATTTTATTTGAAATGCAACCGCTGTTTTCACATTCCAATGAGGTAATGTCATTGTCAATAGAAATTACAAAGTGATCTGCTTAAGATGGGAAAACAAGGAACACTAACTATTTCGCCTGTGAGCCCGGAAGGAGGTCCGGTAATAGAACTAGAAGTTTAGTACATGCCCCAGATACACCGGAACTAATAGATTAGTTAATAGGCCAAAGCATGTGGCTCACGCTAGCAGACCCACCGTGGAATTAAGTAATTTTGATTCCCCAATCTTTGGTTCCTATATTGTTCCCATAGGGCAGAATTTGTGCCTTGTTCATACTTTGGAAGTTATAGCCCCATATTAGTAAGTTAACAGGCGTGACGTTCACGCTAGCAACCTCACCTCCCGTACGGAAAAACGGATTGAATTTCGAAAAACGCTAATCCAGGATTTCTTTATTTTTAATCAAAGCGTATAATTATACATAATTTCTCGTTTCTCACTTCAAAAATGAAGGCATACAGTTTTACACCCTTGGGGGTAGAATTTCGAAAAATGCAAAATCACGTCTTTATTTTTAACGAAATCCTAAATACCAATGTTCGTGTTTCTCACTTCGAAATCAATTTTCACCCTCCTATTTCGTCCTAGGCTTAGGCGACGAATTTCCAAAAGCGCGGAATCACTTGTTTCATTATTTCTAATCCGAAGTCTAAAACAAAATTTTCACCCCCTTAGGGAACGAATTTCCAAAAACGCAGAAACACGTTTCTTTATTTCTAACCAAAAGCCTAAATACATTTTTTACTTAATTAATTTATTCCATGTTACAATATTTTTGTTTATATCTATATTGTATACTCGCCAAACTTTTAAGTTTGAGGGCGAGACCGCGAGACGCATAAACTTACATACATACATAGACTTAGGATTTCGCTTAGTGCTAAGTCGGTACCAATTTTCATTTTATTCACTTGGTTGTGTGTGCATGTGACATGTATGTTTGTAAACTGTACCCTCGATACAGGAGAAATCCTAGTGAGGGGCAATGTTTTTTAAAAAAAAAACAAAAAACAAAACAAAAATGAAGGGACTGCCACACAAACTTTCACCCCCTTGAGGGTTGAATTTTCGAAAATCTTTTCTTTTGGCTTGCCTACGATTAGAGTTGAAAGCTGCGGAAAGTTTCCGAAACTTAGGAAGTATTGTAAGTTTTTAGAAATTATTTTTTTCTAATAAAAACAGCAATTGGGGATATTTATTTATTTATATATTTTTTATTTTGAACTTAACTTATATTAAAATTTTCTAGATTTTAGATATTAGAACACAGCGAGCACAGGACGGGATGAGAGGTAGAGTCGTAGACAGAGAAAGAGTACAGGCATAAACTTATTATTACTATTACTCATAAAGTTATTATTACTAATAATAACCATAAAGTTATTATTACTAGAGTAATAATAACTTTATGCTATTACTACGCAAGTTTCTACGTTTATGAGTACAGGTTAAAACATAAAGTTATTATTACTAGTGGTAATAGAGGAACACTGTCTTCATTATCGCGAGACCAAAAAAGAAATACGTATGTTAGCGCATTTGACATGTGTGTGAAGTTTAGGGATGTGACTTTGACGTCTCCGCATTATCGATATGGCCGTGTTATTGTGAAATTATAATATCACCGAATTGACAATATCCCTGCAATATCGATATCAAAATCGGCTATACTAATAAGGAGTGGAATATCATTTAGAATCTGCTAGGCTAAATTATGTACCTAACTTATAATCTTTTAAAATTACCAATTAAATCTTTCAAATGTTCTTTATACTAAAATACCTTATTTGACATATTTCATCTGTCATTTTAAAATATTAAAAGTTACGTAATAGAGGTTTATATTAGGATGGCAAAATTATTAACGTCACGAAAGTGACGAATAGGTAAGTAAAAAGAAAATTTATTGTAAACATTATGTAATCATTCATTATCATATTCATTATTTCTTGACGTCAGACGTTTCGGTTTTGATGTTGAAGGTTTTGGTGATAGGTCCCTGTATTTGTACACTGACACAGGCCGAGAAATGTGGTCCGGAAACCTGGAAGTTATGAAGTTAGCCAGTAAAAATAAGTAATAATGAAGTTATTTTTTTCACCAGGCTACTCTTTGTCTGGAAATAGCGCTATTTTATGCATTTTAATGTGCGACAGAATCAGAATCTTCGGAATCGTAAGTTTGCTTCTTGTAGAAGCGGACGTACGATTCGGAAAATTCTGTCATCTGTGGGGCTAGTACAAAATGCGGGTATGGGCTATGTACGTACTATTAAAATGTTGTAATAGTACTAACATGGTGTGAATAGTGTCGAGTGCCCTCCGGTGCGTCAGAAATATTCCGACTATGATTTTCTGACAATGTGCGGGGCCGGACTAAATCAACCACAAATAAGCAAGGATTAACAATAACTCTCAAGTTATGCAATGGACGAAGCTAGGTAGTACGAAAAATTTATTTGGAAATATCGACATATCGATAGATTTTGTACACACAACCTATGCCAAACGGTTTAATTTTCACATTTTCACGAACACAATATTTTTTTATCTTACACATAATTACTTAAAATAATATATTATTTAGAAAATAGAGGGCTTACTGCATGTTATAAACGTATTACTAAATAATTTTAGGAATATTTTCTATGGAAATATGCACTCTGAAAGTAATATTGCACTGTACGGTATTTACCTGTAAAAGGTCTCTTTATTTGCATTATTG
This sequence comes from Allophyes oxyacanthae, assembly GCA_932294325.1. Classification (NCBI taxonomy): domain Eukaryota; kingdom Metazoa; phylum Arthropoda; class Insecta; order Lepidoptera; family Noctuidae; genus Allophyes; species Allophyes oxyacanthae. Next base: position 5,626,703 of record OW028611.1, read on the forward strand.
CTGTAAGTTACACTGCAGTCTAACACAGGACACGAAACCTTTTCGATTATTGATATTTATCCAATAAAATACAGAACGATTGTGAAGAAAATCATAAAATAATACGAGATCTTATTTTGACAGGTACCTACTAGTTCATAAATTGTTTCAAATCGGTCCTACGAACATTTAATTGTGTCTCTTTCTCGCACGTAGGATTTTCGTAAAGATCGGTTTCTCACTCGCACACTGTGTTCCTCTATTACCACTAATAATAACTTTATGGGTTAAAATGAATATTTCCAAAACTTCTGTCATACAATACATGTGGTGTCGGTGTCGTGGACGGAGAAACTCTGTCTACGCTCGGTGTGTACCATAGAGATAATTTATATATAATACTATTTCTATGGTGTGTACATTAAGCTCCGTTATACTCGTTGCCTTCGTATGATTTAAGGATTTAAGCCGATTGAAAAAAAAAACATGATTTCATTGCTTGATTAAAATCATATTAAAATAATAAAAGAAAACTAAATTATACGAGTAATAATAACTTTATGATTATACGTATAGGATCATTGTCATTTGACGTTTCTGATTCTGAGTAGGGCATAGAAATAATAAGTAGGGCTCCCCTGAGTAGGGTATGAGCCCTACTTATTATTTCTATGGGTATTCCCAAAGAAACGATATTGTTGAATTTATAAATGGAAGTTTTCAAGAAACTTTCCTGGAAGTTTTCATCTCTACCTATGATAAAAACTCTACATAGAGACCCCTCTACCCAACCCCTCCCTAAACCTCTGGCTGTGTGTGCATGTGACATGTATGTTTGTAAACTATACCCTCGATGCAGGAGAAATCATAGGGAGGGGCAACGTTATAAAAAAACCTCCCAAGTCAGTCAATCAGGACTTCTCATCTTTCTTCTCATAGAAATAGATACATTACTATCTCCATGGGATTTCTAATTAAATAGCAATGACTTAGAATGAATACCCTATTCAATCAATCAAAATTGAAATCGGTGCTGACGTGCTGACCTTTGATCCAGCAAAAAAAAAAGCCACACGTGTCCAGTCTAAGCACATCGGCGCGCTATTGCCAGTGGCAACGCGGGTGGCCGCTTCATCTCGGTCTCAGCGCCTTCCATTATCCGTGGCGCCTTCCCCCGAGACTGCACCGCGTCGCCCGCGCGGCCTGCACACGCACAAGTACCTTGTTGGATGTAGAGTATCGGCACAACACGTTGGGTGTAATAACATGTAAATTGTAAACTGCCCGCGCGCTTTCACTTGGTTTCGTTCCCTGCCGTGCCGGCCGTTGCCGTCTCGGTGTTAATTGACCTTACTATTTTGCAAAGTTGACCATTGTTGTTCGTTGACCACATGGATTGATAGAAGATATTATTATATAGTCAAATAAAACTGCAGATACTTTGTAATATTATTACAGAAATGCTTTATTATAATTAATGTCTAAATAGATGGATCATCATATAAATGTTATCTAGTACAACCTACAAGACGCGACGTACAGAGCCGCGATCAGTCACACCTCGCCGCTCTCGACGTCTCGCCTTATTCCATCACATACGGGTTTTACAAATCATTTTGTTAACATTTTTGTACAGCCATATACAATAATTTTATTTTCAATTACATCTAAACGTAAAAAATCTTGAGGTGTCGTAGGAAACTACGCTTCCTATAAAAATTAATTACACAGGGGGAATGAGGAGTAGCTACGCTTGTGACGTGCAACCGGCAAGGTAGACCTCGGGACTACAACTATCAGTACAGGACTTTACAATCATCACTATAACCTACGCGCAGCGCGGCACGCAGCTGCGCCTACACTATAACATAAGCATCGACCACTCGTAAGCGCTCGCTCCGATCATTTTCGGAGACTCATTAACTAAATAACTTAAATTAATTACATAAAAAATATACAAAAATATCATTTTCACAAAATTATAATCGACGAACTATACACTCCGGCACTAAACGAGATAAGCTATGTACGATTTTAAAGCCGGTTTATAACTTAAACGAGAGCTTGACTTGAAGAATAGTACAAAATAATAATATAATAATCACGACTATAGTGCCGATTGTCCAGAACTGCCTGCGGCATCTCTTTATCGCTTTAGAAGATTCAAGGTCCCCTAGCCCAGCTAATAGTAAATCTACAACGAGCTAAAATTATGGAAACGCCGGGGTCCGGAGAACCACCGCTTTCCTTCGATTCATAAATTACACGAGAATGAGAGACGTTCAAATATTTATACATAGATTCATACGAACAACGAATAATACTAGAACACTTAAGAGCTAGAAACGCAATAAACGCTACGCCGCGGTGACGCGACGGCCGAGCACCGGAGTCGGCGTCGACGCTGTACAACTATTGTTACAGTATACAGTAAATCGTATCGTTCTGTACATCAGTCTGCCGCTACGTATGTACAGGGGCCATAGCCCGCGCGGCTCGCCGCTCGCCGCACTCGCGCGCTCTCGCTCACACCGCTCATAACGCTCACACCGGCTCACACGACGCGGCGGACGGCGGGCGACGAAGCGACGAGCTCTATAGTTACAAATGTACAATCGCAAATATTCACAAAATTTATAATAGGCGGGCGATACCCGCGCCGTCGCATCAGCCTACACCCGCGGACGTTTAATACTTTACACAGACTACAGCACAGGGTTGGGTGGCGGCGGCCCGATGGGGCCCAGCTCGGGCGCCTTCATGAAGAACTTCTCGAGCTTGGCGATGATGTGCTTGCCGTATGTGTACTTGCGTAGAGAGCCGATATGCGGCCGGATCTTGTGCATCAGCACCTTACGCTGTGTCGGCTCCGCCACGTCGATCATCTTCTGCACCACGTAATTCGCGTACTGGTCTTTCATCATCACGTGGAGAGCACTGCAAACCAAACGTTACCATTTTGAAGTGCATAGAGCTACATTTTAGTGTAAAAGGCGAAAATAAAAGGCAAAGGAGACTGCCCTTCTCCACACCGTTGGACGTGAACTTGTGCTGCACCACGTAGTTACCGTATATAGGTAGGAGCAAGCGAGTGCGAGTGCAGGCTGTCGGTACTCACTTGTCGTTGAAGCCGCACAGCTCGTCGATGAGAAGCGCGCGCTCGTTGCGCGTGGCGTGCGACACGCACTTCTCCACCACGTTGGACGCGAACTTGTGCTGCGACAGCTGCAGCACCTTGCCGCGCACGCCCGCCACGAGGCGCGAGCGGTCCTCGGCGGCGCCGTGCTCCAGCACGTGCTGCACTACGTAGTTGCCGTACTGGTCCTGGGCAACAGACGAACACATTGTTACAAAACGGTACTGCCGTGGGTATGACTATTGTCAGAACTTTGCTTAAAGATCTTAGAAACCTAAGGAACTCTCATTCAAGTGTTATAATCCGCAAAGGAATGTTCCAGTTAATCTCCAATTCTTAATAAAATGCAATAGATAAGTAGGTACCTGTATGAGTTGATCGGTGTGCGCATGTAGCTCGCTAAGCACGGGCGCGGTCTGTTCGGGCGTGCAGTGCTCGAGAATGCGCTGGATCACGCGGCAACCATACGGGTGCGTCGATAACGCGTACACTTGCCCCGCAAACGCGTTGATTATGAACTGCAGAGCTGTTGGCTCTACACATTCGATACATTTCTGCACCTAAAAAAAAAGAATAACTTAATTTAAAAAACTCAACATTGCTGCAATAGGATACGTATCAATAAATACGTGGGTGGAAGGAAGCTGTTTTAGCATTTTGCGAAACTAAAGATGCATATTATTATGCAGCTGAATAAAAATAAGTATTTTTTTTATGTATCGAATTAATCAAGAAGTTTCATAAAAAAATTAGGCTATTAATACGCGTGAATCGTATAATAGTCTACTTACAACGTGGTTGCCATTCTGGTCCTTGACACACTTAAGCACGTGTCCGTCGAGCTCACGCACCACCTCTTGCTGCTGCTCAGCCGGGATGGACTCCAGCGCCTTCTGTATCACGCGGCACCCGTACATCTGCAACGCCAGGTTCAGCACGTGTCCGCGCACCTGATGGCCACGACAAACCAACCGGATATTATCACAATGTTATGATATTTTATGGTGTACGCAAGGAGGGTCCCGTGTGACGATGCCCTACGTAAGTAAGGCGCTCCCTGGACAGTAGCCTCGTGCCTGGATTACGTAAGAAAAATCTGACAGCCATAGCGACCAACAAACAATGCATCCCTTTCTCGCTTATAGACATTTTTATAAGAGGATACGGAATAGGACGTTTAGTTGCGACAGCAACTGTCATATTATTTATCATACGTAATCAGGCGGCCGGTACGGATCTTGTTTACTGGCATCGATGATAACATCATACTAAATATGCACATATGGAACTGACATGGACGGGTAGGGTCTAATTTTCAGATTATGTTCAATACTGCGATAATAAAACTATTCATTGCATTAGCTTGCACCCTCCTCGGAAAGCGAAATCTAAACAAGTGGCTATAGCTATTTGTTGTAATTTTTTTCTCATATCGATTTTACTGGCTAATCTTTCATCGAGGCATTTGCAAATCTCGTGAGGGCGTGGCACACAACAGAGGGCCATGCACGAATGTATATGACGTATCGCAACGTTAATCCAACCCAATCTGAAACCGTCGCACACCGCAATCAGCCTCGGTACAACCATTGCCGATAAGCTAATCTCTCCAATATGGCAAGAACGAACAATATAAAAAAACTTCTCCAGGCCTCACCACGTTTATCCATAAATTAATACTAGCTAACATGTGATAATCGTAAAAAATTATGTGAGGATATGGATTTGGTAAAAAAATGTTCGATCGTATAAAGCGAAATAAGACGTCGACGAACAGTTAAAAATTAAATATATATAAATCTTATAAAATTTACCAAATATAATCTCGAGTTCCCTAATTCTTTGAACAGTAAATAATTATAGGAATCTTTTGTAAAAATCAATGGCTTTACCTTCTGTGCCAATGTGGTTTTCTGTTCAGTCGTTCCAAACTCAAAGAATTTCTGTATAACATAGTTTCCAAAAACATCTGTCATTAGACTGTAAGCGGCGCCGATTATTTCATTGAACACCATTTGTTTCTCTTGAACTGTTGCCCTTTCTAGTTTTTGTTGAATAAACCTGAAATAATAACAATAAAACAAAATTGTTATAAAATTCATTAAAAGATTATTGATTATTCCTAAAGAATGTGTATAATGGGGGTATGTTATCATAGAAAATGTACGGGAAATAGTATTTTGTATTTTTCTCAATTTCGGCAAGTACGATATTGTCTGTTGTATTGAGGAGACATTCCTATTAGGACATAGAGCCGATTGAGAACTTGAAGCGCGTCACACACGTAGCTATAATATATATTAATATACTGAGCTATATATTACATTATAGCAAGCCCCCATACGTGGTAGCTATACTATAAACATATTTTGATGACGTAATAGAAATATTTATTATATACTCGTCAAAACAAAATAAGGGCCACCTTATATTTTTGATCTTCTGGGCAAATTATGAGGTTCCTAGGTTTCTATGTTGTAAAATTCATTGCAATGATTTGTTTTTAATGAAATGGGCTTAAATTTTACACAATCCACAGAAAAGAAAAACAATTTTACAACATTTTCGAGAAAAAGTGCAATTTCAGCAAAAAGTACACTTGGACTAAAAATGCAATTAAAAATGAAATTCCAGGGCGTTTATTCTTCTTCCTTTTTGAATCAATATCTGGTGTGCCCTCCTCTTTTCTGAACATATTCTTAAAGCCTAGAGGGCATTTTCTATCACATGGCGCATTGTTTCTTGAGAGATTTGTTCCTAGCTCGATTTTAGGACGTTTAAGGGCTGTCTTTCATTGTCCAGTGATCAATCTGTGTCTCATACTCTTCTTTTCAACAGATCCCACATGTGTTCAATTGTGTTCAAGGCCGAACTGTTCGCTGGCCTCGGCAACACTTGTATACAAGCCTCTTCTAGTGTCTCTCTGGTGGCTCTAACAGTATAAGCGCGTGCATTGCCGTGCAACAGCTTGAAACCTGCACCCACTTACTATGCAAATGGCACCACATAGAGTCTTATGACCTCCTGGATGTATCGTTAAGTTGTTACTGTACCCTGGTTCTGAACTATAGGCTCAGTACTTCCACTTTGGCTTATGCCTCCCCACACCATAATATTGGGCCCCCCAAATCGATCACTGTTGTGGATGCAGGCTTCTGCAAATTGCTCCCTTTTTATCTCCACACCCTTATGCAACGGTCAACACTAAAAACTTTTACTTTGCTCTCATCTGTAAAAAGCAATGTGCTTCAGTCACTTACGCTACAGTCCAATTGTTGCCTTGCGGATGTTTATTGATTTGCATGATGAATACTGGTCTATGGAATTCACACCACTTGACTCCTGGACAATTGCTGGTCTTCATAAAACTTGTTTCTAATTGTTTGGTCACTAAGTTACGTGCCTGTGGTCAGCCACTAGCGGGTTTGCAAAGAGCGGGAAGTGACGGTGCTCTCTCTGCGTGCATGTAAGTCTATGTAGCGGTCTTCCTGAGCAGTGGTTCCTCTGGCTCTGCCTAATTCCTGACTTCTGACAAAATTTTGGATCTCATAAAAGCAATTCCAGGCATTCTGAATCGCTCGCTGCGAAAATCTCGGCTGTAAAACTACAGATCGCTACGAATAGCCTTCTTGGATGAGTGTTATGGTCCTGGTCGTTTTAGTCAAGTCTATTTAAAGTCGCACCTGTGGAATTACGTTCTTAAAATGCCGATGTAGGCACTAACTCGACACACTTAACTGTTCTCAGTACAATACAAATGTTAAATGAGCCTAAAGTTCACGTTAAAAACAGGGTAAAATTAATTGGTTTCAAAAAAATTGATAAAATCTAGCCATTTTAACGGTTTTTCAAGCGGAATGCTGTTAAAGTGTTCGCATACACTTAAGATAACACAACGCTGTACAATTTACCACATGGATATAGTTAATGATCATTAAATCACCCATAATGTCGAAATTTGCAAGTGGCCCTTATTTTGTTTTGACGAGTATAGCTGCGTCTGAGGTCGCTCGAAGATTACTATGGAAAATATATCGTAATACGTCTTGCTATAATATATATTATAGCTACGTGTGTGATGGGCTTAAGTCTTTTGAGAAATGTCTATTTCTCACCGACTAATATTTTTCAAAAACCTAGCTATAAGATTTTTGACACCTTCAAAATTCAATTAATTTTAATTACGTGAATTAACGTAATTTTATGATGCGCCGATCATATTGCAGTGACGCTTGAACTTGACGCGAGCGTATCTCAATGAAGCTAAGAGAATACCAAAGGACATTGCTCAAATCGTCCTATGATTCGATAAGCATGTGACTTAGGACTATAATACATAGATTTTTTATGGTGCAACGTACTGTTATTAGAATCCAATGGATAGCTTATAATTTTTCTACCGTTTTAAAGAGTAATGTTGTTGATGATGAACATTTCCGGCGCCATAGGATTTCCATCTTTGACACAGATCAACACCTAGGGTTGCCAACTTTTTCAGCCTAAATAATTATAGTATTTTTGAACATTGCACCCGTAAAAGTATGTATAGTATAAGTTTTTAAACTGTCATGATCACTGACATTAGTATAAGAGTTCAAAACGAGGTATTTACCATGTTTATATATTGTTTTGAGTTCCCGATATTTCGGCACTCTTGCAAGCGCCATGGTCACGGATAAACTAAAAGTATTTGCGTGTGGATGTTTATTGGCCGACAAAACGGTCTACACTCCTTCTGTTACGTTTTGTGCGCTTAAATCAATATATAAACATGGTAAATATCCCGTTTGGAACTGTAATACTAATGTAGGTATAGTAGTTTAAGAAAAATTACGAAAATAATAGTAGGTTTAGTGTGTGTAGTGTTTTTTTTTGGCACCGTGAGAACGAAATACATGAACATAATTGACTTAATAAAAGGGAGAACCAGAATCTTCTCTGCTTCTTTCTTCAATGGAATAATGGGAGTGATAAGAAAGTTCAAAATCACATTACACGGAACATTTTTTCTACGTCTGCGACTTTTCAGACCAAATACCGTCAGGAGTCGACTCTATGATCTGGCAACACTTTAACAGATCAATCAAGATTGCTCTTGTCATAATTTATGGTATTTTCTTGTTTTCAAATCAAATCAAATCATTTTCTCGCTTTCTTGATTGTTTTTATTTTGTTATGATAAAATAAAAAGAAGACAATATATTATATAATTATAGAAACATGAGTTTTTATTGCACCTATCACTATGATCCGATAGATGGCGTTCATTTCAATAACTAAAGGGTTACCTATTTCGCCGCTAATTAATTAAATATAATAAAGAGAGGTATGCGTGATTCAAATTAGGTTTCAATAGGATAGTATTAATTTATGAAGCATCCCGAGTTGCGTAAAGTTCCTTCTAGTTCTTGGAATGGAAATGTATGGGCGGCGAGCAAAGTCCATAGATGGCGTTGATTTCAGTAAAAATAAAGGGTATTTTGTTGATAATTAATTAAAATATAACACTAAAGAGACGTATCCATGATTCCAATTCGATTTCAATAGGATAGTATTGATTTATGAAGCATCCCGAGTTGTGTAGAATTCCTTTCAGTTCTTAGGATGGAAATGTATGGGCGGCGAGCAATGTCCTTTGTTGTTTTGATCAAAATTTTACTGCAACTGCGCGGCAACTGCCCTTCTTTAGTTACGTGAATCAGCCTACAGGGCAGACTACGAGCATTAAGGGTAGCCAGCCACCCTATTGCCGTAAATTTTGCGACACTCTATATATTTAATTCATAATTCAACTAGCTTATTCCTATCCTTTCCAGGACGTAATTTGAACTAGCTTTTCTCAATTACTAGTTAACGCCTTAGGGCTTGTGTAGAGAGACTGTATTTTAATGAGTAAAGACTGAATGATGGGGTGAATTTCCTGGTTTCTCGGGGTGCTGATTAAGAAAATGGCATACATTTTTAAATCCAAGACGGCGGTTTTTTTTAAAATAGAATGATATGGGTGTCCAACTGTCCATTTCGAAGTTTCTCGGCGTGCGGAATACGAAAATGGCAACCATTTTCAAATCCAAGATGCACGCCGCTAAGTTTGTGTAATTTTTTGATATGGGTGGATTTTAAGAAGCCACATTCGAATTTGGTGTTATTTTCAAATCTAAGATGGCCGCCGCGTGGACTGCAATTTTTCAATTAGTTTTTTTTCTCTATTCATTCTTCAATGTTGATTTGATTGACATTTTTTTTAAAGAAGATTTAAATAATTGTATTAAAATAAGATAATCCACCCAGGCTTGTCAATTGTAAAATAATATATCATTTGTCATAGTAATGTAATTTTCTTTGATGCACCACCATTTATTGATATTTTTAGCAGCCGAAGTAGAATTTATGAACATTGATTGTCTGATTATGTTAATTAAATTGTTTAAATGAGTAATATAGAAAATCTTACCGGTGTGACAACCCTACCTCTTTTATTAGTCGCGACGAATGTTTAGACATTGTCAGCTTTTTCGACAACATCAAACGCGATGACTGACTATATGGTTCTTAGGCTTACATTCAGAGACGACAGAAACGAGTCTAAGCGTGAACTTACGCTTCCATCTGTCAAAATCTACAGCTGCGCTCATATTTGTATTCAGAGACGTTCGGAACACGACTTAAACTTAACGTAAACTAAGATAAGCCAAGTAGTCGATATTGACTACTTAAGACGACACTAGCGCCACCAAGTGGGCTAAGGTAGAGTTAATATCGACAATTTGAGATTTTCAAGTCTGACTAACCTCATAACCTAATTAAATAGGTTTATGTCTCAGATATTTTGTTTCGCTCACTCCAATTGCATTTTGTATATATAGCTATCCTGTTTTAATTTTTATATACGCCTGCTTACACATTTTCATAAAAGCCGTAACTTACCGATAAACATTTCGCTATTAAAAATGGCCATAGAGAAGAGAGTCTTAGCTTAGCTTACACTGCGTCTCTGAATACGAATTTTGAAGATGCGCTTAGCGACGACTTTGCTTAGAGCGGTCTTCGCCCATCTTAAGGTCATGTCTCTGAATGTCAGCCATAGAATGTGTTAATACTGTGCCTCGATGAGCCTGCCGCGAAGGGCGTTGTATTTAAAGTTTTACTGTGTAATGTGATGTTTTTATGCACATGATATGTATTATTACCTACTTTATTTTACTTTGCAATTTAATGTGTTGTGATGTAATGTATAATAATAATATTGCCAGAAATAAAACAATTTTTCTAATAGTAATTAATTAATTATTTTTATCTGTCATTTAATTTATTGCGTAGGAGATTCCAGAAAGAAAAAATATCTATGTATTTATTTTTACCATAAATGGCTGTTATTTATTTTTAGCATAAATGGCTGTTACTTACTACATATTGCATCTGACAAGAATCAATATTAAATTGTTTTTTTTTGTTATAGGTATACAAATTGAGTTAGGTACTACATATACTTATATGGTATTTTTTGTATTTATGTATGGTACCTTTATTGTATTTCAAATATGAATTTCGAATTACCGTGCTTTAAAAACAATTGTGTTATTTCTAGTACCAAGTCGATAATAGTTGACACAGGTATGTGAACACATGTCAATCCGTGTGAAACTTATTCTATACATCTACTGAGTTTGGCACATAACGGTTGTTTTTGTCTTATGTTTACACACTGGTTTGTAAATTTCATTTAAGTAGGTATTAATTATTTTAGACACGGAATCTTAATTTGATTGTTCTTTTTATCACATCAATGTATCATGGCAAATTAACAGTGCAATTTTAATAACTTAGTGCTTGTTTATGGAGACGCGGGGCGGGGGCCGTCGCGTTGTGTGTTTAATTCAAACGTATGGCAATGTATGAGAGTGTTCATGCAGAAGCGTTTGTTTGATATGTAGACTGTGTAGGCTGTTTGTATTTGCGCGTGTGAAGCTGAAGACGCGGGCTCCGTCGCAGATATTGCCAAGCCTCACGCGCCGCCTCTCCACGAACGGAGAATCGCATGAAGCGATACATATTGCCCTGCGTCTCCATAAACTAGGCCTTAGGCAACCCAGTTCCAGTCCATCACATTTGGAGGAGCTGAATTTTGTGCGCTTATCTAAACGAAATTGATCTTACCTAGAACCATGCTGGTCTTGTGAAAATTCTACGATGTGATTGGCGAGCTCCCTTAGCTGCAGGTTGGGGAAGCGGTTGTTGCGGAAATCTTCGAGAAGCCGGGAGCGCCCCGCCGGCGGCTTGTCACCCACCAGCGCGCCCACGCCGCCCACACCACCTACGCTCACGCCACCCACGCCCACACCACCGCCCACCAGCTCTGCAAACACACCACCGATACGTCATTAAATATTGCTCATTCTGAAACTTAATAAACTCCTATGGGTGTGTTGTGTTATCCCTATAAAATCTCCATTCATTCACGAGGTCAATGTAAACCAGATGCGTCGAGTGGTATAATATATGGTATGTACTATACGAAGGCAAATTAAGCATAAACATATCGGCTTACGTATACCGCTGGCGCTTTAGAAAACACCGAATCTCTTTTGTTAGTTTTTATCAGTGAAATAACTCGCGCGTAAACGTTACGCAAAGCTAAACTTAGATTATCATCTTTATAACAAGAATTGAACACCTGCCATAAAACTAAGTCAAAAATATCCGTCTCAAATAAATGTAAGTATTGTTTTTAACATAAAGTATTATTATATTATACATTAACATACAGAAAAAATATTTACAGAATGTACAAGAGGTTGTGGATGATAATGATGCATGGTACAGACCTGATATAGTTCCTACTCCGCTGAGTTTGCTGAGGAGTGACGATGACGATCCGAACATTCCATTTGATGTGAGACCTTGCGCTAAACTGCTCACAGCTCTGAAAGACAAACATATCGCTATTCAAGAAAACGGCCACTCTCGATAGACATCGAGTTTAAATGAAAAGATTTAATAAACATGCTCAAATGCCTACATTGGCGCATCTGTACAAAATTAACGACTGCAGCGTCATATTAACAACGATGGCATAAAAAAAAGTATTTACAATGTACAAGTGGACCGCACAGAGCGTCGCCATGCAACCGATCGCGTCGCTTCTATTCTTGTTTCGGCTCCATTATAATGCACCGGGTTTGACTAACATCTTTGTTGTTTTCGTATGAGCGTAGGCGTACCTATCGCATGCGTTCTAGAATATCTCTCAATCTATTCCAGCCGGTGTAATTCACTCGACGATAAGATAGGTCAGCAGGAACGTCTGCATGATGCGAAATCGTGGGCACCCGAAACTATTATAACAGTAAACGCAATCGACGTGCACGTGCATAAGATCTACGCAAGAATAAAAGAGAAGAATGATTCGAGATTATGAATCCGAGAACAAGTCTCGCTGCGGTGGCTTCGGGCCGGCGTGGTGCGCACCTGTACTTGGCCTCGGCGCCGGGCGCGGCCGACACGGGCCGCAGCCCCACGGGGCCCAGCGCGGCGCCCAGCGGCGGCGACAGCGGCGACGGCCCCCACTTGCGCGCCGCGTACTCCTGCAGCGCCGCGCCCGGCCCGCCGCCGCCGAACTCCAGCGAGTCGCGCCGAGCCGCAGACCCGCCGCCTGCAACAGGACATACCTCCACGCTCCAGCTCCACTGCTCTGGCTATGTCCACTGTCCGAGTGCGCTCTACACGGATACTGGATTCCATTGCATGCTATTTATGTACATGATACGACATTCTAAGTTGTACGATACGAACTCTACTCCCGTGACGCATATGGAAACGCCTGTTAACTGGTATAGACATCATTCAAAATGTGAAATTAGAATCAATTTAATCTCAATAGTTGAAACACGCTTGAAATATTTCCACAAAACAGTGTAAAAAAATTGTGTGGGGTGGTTGTTAGTGCTACCTGCTTAGTCAGACCTGTGGGTAATCTCAGTAAAACGCAACAGTAAATATTTTTGATGAAATTCATTCAATCACAATTATAGCAGTATATTTTTACTTCTAAAAGGGCAATAACTATAAACATTTTTAATGCACCATGGCGACCTAGTCAACGCACGCAGAACGCAACTTATGGCGTAAAATATAGGTACTCTTTTTGTTTATGTTACTAGAAATGTATACCTATAATTCAGGAATTGTATACATTTCTTAGGAAATTTATATAACACCCCAGCTGATTCAGGAAATTTATAAAATAGATAAGTTACTACACACATCAACACTGTCTAGGGATATTTCAGTTATTCATTGTTAACTAAAAAAAATATCAGAATTAGCTTAAGACAAGTTTATATGCAAATAAACTTTAGTTTGTGGACTATCATAAATAAAAATAAAAATCAAGTTTTTGTTTAATTCGTCTCATTTATAGACAAAACGAAAAATAATGCAAAATACACTAAAATAAGGGGTATATGTTTTGATGGATAAAAGCAAAAAGAATCAATTTTTTATGCCTTTTTTCAGGGAAATATAAATTAATAACCAGTAAAAGCACCCCTGATGTTAATTACGCATCTGCAATAGTTCTGTACGCTTAAATAAGGTTATCAATGTCTTGCTGTGAAATGTTGTCCCAGATTCTGCTGAAATGTAAAAAAAGTTGCTCATCAGTCAAAGAATTGTCGGAAAAATCCCTCAGACCTCTTCTTTGCACCCTATCTCAAGCATGCTCAATGGGATTTAGGTCTGGTGATTGGGCAGGTCACTCCAGAATCGCAAAACCATGTTCCTGTAACCATATCCTTACCACCGTGTTAGTGGGTATATAGAAATTTTCATGAATGAACCCGAAATCTCGACGAATTTGTAGCCGATATGGGTAGATTATAAGTCCTAGCATCTGATTACGGTATTTTTTAGCAGTTATGGAGTCTTATACACCCAATCGCGGTCTGTTCTCTCGCCAAGAACAATTTTCGCCCTCACCATAATTGCTCCACCTCGGCATGATTAGACTTCTGTGCGTGCTGGAGGTGGCTTGCACATCCAGGAACTCTTCGATCGTGTACTCTTTGCGAAATGAGATGGAGCCCCAACCGCAGTTCATCAGAAAAACCACTGATGACATTCAACGATTTTGCTAGAGCAAATTATCTCGAGCCCACTGCAGTGTTCGTCCGCGATTGCCAATTTCTAGTGCTGGAGTAAAAAGTGCTCTGCCAGCACGAAGGTAGACTTAGTGCAGTCTCCTCCTCTCAGTTTGGTCACTCACAAACTCACAAGCAACTAGGGTTCAGACTGCAGTCATTGAGCCAGTCGCATGGCCTTAACATTTCGTTGTCTTTTTGCAGGAACTTGCAAATATTGATCTTGTCTATGGGTATTTATTCGACTTCTACCTAGGTGTCTCACAGCCATCTCTCTAGTGACACTATAACGTGATCACAACTTCGATATCACGCTTTGTCTCTTTCCAATCGCTTCAGCAATGTCACGTTGGAGTGCATCAGCTTGCAGTTAACCTGCTGCTTTTAACATTTCCTCTTAGGTCCATTTTTGAATTCCATGTCATCAATAACTTCAATAGCATCAATTTAATCCAAAATGTTACCTTAAAGCCTGATTAACAAAAAAAGAATAAGCAAAATACTCAAGTAATAATTTGCAGCTCGTCTATTTCAGCGTTTTTTTCCCGCCTTTGCCTTTTTTATTCTTTTTTTTTTGTTAATCTAATTTATTAACGTTTGGAAATGAAATAGAAATAAATCACCATCAAAATCTTTTTGAAGTCCCTAGTAGTTTTTGAGTTATGCAAGTTAGTATAAAATATCCCTAGACTTTGTTGATGTGTGTATTTCTTATAATTACAATACCAGATCAATTAGAAAGACTACCTACATATTTGAATTGTTCGTCGTGTAATTATGAGATAAACTCGAGTTTGAAAGTTGAAATGTTTATTTATCAACTTAATCGCTATGATTGCTTACGGATACCGTATTTTTGCAGTATATCAACTGTTGAAGGACCGATATCTGTGGGGCCAGACGAGACCTACTCGGTCAAAGAAGGTTGAAACCCAGCAAGAGGGTCTAACGATTTAAGAAATGTATGAGTATTGTGGCTCAATTGGGAATACACCCATGTCCAATAGTGGAATAACGAGTTGATTGATTGCAGTCTATTCTTCAATATATGGCAGAAAGGAGCAAGTGCCATTCACCTTTCATTCCACTTTCCTTCCTTCTTTCTTTCTTTCCTTTCATCCTTCATTCTACTTTTCAATTCCAAAATAGAGTACCGGACTCCTTTTATTTGTCCATTTGAGACTACAAACTTAATAAAATAATTCGAAATCATATCAGAAGAGCACTCATTTGAGATTGCAAGTAACACCTTGACCTATTATTTGTTTTATCTTTAATTTTACAACCTTATTATAAAGTCAAGATCAGCCAAGATTTTTTTTTATATTAATAAGACAGCATCAAAATATTTAATCCATTCATCAATTCTCTTAATTTTATATCTATAGATTATGAAAGAATATGGAAATGACACAATACCCTATAACGACCTTATTAAAAACCAATAATATCATTGAACGATCCAAGGTGTAACTCTACTTCTGTCACTGTCATTTATTTGAGAACGAAAAAGCATAGAGTATTGTCACACCAAATATCGGTAATAGTATAGAAGACGTCTACCTAAAAGCAAGATTTAAAAGTTTGAAATTGTAAAAAAACATATTCATAATATTATACCACAAATAAAAATAGAAATCACTATTCACAAATACTATGATATAAACAGAGAAAATATTTATTACATATATACAGTTAGTAGACAATGTGAGCGTCAAATATTAACAGTTCTATTAATATAATAATATTATGAATTTTAGCTATGAAATTATGAAGTTACAAGTTCAGCAAACACATACTTCAAGCAACTAACGTGTCTTAAGATATGAATTGCACGTTTCGAGACCATCGTGTATAAATATCTACATAATATTAAACATTACTTTTAAAGTCGGTGGCAGAACAATAGTTGTAGAAAACTACAATGACTGGGAAAGTATATTAAATAGACTAATTATTGTCCCTCGCTATACGTTTTAGTAATGTTATTATTACATGTAAATATTAGATATTAATATTTTATGTATATACATTGATAGAGATTATTCTTCTTGGCAGACTCACTTCACTGTTTCAGGTTTTTATGAGAAAACCATATTTATATTTCCATAAAATGTGATTCTATAACATAATAATATGTGAAATCTTCGAGCATCATCTGTTGGGGCACCGTTAGGCGGTAGCTAAAAGCTCGTTTATTTCTGTAGGTGGCATGGGTATGGCTGTATAGTTTGCAGATAACAGGTCATAATGACTTATTGCTTAACCGTTGATCTCCGATTAATTGGTCTTCAATAGACCGATATTACCTGTTGAACCAATCCGACCCAACAATGTGATATTCAATTTAAATGTGTTTTACCTCTATGGCGCAAGATGTTAGTTTAATTTGTAGCTAACTTTTTTTTTTTTTTCTAAAATGGTGGGTAAGCAATACTAAAAAAAATGTGGTAAGGTTGAACACTGTGATCAGTGTAGTTCATAAAAAGCTGCAACAGTGAGTGCATCTGTCAATGTTGTGTGTCTGGTGCAGAGAGCTTACCAGGCTGCTGCTGCTGCTGTTGCGCGGGTTGCGGCGGCGCGGCTGACGCGGCCGGGTGCGCTGGAGCGGGCTGGTACTGGCGCGGCGCCAGCACGCCGCCGGGCGACACGAGCCGCAGCGGCGTGCCATTGCGCCCTCCCATCACTAGCGAGCCGGGGTCGTAGTAGGGGATCACATACTGTCCCTGGCCATTCACCTGCTGCTCCCCTTGCTGGGGAGTCAGCGGCCGGCGCGGCTGTTGCGCCTGCTGCTGCGCGGGCTGCGCTACGAGTCCGGGGTACACGCCCCACGGCGCTGCCACGCCGTAATACGGCGGCACGCCCGCTATCAGTGCGCTCACGTATGGCGCGCCCTCCTGCCCCGCATTGATGACGTACGGCGCTTGTGTGAAGGCCTGCTGGGCGGCTAACTGTTGTTGTAGTTGAAATTGTTGTTGTTGTTGCTGTTGTAAGAGCTGCAGTTGCGCTGCCGCCGCCTGCCCGCCTGCCGCCGCAGCTTGTTGAGACCGGAACAATTGCTGTAACAACCAAAACAACATTATAATATTTATACCAACCAGTAAATATGCAACAAATATATCGCAAAGTAAATATTTGTAGTATTCACGATGTAAGGCTTGTGTCAAAAACAGCTTACATCCGATTAATAAATATCTCTCTACTGTACGTATCAGATTACATAACAATACCACAAAAGATATATTTTTCCATATTCAAAACAGAGCACAGAACACAGATTGGCAGCGATTCTTAAGCTAGATATTATTTTAATGCCATTTGCCTATCACATACACTTATTGGTGAAACGTAAATCCTATAGCGGTTTAATTAATAGCGGAACGTATCTTTTATTGTTTTTCGCTCGGCACAGTGCGGTATAGCGCTCGAGGGCGACTCCTCGTGAAGTGCGCTAATTAACACAATCGTTTAAAAAGTTAATAACAGGCCTCTTGCACTGTCTAACGCACATGCTACTACGGGCGTGCTGGCATTCTTAATCTAATCCACTTATAAAAATATAAATCTAGAGAAAAGCGGGTAAATATTTACCAATCTATGATAAGAAAACTTTACTTTTATGAATGATGTATTAAATAACACAATTTTGAATCACACCCATAAAGCATTTGACTTGCATAACATTGGTGGAAAAATATTTTAGTTGGCCTAGTATTCGAAATATTTTGAATGAGGTGAATCAGAGTGGAATAGGTATAGAGTGTGATGTCATTAGGAACGCGCGGACTTTATCTACCTGTTGAGAGGAGATTAGTTGGCGCTGGTCCAGGCCTTCTGACTGAGCGTGATAAGTGTAAACACAGTGAGCCGTGCGCGCTGCGTGCGACCGCACCCGTGCCGCCACGTCTATCGCTGGTACGGATACAACACCTGACGCCCACATTAAAAGAACGCGGCTTTGCACATATATTCATACTGATTTATCGTAAATATCTATATGATTGAAGTTATTCAATGTCTTGAAAGCCATGTTTCCCTATCAGGATTTACAGTACATTCTATACAATTTGCTGTACGAACTAATTAAATTGCATTAATTAATGAATACCCACGACTTAAACCAGATGCCAGCGAGTCATCATCGTAATTTTAATTACGGTGCCCAAGCCTATTTTATTTTTCATTAGCTAATTGACATGAAAAGATTATCTAACGTCGTAAAGTTTGCGGTGTCGTCATGGGTAAATCTTAAGTCTTATTCGTAGGGTGGGGGGAGTACGTTTGATCTCCTGGCGCGTTGTTGTCCTCCCGATTCCTCGGCAATTTAATTTATCGAGACGGTGTAATTGAGCGGTGTGCGGAACGGTGAGAAGGCCCGTACACGTGCGCAAAACAGACCAACTTGACCGTTACAAAATGAAGTCGTCCCAACTACTGTGTCACTGCAAGGTGGCGGTGGAGGAGGCGGCGGCGAGGAAGCGTCTCGCATTCAATTAGACGTTCAGTAATCCGGCTGCGGTGAGCTTCGATACCAATTACGGGGTTATTAGTGAGGGAACGCGCGATCGTGCTCAGCTCAACCCGGACGCGCCGGTGCGGCTCAGCCCGCCAGGACACTGCAATACGCTATTTGATTTTTGCAAAGCTACCACTGTAACATATTATTCTTTCCCATTTCATTGACTCTGTATTATTGAGTTGGTGTAAGGAAATGGAAGCTTCGAAACTGCATTAGCATGACTTTGTGCCATACAAAGTGATTTTATTTCAATGAATACTAATTCTAGTGCTATATGCGAACACGTCTAGCAAAGGTCCACAGTTAATGTGTGGTAGACGTGTGCGCCGCGCCGACCCGCCGCCGCCGCCGACCTTTTTTCGACGCCGCCGCCGCCGATTTGGGTTTCGGCGTAAAATCGGCGCGACTAGACTAGACGATGTGTAAAGAAATATTTCGGAAATGCTCAATCATACATTCTTAATTACCAACATTATCGTAGCAACTAATTTACTAGATTGCCGATTTACCATTATCATTCTCCAGCCCTTATACCATTTTATTTGAGTTCGGTGCAATATGTATTGTTCTTCCATTCATCTCTAACAGACGTCTCACACAGTCCATCCATCTTTTCTGTGGTATCCCTCTTCTCAGATAGCCGTCAACATTCATACTTACAATACTCTTCTTATAACATGATTCTCATCTCTTTGCATGTCTATGTCTATAGGTACCAAGAGAATCGGTTACTTTGGAGCTTTTCTGTAACTGGTGCGACTTTCATACTTCCTCTAATTATACTCATTCCTTATTCTGTCCAATCTTGTTACATCACACATACTCAACATTCGCATCTCCGCTGCATGCAATTGCCTTTCATCCGTCCCTTTTGAGGCCCAACATCCTGATCCATGCAAAGCAGCAGGTCTTGTCATCGCCTTATAAATTGTCCCCTTTAGTTTAAGGGGGATACGGGAGTTACATATTGTTCCCGTGACCTGCCGCCATTTCATCCATGCTGCGTTAATTCTATGCTTCCATTACTTTGCATGAGTACACCGAGACGAGGTACTGAAATCAGAGCAGATTGGTAAGGGTACACCATCCAGCGATATGGCGTTAAAACTGGAGAGAGCGCTGAAATTACAGAACATATATTCTCCAGTTTTGTTGCTATTTCTCTAATCTGCTCTGGACCTCAGATTCATCTTCACCGACGAGAACAATGTCATTGGCAAACAGCATGCACCAGGGTGCCTCCTGCTATATGTCCGATGTCAGAGCATCCATTATCAACAGGAAGAGATAAGGACTTAAAGCTCAAAGCTGCTTGATGCAAGCAAACACTGAACTCGTCGGTGTTGCCAGTAGCCGACCGGACGTGGTATTGCCGATTTACCAATTACAGGAAATAGACCAATACATGGAAAGTAACGCCTAGCGTTCGGGTGTTTTCTGTTACCGGTTTGACGGTGACGGCAAAAACGTTTAATTCCGACACGGGTCTACAAAATTATATTTGTTCATGACAATTACAGCATTCTATTAAGTAACGGCTGCCTAAATTGCCTCGCAAGTTGCAAAGGCAGCCATTACTTCAAAATACTTTTATTTTGCTGGTTTTTGCTGATTGTTGATTTATATTTGTGATTTTTTAAATTGTATCTGTTTTTTTAATAAAAACTATTCTACAAGCTAGATAGTTTTATTAAAATTCTCCGCGCCGAAATCACGCCGAAAACACGCCGCCGCCGCCGATTTTTGACCGGCGCCCGCCGCCGGTGATTTTAACATCGGCGCACACGTCTAATGTGTGGCGATTAATCAACGGTAACAAAGACATGCGAGTGCTGAGTCACGGAGCGGGCATGTGAGTAGCCGTGGCGAGGTGGCGCGGAGGCTCTCTGGCGACGAGCGGGCGGACACACGCCACCGGTGGATCCTATTTATTATTTACGAGGAACATGACGAGAGGACGAGCGGCTCGGTGCTCCCGCGAGGATAGCACGCTCCGCACGGCGTCGACAAACAAATTACGCGACAAAGCAATCAATTACAAGGACAAGAGGTAGTCACGCCTCTTGAATCGAACGCTATGTCAACAAGAAGCTTTTAGTGGCGTCGTCGACGAGGCTACGTGCTTCATGCAAACCCAACACCTCCCAGTTTAATATCTTCTACCATTGTTTTCCAAATAGCGAGGAGCATCGTAAATTGAGGTAAAAACGTTTTATATTGTAACGAATTAGATTGTCGATCAAGTAAGTAGGTAGGCACGTAAACAAAGGTAATTTGGAAGGAATCGGAAACGACGAGGTTCGGAGTCACAACGAGATTACAGGGATATCGTGAGCCGTGGCGTGCGGCTGCCACCGCGGCTGTGATGCCGTCGGTGGCGTATCTTGCTCTAACGAGTTTATCTGCCCCGCGGGCTGCGACCCCGGCGACGTTCATTTCTTTTCTTATCAGCTGGCAAATGTAATCAATTTCCAGCGCATAGGTACTGTCCTTTTGAAAAAATAAACAAAGACAATGATAGTCTAAAAAAGTAATGAAAATAACTGTATTTAAGGGGCTCCGGCTTGCAGTTAATGAATGATCAATCCTTTTTACTCATTATCGAAAATTGTAAAATCTTCTAGCAGAAAATATTTGACATTTTGTCAATTTTACTGCTGGAAATGCAAATTTTTAAATACGATGCTTGCTCGGCCTGCCTGTCGTCGCCAAGGAGTATTAAACAGAGAGCCATTATTATGAGATTTTTACCATTGAAAATAAGTAGGTACATTGGACGTTTGCGGTTTATACGAGTGAGTGTTTGCCAAAAACAAAGGTTCCATTTTAATCCTGATTACTTAGTTGATTGAATACCTACACGAAACAGCGCTTTCAGATTTTCAGTGAAAAGGTGGTAAAGGGCGAGGGCGTGCCCCGACTGGGCGGAGCATCGACACGCCCACATCGTCCACGCCCTACCCAAATTTCAGCTTCGTATTTTTCATATTGATATTACATTAAATTATAATTATTTTCTTTATAAATAACCAAAAGTGTACTATCTTGGACAGAAACAAACTTCGTTAATTAACGGTTGCCATAATATGCAAATTTACTTAAAATGACCAGATAATGTCTAATAGTGGCACTTGTTTTACTTGCAACTATCTCATTAGGTTAGCGATCTTATTAGTTCCCAATTCTGCGAGAAATAAATCCAAACAACTAAATCACCAACTTGACATCAAATGCACTAACATTAAATCAAAGACCAAAGAACGCATAACCAGAGCACTTTTTTTGTAAACGATGATATCTTAACCGTACAATTGCAAGATTTGTACAAATAAACATAAAGAAAGTTAGTTAAAAAAGTAACGGTTACCTACGGAGCATGCGGCCCAGAAGCGAGACAGTCTCGAGAAGCGGGCAACCAATTGGGAACATGATCAAATTTAAAGCATCGAATGGCTTCGATGAATAACTAATAAAACCATCTGAAAGTGTTGGTCCATAGATCAATATTATTTGGAAATTGTATATACCATTCTAGTATTAATACACCATCCAGTTGACGTGGTATCTGACTGCAGTATTAGCTGGTTTTTTATTTAACGCTACTTGAAAAGATCAAATAAGGCAAATAACGGGTTATACGGTATTCTATTCGTAGATGATTGATTCGAAAT
The DNA here is from genome assembly GCA_932294325.1 of Allophyes oxyacanthae. Lineage (NCBI taxonomy): Eukaryota > Metazoa > Arthropoda > Insecta > Lepidoptera > Noctuidae > Allophyes > Allophyes oxyacanthae. The sequence continues at coordinate 5,649,146 of OW028611.1, forward strand.
CATAATCTTCAGACAAACCTCTCTACTTACCCACCACTTCGTTTATTCCTAAAAGGTAGTGTTTTACATAAGACTCAGTGTTGGTAGACACTGAACAACGGGGTAAGGTATTACGTAGTATATTTTAGAAGAATTAGCGGATGTTACTGCTGTGCTGTAGATACAAGTGGTTCACCAAGGCACGACCGTTTTTTGAACCATTTCTTCAAGTAGAGTTTCAGCTCATATAGATTGACTGTAAAGGTTCATAAAAACGTTATAGTACTGTGTTAAATACCTGCTAGAAGTAAACACGTTGTTTATTTCTATAAATGTTTCCTTGCTAAAATGGGCCTTATTTGTCTATTGTTATATTGTAATAAATGGAGTATACCTGATACAATTAAACCAAAGATAACATAATCCATAAACATTAACCAATATGCATAAAAATAATGTGATTAAAGTGACAGCTTTTGTAACAGTGCTCCGTTCTTTTTTGACTGAAGTAGAGTTATACCTATAGAATTCTGGGATTCTTGGTTTATTAATGAGGCCATTAACGAAAAAGCAGTTATGATTTTGATTATTTAATTACCTACTATATTAAAGTGCTTTCTTATATTTTTCTTCAATTAAAATTATAAATAGCATCTACTTTATATCATAGTTGATCAGCGTAGAAATGCATTTGGAAGAAAAAGCTTTATGTTTTCATGGGTGGGCCCGGATAAGGTAGAGCGTTTTTACTCTGATAACTTAAACATAAAATCTAAACTAATTATATCAAAATCTACAATGTAGGTACCCACGGTATATCGGAATTCGGAATGGATACGTAGGTAATGTTTCAAATATAGTTCAGAAGTAGGTAAAGCTCAATGAAAAAATGTTAAGAAATAGGGGTACATTACATCGCTAACATAATAGCCGAATAGTAGGTACGTCAGAACCAAGGAGCACTTATTATAATATAGTGAACGCTACAAACTATAATATTGTACCTGCAATATTGAAGCCACGACAAAATAGGACCGCATGGGTAAAAAAAATTACCGAGTACCTAGTTCATTATGTTTTTATTATTTTCGAAGAACCTTATATACTTGGATCAAAGCAACAGATTTCATTAATTCGTATAGATTAATCGTATGCAGTAAAATTAAATGTAAGGCTGTCAATTTCAGTTGTTTATATATTGTTATTTTTAAAATTATTTTGTTTATAAATTCCGTAAAACTATGCGTATAATGTAATATTAAATGTAAGGCTGTCAATTTCAGTTGTAATAATATATTGTTATTTTTAAAATTATTTTGTTTATAAATTCCGTAAAACTATGCGTATAATGTAATATTAAATGTAAGGCTGTCAATTTCAGTTGTAATAATATATTGTTATTTTTAAAATTATTTTGTTTATAAATTCCGTAAAACTATGCGTATAATGTAATAGTATACCGTAAAAAGTTAATTAAGTTTGACGCAACAGCCGTTAAGGTGGGAAAATACCTGAGGGTTAACCGTTTTAAAATTTTGTCGAACTGAAAAACAAACAGACCTAAAAGTCGGTCGGTACGAACCTTTGGTCGAACAGTCAACTAGCGAACGCTCAATTAAATTTCATCAAAAAGTTTGAATCAAATTATTGTTAATTCGCTATAATTCTCCTGTTCGACCAAATGCTTATGTCGTGTGAGCATTTATTGTGAGTATCTTAAGTTTCACGCAGTTGACTTCAAACAGCTGCAGGGTTATTCATTTATTAGCGCCCGCTATCTACAATATTTAAACTGTAACTATTTTCAATGATTAAACCACAGTTGGATGAAACTGGGAAACATGAATCCAAATTTGAGAAGCTCAACTTTTAAATAAAATTAAGTTATGTAAAAATGTGATATATGTGTGTGATGTGGTATAAAGATGTGAGTATCCATCAATATGAAATAATGGTTTTAAGAAATTGTGTCCGTATGGTTTACGTTTGCGGTTATGGAGGAATATTTATTGGTCGTAGTGGTGACGGCGGCGGCCGGGTGCGGTCGGACGGCGCTTTTATCAAAATTAGCAGGCGCGCCCGCGCCCCGGCGCACCCTAACCGTAAAAATACCATCACCGGTATCGCATCGACGACGGCTCTGGGGCCACACCTAGCTGTCGCTCCCTAACAACTCACCCCACAAGTTATATTATGTATACATTTCTATTTAGGTAAAAACAAAATCTACCCCGTTTAACGCCAGACCCGCCATTTAGGGGATAACGGAGACAACCCAGCTTTCAGAAGATGACCAAAGTCTTCGCGAAATCGTTATAAGGCAGATTTCAAGACGTATAACAGCATAATGGCTTAAACGGATCAGTTGGCCACCGTTAAAGTACCCGCTTTCTTTAGTCGGGCACGTCTTCGGAGCTCAAGTCTCCAGACTACTAGTGTGAGTAAATAAGCTTCACACAAATCGCAAAATATGTTGATATTCTTAACAGATTGACACTGCTAAAGAAAGCGGAATAGTGATCTGTTTAACGGAGCAAGGGGAAGAGGTTTCAGGGTTTTTGTTTTCGTTTTATAAACTCAAGTGACATGCGTGGCCGCGTTGCGGCAACTTTCACTTTAATAAGATTATTCTCCAGACCACGCACGTATTCAGATCAGTTAAGCTCGATGCACACTTGCATTCTAGTGTCATATTTTTGTTTATCGCAATAAAGTTTACTACTAAAACAAAGAGGCCACTAGTGTGTCGCAAGATGATACCGCAGTAAACCGTTAGTTTTGTAATAATTGCTTGATCCTAATTTCAGGTGAACAATGGTCACTAAATGATCTGAATGGAAATGGTCCTAAATCAATGACCAAAATGCCCGTGTGATATGGTAAGTTGGTCATGCGGCCGAGGTAGCTTGCATTACATGCGTTGATTACTACGTAATCTGTATGCACGGCGTCTCGTGTCGACTCTTTTATTTACTAGGACAACTCAATGCGGTTATGTTTAGAAATGCGGTTATGTTTAGACAAACGCTATTAGAGACTAAAAGGCCATCAGTCCTCTAAATTTAAAAAGGATAAACAGTGAAAACTATTTAAAATGTATGTATGTAGGAATATGGGAAATTAAGTGAGCTGGTTTAAAAGATAAATAATAAAGTAACATTTAAGAATTTTACTTGTTAAACGTAAATATTAATTAATAAAAGTTAGGGTGTCCAGACTTATTGCCTTTTTAACATAGACCGATTGAATTAGTGGTAGCTATTCTCTAGTAGATAAATTGCTTCAACAATATAACACAGACAGTGGGTGGAAAATGACGAACGTTGATTTGTCTTGATTTGTAAATAAACACGTAATAATTAGGTTGCTAGAGGTAATTTATGTGTGCAATGTGCTGGCAAAGTCCCAAAGACATCATTTGGTAAATGACACACGATAGGGGCGATTTGGCAGAGAAAAAAAAAGTAGCTTAGTCGTTTCGCCAGCTCATAGCCGTACTGTGCATCGAAAATACGGAAGCGTTGGATGGGCTATCTCTCGCAGAGAAAATCAAGTAGCACTGTTAGACTATTGAACAGGAGCTACCGCACTATTCTCTATACAAAGAAATTTAATAGCCCCAGAGCAATGGTACTTAGTAAACAAAGAAGGAAACGAAATATTAAGGATGCGAAGGTGGTGAAAATGTGAATATATTACACGGCAATGTAATCACACGCACGCAAGAAACGGGCGGTGGCTTATAACTGTGCAGGAATAATTCTCCTAAAACCAATAATTCACCTTCATACACTTTAATTTTGAGCAATTCACAAAAAAAATGTTACTTCGTAAAAGAAATAATAAAACGTATTTTGGATTCATGAGATTGTTTTGCTCGAAAGCCTGCTAAATGCGTGTCAGGCCTCCCTAAAGAAGGGGCCCGTCGTCATTGTTTGTAGCATGAACAAAAAAGATTTAATACATGTTGAAGATGCCCCACTGGGCATCTTCAACATGTATTAAATCTTTTACTACACCTACCATCATAATTTTAAATATTTATCTTTTAATTTAAACACACATCGTCTAATACGGATCCTATCTAATAAAATTGGTCATTCAAACAGAAATCTTCATCCAGGAAAAGTTTATTAATTTACAAATTTCATATTTTATTTTCATACATTATGCATTGCATTCATCTCCCATTTGGTGTTATCTTATTCTACAACATAATAATATAGTGTATAAGATATTTTATTGTAACACACGTATATTATAATAGTAGTGGTGCGAGCGTGACTACGCGAGTCAGCGACGATGGTATATTACTTGCCTCTATGTGATGGTATGGACATAGGCGAGTAACGAGGCCACGTAATGAAGTGGCGCGTTAGGACATGGGTCGCACCTCCGCTCCAATTTCTCGCTAACTGAACCCTTAACGCAACGACCTCCGGGCTTTTACTGCTATCCACCTGCTTAGCAAACTGCGGATATGGCTCAGAACTAATTCACGTAAGGAATTTAAGACATAATTAATTTAAATTAGACCATGAAATACGTAGGTACCTACGTATATTATGCTATCGGTATTATAATCTGGTGTTCTATACAGTGCCCTGGTATCCTATGAAATGCTTAAAACGTTTGGTAAAATTTAAATAAATAAATTGAATTGAATAAACACACTACTACTTCACCATAACTTTGCTCGAAATTTACACGTATATTTTCAGTTTATTTATTTATAAGTTTGTTTCCCAGTTAAGCAAAAAATAATTTCCCTAAGATATTAAAATAGCAAGCTCATTTTCAGAAAATAAACGAAAGGAGAATGAGCAAAGTCAATCTAATTATGCCGCTTGACGTGGTGGAGGGACAGCGAAATAGCTTCCTTAATTCTTCTGTTATCGCAGTTAGTAAACTTCTATTTTAGAAAAGATTTCGCAAATGGTGGCCATAATGACTTATCAAAAACTAAGACCCATAGACTACACTATACGTTACATTATTCGAATTTGAAACCGGTCTAATCAATTCATATTTTATATTCCATGTGATTTAATTTATTTTTTTACCAAGGTCTTAACTTTTTATGAATTAGATTATTTTTAAGTAGATATCACTTATTTAAGTATATTGGCGTCTTATACTATCGCAAATATTTGTGTAGGTAAAATCATAAATAGCTTGAACCTTGGCGATTCATTACCATAGTTCTGAATTACTGATCACAGACTTGGTATTAAATAAGTATGAAACTAAATTTGAACCTGAGGTTAAGAAGAAATTCACATTTTGCAAAAAAAAAAACTAATTAGATTTCGTCTTCTGCTAATAGAAAAAGCTAGTTTGGTGTCGAAAGAAATTTACAAGCTGTCTTATTAGTTCTATAGTGATTAGCCCGCGAATCTTCAAAAGAAAGACTATGCTCACCATGTACATGGTCTTTCTTTAATAACAAAAGATTACCCTTGCTCCATCAAAATGTATGAAAAGTTTGATTTTTTTTTCGCGATTTCATGGTTGGTCCCGTAGTAAAAGTTGTTCATATTGATGAGTAGTTTCACCCCTTAAAGCAATGCCGGTGTTTTACAAACAACCCTGTATATTATATATATAATTATGTGAAATGTGCTAAGGTGTCAAACGAAAGGCTAATATTTATTTTTTATATCATGACTTTGTCCTCTAAGAGCGCGCCATATCCAATTTAATGTGACGTCACATAGCCTAAACTAGCGGACGATCAAGACGCTTCCAACGAGACCTCATTTGTCAAATTATGATTAGTAGTTTAGAAGTTATGAGAGAACAGATGAACATACATACATACCGGTCAAAATAATAACCCTCGCCCGTAGTCGGGTAAAAATTTATAGCTACCTTACGTTGCTACACGAGATGAGTAACGGCGGAAACAGATTGGGTTATGTGAAGTAAGTGATTATAATGTCCATCAGAAGCCATCAGCTTTCATGTATAATATACGAAATAGCACAATTTAGAAACAGACTTGTCTTATGTAACTTTGCTCACACATTCAAATATATAACGTGATGTCATGTTAAATAGTCTGTTTATTCCTAAGTATAACAACCCTCGGTTACAGATAGACTGGTCACGTCTCTGATCATGTTAAAACTCATGTTAGCTGTTGCGATTGGTTAATTCAACAACAAAATCGTTTGAGTCGTCATGAGATTTTACGACTGGTAGAATTTGATCAGCCTCTAAGAAACCAGGTGTAAGGAAAATCATGTTTCGCTCAGTAATATGCAAATAAATGAATATAAATAATTATTTAACAAAAAACGCAAAAATCTAAGGTCTACATTTTACTGAACTATCTACAAAAAATAAATGATTTTAACAAACATGTATTCAACAAGTTCATATGGTTCAACAAACTCTAACGGTATTTTGATCCGAATTCATTAGTTTGGCTAGCTTTGCATTGAGAATAGGATTATTATAGACCTTTTATTTAATACGGATACTAACATGAATTTCTTAATGCTATTTTTTATTTGCTATTTAAGTAAATTGGAGTTAGATTTATTTCCAAATAGCTGTTACTTTGTGGTAATTGAACATATTTTTGCATACGTAACTTGATGTTTAATAAACTCGTAAGAAATTACTTAATATCTTATAAAGGTAATATGCAGTTTCTTATCTTTGCATTTGCTTTAATACAAAGTTCTTGAAGTTTTGTAAATTCTGTTGCAGCAACCATTATTCAAATAATAAAATATGAGCATTTATTTAAAAGCACCTTACTTAATTATTTTATTTGCACAATTAATTAAATAATTTAAATAGTTGACGGTGTAGCAAAGGATAGTATGCCACTACGCAGGCCATGCGGAGGCAGCGAGATGGGCGAGGTGAATGTACGCATGAAGTGTGCCACGCGCCGGAGAAATACTCCGGAGTGGGTACCGTTAGTGGAACGCGGTCAAGCCAGCAGCGGTACCCGTGTCCGACACTGCCACCTCATCACCTTACATTCAGCTAAGTATAACCTACATTGACCATGATAGTATTGTCACCTAATGCTACAATATTCAATGCTAAGGCTACACAATATTGAGCTTCGGCGATAAACAATGCAAGATATTCGTTAAATATCGCGTTTCATTCTTATGTTCGTGTTATCTTACTTGTCATCGTTATTATAGTTTAATAACACATTGCACAATACGATATGCATCCGCTTAGATAGTATTATGGAAAAAGGCCAATCAAGTAAAGTTTTTCAATAGTCCATTTTTCTTTGCTAGTGAAACTCGGAATATTAATTTTTCAATTTTAGAAAAATGTTTTCGTATAATTTTTTGGTTCTTATTTCGGGAAAATTTCCGAATTTTTTGACGTTTTCCGATTTTGTACCGTAAAAACATATTCAAAAATCCATAAATGCAGTTTTAGTCATCATTATCATCATTGACAACCTGTTTCTACCCACTGCTGAGTATATGCCTCCTCCTATTCATGCCATGTTTCCCAGGTCTGTACTAATTGCATCCAGGTCTTTCCCGCGATTCTTTGCATGTCATCTGGCTGATGACGGTCGTCCAACAATTCTTCAGCAGTTTTAGTGCTATTGAAAAATTCTAGATAGATTTCTAAAAACCAATCTTCCTATCTCTCACAGTTAAAATAGCTGGCATAAAAATCCTTGTACAAAATGTAATTTTTTAAACCTATTTACAGTACTTGACAGTCGCTGTTTGCAATTCCAAATTACAATATTTAAATAAATATTTGATGCTATACCACATTAGTAGTTATTTGGGGTATTACAGAACACAATGAACTTCGGATCAGTGCTCAAAAATGTCCGAGCCGAATGTAGACTAAAAACCGAAAATATAGACTAATCGTTCGTCAGTCTCCATTTGGGCGAGCGAACAACTACACGTAAACGTGACGTCAATAATGCCGTTCTGTGTAGTGAGATCGTGTAAAAGCTACACAAGTGGTTTAATATGATATATAATAATATATATTATGGTACATTATTGTTATACCATTTTAATAAAGTAGTTATTATTTTGTATTTTGAACAATGTATAAAATTAACATTGTATTTTACTTAAATTTTAATTAATTGCAAAGCAAAACACAAAACTAATCCGACGAAATCAAAAGTATCTTATGTTTGACCAATTGTGTCAACTTTATTTGATTGGATTACCATGATCAATTGACAGATTGAGAACAAAAATTGGATTACAAATTCGAATCAATCTTCAAATGGTGAAAAATTGTTGAAGCTAAATTAAATTAAATTAGGCACTGTGATGACGACATAGGATTTAAATTAGTTTGTTGGTAAAACTAAACTCGGAACATTTTTCATGAATTTTGTACTAGTCTCTTTGTCCATTGCGTAATGGATTATTTTTGGTTAAATTATCTACACGAGTTTACGACGATAAACCTAAGAAGAGTAAAACGTCCGTGACATTTCTTCTTTTTTTAAAAATATCATTACATAATATGCTCCTTTAAAATTACCAGTATTTTAAACAATAATCTGTAAAAAAAAATATACTCTATTATTTAATTAAGATTAACCACCAACTGAATTAAATAGCCATTAAGGTCCATAATTATGTATATAGATTTATGCAGGTCATTATTTTTTATCTTGGTTTTATACGAATAGGTAGATATGAAGCAACAAGTATGTGTGCAGGGTTACAATATTTATAAGATGTAGTGACGCTCCATGGAGGGACGTGGCGGCTGCGGCAACGACTTGTCTCACCGTGGTAATCGGAGCGTTTCTAATACCCACGCTTTGATTCGGTTTCACCGCACGCTTCTTGCCTCCGTTCTTATTTATTCGTTTTGCGAAACCGTTTGAAATATGATAACGTTCAGTCGATTGCCGAGCTGCTCTAGGTTCTCACAAAACTTCACACGAAGTTCTTGCCAGTTCAGTTAGCTATTGAATTCCCGCGATTATAGCTAACGGGCTCGACAGTAGAAGCAGATATCGATTTACACAAGAAAGAATACCAGCGGAATGGTATCGGTACCTATGCAGTAGGTAGGTAAACAAATAGCGACAAACAGATTTAGTCTTGTTAACAGAAAGCAGCATTATGATAATGAGGGTCTAAAAGCGGACAAATGAATATTTTTCACAATAATTACGGTGGTTGCAGCAGGTAAGGCGCGAAGCACAGAGGCGCGCTGCGGCGGGCGCATCAATTTGCATCACAAATGCGGGTGGCAGCCGCGATGCGCCACGCTGTTCGCCCTGCGCCCGGAGGCCGTCGCGGCGCGGCGGGCGGTTGCAGCGCCCCACCCGCATCAGACAATGTCACAATCAACATCGCGTGGACGCTTTTTGGCCACCATGTGATTGCCGATTGTGGACACCATAATCACCAAGAACGTATGCATTTTAAACATCGTCAATACAGCCCGTCCCGATTATCCAGAGAAGCTAAAGTATCCATCGATACCTATGTTACTTTTAGTAGAAAAAGTTGAGACTTCTTATGTAACTCGCATTTATTTTGGTACTAGCGACCCGTCCCCAGCTTCGCACAGGTGCAATTACTCTACTATCCTTAAATTAAATATCAAAGTATTAGTATACATATACACCTTCCGTGAAGAATTATCTAACTGAGGGTGAAAACCGCATCAAAATCCGTTGCGTGGTTTAGGAGAAGTTGGCGGAGATACAGACAGACAGACGCGAAAAGCGACATTATTTTATACTATGTAGAGAAGAGAAGTAGCAAGTAAAATAAAAGAGCCAGTGGCATTATCCAAACAAATAAGAAGTAGGTAGTACATTTAGAAAAGAACGCAAGCAGCAATGACATGCGACTTGACGCGACACACGCTCAAGTTTCCCTTGTAGCCTATCATCTGAAATGGTACTTGATTCGCAAAAAGTCTGTATGGCTTTAAGCGAGTAAAAGCGTCAGAGTTGAAAAGCGGTGAATTAATAACGAACTTCTCCCGCGACGCGTGATGACGGCCAACACGAGTAGCGCATTAGATGCCAACATTGAAAATTTGCAAAAAATCTTTAGCTAATTATGGCTTTATACTTTTTGCTTATAATAAAAGCAAAAGAATAATACTTATTAAAAAGCGGCAATCTTAAACTTTTCACTTAAATGTTTATGGATTTACAAAGGACATTGCCAGGATCCGATCTAAATACCGCCCAGAATAAACTGAAACAGCATTATGTAGATCTCATCGGGAAAATCATGTTTCTTTATCTATCTAAAAAATCTTCACACGACGAAAATGCTATGTAGGTTGTAACTTTTATTGCCTTTGTAATGTAATTACACAAATTGGTGAAAAACTGTGACTAACCTGGCCCGTGGGGCATACAGGCGTTGCTAGTTAATGTATCAATGATAATAGTTTTGATTTAAAGGAATTGTAATATGACCGATACCAGGATATTTTTATCTCTCAAAATTATGATAACATTTTTTTACTAACTGCCGTACTTCTACTTTATCATGGACGGATATCCAGCCCAATTTAATGCGGTTTGATTTCCAGACTACGTTAGCGACCAAATGTACATGGTTTCATTTCTGGGCGGCATTTGGACCGAATCTCATAGTAAAATTGGCTATGACCTTTAAAACAATTAAAATATAAGACATAATAATTGCGATCAAAATAAGAATAGACGTTTTACTTCACCTATAAAAGTATGAAACAACAACACATAATGTACCGATACAAGTTTTTATAACTACTGAAAATCGAGTAAGCAGCAAAAGAGAAAATGCAAATAATAATTGATTTTACATTTCTGCAATAAATTCATGTCAATAAAACGAAACTTTTAGTAATCAAACGATAACTAAACTTTTAATGAGGTTCATGTAAAAAACGGTAACAATAACTAATTGTCCAGGTCATTCATGGATACAAAAAAAATACAATTGTAGAAAATAGGTGAAAACACGGGATCCGCAGCTAACAAATGGAGTCAATTTATTAAATTGTAAGTCAGAGATTCTGCGTTGAAATACGAGGACTATTTGGACTAAACGATGCAATCACTAGCGGATTTAAGAGATTCCACCTTTCCATCGTCATTTTACCCTTTTTCTGGTAACGGAAAAACCTCGTTAAAAATATATTTCATAACCCTACGAGAAAACTTTAAAAACACTACAACTTTATTATGGTTCTTTTTATTTTGAAATCAAATACAAATATTACGACTGCTTTGCTCTTGCATGTGATTCAATATTACTCACTGGGCGGGAACGTAAGAAGTGGTATTACAAGTAGATACCAGCTACGGTAAGACGTGTTCAATATTGAAATAAATCTCTGGTGGAACGACTCCGTTCGAAATTAACCGGGGCGCCGTATGAAGCGTTAGCTTGGAGGAACGGGCGGTAAAGCGGCTCTTAATTAAATCAAGTGACACGTCTCGACGCAGGTTACCTCAATCACACGACCCCAATAAACCCATGTGCCCAACGGAAATGTTTTATATCATGTCATATTACCCATGGAAGAAATGGTTTCTTAACTCCCTAGAGCAAATTCATAGCTTAGTAATTTTTTTTATTGTAAAACTTCCATTTATTCAGACCTTCTGTTTGATGCATGCAAGGCTATTTATACTGCGAAACTGCCAGGAAATAAGAGAAAAACGCGTTGTATGTATTGCTCTATATGTTGGTGATACGTAAACGTATGCAACCACTATAAACTTAAGTTAATAAGCCCTCGTGTATGCGACCCCGTGACTCGCCACACCATAACGTTTCATGTCTCATTTTCTCCAACAGATTTGTTGATTTTACGACAAGAGGCGAGTGAGTACAAAAGAGGCAGGTTATCGATTAATTTAATAAGCACCACATTGCGATCGCATAAAATATGTTGAAATTATTGTGACAACTCCAAAATCCGAAACGATTGCCTATCAAATATTTAAAACAAATGAATGCAGTAAAATTACTAAAATTTTAAAATAAAGCCTCTTATGCTAAAAACTTGAATATTTCTGCGACGTTCTTGAAACTCTTAAAACATCTCGGATCCGGAACAATAAAAGTAGGGGTAGGCGCGGAGGCTCGGAGGTGCAGAGCAACTTGTGCAGAGCCGGGTGGCTGGCTGCGCAGTGGTCGCAGTCATTATTTCCATAACAAGCTCGCGACGACCGCCGCTTGCTCTCCGCTCCAGAGTCCCGGTCACGGCAATTAATTAACTGGCTAAACGGTATCGTGTTTTACATTCTGATGTTTACGTAACTCTCCTGCGGCAATGTCGCTGGCTATCGAAATGACAGCGCCACGGGTACTCATATTAATTAATAAATTATTAGCTTGGCCTACCTCACTAAAAAATTAAAGAGTTTAATTATCGAGCTCGTTATGGGCACTAACGTTCTGTGCATACAGATTGCGTAGTTAAATGAGGAAAAGCAAGAAAACGTTCATCAAAGAAGAACGTCACCTTTATTGCTCATATAAGTATATTTTGGAACATTACAAAACAAAAATTGTTACGAAATGGGTACGTATAAAATAACATTTTCGGTGAGTATGAGGAAGCAATAAAACGAAGGTCTTAAATTTACTGTTACCAGCGGTCGTGAATCATTGGACTCGTAATGTAGAGGCCTAATGTTGGCCGTTGATGGCGTATTTTATTTGTAAGTTCATCAAGTGATTAGTCGTCGGAACTACAAGGTGATTAATAAGCATGTCGAAGTTCGCTTATGAACCGCATCGATCTTCGCAGTGGTGTCGTAACAGCTGGCAGTGGTTGTTACTTAAATTAGTTAACAATGACACATTTCGCTGGCAAACAAACAGAGAGGAGTCCTAAATAGACCGCACGCTATTCTCGACCTGCTACCGTCACACCGGTGCGAGCTCGCTGTCTGCTGACTCACGCACACCTCAAGGTGATGCCTGCGGGAGCACCAATCATACGTGGAATATAATTGCAGGCTATTCTAGCTCATAGGAATCATGTGTCAATGACAGTATAAATACTTCTTTCAAGTGGATTATATTTGAAGACCAAGGTGTTTGGGAGTGATAAACATTTGTCACACTTATTTTCAATGAGTCCATGAAATTAAACTTCTACCGTCGGGAAAGTTAGACAAGAAGTTATAATAGGATATAATCTAATATTTTTGTCAAATTTCAAATATAAAAATACAGCAACATGTGGTGTATCTGGTATGTATAAAACCGATCACTCTAATGTAAATGAGTGAACAAGTTTGTTCGATAGCAAGTCAAACAGCGAGAAGCGACGGAGGCTCACGCACGAGGCATGCATGCGCGTCGAACGCGGCCTAGTTGCGTTACGCAACCGGGCCGCGACGCCGACATCCACCAGGACGTTGATCTCGTGCTTGAACTTGAAACATCATATAAAATGTACTAAGAAATAGACAAATATTTCTCTTTCGACAGTATATTTTGTGCGACCACAATCGTAATCTACCAAAACTCAACTTAACGCGCACCTTTGCTGTGTATAAGCATGAGTAAGATTTTACGTGAAAATAATTTTCCAGCACATCAAAATACCAAACGCTGTCCGGAAATTGTAGGAAATTGCAAGAGAAAATGAATCCGACCGTTTGAGAGGTCCGGTTGAAGTAAAGGCTTTACGAAAGGCATTTAGGCTTTTACATGCACTGAATGTAGGTACATGTGTAAATATTGCAGACATAAGATGAGAGAGGTAACGGTTACCCCACCGGATAAATAATAATCAATTACAATAAATAAAAACAATGATTCCCGTAGAAAAATCATTTCCGAAGATTTAAAAAGACTGAACAAGCAACTATTATGGATGTAAAAACATTGCATTTAACAAAAAAAGAACAGTGAAAATGAAGAGTTCTCCATCAATCACACGAACAGAGCCGGCGCTTCCGGACGCGACCTGGTCGAGCGAAACATTTCTTTGAATAATGAATGTAGTTAGGTATCGTGGCCCGTAACTGGACGTGATATACGCCGTCGTCGGCCGCATGCATAATTTCACTTATTTTATGTGGTTAATTGTCGAAAATGACCGCCAGTGAAATATATTATGGCGTACGGACGCCGACACCGCTGGTGGCGGCTAATGTATTCCCCAGCTCGTGCTCCGCCCGCCCTCGCCTTCGCTACACCGTCTTTGTGTACTCTGTAGGCGCCCACATACACGTCCACACTAAGGTATACGGCCTAATGCAAATTAACTGTAAAAAAGCTATCAAACTTTTTGCATATTTAGGTATATTTTACCATAAATGACTATATTTTACCGGGATAGATGTATAGTTACTGCCATTTGTTTCAAGAAAACAAGGGTATAACGATCACAAGACGTTCTCTAAATAAAAAAAAGGATGCAATTAAATAATTAATACATCGTAAATCGCAACAAATTAATAATTTGTATACTCTTCTAAAAGGGGGCAGAAAAGAGTTCAGATTATACATATGTAAGGAGGATGCATTTTTATACTTACCACGATAAACTAAGTTGTATAAGTATCGAATGAAGTTATTATGTGTAAGCTGAACATAAAAACAAGCCTAGCTCTATTAAGAGCTAGGCTTGTTTTTATGTTCAACTTATAATTTAAAACTATTTCGATCGACTACAAAAGCTAGAGCGTTTTAATTTCACACGTAACTGATGATCGTGTGAAAATTAATTCACAGTAAAATGTATATACTTGGGAACATAAATTCGAGGATGTGGGATAGGTAGGTCGTCGTTTACGTGCACAATCGCGGCAGCTCGCGTCTACAATGCCGCTGCATTACAATTTTTCAAAGCAGACACAGGCGACAGAGCATAACAAAAGAGCTAGGAAGTCGCAAATAAACGAGCGCTGCGGCGCACCAACTTGTACGCACACCTCACCCTGCCTACGCCGTAGAATCGTAGACTTAACGCCAAACTGAACACAAGTTTTCTGATTTTCAACTACATTTTCGAATGCATTTCTTGATTTAATTTCTTATATATCTCTAGAGTTATCTATTTCTCGAAATTTACTTCACTGGTGTTCTTACAAGGGAGCCGCTATGAATAACATTGAAATACAAAGACTATCCAATTTGTGTAATGTAAGTTTTCGACGGTAAATGTGAACTCTCAAAAAGCTAGGAGGTAAGGCGGTTGGTCGGAGTATCTCTACATTTAGCGCTTTCCGGGCGCAGCGATGAATACGGAGAGATCGGGCGGCGCGATATGGCCGGCGGGCGGCCGACCGCGTCTGCGATGGACGCGCGCTAGCCGGGACGCGTGTAAAAAGCAGCAAAGTTGCAATCGCGGCTACATCCACCGCGGGTACATATATATAAATAAATATTACTTTAAATAGAACACACGATACAAAACTATGTCATAATTGGATATCGAATGGACAAAAATATTATATTTTTAAATAAGCGGTAAGTATAGGCGGTCCTATTTTAATAGCAGGGGTCTTTATAAGGGGTTTATAGTACTCATCATTATGGACAACATAAATATTGGAACGTAAAATCGCACAAAAAAATTGCTGTTCCATACAAATATTTCAATATTACTCGACTAAATTTATAGGACAGCAGAATTATTTCCATAGTAAAATATGTTTATAATGAGGAGTACTATAACCCTTTAAAAGGACCTCGGCTAATTAAGTAAGACCTTATACTTATAATTATGCAAAATTAAGTTTTACGCATGCCAACAAAATCATGGTAACGAAAGTAGGTAACAACATAACAAGTAGATACAGTATACCTAAACACGACACACACGAAGACATGAGGAAGAGCAATATTATGTTACTTCGTAAATAAAAGACGTAATATAATTGTTTAAGATTTAAAGTTTCTCAATTTTTTTTACCAGAAGCTAGGCACGTACTTGGCTCACATTTTTACATGAAGTGTTTTTGATGGGATTTAAATATCAGTAGGTACTCAAAAATTATTTAACTATCTAATATCACCTAATTTTCGTCTCTATACTCCTCGAGATCTAAGAAGTCCCTTTTGACAGATTTAAAGAACGATAGAATGTAACTTGACAATGTTACTATAGACTGTGAATAAAAACCATTTTGAATATACACTTGATAATAATTATGAAATTATTATAAATTTTTGAGATACGTATAAATTAGCATGGTATATAATTTTTCATCCCACCATCTCGGAAAGAGTATTTTTAATCTTCAATATCTGAGTGGAAAAGCCGTTTTTATTCTCTAGAGGATAAAGTAAATTTTCATCCCACCATCTCGGAAAGAGTATTTTTAATCTTCAATATCTGAGTGGAAAAGCCGTTTTTATTCTCTAGAGGATAAAGTAAATTGAATTTAGAACATCGTGTGCACTAAGTTTGTGAATTAAACGTTTTTTTTTTGCATTTAGTCATTTCCTCGCTGAGGTGGAATGAAAAGTTACGTGTTGCACTCGAGTGCAAAGATTTTTCACCTCGTGCTCTTTTGATTCCCTCGCTAACGCTCAGGATTCTAATTTTGAATCACTCGCTGCGCTCGTGATTTAATTTTAGAATCCTTCGCTTGCTCGGTCATCAAAATTGAACACGCGGTTAAAAAGCAACTTTGCACTCTTGTATAACAAATAACTATTATAAGTATTATTTTAGCATCGAAATATTTTTTAAATGCATGGTTATGTACTGCCTAAATATCATAAAAATGGTTACGTTCTCAATCAATTATTTTTTAAATAAAGGGATGTGATCACTAGAATCGTTAAAATCGTTTGAAATATCAGTATAAAATTATGTAGGTATTAAAAACTCTTTAAAGGCTGTACGACACGTACATTATAATATTATTATGATTAATAATTTAATTTCTCTATGATCACAATTTGCTTGACACCGGCAGTAATGACAATGACATCTGTGCAGTTTTTCGCGATTTTTCCGACTAATTGTTCGTTCTCTCTATTTCTCGGATAGGTACCTCTGTTTTTGTGATCTGGCTTTGATTTTGGACTGTTACCGCTTTTAAGTTGACTTGGCTTGCTATATATACTTGGATTCTAATACTGTGATTTCGGCCGTCCCTTACAATTTTTTTTTTTCAAATTGTCTATTTGTGTCTGATTTCGTTATGTGAATAGTAAATCGCGCAACTTGGTTTGGAAACTATGTGAGTACTTCGAACGTGAACCAATGACTGGTGGACCATTATTATCGGTACAAGTGGATAAATAATTTTGGCATGAAATTATGAATATGTTTTATTATTCTAATGAAGATACCTACAGAAACGCGATTTCATATTAAATTCGGTGCCTACTACATTAATAAATTGCTTATCACATGAATTTCTTGATTTGTTATTCATAATTTTAAACGATTATATTCTCTTAGAATTTTAAATCGATTTATTATAAAAATCGATATTTTTGGTTACCGATTTATACGCTTCACATCCCAAATTAACTCAAATGATATATGTCAAAAGTGGCTTTATAGATCTCGATAACTATAATACTTATCGAAATAATTGCCCATTGACACTTAACGTTCTACCATATAGGTATCTAATATATAAAAAATGCCCACCTAGCGTACAGTTAAATTTGAGTTAAATAGTAATGCGGATATTTATGATTAAATGTATAGTATAGTAATTTGCTGAATGAAGGAAACGATTAGCTATGTTTAATGAAAATAATACATTTAAAGATAAATCCCGATAGGTACAGTTTGACACGTGTTCGTTTGATTTTTATTTCCAATTTACATAGTTAAACCATCAGATCAGTAACGTGAAGCATGTTGTTTTGTATCTTTAATACTTATGTCATAAACGGAGACGTAGTAGGTAAATTATTAATCATTTAAGTTAGCGAGTATGTTAACTCTGGCTCTAAATGTATTATTGTAGTAAAATTGAATTCAAAAGTAATAATTATTAGATACCTAAGTATAATACAGTATGTAACATAATAAACGCACGCCCTAAAAGTAGTTTGTTAAGAATCGGTTTCTGAATTGATTCTAGCCATTTTTAATATTGTATTATTTATCCTAAAAATAATTAAATCAAAGTAAATTCAGTTACCTCTCGTGAACAGTTAAACAAACGAAAATGAAACGCAAGTCAATACAATAACGCTTTTTGTTGTGTTCTAGTCTACAATGTGCGTGCGTAGATTTGTAATGTGACCATACTATACGCTCACAAAATTTAGGACATAAGTAAAATTTCAGTATTATGTATATGACTATAACTGAATATTCCAATTGAGCGTGCGGGTCATTCCTGGTACATGTTGTAGAAGTGGGGAGAAATTTATAGTATGTCCACAAAAGCGTTGATATTACACAGAAGGATCGTAATCCTTTTTTTGTAAATTGCATTCATTTGACCACCAATCCACCTGAATGCGTAGTTCTTTTCAGTGTTATTATTTGACAATGTATTTAGTTTATTCTTTTGCTGGTTTACATGCGATATCTGTTACTGAGCCCTAATTGCGACACACACTCATAATTGTAATAACTTATTTGTAATCGAGATTTTGACACTTCAAGATTCATAGTCTCAACAATGTTCATTGTTCAAACTGTCAAAATTGAATTGATTCTGATTACGAACGTATATCACAATTATCTAGCTGGTTAGGGACCAAAACGGTGCTGGATGGTGTGTTTAAAATTGAAACTGCCCCAGTTTACTTTTCCGACTCTTTTTTTAAACCTCAGAATTAGAATTACAAGACTTCTGCTAAACTATTTGATTTCTGCAGTTGAAAGGAGGAATGAGCTGTCAAAAATTGGAATTAAGTAATCGGTGACTACATTAGCCAACTTAAATATATTATACAAAATCTGTATCATCGAAGTGTTTCGAAAATGCTATAGGTAGGTATATATCCCTCATTAGTTTAATGCATTAAAATAAAATAAAATGGAGAAGCGAAGAATGGGACACCTCCAATTATAGGAATCCATTTTGTCTTGTTTTTTTTTTTACCTAGTGAAAGCAAGTTAGGTATACAAAAACAATTCCAGAGCAATGCAAATACGTAGGCAAGGTGATGAAAAGGTTTTTTTAAACATTTGTACCATGAAAAGTTGTGTTTATATAAAAATTATAATTAATTGTTATCTACAATTAATTATTAGTTTGGGAATACGGATAAGATTAAAAAAACGGTAGAAACTTTTTTACAAATTACTATGTAAGTTCCTTCTTTATTTACGGAGGTCCTTTTAAGGGGTTATTCATTAAGTATTCATCATTATCAATCTCGAAAAAGAAAAACTGCTGTTCCATACATTTAGGGCACATTTTCCAATCACCAGATAATGTTTTATCCTTCGAATAAATTGGACACTTGACAGATTTTGTATAGGATAGCTGTCAAAACTTCGAATTTCGAACCTTGAATAAAGTTATCTGGCGATTGAAAAATCAGCCCTTAGTAGAGTAATATTGAATTGTTCGTATAGAACAGCAGTTTTTTAGTTCGCGATTTCCGGTTTGGTCCCACAGTAAAAGTTGTTCATAATGATGAGTACTACATCACCTTAAAAGATCTTGATCTTTTAAAGTAGGACCGTATACAGAATGGATTTTTGAGACGGGTAATAAGGGCAGGTACTTCTGTTGCAGCTACAGGAAACCGTTCTTAGGAGACTGTCCTTAACTTTTGGTGATATTTTGACCTGCCTTCATAGATTTTGGGAAAAATGTATAATCAACAAGAAAATAGGCAATTTGCACTAAAACTTTTGTGATGCCAATCGATCCTTTTTCTTATAAGGATAAAAAGACGCTATCGGACCAACTGAGGTGAGAGTACATTTCGTAGGAACTCATCGTGGCTTCGATAACTTAGTACAACATAAGTACTAAAACAAACAAAAATAATAAACTGAAATCGTATTAGGTATGTATTCTGTATAATAATAATCATCCAATTTACAAAACTGGTAAGGTAGGTATGTACATTTAATAGCAAGCAAGCATACTTTTGTGCTCTACGATATTAAGTGCCAAAATATTCGCCATTTTAACGGATGTAATGTACCTAATAATTTAGGTACGTGGACTCCTTCCTTAAATAATCGTTGTAAGTGCATCTTTCAGTTCCTGAATACTGCCATATTTCTTTTTGTAAACTTCAGTTTTCAGATAGTATTATGTGGATGGATAAAGAAATCAAGAGGAGAAAGACCAGAACAGCGAAAATAATAAAATAACAATTTAATTAAATGATTAATTTTTAAATTTTTATAATTTTGTTTTTTTTTTTTTATTTGCGAACATTCTTGTTTTTATCTTCCAGTCTATCTAGAATAAAACGTTTTGTTAAATATAAATGTTATTTGGAGACTTATTTCCTGCGAAATGTATGGGAAAAGTTTGTTTTGCTATTTCTGTCATTTCTAGTACTCTAAACCCAGTTGCTCAAGTAGATTGTTTTGATCCATAAGAAACAGGATCGATTGGCATATTATTCTTTTTTCTAAAATCTGTGATTGTAGTTCAAAATATCTCCAGTTAAGGACAGTCTCCTAAAAAGGTTTGCTTGTAGTTACAGCGATTAGGTTACCTGCCGTTACTGCCCTGTTTAAAAAATTTAATCTGTACCTAGATTTTATAATTTCATAAAGTAAGTAGTTCCCGATCGTGTCAAAAAATATTTTTAGGTCGGCTCTTCGCGGCTCTTTTGTAACTACGAGCCTAGGAAAAGCAAATAAAAACAACATCTAAATTCTACACTACATTTCTAGGCTACAAACACTGGTTCACTGTGTGAATGTGAACCTCTTTGGCCAAACCGATCTCAGTTTCGCCAGAGGTTTTACGTACAAGTTACCAAACTTGGACGTAGAATTGGTATGTCCGGTAGGTTTCGGTTTCAAGAATAACATTAATCTAAAATATTTTGGTAGAAATCTTACTGAATTTTAAACTTAATCAGAATAATGAAAATAAGAATGCAACATTAGGTACCTAGTTCATGCAGTTTCATGTTGAATGAGGTTGTTTTTAGATAGCAATTGCGGCGCGAACTAGTTAGCTGTGTCTAGCCTGTAAATAATGTTATTTTTATAAATTAGTATCCATTTATTTTATTTATGAGATACTTATTCAGAAGCGCAGCCTAATTTTAACACGTTGTAATTTTTTATAAGTACTCCATGTGCTGCAATCAACCAAAAAATTTAGAATCATTCGTTACCTACGGTGCAAAAGCACAATTCGGCGATTGAGGCGTCAAGTTAGTTTACTAATCAGGAATTGTTATTTTTTAAATTACGTTATCAAAACGCCTTAGAAATAGTTAAGATTCTTATAAGTAAACAAGGTCGTAATCGTAAAAAATAATACAGCATGCATATAAGAGAAAAGCTCTTACAATTTGTAATTTGAGATCCTTGCCCGCAGCAGCGGCAGCCGTGACGGACGTCGTCACTGGCGATAACCACTGGTGCAAGTTAATATAACGTTTTGGTAAAAGTTTTAGCGAAACATCCGCCTGTGCATACGCGCGCTCCAGGCATGCGGCAGCCGCACCGTCCAGCGCGAGCGCCGGCTCGAGCAGGGCCCCGCCGCCCTCTAACACCACCATAGTACTAACAGTATCGTCACTTCAAGTTTCAAAAACACAACACCAAAATCACTTCACAGCCGGCAAGTTCGTGTCGGAGTCTACATGTCTCCCGCGAAGTACGTGGCATTCGAACGGCGAGAGTCGCGGAACTGGCGCGGCGCGCACCTGCCGCCGGCCGCGCCACCCGCGCCCCTCGCACCGCCTACAGACTCGTCAACAAACACCGTTGCTGCAGCGGTCGCCCTGCATCCACAAAGCTTTGCAGACTACTTTCGTCCTACTTTTCGAACTCTCAAAGATCGTCATTGTGACATCCGGTTTCGACACAGAACCGTAGGAATACATTTTTTAATTACATGCGATTCCAATCAAACCTTTAAAGTTTTAACCTTTAAAAGCGGCGAAGAAAACAATTGCTAAATCGTGGGCAATTAGCGAAGGACAATAGGGAACCATTGAATAAGGTCTGGAAAATTAGTTCAAACGAGTTAGCAATACACGAGGCGTCGTTCTATTTTCCACGTGACCAATAACTCCATAGCCCCTCCTTCTTTCAATAATTCAAACATCCCTTCTCTAAACAACACCGACTTCCAAACAATTAACGAACTCTCAATAATTAACGACCCATAAGCAACTTGCAGGAACGAACCTTAGATAATTAGGGTATAACATTCGTTAACAACTTTGTCCGATACAAAAACTCTACGAAAGAAAATGTCATCTAAGTGCGTGATTCAAAGTTGAATCCAATTTATAAAACTGTTCCCTAGAGATATTCCGAAACAATGATAAAACTTGAGAAATATTTCGATTCTATCAGTCCTATGCCGTTTGGCAAAATGTTACATGGATATACCGGGTGATCCATCAAAGATGGGTCAATATGGGGAAGCCTGGAACTATAAAAAATAGAGAAATTTGTTCGAAAGAATTAAGTAAAACTGGTGTCGATTTAAGAGTTAAGTAAAACTGCATTCAAAGATTTTCAAAAATCTCTACGCGACTCTGGTTCGATACCAGGTAATTTTCCATAAAACAATAAAATATCGTTTGTTATGTATTACGAAAATTAATTGAGTAGGTTTCTTTGGCCAAAGAATTAGCATTGCCATTCAACGTGGCAATGCTGCCAGTCTTCTGGGCACGTTCACGATGCGGAGGAGTACTTTGACGCCGCCTAAGTGTTCTCTCTTTGTTTTTATTTATCTTTAATTTTTAATTTATTTGTAAATATTTAGTCTATGTATGTA
Source organism: Allophyes oxyacanthae (assembly GCA_932294325.1). Lineage (NCBI taxonomy): Eukaryota > Metazoa > Arthropoda > Insecta > Lepidoptera > Noctuidae > Allophyes > Allophyes oxyacanthae. The sequence continues at coordinate 5,671,962 of OW028611.1, forward strand.
AATAACTTGAACATTTAATAATTAAAACAGTATTTCCAATCATTGAGTAGGTACAACCTACTTAATATTTTTTTTAGGAAATATTTTTTTTGGAATAAATGTTGCTATGGAAGTATTGTGAATAGCCACCACTTGAAAATGCAAAACGCAATAATAAAATCGTTAGGTAGTTATCAGCCAGAGGTGGTATCTAAAAGAGATAGATTATTGTATTCAAGAAAATGGCTGTCATTTTGAACAATCACTCTCCTTTTAATTCTGGACACAGGGTTTCATACGAACATTTATTTCTTACAACATACATAATTTTCGTAATAAAATAGGTACATTTTTTATAAATGACCATTAACGATAACCGCGTCGTGTTAAGTTTTTTGAAAATATTGGAATACAGTTTTCCTTAACTGTAAAATCGATGACCATGTTTCCTTCGAACAAATTTCTCTTTCTCTATAGTTTCAGACTTTCCCATACTGACCGATCTTGATGGATCACCCTGTATAAGAGGTTTACTTAAAAAATAATGCTTTTTAAAATCGCTAAAATTTAGGGATCGGCACAATGACATCAGCTAGTAGGTCGAAAGTATATGCCGCAGAAATTAATTTGCCATAAACACTGGTATTAATAGACGCGAGACAATAAGCCACCCCCCGTGAACTCCTAGGCAGCGACCTAATGTCTTACGGCACGCGAGCCACGTATAGTCGTAGCACTCCCGACCTCGAAAACGTGGTTTTCATTTCCATACAACGCTTATAAACAAGATGATGTTACAAATCAGCCAACATGCATGTATTTTTTTGTATAAATAATAGATGTTATCATGGTATACAGTGTTTGGGTATTATAGTATGAACATCTTAAAGGTCTATTCAAACCTGAGCGATATTCGCTGCCGCTGTGGGTAGAGGTACATACCGCGCGGGTTTCGCTCAGGTATTTAGTATCAAGTACCGCGGCTAGAGCGACCTGAGCGATATTCGCTGCCGCTGTGGCTATTACAACGTGACTGACGTGTATATTCTTTGGCGACTCAGAAATGACTAACTGGCGAAAATTTCTTACCTCTCTGAGCGAAACTCGACTACCGCTCGTTATTCTACCCACAAGGATAGCGAAATCCGTTTTGGTGTGAACACTAATATTACCGCATACCCACTGGGTTTTCTCTGCCGCAGACGGTAGCGAATACCGCTTAGGTCTGAATAGGCCTTTAAGCTGGCAATTGGCTTTCCATGTGAAAAGTTATCAGTAAAAAATCAAACAAATACAGTAAATAAGTTCAAACACGGATGGAAGACACCCCCATCATCAATTATTCCACAATTCAAAGGATTTTAGGAAGTAGTCCATTCGGACAGCGACTGTCATTCTAGCGAACGTAATTAACTTTCTTTTCCTCGGCAATTTCAAGTGAGACATTTAAATGAACTTTGTAATTCTTTGACTCGCAACTGTTGGAAATTCAATGCTTTGATATATAAAACAATACTGTAACGTTGAAAGTGAAGAAAGAGCATTTTTTTATTTAACGACAATCATGTGCTTTCTTTAACCTATCGATAATTACCTCTTTATTCAGTTTCGATTTATATTGAATCGTGTTTCATTTCTACATTACAAGTGATTTGTGTGACGTTTACAATTATGTCCGCGGCCTTCTGTCTCCGCCGAGTGCGCGGATGGACCGACACTCGACTCTGTGTCGGCTCAATTATTCACACGACATGCCCCCACCCGCCGCATCATCCGCTTGCTGCCAAATTAAAAGTAAATAACGAAATGAAAACAAGCGGCCCCGCGCCGCGAGGGACTCGCAAACCTTTTACCGCTGTCGAGTAAACAACTAGATACAGCTAAACACACTTTATCATTCTATCGGCTATCTATTTGCGAATGCAGATAAAACTGCTGAACGCAAAATAAGTATGCACTATTATGTAACTATACATTTTGTTTTGTACACATACCCGAAAATACACGCTGAAATTAATATCGCTTTCATCCCGCAGTATGGTGACTTCATATCAGTAGTACTATCGCTTATTATCGCTGGAATATTTTTTATTGAAAATTGAAAAATATTCGACTTTTACTCGTACGCGTACCACCTAGTATAAACAAATTAGTAGTTGTATATCACGGTGGCGTTTGCAACGGGGCGTGCGTCGCGTCGCACCGACTCGAAAGCGGGGCGCGGACGCCGCGCGTGGCCCGCATTCGAGTTTATAGCCGAATATTTTCAACATTAGTAAAAAAAAAAGCATACGAAATTACCATACTATATACGATAGTAGATACTACTGAAATAATAGTTAGTATTCTTTGCTACTGATATGGAGTCGCTACACTACGGAATGAAAACGACATAAAAGTCACCGTGTATATGTGCGGAAATATTAATAGGTACCTGTCGGGTTCTATCAAGGCAAATCCAACAAGCTAGAAATGCAGATGATAATGAAATGCCGTTTTTGGCATTTGTGTTCTTCTTAAAAACGCGACTGCCTGTATACTTCGACATTGAATCATCATTATTTGCCATCAAATTAAATTGTGCCCGTCACTCTGTATTTCAAGATGAATTAAAGATATCAATTAACATGTCTTACTGTCATAACGATCAGCGCCAAACAAGGAACAGTAACGGTTAAGAAACTTCACTATCTAAAAGCAAGCTACGAAGCGTATTTTCTTAGAGACCGCGAACAGACAAACGAAGCATCGAGAAACAAAAATCCCATGGAATTTCAGTTAGATATATGGACCTAAGGAAGCATCTGGGGCAGATTAAAAATGCAAAAGGCAGAAAGTGGGGGTGTCAGGTCCAACTATTGAGAGGCCTATGTTTAGTGAAACTGACAGAATTTAACTCTGCTATGATGAAAATCGCATAGATTTCGACGTCTATTTGCAGTCTATTTCAATTTCCTCACATGTCAATAATGCTGTTAAGAACGAGAGAAAATGAGTAACAACCAACTTTAAAAACTAAAACGTATAAAATAATTTTCATAAAAAACTTAACAGCTTCTGAAGTCGGGGCCAATTCTTCAATACTCCTTAGCTTGCCAGCCATGTGAGGCCATAAACAATACTAAGTTCTGTTTCGTCACTTGATGAGTTTTAGTTTCCATAGTGAACTTTATAATATTGAGTTCATAGTACCATAATGGATGAAAACACTCGAGGTCAAAAAGAACAAAAAATAAATAAATTTATTTAGAGTCACATAGGGGACACAACTTAAATCAGGGGGTCTAAAAAGACTACTCTAAATGAATTATGATTCATATTTTACAAATGTCAAAATATTCACTTAATTGATAAGTCTTAATATCATACGCTCCGGGTTCATATTCAGCAGTCATCTGTTTGACAGCTGTTACCATGGAGATTCGTAGGTGAATTGCTAAAAGTGGCCTTTTTAGGCCTTCAGGAAATACATACTCGCATCAAAACACCCTGAGATGCACTGCAGCCCTACACTTAGTAGTTCGGTAGTTACTGGTCTCCAAGGTTCTTAGCAAAAGATTTATATTCTAGATTTATAAAACGATCATTAGACGCATACTAATTAATGTACGGATGTCAAGCTTGAACACGAACTCTAAAGTAAGAATCAAGCCCGTCACACACGTAGCTATAATATATATTAATATACTGAGCTATATATTACATTATAGCAAGCCCCCATACGTGGTAGCTATACTATAACATAGTTTGATGACGTAATAGAAATATATATTATAGCTGCGTCTGAGGTCGCTCGAAGATTACTATGGAAAATATATCGTAATATGCCTACGTAATATGTCTACGTGTGTGACGGACTTAAAACTAATTTATTAAAAAAACATAATAATAAATAATAAGCTAAACAACAATTTATAAACAAATTTACAGCAAAAAATATCAACACTATAACAAAACACAAAAATCCACACAAAGACTGTAAATGTTATGTTTATTGCTCCTATCTTATCATGTGTACAATAAAGAGTAATTCTATTCTATTCCACACATAAACATAAAGAAGAAATGAGGATAACAAACTTCTAATAACGAAGAGGAAGGTCCTACGGAAGATCTTTGGCCCTGTGCAGAGACCACACGGCAGCTAGAGAATTATGAAAAATGATGAAATAGAACTCATGGCTGATCCAAACATCATTACACTTATCCGAAAATTAAACCACTACGGAATTCGTGGACGAGCTGCTGATCTTGTTTTGTCCTATCTATCTCAGAGGCAACAAAAAGTAGGTGTAAATGGTGTCATATTAGGTAGGTTAAAATGGGCATGCATCAAGGCTCAATTCTTGGCCCTTTCCTGTTTCTGGCTTATATTAATGACCTCCTATATAATATATAATGAGCGAAATATCTGATATAACTCTATATGCGGACGACACTTACCTCATTTTTAAAAAAGTAGAAAAGATATGGTGGGTAGTCACATATCAACGATAGCCTAACTATACTCTCTAAATGGTTCGCAGCTAATAACTTATTACTAAACGCTAATAAAACAAAATGTTTAAAGTTCTCACTGCCAAATGTAGCCCACGTAAGCTTACATTTAATGCTTGATGGAAATGAACTAAATATAATTAATGAAACCGTATTCTTAGGGATAACAATTGATTGCAGTGGGGTGCTCACATCACTGCTCTGTCGAAACGACTTAGTTCTGCGGCATTTGCAGTTAGAAAAATTTGGCAATTAACCTGGCCCGTGGCCATATGCTATGGCCACGGGCCAGATTTATGTACTTCGCATATTTTCACAGCATTATGTCGTATGGCATTCTGTTGTGGTGATCAGCGGCTGATGTGGATTCGGTCTTTGTGACGCGTGGTTGACCAGTTTTCTTCAAACAAGAAGTCGTTCTATTCTTTTTATAGTGCTGAATGATAGATTGGACTGTAGACCTGGGAAGTATCAAGTCTTTAGATATTTGGTAACTTGATTTGCCAGCATCGACCCCACAAACTATTCGCTTTCGATGCTCTTCACACACGGGTTTGCCACGACCCATTGTTATTTGAAAACTAATGAAAAAAACTGAAATTTTCAGAATTTATACTGTCTCACATGACAAATCACACAGAATTACTTTTAAAAATTTAAATTATGCAACATAATTGTACAAAGAAGGAATAATCTTATTTAACTCACCGATAGACGAACTCTTTTACATCGATTAACAATTAGACGAACTATTTTGCTTATAACTTCTTCGAATTTAAAACAGGATATATTATGTATAAAGGACAATGAGTAATGTTGGACCAAACTCTCAACAGTGATGAAACCTATGCCATGTGAGAGCTTTTGGGGTATTATTTAATTCATTCTATGGCAGCCAAGTCGAAATCGAGCGCGAACATGGTGTTTTGGACCATTTTCAATACTGAGATACTTGCTTTTGTTTTGCGACTACAGGCTCCTTATTTGACTCCAATATCAGCTTATTTGTGTCTATCTGGTAGGGATTATCGATATTCATCGATGGTAGATTAGGAGGAAAACACCAATGATTGTACATAACAAAAAAAAAACCTCAAATGTATCGACACATAGAGGTTACGAGAATAATATCGGCCCATCGATATACTCCTAGTCAACTAGCGTGAATTGGGTGTATGTACTAGATTTCGCTGACTATGTACTAGGTTTCAGAGACTGTATCATAGATTTACAATCACTGGGCTATGAAGCACACTTTCCTCCTACAAAGGATAGAAATGAAAGCCAATTAAGGACAGAGCAGGCTAATAAATCTATATTAGTAACAATAACTCGATGGGTGGTGGAAACTGTCAATGGCAAATTCAAACAGAGATCTAAATTGCTTCGCTAAGATTATTTCTCGATCAGAATTGGTGGTAGAGCAATGCCGCATATGTGTACAGATTTCAGAATTGTAGCTGCCCTAATTAATGCGTTCTATAAAGTAGCCACAGATAATAGGTTTGCCGAAGACATTTTACGCATTATACATGCTAAGACCAATACAACAAATCTTTTATTTGATTACGTTACATTAAGAAATCTTAACAGACAACTTGTTGCCTTTGAAAAGCTTACCTTTCAAAGGCAACTCGTTGTCTGTTAAGATGCTCATCTTCCTCAGTTGCAACTTCTTGATACTAACTGATGATGATTTAGTTGTTATTTCCCTTGGTTCATATCAGTTGAAACTTGCACGTTCATATACTAGCGAACATTTACGCAATAATGGTCTATATATTATTATAATAGAAATATATCGAGAGAATAACCTATCGGACTTGCAACCGTGCAATATTTTTGAAAATAACTTGTTGCTGCTTAGAGGGCGAATGCAATCACGGCACGTAAGGGCGTGGACATAATATATTATTCTTATGTGTTAATAAACCGCGATCAAGTAGGCATAGATGCGATAACGCAATATTATTGAAGGTACGAATCTTACGGATAAAAGCACTATAGGGAGCTGTGCCCATGTTGTATCATTCTATATTATGGTTCTTGGGTCGGGGAAGATTAGATGGATTTCATCGACCGGCACTACATTTAGATGACATTAATGTAGAAGTATAATTGCCCGATGTTTTAGTCGACCTACCATGAATTGACAAGCTTTATTCAGTGCTTTTTTAACCCCCGACAAAAAAGAGGGGTGTTATAAGTTTGTTATGTGTATCTGTGGATCTGTGTATCCTTCTGTGGCATCGTAGCCTCAAAATGGATGGACCGATTTCAATGCAGTGTTTTTAATTGAAAGCTAGTTTAATCGGGTATCATCTTATCTATGTTTCATGAAAATCTGTTGAGCCGTTCAAAAGTTTCTATTCTTTTTCAAGTTGGAATCGGGGGTTTTGACGGTTAGGTTATTATAACGCAATATCTTTCAAAATAATTATGATATAAGTTTCTTTTTTTTATAATAAATCCAAAAAACGAACCAGGATTTTTGATTTTGAAATATTTATTTGCATACAACATTTATTTATTTAATGCTTTTCATACAAATATGTACAAAGGCGGTCTTAATTCCTAAGGCATTCTCTGCCAGACAACCTTAGGGACATTATTTTTAGTTTATGCAAAACCCGAAATGAATTTATTGTATACGTTATTATGAACAACTTTTACTATCGGACCAATCCTGAACCCGCGAAAAAAAACTGGTGTTCCATACATTTGTGTTCACATAATAAGAACTAAATCATCATCAGTTAGTGTCAGGAAGTCTTGCAACTGGGGAAGATGAGCATCCAGACAACGAGTTGCCTTTGAAAGGTAAGCTTTTCAAAGGCAATGTTGTCTGTTAAGATTTCTTAATGTAACGTAATCAAATAAAAGATTTGTTGTATTGGTCTTAGCATGTATAATGCGTAAAATGTCTTCGGCAAACCTATTATCTGTGGCTACTTTATAGAACGCATTAATTAGTGCAGCTCCAATTCTGAAATCCGTACACATATGCGGCAATGCTCTACCACCAATTCTGATCGAGCCCCCGGGAGGTTGAAATAATCTTAGCGAAGCTATTTAGATCTATTTTTGAATTTGCCATTGATAGTTTCCACCACCCATCGAATTATTGTTACTAATATAGATTTATTAGCCTGCTCTGTCGTTAATTGGCTTTCATTTCTATCCTTTGTAGGAGGAAAGTGTGCTTCATAGCCCAGTGATTGTAAATCTATGATACAGTCTCTGAAACCTAGTACATAGTCAGCGAAATCTAGTACATACACCCAATTCACGCTAGTTGACTAGGAGTAGGTATATCGATGGGCCGATAACATCTATGTGTCGATACATTTGAGGACAATTTTTTTTATTTTTTTATTGTACAATCATTGATGTTTTCCCGCTAATCTACCATCGATGTATATCGATCATCCCTACCAGATAGACACAAATAAGCTAATATTAAAGTTAAATAAGGAGCCGGTAGTCGCAAAACAAGCAAGTTTCTCAGTATTGAAAATGTGCCAAAACACCATGTTCGCGCTCGATTTCGAGTTGGCTGCCATAGAATGAATTAAATAATACCCCAAAAGCTCTCACATGGCATAGGTTTCAACACTGTTGAGAGTTTGGTCCAGACTCCATACAAATTTGCCCATGGTCCTTTAAAAAGCTAAAATAGTTTATTGGTTCATAATTTAAAAATGCCATAAGTAACGCGACATGTGATAGTAGAACAGCTTAATATTTTATATAGATATACAAAAATAATGAAGTTAGAAAAAATCTCACAGAGAAAATTTCACACTAGACGAACTATTTTGCATCGGGGCTCGTATAACAGTTAAAATTTCAATAAAATAGATTGAAAAATTAACCTAGTTTCATAAATAATTTCACTAATTAATGATTTTGAATGATTGTATGATAACAAGTTGAGGAAATGTTTATGTTGACTCTACGAAAATTTTCGCATTCTGTAGACATCTTCATATCGATCTTCGCATCTGACAGTCCTAATAGCAAAAAAATCGGACTATACATCAAATATGAATTTATAAATTTCCAAGCGCATAAGCCGTGGCAAAATCCTAGTATGTAATACATAAAAAAATCAAGCTCTCGAAAACTTCCGAATATTTTAAAAATCCATTGAAGTGCAAATAGTAAATAAAAATATCTTTAGATTGTTGAGGCACACATTGTCGGTGAAAAAAGGCAACTAGCAGCTAAACCCAAAAGCACTATTCTCAGCGGAGAGCAATTTCGAAGAACAATGAACTAGGATGAATAGTCGCGCCGAAGTAAAAAGTCTATTTACATCATATGCATATTTGCTACCGCAATGTAAAAAACTGCAGATACAATGTTGTTGCGTGTATACAGGCGGCTAAGTAATTAGTTGCTAGGATTGTGTTAGAGAATTAGATAGCAGAGACGAGAAATATGTATTTAGAACAGAAAAAATAAATAATTATATATTTACCACATAAGGTTTAAAATTATGTGTCGACACGGGATCATTAGTGAAAACATCAAGCCTGTGTGGGGGGTTGGTTCGTGTAAGACAGGTGAGACAGTAACGAGCGGTCGCCGAGTCATCGTGGGCTAGAGAACAACCCCTTAGAGCGAAAATTGTCACACAGCAAAGTATGTCACGGGGCTATATCATTATTTGGACATATGTAACTGCTTAGAGCTATCAAAGAAAACTAACGGGAAATCTTACAACTACATATTTGCTTTTAGTTTGTTGTATTAATGCGCAAATAAATGTAGTCAACAGCTTCTATGAGCAGTTTTCACAAAATAATAAAATATTTAAATGTGTTACCTACTACTCTATGCGTGATTATTGCATATTGGATTCATAGACCAATTGAATTAGTGTCGTAAGCGCTACTTTCGAAACAAATCGAAATGTTCTTATATCAAGGTTTTTATTTTGAAAGTTATATAAATTCCTGTAATGCCGCTGAAAGCATATTGCTCTTCATAACTTACATACCCAATAGAGTATAGACTTTATGACAGAAGACAAGTAAATTTTTTGTCGATTAAATAACACATTTTTGCTATAATAAAATTTGGGACCTACCGATTGTTAGGGTTCCGTTTTTTTTCATTTTCCTCAAAATGAAAAAGGAACCCTTATAGGATCACTTCGTTGTCCGGCTGTCTGTCTGTCTGTCAAGACCCTTTTTCTCAAGGACACGTGAAGGTATCAGGTTAAAATTAATATCAAATACTCAGCATTGCAATCCCTTGGAGTTGTGAAAAAAATCGAACTTCTAAGTCAACGCAATCAAAAGTTACGGCCATTTACGCCGCATATTTAGACACTCGCAAGGGAATCAAAACCTAGGGTACTTCCCGTTGACCTATAATAATGAAATTTGGCAATAATAAAATTATTAAAAACTTATTTGCAGTTAGTAAACTGACCGCGATCTATGTCGATGTATGGGGACAACAGTTTTCCAACGGCATAGTTAATTTTGTCCCTCAATCCAGTTTATCTTTTTATTAGAGCGATGTTCGGTGCTTTCACAGTTGATGGACGGAACTCTCGGTGTGCACGTCCGACTCGCAGTTGGCCGTTAATTTCAATACACGTTTTCTACTTTTCTGGTGGTAAGCGAGAAGTTATCAATTAACTTTGGTACTGTTATGAGCAGCGACATGTGTATTGTTGTAGGAATGTAGGAAGTGATGGTTCTCGAGCAGCAAATAGCAAACCGAGCACAACAGCAAGTTGAACGGCCGGAGACGCACCCGAGCGTGGCGAGTACGTCTTCGCACATAATACATTATACTAGAGCTAACTCAAGCTATCCAAACTATTCAGTTTATTTGCCTGTGCAAATAAAAAAATGTGATGACAATCATTAAACACAATTTTTTTTTTATTAGGAAAATTATATAGGACTCGATCCAGAAGATGACTCTCATTTCTAATTCGATTCAACGTCATGCTAATGAATCTGGATTATTAACAATGAAACCAAGTCTATACTGACTATAAAGGGCAACTTAACAGATTTATGTGACAAAGCATTTTATACACAACAAAACCACCGATTCGAAAGAACAATTACGCGAGTCAAAGCAGGTATCTCGGAAAAGCGCGGCGAGATATAACAAATCGCTAGCGTAACAAAAGAGGCTTTCTCGCGGCCATTACGACGCGATACACAGAGGAAAGCGAGGCGCGAGTACAGGCGGCGGCAGCGCAGCGGGTGGCCGCCTACGATTAGCGTATGCGGCACTGGAGGCGGCGCGGCGGAGGCGAACCCTGGGGACAAGCCCAATTTACGATTGCTGCAAAGAATATCTTCGACATGGCATTTTTGCGAGCCGCTAGTGACCACTGCCTACTATTTCGACGTAGACTATGTACCGCTATCACTTCTTATTTTAGTGGGAAAAGAAACCGCAATATTTATCTGGATCGATTGAATAAATAAAATTTCAGAGTAGAAGTACGAATGTGAGGTAGACGACAGGTCTGGTAACCGTAATAAGGGCTACCATAAAACGTTACATTAGGTAACAGCGGCTTCTGGGGCGGCTATAAATATCTCCGTTCGGAAGTAAGGCCAGTGTCCCGTGGGAGGACGACACATCGTCGAGACGAGCGGCCGTGGACGTGTCGGACGAATAAAAACATCTCTCTCACCTCGCGTGCTCTTCCAGAGAGCGAACGCGCGACCTCTCCACCGCCAATCAATATCACTTAGCAATAACTACGACCTCTCATATAAGACCATTATCTTTATGTACCACGTTACTAAAATTACGACAGCTGCAGCTTCATCACAAATTCATCTCCCACTTTACTTATGTTTGTCAATTTATTGCTTTTAGGATTTTGTATTAGATCAATGAATTATGAAAGTTACTGTCGTCAAATTCAGAATACTGTTGATAGTTAATGAAAACCTTATTATAATTATTTAAAACACGAACAAATGTAACCATGATTTCAACATTCTAGTTTACCTAATAAATAATATACCCATGTTTGTAATAAAGTTGAGGCTCAATGTTCCATAGTCGTAGAATATAGATTTTATTGTAACTAGGACCGTGACTAAGTGTTAAGGTTATTTTACTAGTCTTTTGTATAGTAACGTAGGTTTATAACCAATAGGCACGTGAGTAGATACATAGCAGACTGGTTACGTAGCTTTCGAGAGAGAAATGTTCTTAGTTTCACTCGTTGGCTGTTAGTGAAACTGAGCTTTAATATCGCCACGAGGTAGCCGCTGCCCGCTGCAGTTTATACTCATTTAACTGTAACATGATTTTTCTAGCAACGTTTCTTCTAACAATAAACCAGATAAAAAACCTTTTCTTTGAGAAAATAAATATTTTGCGCTTACACAAGGTTCGGTTTAAACTTTTACGAAAGAAGCAGTGCAAGTGTTACCATCTCGATGTTAGTCATTAATAATTCTTGAAAAGCGGACTAGCGTAGACTGTTCCACTTGGGTCAACACAATCCCAACAAGTTGAATAAGTCAAAATCATCAAATCACCTTAGTAAAGCAAGAATGCAAACAAGGGGAGACCCACAAATTGCTTGCGTTATTAGACGTACCTTAAAAGTTTAGGGCGGGCTTAGTTTACAGAGGTAAGCTCGAGGTTAGTCTAGGTGAGTTTGTTTTGCGGCAGTGTCAACAACACATGACCAAGTAACAAACTACAACAATGAATAATATCATAACTTAATAATTAGATCGACATTAAAAAAATGGTTTTAGTAAATCATTTAGTAATTTACATTCATATAATATTTAACAATCACCCTCTCGCTTATGATATAAAATTGCTTTTAGAGGACATTGCCAATCTTACTATAGGATGTGGTCCGAATTTCACGGCAAGATGAAAACAAACCGCAATAATAATAGGCTCAAAAGTATCCCTTCGATAATAATTTAAAATACGTTATTTAGTACTGATAAAATAAAATGTTAGCAGAGGAATTAGAGCAGAGATATAATACCTATCAGAATATTAGGTAGGTATCGTTCATATCACAAGTCCTTTTTAAAAAAAAACGAATAAACTACATTTTATTTTTATGAATGACTAGCGATCCGTCCCAGGCTTCGCATAGGTGCAATGACTCTACTATCCGTACATTAAATATCAAAGTATTATATAGATAATATAAACCTAACCTAGATAACATTCAATGTATTATAAATAAATGATTTTACGATTAAAACTTACTTTAAAAGTATTGTAAATAAATATTAAATAACGTAAATAAGCCAGGTATATAACGTTTACTCGTACTCATACGTAACTCGTTCATTCATTATTTTTCATTCACATCTTTATATGCTAACAGTACAGCTAAATTTTGACATTGTTACGAATGAAGTCGTGATCCTATAAATAATAGCAAAAAAAAAGACTAATACATAACTTTTTTTTCATGAAACTAGCTTCCGCCAGCGGCTTCGCCCGCGTGATATCGTTATAAATTATAGCCTATGTTACTCACTGATAACGTAGCATTCTGCTGGAAAAAGAATTTTTAAAATCGGTCCAGTAGTTTTTGAGATAATTCATTACAAACAAACAAAACAACATACATAAAATCAAATCTTTTCTCTTCATAATATTAGTTTAGATGAAAAGAAATTTGTTCACCCCCTATGAGGTAGACTAAATGCCGTGTTCGGGTTGCGACCTAAGTGGTATTGAATGCTGGGATGGCTATTAAAGCGCTATGATTCACTTGCTAAAACAATTTATTTTAATACCGATGTACAAAAAAAAAGCTCCGCTAAAATAATAGGTAATGGAAATGAAAGCGAATGCGAAAGCGAAGGTTTTGTCCGAGTATCCACTGTCGTCGGCACGCACTCAATAACCTTATTTATTTACTAGATCAGCAAAAAGATATTCGAATTGTATTTATTTGGACCGAATCCTGGCCAATTATGTCCTTTACATACCTACATTTCACTCAACTAATTTAACTGCACAAGTTATAGAAAATTATAGAACGATCACCAAGATATAGAAAATTGTTACAATGGACAATACAAGCTGAATACATAATTTAGCAAAATCAACGAGTTCGATTAACAACTAAAGTAACATTTAAAATAAACATAAAAACTGAAACGAACAAAATAATTCTTCAATACATAAGCTGTTAAGATTTTTATGAAAATTATTTTGGTTAAATTTTTTTACACAAGCCCAAGACGATAGCAAAATTTCGTACATTTCGTACTCAATGATCAGAACTTAACCATTTTTTATGGGAACACTTCAGGATCTACCTTAATAGTTTAAACCATGCAAATCTTAGCTGTTTCCATGAAATTGGCATACAAGAAAAAGAAAGCAACTGATGCATAACCTCATCCTTTTTTCGAAGTCGGTTAAGAAATAATAAGCATTTATATTTTCTAAAAAAATTGAGCTCATAAGTTTTTGGATCACTTCTCTCTATTTATATTACTTCCGGATATTTGCCATACACTCCCATCTCAAAATCTGACCGTGTATATTACTTTTTATCCTGTTATCTACCAGCCTAATTAAACAGTGAGCATAGTAGTCTCATATATATCGTGCAGGCGGAGTCGATGTTAGTTAAATGTAGTCCCAAGCGGGTGTACGTCCATCAAATGTCACAATCAATTAGCGCAACGGCCCACCCCGTCTCACTCTCCGCGGATCCTACCGAGTTTATCAGACCATTCTGAACTGGCTTTTAGTTACGAATTATCACTGGAACCTATCAAAGTTTATAATCAACAACAAAAAACATTTTTTTAAGGGAGCGCTGTTTGTAATTGTAGTAAGGTTTTACTTAAAATAGGAATGTAATTAAGTTTATTCTTGTTTTCATAACGTCAGACGCAACTTGGCTGAATAACAATCTGCGAGGAGGGTAAGTGAATTTTAAATAAAAGAGCGAGACGTCGAGGGTCGTCTCCGACCGAGGCGGCCCTAAGTTTTGTCATTGTTTCTATATTGCGCGGGGCAATTAGCGCAACTCGGACGCGGCACGAGTCTCCGCTCGGTCCGCCTGCGCTGTGTGCTCGCTCCCGCCAATCAAATTACGAGAAAACCGCACTCACCCTTCCAAACTTAACAAACCTTTCAAATCGTGTCGCAACATCGACACTTCAACTAATGATCAAAATAAAAAATTTAAAAATGACTATTGTCAATTTTTTCCACAACAGTAGAAAACAGTTACGAATTTTAAGAGTTGTTAAATAAAAAATGTAGAGACATTTAATAGCTAGCTTAGGTTTTTAAATTAAGGATTTATGATATTATACATTATTATTACCTGTTACTACTACAGGCTTACTACAGGCTACGAGCTGTTATGATTCCACATGGATTTCTATCAGAGCCGAATAAAAAATACCCTAACGTTTGCATACCTGCTGTTAATCGTAGCAGATATTTTCGTAGCTCACAGGCTACGGGCTAAAGAAAAGAGTAAGACTGTTTACTTTAAATAATATATAAGGTAGTTGTTATTGTTTTAAAGGAAACATTTTTCTAGAGCTTTGTGTTAATAAGTCAAGAATGTAGTGTGAATATGGTAGCATCGTATGCTGTAATTACCGGGCGGTATCTAGGAGCGCGCGCGACATCGCCGCTGCACACGGCTATGGGGCGGTAATTACCACGCTCGAAGGGGTTGGGGTACGGACGCTCTCCTGTCAAAAGGATCGCGTGCCTAGCAGCGGACGCCCGTATTAAACGCTAGCGAAGAACCCGTGCCCCATCAGATAACATGCAATCAATTTCGCGATCTACATGCTTCTACGTCGGCACCGCCCCTGGACTGACGTCACACCGATAAGCTCATAGTGCCAGCTAACCACTTGGTACCACCTGATCTAGCACACTTACTTACGATTCACATTCACGACTTATGCAGTTTTGATATTAGGATATTTCGAATTCCGTAATAAATTCAATATGATGCCTATAATAGTAAGCTTCAGTCAATCGAAAAAAGACATCAGTTTTAACTGTTGTTTTTATATTTTTCTGTCTCGTCTAATCAAGGCATTCAGACGCTCTGGCACGAGGTTAAGTCACGCGATCGTTTTATCGCACACCTTCTTTCTGTTTTATAGACAGATAAAGTTTGTTTAAAAAGCTCGCATGTCTTTCCTACATTGACGTCCTTGTCGTGACAAGTGGTGTAACCCTCGACATCCTAATGTGAACAAAATAAGGCTTTTAAAGACTGGTAAACAATTTTCATTGTCATTCCTTGAAAATATTAGTAGTGTCTTCATAATAATAATTAATATAATTATAATATAAACAATGCTTTCTCATGATTATAGCGACGCTTTCTAAATCTATACATTTAAAAAGACTTGTCTATATATTTAAAAGAATAAACTGACTGACTAACTGATCTATCATCGCACAGCCTAAACCGCTGGGGCTAAAAACTTGAAATTTTGACAGTAGATACCTTTTATAACGTAGGCATCCACTAAGGAAGTATTTTTGAAAATTCCACCCCTAAAGGGTAAAATAGGGGTTGAAAGTTTGTATTAAAATCCATCAGTTTTTAAGTTAGATCTATGAAAAATTATACTTAGCTTTTTGATTGAAAATAAAGGTGATATTTAGCTTTTTGATTGAAAATAAAGATGACGATATGCGATTTTTAATTGAACATAAAGATTAAGATGTGTGTTTAGTATTTTCGCAAAATTAAAAATGTGGGGTGAAAATTTGTATGGGAAATCTGTTATTTTTAAGTTAAATTATCACCACCTTTTGTGTCCAGTGTCTGGTGTACCCAGTCAGATAATATGTCTATGAAGCAGGCGGTAAGAGTTGACCAGTGTGGCCAATAGATGGAATGTTGGCTGTATCATTGGATTGCTCATCTATACTAATATTATGAAGAGGTTTTGTTTGTTTGTAGTGGGTAATCTCTAGAACTACTAAAATAATTCAAAAAAATATTTCAGTAATAAAATGATAATAACTATATTGAAAAAATAAAACGCGCGGGGGAAACCGCGGGCAACAGCTAGTTATATCATAACTAACAACCCGCCCCGAATTCTTACGATTACAATTATCATAAATTATAATGTACAAAAGTTAAAATAAAGAAAATTTAAGATAGGTGATGAGATAGGCGATGAGGTTTTGAGTTTATTTAAATTTTGTGCGTCATACTGGGCGTAAAAATAAACACTTTTTCTTTCTTTCTTTAGATCAGAGGCTCAATTCTCGTAATTGAAAATGTTCAAAATATAGTTCCGATCAATGTCATATGTGACAAATGGTATTCTCCTACCCTAACAAACAACGTCCAACGTGTAATTATATTGTAATGAGGTCGAAAGTTGATTAAAGGCAAATCTGTATTCTGCTAATATTTTGAACCGACACAGATAATAAAATTGATACACTCGTTCATACATAAACGTAAAAAATGAGATTGAAATGAGTCTGTAAGAAGATTGAATTCAAAATATCATACTGACATCGGGCTGAACTTTAAGAGTAGTAGAATACCGATTTTTTGTCAATTCATAATATAATCTCAGTTTGGTCAACTTTCAGTCATAGTGTACCTAAATTAATTACGAGAATTGGGTTACTGATCAGCAAGCCATAGACAGGTTACGGTAACGCCTAAGTATCAGGCGGGCCGCGGGCCGTATGCTTATGTGCAACAGTGGTGGGATTTCATTTCTTTTTGTAAGTTGCTTGTGACAATTTTTTTTTTTTGTGGTGTATTTCTTACCCCTCAGAGACGCTTTTTTATAGCCCACTCTCTATAGAATAGATCTTTATTTCATGTAAACCAAATACAGGCACTTATGAAATGTCGAGACTCTAGGTGCACGGGTCCAAATAATAGATCCTATGGAGAAGAACCGGCAAGAAACTCCATGGTAACTCTTTTCAAATAAATAAAAGATTACAATATGTATCAGTACAATGTTGTGGTAAGAACTGCGAGAATAATGCAATTCAATGCGAATACAAATAAGACTGGGATAATAATGAATTGCCTCTGAATAAGATTGCCATGGCAGTTACGAGCTGACCAGTTCCGACAGACGGCACCCGTTCACGAGCATGACGCATGTGTCAGCCTCGCCAAGCTCGACCACAATGAAGGGAACTCAACGACCCGACACACAACGCCACCATCAGTGATACATTTTAGTGAGCATGACAGGCTCATAGCACCAGACAACATGTAGGTAGGTATTTAGTAAATATATCTATAACATTATTGCTTACATCATGCTCACAGTTTACAAGTTTTTGTATGCATTCGAATTAACAATTATATAAGATTAGGTAAAATAAAATATTTGGTACACCAAAAATAATTTCAAAGTATAAAAATGAATAGGGACATGATACACAATGTCACAAAATAAGTTTGTAAACCAATTAAATACTCAATTTAGTCACTAATATAAATAAATTACTCCATTGTAATAATAGTAAAGATTGATGCGATTAATCGCATTTTAATTATGTAAATACCTACATACAAATTTTCAGACAATGCCAGCGGGTCGCAGTGTGCAGGACGGAATCGTACGCCAGACATCTTTATCTTCGATGTACTGATTTATGGTGTAATAGGCTTTGGACATTAAAAATGCTTTAAACTTTATATCTGGTAATTCAGTAATACAAGTTGGAATTTTGTTATAGAACCTAACACTGTTTCCCATAAACGACTTGCTAGTTTTGCTAAGTCTAGTACCAGGTACAACTAGCTTGTTTCTATTGCGAGTATTCAAGTTGTGTATGTCACCTAACTTTTCAAAATTAACTATGTTTTTACGGATTAACTATCTTTTCAATTTTCAGACCTCTAGCGTCAAAATTGCGGAAGTCTCATACAAACTTCCATCCCCTAGTTTAACGGGTTGGAGGATAAAAGTTAGGTTAAGTTTTATAATTTTTTTGTTGTTTGTGTACTAGTAATAGCTTACTTACCAAATTTCAGCTTTCTAGGACATTAGGAAATACCCTAAGAATTTTGACGATCATCAGTAAGTCAGTGACGAAATCAGGGCTTTTTAGATATTAATAAAATCTAAAGTATAAGAGCTATGCAATTAAAACTTTATACGTCTTACTACAAAAGACGCTTTAAAGCAAGTCTTTTAAAACTAGTTTTAAGATAGCCCCGTCTCTTTTTGTCATATTATGTTAGAAAGTGACGGATATATTTAAAACCTCGGTGTTACTAGACTTGGTCTAAACCATCTTTGTAATAAGGCCATATGTTTAATAAATCCGCTATTAACAACATTACTCGAGAATTTTGTTTATCTGGTATAATCCAAACCCAAGTTATAAAGGGTTCAAAAAAACGACGAAGCCCTTCGAGAAAAGGCAGGTAGTGCCCTTGCGTTTCGCTTGGCTCGTCTTGGCGGGGGCACTGCCGTGCCCCCAGATAATAATATCTGAAAGTTAAGTTCAGATAGATCTATACATCTGAAGATGCCTGTCTTTTTGAGGCACCTGATATATCATTGTATTAATGAGTCAACTTTACAATCGGTCAATGTTTAACCCAGATTTGGTCGGTTAAAGTTATAGGACCTAACCTCTATTTCATAAGCATTAAACCTTTCCGTTTACAAATTTACTGAGCATCGCGGAGGCTCTGTACATCCAATATCTTAAAATATTATACATCTGTACAGAAAACAAAAGCCAGAGGATGAGGCAAAAATCCTCGCAAGTCAATTTGATATTATGAGGTAATGGAGAGTAACGGGCATGATTTATGCGGCATCGAGGAGGTTCAGGCACGGTCGGTCCGCGCGCGAGCACAATTATCGGCCCGCGGGCGCTCTCAATTACGAAGAGGCGCGCCCGTGGGAACACCTCCGAACCGACCGGGCCCAACCACAAATCTTTTAGTCTTACTGTCTTACGCCCTACCCAACAAGTTGCAATGTAAGGCCCCGTTCGGAAAGATAGCGCAGTTGTTAATTACGTATCAAATTTTCAGTTCATAGTGTATTTTAAAACTATAAATTATATTTGTCATCGAGTGTTTTATATATGTAACGATAGGTACATTATAGATGATGGGTTTGCTCCATGTTCTTAAACTTAGAAACCTAATCGCCGTAGTTAAAATCGTCTGGAAGTAATATTGAATCAATAATGGGTTTTTGTCCGCTACGTAATAATAATATGTAGGTATCAGATTTATTTTCGTAAAAATACGCTCGCAATTGTACTTAGACATATAAAATTCACGGATGACGCTTGTGCAGTAGCAGTCGACCGTGATTTTACGGACGTAATAACATTTGTTTAAGACGAGGACAAGTTAGATGCGTGAAAATTTGAAAGTTATTGGCTTAAAAACAACAGGTTAAGAATTGAATACATGTGGACAAACATTCATACAAATTATTCCTATTAGGTACGGCTTATTTGGATTATACAGAAAGATCCAGCAAGATGGGTTAGTATGGGGAAGTCTAAAACTATAAGAGATACAGAAAGGAGCATGGGCAAATTGGCCCAAGGTGCCAGAGACGAGACAAAGTACATTAAAAGAGCATGTTTAACTTTTTTTTTTGTTATTGGTATAAAAAGTGCTCCTACAGGAAAATATATTCTGAGACATATATTTTAGTTTGAACCAAAAAATTATAACATCCAGCCACTAACACTAACAAACAAAAGTAATATATTCTGGTAGATTATTCTATTTCCAACATGTTTAACCATGTAAGGGAAGCGCTGTGGCTTATCTACAAATTATTTTTGAGTTTAAAAAAATATTGAATGATTGTTGATTAACACGCTTATCGTATTATTTTTTATTACGGGAATGATAAAATCGGTCCTACAGGAAAATATGATATATGATGATATGATATTTGAGACATTGAATTACTATTTAATTAATTTTTAAAGTTCTCACATGTTTTCGTCTTCGTTGTGGGTATAGTTATTGAATAAATCAATGAAACGCGATATCATAACTTTATACGAGTTCTTTTTTACTTAGTTGTTTAAACGATTCATTCGATAAACGAATTGCAGTTTAAGGACGCGATCGGGTCGAGTGTCGCGTTTTAATTTGCGCGACGACACACGAGTGGACTCCGTGCCATGGTTTGCGGGGAACGCGTCGAGTGCCCTGCTAATTGCAACGCCACGTTATTCCTCGACCGACACCATCCGCGCCGCTTCAGCCGATCATCAAATATGTATCCTCATATTTGCGCCTGAACTTAGAAACATAAAACTCGGACGCTTTATTTATTTACCGTGTACCACATACTATGTACACGCGTAACACAAATACGCAATTAAATGAATAAGCGAAGTTCCATTATTTGTATACTGCGCCATGAGCATCTCCCAGCGGGCGCCCTGATAAGCTCTGACCAACCGCAATCATATCGGTGTGAACATTAATTACTTGATTTGACACTAGCAGCGAGTGCGACAATAATCTTAGCTAATTATAACATTAACGTGTGCTTGTTGGAAATGATTCGTTTCTCTCTTAACAAAGGGACGACTTTCACGCTATTGCGAGAATGTCTGAAGTAATTTCTGAAGAAACAAATGAAACTGCTCCCCTCGCGTAGGAAAACGCTTTACAAACCGCGCCGCCCATGTAATCGGATAATAAAAAGGGCAAACGCGGTAAATATAAGATGAGGAAGACAGTTTTACGAGCAGCACCTAATTAAGTGGTGAACCCAGCAAGACGAAGTAAATGTTTACAGTAAAATAAGCAGCGGTAATAGATAGCAGAATTAATATCACTTCAAGATATCGCAATGATAATAATATAACAATAGGTAGCTCTGTACTGATAAAAGTTGGCAACACATGCAATAAATTCAGCTCAGCAAATTAGCTATTATTATTTATTTACCGCGGGCAAAATTAAAAAAGAAAACCAATATTTGATTTTTATACAATATATCATTCCATTCATAATTTCATATGTTAGAATATTACACAATTTGTATTTTCTAAAGGGTAATGTCCAAAAAATGCCTGAAACGGACAGAAACTATTAATAGTCCATAATTTGTATTTAGAATAAAATATTTATAATGAAATAATTCTCAAGTTTGTTTATCTAGGGTAAAAATATAACGATCATTAAAATATTTAACTTGATATCCGTCTAATTCATTCTTATTTTTTTATTGGAGGTCAGTGTTTATTTGACATGAATAAGTGACATTCAGCCAAACAGGAATCATCAAATAATCCATAACGAACTATTTTATAGAATTAGTGCAGTTATCATTAATTTAATGTAATTCGACCTATATGTACCGTAAATCTAATTAAAATAATTTATGCATGTCAATATGTATTAAAATCACATTATTTTCAAAATAGAAAACGTATCATAGGCTGTATGAATCCTGGCTTTTGCCTTACTGACAGTTTAACATTACTGCATTTCATTCTTTTGATTGTTTGCTTGATTCATGGTTTTGGAGTTACAGATTGCTTTTTAAGATATTTATCGACGATTGTGGGCATTTTTTAAGGATTTTGATTTTACTTCTGCCCATGATACCCACGGACACGGACTTAGATTGGACCCGCCTAAACAACGACTCGGCTTTTTGACGACGGACCTGAAACTGCGTTTTAAACCTTTTCTTAAACCTAGTGTTTTGATAATGATTCAATTGATTGAATTTGTTGAGTGGTAATCAATAAAAATGTTTTAACTGTGATTTATTTTTTAATGACAATTTTGGTTTGCCCGTAATTGTCTAGTGTGTAAGACTGAGATTAGTTATAACGTAGAAATAAGTTATTTGTACACAAGCTGTGGGAAAAACTTGCTAAATAAATAAATGTATCAGTCACGTATAAGCCAGCGTACGCCAAGCGCTAAAAGTGTATTTTTATGGCCTAACTACAAAACATCGAGATTTCTCTAATATCTTTAAATTTAATGTGAGTGTATTACCCACATAAACCTCGCGGAAGAGATTTTCTAAATGATGATGAAAACCGCATCAAATCCATCGCGTAGCTGAGAAGTAGTAGGCGAACAAACAGACCCGAATAGAATAGAATAGAAATATGCTTTATTGCACACCAGTATAAATAAAACATACAATAGAAACAGAGTAGAACAATGCACAATTGGCGGTCTTATCGCATAAAGCGATCTTTTCTAGACAACCTTTTTTGAATAAATAATAAATTAATAATTAATAAAATCTCAAAGTCAAAGTCAAAGATTTTTATTTCAACTGGGCCTTTGCAGGCACTTTCAAAACGTCGTGATTCTAGGCGCACGGTTCCAAGTGGGTTGGTCCTGGAGAAGATACCGGCAAGAAACTCCATGGATACTCTTTTCATAAATCAAGCTTAGGTACTACACAACAAATGTGGGGCCGCAGGAGCGGCCCCGGCTAAAATTCGACCTCAATTTACACAATATTACAATAAAAAAAGAACAGCAAAGATCATAAGTACTCTTCTCGAATCTTATGATTAGCAACTTTGTTTTATACTTTTTAGAGATTAAATTAAAATTTAGAGTAAATGGTATACGTACATTAATCTTATTAACATGACACAAGAACTTCAATAGATTTATGAATTACAAAAAACAAATCAGTTGAGTGGAAAATAACTAACAAAATAAAATGTATGGTGAAGTTTTGCTCTCTCATTTCTAACTGAAGTCGAGATTTTAGTCTCAATTTATTGCTTTTCGTCGAAAATAATCTGTAGCCGTAATAAGCTATGTGTAAATTATTAAAATCATTTATAATTTCGTCAGAATCACTGTTTTTCAAAGTTCTTTAACGAGGACAACATAGTAAGGTAGTGTTACTGATAGCCTGCATAATCCCACTGCTGGGCAAAGGCCTCCCCCATTTACTTTTTATTTACGTATTTTTTGAAAATTACCTAAATTCAGATGCAAATTTCTTCAAAAAAGTGGACAGTGTCCTAACACCTTTTTTCTGTAGCTGCAAATTTAATATAAAGGTAGCTAGCTCCCCACACTGCTCCGTCTCAAATTTCTGCCCTATAGATATATACCTACAGGGTGGAAATTTGACATATTATTATCATTGTCATACAACAAGGTATTATATTATGTACAACATTTTTCTCTTTTTATTATTTAAAAAAACTGATTGTTTACAATCATAATGTACCAAATACCGTCGACTACTCACTAGTACGCACGAGTAGTGCTTAGTTCTGGCAGATATTTTGTTCGTAACGGCTGTTTAGTTTGTCTTTTCATATACAAAAGAGTTTTCTTTATAATTATTCTGTGGTGTGTAGGACAAGGTAACTTTTAACAAATCAGGATACTAAGACGCTGATGAACAGTAATTTATTTTGATTATTTCTGTAATATTAGTTTCCGCAATACAAAAGCTATCAAATCCAGGAATGTTTGTGCAAATAGCGAGTGTCTGCCGAAAATAAAATGAGTAGCGGTGTAGGTGCGGGCGGGCGGTGCGCGAGAGTATTTCTGGCGCGCAGGTAGGGCGGCGTGCGCCGGAATGCGACCTCACCTGAGCTATGCTGATTCACTCGCGCTAAATCAGTGAGCTAAACATATTTATTAGACATCACCTACTTTTGATGCCATATTTAAACCGCTAAAGAGTAAGTCCGTCGAAATGCAGAGGGTGAATTGTGTTTATATGATAAGACAAACCCGGAAGACAGACCGTAGGTGTTATTAAGTATTTTACACAAATTGCTCAAAAAGCACAAAATCTCTTCATTCAGTAACTCTGCATCTTATAAAATAATTACTTATTGATTAGAAATGTAAAGTTAAACATTAATAAAAACCTTAGCAACGAATATCAAACAGCGTGATTAACGATTTATTTGCAGGTCCGTACCAATTTAAGGGTGTAAACGTTAAATTCAGTGCGGGACGAGCGTGGACACGGGTCCGGCCTGGGGCGATTCATTAGCTCGACCGCGTCAGAACAAACAAATTAACACGACGGGCCCGTTTTACTCGGTGATAAAAGGGCGCGAGGGCGATGGGCAATGCGCCAGCTGCGTGCTGCCGCGCGATAAATCTCGCGGGCAGCGTCGAGCAGGCCCGCGTCGCTCCCGCGACGCTTCGGCCCACGGCCGCTACAGGAGCTAGCGTTACCACCGCCATTTCCAACACTAAGGCTACCCAACCCTCTAACTTCCCAACTCCCTAGGTTATTCCGACCCGACCTGGATACATTAATAATGAACTGTAACGTTTTTTAACATAAAGAAATGAACCAGTACGGCTTGTTTGAATATTGTGATTGTAAATAAAACGACGTCGACAAACGTGCTGGAATTATAGTTACCGCAGCTCGTATTAATGTTGTCACAACTATTATGTGTATTAAGATCACTGGGTGATGTCAGTGACCGATGCCTTACATTGCGTTGCGCTGGGAGGCAGCAACGCATACGGCGCGCAGCGTCGTGGCGACACGCACGGCATGACGTGTGTCGGTGGGAGTACGACGCGCCCTATCCCCGCCGCGTGTAAATGGCTTCAGTTAATTAAGTTTAATCAGTGCCATTATGACTGTTGTACGGTCGGCGACCATCTGCCGGTCTGTTCACGCCCATAATATATAAGGTTACAATAGCAAACCACATGTGGTGAAATTGTTTATCGAAAAAACATTATAATACTAAACGCGTACCTACTATTGGATTACGTACCTAAATCTAACAGTTATACCTACTTCTATAACTGTTTCTGAGAGAGAAAAGTTACATAGATAGGATTGTAATTTCAGTGATTGGAAGATAACACCTGCATAGTAAATCGAGGGGTTTGCTATTCATTTTAATTTCAAGTCGTTAATAACTAGTTTTCCAATAATTGTTTCGTAATCATGTATTATAGTAGACAATGATACATTTCCATGAAATATGTAGCCATAGGCTGATAAATGGTCGATGTAAAATCAGATAATATTTTATTGTTCAAAATTTGGTTTCCATTTTACGACCGACAATATTATTATCGACAAAAGAGGTTTTAACCATGGCAGGAATAAATCGTAGAGAAGTTTACATGCTTTGGATCAAAGCATAATGAGTAACAAAAAGAAAATAAATACTCGCGTGCGAAATCTCGTAAGCATATTTTTGCTTTCAAGTGATGACAATGTTTTGACCCTGGAGAATTTTTTCGTAGTAAAAGAATTAGATTTTAAAATAAAATACACCAATGTACTGAATTTTATTTTAATATCTAGCGAAGCGCGCTTCTTTAACGCCCGCGCCTGAACGGTGCCGCGACTTTGATACTGTTAGCATCCTCCCTAGGAGAGTGAAAAGGGTTTTAAATGATATTGAGTTTGTATGAGAGAAAATACTGGAAGATTAAGAATAAGAATAATTTATTTGCATGAAATATGGTTACATCGGTGTTACATTTATGTTGTAATTTGTACAGCATATCTCGCCGTATATACGGCATGCAAAACTGATTTACCTGGTTACTAATTAGGATTATAATAAGATAATAAGATTATTTAGAGAGATTAATAAGAGAATAAGATTAACCTTGGAACTTATCATAAATACCGTTATTTAAAACCGATTTACCGTTATTTTTAATTCAGCTTTTAAGATCCGTCATTAAGGGTTGGATTAATGAAATTGAATATAAAGTTTAAATGGAGAAAATGGACGAAAAATGCATTTTTTTTATGATTTTTATAATAACATTTTATGAATTTTATTACTTTTTTAAATGAATTTTACTATTATATTATCATGTGACTTTATGTACCTAATTATAAATACAATAAAAATCTGAATCGGCCCGTAACGACTTAACGAGTGTCATCGACATTTTGTATTACAATAGGAACTTAATGAGCTCTTCCAGCTACTGAGCCTCGATGTTTAAAAGATGGTCACCCATTTAACAATTTACGCGATTCAACTAACATGAAAAAACTAGAATTACTTGTTTTACTTCAAAACCTTAAAAACGAAGTTTTGATTTTAATCCGGTCTTCTTGTACCTTTGTCGACTAGTATATTGGGTAGCGAAAACATTTAGCAATTTAAAAAATATAAATTTTACTATAAATCGTTTTAGTTTGCATTGTCTGTTACGAATCGATAACTAGAACGAAAATAGCGGTGCAAGCAGATAGTCAAGTGTGGCGTGCTGCGCGACCATTAACGCAGCGTGACGAATCGTCCGGCAGAGAGCGGCACGAGCTCAGGGTTGTCGAAAAGCCTACGTCATACCTCCTCGCGCCTGGACGGTACAGATCAAACTGTTTAGAATGATTGCGTGGGTAAGTCAATAATTTCAAAGAAGCGGAACATCTATTAAGACTTCAAGACTCATTATTCCGCTTCCCTTCTATTTACTACCGGACTAGAAACAGTTTTTTGTTATCTGCATCGCATTTTTACTCCGCTGAGTTTGCTCGGCATCATGTTTCAGAGACTATAATATCTTTGAACTCCTT
Source organism: Allophyes oxyacanthae (assembly GCA_932294325.1). Classification (NCBI taxonomy): domain Eukaryota; kingdom Metazoa; phylum Arthropoda; class Insecta; order Lepidoptera; family Noctuidae; genus Allophyes; species Allophyes oxyacanthae. Next base: position 5,698,949 of record OW028611.1, read on the forward strand.
GAGATTATTAAGACAGCCCTGTGTGCAGGGCGGCGCGCCGGAGCGTACCCGCGTGCCCGCCTCTCACGCGATCTTATCGCGCCTTCCGCGAACATCGCATCGCACTGCCCGCCTGTGTCTATTCCGTGACTACCTTGCCCTAGCAACGTTTTCTTCCGTCATAAATTAAATTTGGCTTTAATACTTTTACAAAACTTTAATTCAATCTGTTTACTCGACATAAAACGCAGTTAATCAAAGCAAAGAGACAGTTTCAGGTTGACCGGGAGGTTGGCAACGCGCGTAATGAGCGGCGAATCCTTTGACCGGCTGCACTGCAGCCGCGCAAACGCTCAGCTAATTAGGCGGCGCAGATCTGAAGCCGCGACCGAATTAGTGCGATTGTATCCCCTGGCTTAACGGAGTACGAGCCTTTTACCAAATCTAACAAGTGTGTATTTGGCAGTCGGCAGAAATGTTAATTGTAAACACTAATGACATACAAACAGGCAAACAGGGCTATAAAGAAATATAGCACGTCAATGTTGTCATGGGTCGTCGAGAAGCTTTCAATCCCCATGCAAATATCAATGTGAACTTTAAATGTCACAATAGGTGATTCGTGACGACTAAATTACGCAAAACAAAATGTCTAAGAGGGGAAACAAGTAAACACAATGGGAAAAAATGAGCGATGATACCGCAAGAAAATACCTAGAAGACATTAATGGTGATACCTGCTTGATTCATACGTACTTTATACTAAACCTACAATAGCACCTCCGGTCCGTACTCCTTAGTCATGAGAATTCAAGAAATAGAACAAAAACACAACTTATTAGGAGCTAATAAATGTTATCGATAGTAGTCTATAGGTGAGGCTTTTAAATTATTTTCTTTATTGAGAGGACTAGAGGTGAATCAAGTGCACAACAAAAAGGTAAACATACTTTCAAACAATACAAACTATAATGCGTTGGATACCTAAAATACACAGATTGAGTTTTTTTTTAAGGAATCTCTATGGCAGCACTCCTTACCGTAAGATATAGGAAGATTAGATCTTAGAAACCATCTAGGGGTTGTGAAACTCATTAAAACAGCATTGTTGCCACTGTATCGATGTTAAATTTACAGTGACTTCGTTCTGATACGTAACTGCCGCCGATAGCGGAGGGATATAAATGAAAACCTACCCTAAATAATTCGATCCTTGAATCCAGCTTAATACAACACGTGAAATTGAAACGTGTTAAGTTTCTACGTGCCTATTGAAAACTTCCGTCCCCTATTCTATTAACAAGTGACTTGTTAACAAATAGCCATGTATAGAAAAACAGCAGAGTAGGTGTGCACGCAACTAACGTGTAAATTAGTTGGACAGTACGGCTTCTCCCTGAATAATAGGTCGTTGCGTTGAAAATACTGTTCGATATCTAGAATACATAATTCATTCCACCGAATCACGCGATGAATCATAATTATTTTCAGTAGAAAGGGGAAAGACGGAAATTATGCAATTGTTAGTAATTATGTTACTCAAACACGATTATTTATCAACTATCTTAAACATCAAACAAAAAGCAGAGTCATTCATAAATGTACTATCAACTTAAAAGACGGGCGTAGAGTTACGGATACAGCAAGGCTCATCTCATTAATCTGGGTTTCTACATTAAGCCGGGATGTGCCAATGGTGACAACGAAAATCCTCGGTGTGGCCGCGGGTCGGCGACAACAAATCCTTTTGTGAAATCTGCTACAAATATAAAGAGGTTTCTATAGCCTATATTAGTCTCGTTAGGAGCAGGGCTGTTTTTATTCATCTATACTTCTCTATACTTATCTTATCTATAAAGGTAAATATTTTTGTTTATTTGTATGTGCGGTGTAATTTCTGAAACGACTGAAGTGATTCTAGTAATTCTTTCACTAATAGAAAGTTACACTATCCCCGAGTGATATAGTCTATATTTTATTTTGATAAAACTAAAACGCGCAGGCAACAGCTGGTGTCTTTAGTTTTGTAACACCGAAAAATCAACATCAGGATACTGAAATTAAAAGTCAAGAAAACTTAGATGGTGAGTAAATCTCCCGTCGTATTTCCGAGATATTTATAAGTAAGACTAGAACAAAATATTGAGTGGTGAGGAGCTCGGAGCTACATGGCTATCGCTTTGATCACTCGCTTGCCAGTCACATCAGTCCTTGGTTGGATTACCGTTTTTCAGACAACGTGATCCCTCCGTGCCTCGGAAAACACGTTAAGCGTTTGGTCCCGGTTGTTATACCTATTACAGTCGTTATGGGTAGCCAGCAGCCAAAAAAGTCCAACAACCACTCTAACCGTGGCGCATCGGTATCTCCCAGTAATTGGGTGGCAGAGGTCAGATGCCGCTCCGTGTCAAATACTGATATACAGCCGCGTCTTGTTAGACTGGGAGCCAACCCCAGAATTTTTGCGAAAAAGGCTAGGTAGATTATTCATTTCCTCGATTGATTTATAAATTAGATAACACAGAAGAAAACTTACTTATACACATACATACATGTGATTTACTTATTAAAAAAACTTATACCTATAAATAAATAGATCGTTTTATTATAAAAAGCTACCTTATTCTTTAGAATAAGGTATTTATGTGTTAGCATAAACGGGTAATGGCTCGCTCAACACGCATAAAATATTGATGTCGTTGTTAATTTAATCACGTTCCTGGCCATAACACTAGGTGGCGATCGCTCATGGCTATAGTAAAACGACACAACAGCACAACACGGCCGAGGCGAGCAAACATAGTGGCCATTGTGCGTGTCGCTGCCTTGACGGTGAAGCCAATGTTTCACCGGAGTTTGCGACTCACCCCTGAGTCAACAGTCCGTGCTGTGAGACCACCTCGTTATTAATAATAATTATACTACATGATGTTAAATTCATTCACTAGTTATTTGGACAGGGACGAAACACACAAACCCTTGTAGAATCTAAGAAAGAAAGTCAAAACCAAGTGAATTATCAAAAGGGGCAGTATTAACGTGAAATAAAACAATAGATAGTGGAGACCGCACTGTGCAAGTCGTCGGTCGCGTGACTGTCTCGCGGGCGGTTTAAATGACTTCCTTTGTTTCTTCACATAGCTCGCATCGCACACTTTCAAAGCCGATCATAAATCACAACTTTTGTAAAGTGGCAATTTACCTGGCGCGAACAATATCACTTATGCCATAAAAACCTAATGGTTGATACTAGTCTACGTGTCACAATTAAATGATAGATGCCGTTATCGTAATGTTGTTTTGGATGAATGAATGGAGAGGGTGCGCTATTAAAAAAAACATTGTGCATTCGTAAAATCGACGGTTATAACAGGTACATACGCAAATTATAACCATTGAAACGAATAGAAAAAAAGGGAATCCCATCACCAAATCTTAAAACAGCATATTTTATGTTTAACGGCCTACCTACCTACGTAAATGATTACCATACACATTCTAATACCACTAGATACAGGAACACGCAAGCTGAAAGTTATAGATACTTAAAAATAGCATCAGTACGAGCATAAATAACAGTTTGTCAGTATTATTTACCAAAGAAAACCAAGATTAAGTAGAAAGTTAGACAAAAAGCATTTCAATATAGCTGATAGATTTACAGGAAAGACTGAAACAGACAACGAAACTGCAAAATTGGTAGTATGTGGGAAAATAATGCATGGTGATTGGTGTCGACAGTTATTGATCATAAGGTTTATTATAATGAAACAAAAACACTTCCGCATGTCAAATACAAGAAATATAAAACAAGCATTAGAATTCTCCTTTTGCGTTACACTCAACTGAGTTAAATCAATTGATCATCGGGTAGATGAAAATATAGAAGTTATGTAAATGAGATGAAGAAATAGGCTGTGTTATCATTACCGGAGTCCTTTTGCGGTTTTCATGTTTGAGTTCCGGATAAATGATTAATGGAATAACTAACCAGCGCATATTTCGTAACATTGATACCTCTTAATTGATTATTATCTAGTAGGTAAGAAGAGGTAAACTTCCTATGGATTTAAGAAAAACCGATTTACATTCACGAAACGCGATTCTATCGCAACGGGTTGGTTGTTTATATGATAATCTATTTCACCATTTACTTCTTGCACGTAAAGTCAAAATGTACCTGCTGTTACGTGCCATAAACGTATATTCATTCGTTACCAAAAAGTAAATAGTTCTGTTTTATTGTAAGCCTAGATTTATTAAGTAGTTCTGATGTTTTAGATATACATATTAACAAATTTTAAAGCAAGTAGCAACTTTTTATTTGCTAAGATAAATAGCTGTACGTGCGAGACCAGCCGAACGATTAATCTAAGTTTAGAGAGTAAACAAGAAGGTGAAGTGATCAGCGGGAGCGTTGTTGAAGTTTAATAAGCGTTAGTTAGCGGGCGGAGGCGCGGCGCCGGCAATAAGGCGACTGTTATCTCCGGTGTGGCGGTAGCGAACAAATTATTGCTCTTGCTTCCACCGCGCACATCACTAATCGTTCAGTTATTGTTTATTAGCTGTCTCATCTTTATCCTATTAAGTATGTAAGAATTGACATATTTTCGTGCAATCTGAGTGAATTCGCAAGAGTTTTGTTGAATTTTGTTATATTTAAATATTAGTTAAATATTAGCCGTAAGTTTATTTTTCAATTTCTTTGGTGAGGGATTGCATACCACTATAGCCCTAACCTGTAAAGATAGTGTGTAAATTTCAATAATAAATAAATGTCGTCAATAATAATTTGGGCGATAGGCAAACCAAATGATTTACTAGATAAGAGCAATTAAGAATATTCGAGTAAATATTAGCCCCCAGAACCCTGGTTGGGTGGGTGTTAATTATCGGATTTATATTATTATCATTTAATGACGGCCTTGATGAAGAAACTAGGAAACTACTCTTCAAAGCTTTGCTTTAAAATCTTAAGACTAATTACCACCTGTGTAACAGGCGAAGCGTAAACATCAAGTCATAACATAGCCAATTAGGATTTTAAATGTAAGCGAGGCGAGTACATCCTAAAAGCGCAACGCGGTGCATGCGGAGTGCGGACGAGGCGGGCCGTCAAAGCGAGAATAATCTCATAACCGCGGCCCGGACGACACGGCCAGCTTATGCTGAGCGCCCTCAGGCTTACTGAGATCGTTCTTTGTACAAACACCACCGTGTTCGCGTCGACTACGTGGATAACAAAGCACATTACTTATTAACTTTTAAAATTATGTAATTATTCGGTCGCACTCTAGTCGCCGTGTATCCGTGCGCATCGAAGTTAACGTTACGATGAATTCCCGCAATTTTGGCTTAGCGAGTGCGGCACAATTAAGCGGCGAGAAGTTTCGCAAGTGGTTGCTAGCCGAGGCGGGTATTCTAGCGGTCCGTACACTTCAATTTCTCCGCGGTCGGTGATGCGTGGCGGCGCAATCGGGCGCGGCTGAGCGATTCCGATCCGATTCGCGGCGGCAGTTTACCTCATTGCAACATTCAACTGCGTGCCCCTTCCGACAACACAAGGCGAATGAAAGCGTCGTCACGATAACATTCAATATTACGGATTTCAATTGCAACGATTATTAACAAGAATAGTTTTATATTATGCTAGCTATTATTCACGTTTTCACTATAAGAAGCGCTTGATTTCCGGGATAGAACCTAAATATTTATTAACGAACACTATAAGTACGTCATAGGTTGTATTAACTAATTTCAACATGGACTTGATTTTAAAACCCCAACAGATATGTCCTTGTTTGGAACGAAACACGGGCCATATATCAAAACAGTACAACGAACATGTGGTTGTGAGGCCGAGAGGTGCGAGGTACGAGAGAAGTCCGAGCACCACACTGATTACAGCTACATATTTAATGAGCCACTCACATGCCCGCAACTAGCAACGCAGCAAAACTACCCAGCAAACTAATTTCAATACTCGTTATATAGGAAGCGCCACGTGTCCGTCCATTGAGAAATATTTGTAATCTAAGCGCATTGAAAAGTATGTTTTAACATTTTAGGTACCTACCAACATTTTATGACTGCGGCGACTAGTTAATTACGTTGAAAGCGTTTGCTTCCACGGGCGTTAAGTGCATGTAGAAAAATCGGGAAATCAGCAAGAGAAAGTGTTCATATGTGAGGTAGGGGAGCGCGGGCGGCGAGGCCGGGCAAGAGGCGGCGGGCGGCAGAAGACGGCCCGCGCACAGTTTAATTTCCCACGAGGTCGATCTCAGCGCCGCGGAGCGCAACCCGCGGGAATTAATTGCCAGTAATGAATAGTCAAGTGAACGTCTGTTAATTATGGACATCTATACTGAAATTTTGAGATACTATCAACATCTTTATCAATTGTGGCTACAATGATAAAAAAGCAACAAATTGTGTAAATTAAGTAGTAGACGTAGTACTTGATACTGTGCTAACAGTGACATTATATTAGCTTAGCATGTCTATGAACACCGACATGTTATATTGTCTCATATAATCGCGTTATAACTTATTATAACCCACATAGCAGTTTTCACACGGATTGCAAGCTTGGAACAATACAGGTAGCTGCTAGCTGAATTGTCGCCGCTAGTTCAATGACCCTGCAATCTTGTTAGAAGCGTAATTGTGTCGCTTTCAAAGCAATTTAAAAATCTCAAAAGTTTGCAAATATAGTTTAGAAAAGATTTTTACGATCGAATTTATTTGAAACAGTTTCGTTTTAAACCGTGAAATAGAATGGTTAACGGCATTAACAGCTCGTCAAACTATCACTTGTGTAATAGCAGAATCACAATTGAAACGATTGAAATAAAAGAAGTTCATATTGCTTTAAAAAAAACATTTGAACTGAATTAGTTTTGTAGTGGCAATCCGGAACACGAGGAAAATACGCTACATCCGAACCCAGAAGCATAGAATAAGAAGAAAAAGTGTTATGTAGTACGAAAATACGGGGAGAAGGAAACGACCATTTTTATTTACGAATAGATCCATATGAACTTTCCTCAAGCAGGCCCATTCTACACCAATGGAAGTAAAAAATTATCGTACGCTATAACCACTACGCAGTTATGATAGGAGTCCCAGCGGCGGCGTGACGGCACGCCAATTCGATAAGACATTATTGACACCGCATTGTCGGTCGATGGCACAGCGCGATCGTGAAGATTCTATCACATGTGTGAGCCGTTACAATCGGTAATGGTGTGTGCAGTTAAGGTGTAAGTTTATTACTTCCTCGTCGACTAGCGGCGTGGGAACAGGGCCGGAGATAGGCGCTCGTTAGCGGGGCACGCGTCGCGACGCTACAGCGCTAACGGTAACGCCACCTATCTACACACGGCTACATCGCCAAGCGCGTATGCGACAATGCAATGCACCAAACGTAGCGTAATAACACGCTGCCTTACACACCTGTTATGGTAATACAACAACTGCAGTCCACCATGAATAATAATTGTGTGGACAATTATTTCTAACGACGTAAATATCGTTATAGGAACAAATACGCATATTGAGTTATGTTATTAACCTGCAATTCTGGTAGAGTAGTGACAATCCCAATGCTCATTACTCCCCTTGCTTATTATTTATCTACTCTTCTATATAATATATAGAAGAGTAGATATATTATTATTATTTTATTAATTTTATGAATTGCTTAACATATCATCAAAATCGTTTATTTGCATAAAATTCCATCATCATGCTACAATAAATACGTAATAAATACTATGATATATATAATATGTAATAAATACTAGTGTACAATAGTCAAATTCTATTATTATTATTCTATATATTCATCCGTTAAGAATGTTAAGAATAAGAATTGACTGCCTTCATAACAAATAAAATAGAAAAATAAATTGTTATTAGGATGACGTCATTTTACCAAATATACAAGCAAGGCAATAACCCCAAATACCGTTCTTTCTGACAACATCTCTTCACAGGTGGGCGATTACGTGTTTTTCAATGGTCTTAAGTTTACGGATTTACATAAACTTACTTTAAAATTCCTACTGGACTCAAAATGGATATAAGATAAACTCGAATTCCTAAATAACAGTAGCTTCTGAATAAATGAACGTTGAAAATAACGTTATTAGTTCCTTTACTAAGTTATTTAATAGCTTTCTTATTAAATTAATATTTTGCTTTAGAAGTATGATTTTGTTACGATATAAGTCACGTATAAAAGTAGCTTATATAATGTTTTAAACTACATTCGCGAACAAATTATCTGTTTTCTGATTGTACATTAACTCTCTGTCAGTAAGCAGAACTTCGGCGGGAAAATAAACAGTGTGAGATTTCTTTTCAGTCCAAATAGCCACGGGAATAACCAGACGTTAAATCATATTAGACAAAGATAAGTTACCTATAGACATTATGAACCTACATTCAATTGCTATTTTTAAAAGGAAGCTAAAAGACTTCCTCATTAAAAAGGCATATTACTCTGTAAAAGAATTCCTTAAAAGAGAATAATTTATTTAATATTAGAATGATTGTGATACTTAATAAAATATGATAAGTATATAAATTATAAGAAATATAAGAATAGTATGATATAATATAAACTTTATATATATATATTTTTTTAATACGTTGTTCCTCACTAGGATTTCTCCTGTATCGAGGGTATAATTGTTGTTTGTATAATTGTTAACTGTGTAACTGTAATATTGTGTATGTATTTTTGTTTTTCTTATTTTCATGTTCAAGCCCGTCACACACGTAGCTATAACATATATTAATATACTGAGCTATATATTATATTATAGCAAGCCACCAGATACGGTAGCTATACTATAATATATATTTTGCCCTCATTTGGTCTGCGGTCGTCGTCGCAAGTGCACGTTTTTGAATTATATTTTATGATAAAGGATGTTCAAATTTTTAAATAGACATTGTAATATAGATTCGACAAGTGCACTACTATTGGATTTAATTGATAGTTCTTCGGAAGATGATTCCGATGCTGAATTTGATAATTATGAGCGTTGCCTTGGCAGGCACAAAAGAAGGACCATCTGGATTGAATTGCATATAAAGCAAAAGCAAGCTCGTGGCGAATTTAACTTAAATCATGATTTTTCATCAAAAAATTCGCATAACATTTTTTATTAATTTGTTTTATTTTAATCTTTTTAGTTTTATTAATGTTGAGTTATTCTAGTGTATTAAGATATACATGAAATTGTCTCTTTGAGCCCTTCATTTTGACACCACCATGACCATGTCTCGATAAAAAAATATTTTTTAGCTACACTTACCAGCGGAAAAATGCGGCAATTTTGTGTTTTTTTCAAAATCCACATAGCCAGTGTCACTTGCGCTTTTAAAACGGATCTAAGATATCTCATTTACTTAAATCGGTTGACTCATTCAGGCTCTAGAGCATATTTAAATCGTTATAGGTCCTAAATAGTCATTCGTAATGAAATATGATAAATGAAACCTAAAAATGAATTTCAAATACCTATTGAATGATACAGACCTCACTTAATATACTTAGTTCGTCGACTTTAATTTTTTTCTTTTTCACAATATGGCGTCTGGTTGTCTTGTCGCCATACTGAATTTTGATTACTGTCATGTCTTTAGTGACACTCGCAGGATTAAGACAAATCGACTAACGTAAGAATCATCAAAATCGGCCAACGTGTTTGGTCTCTAGAACGCCACAAAGAAACAAACATACATACATAGGCTGATAAACACATTACCCTCCTTTACGACGCGCAGTCAGATAAAATGGAACATGCTGTATCCTTAAAATATGTGGAAATATATCTTAATATACCATAATATATACTCGTCAAAAAAAAATAAGGGCCACTTGCAAATTTCGACATTATGGGTGATTTAATGATCATTAACTATATCCATGTGGTAAATTGTACAGCGTTTTATTATTTTAAGTGTTGGCGAACACTTAAACAGCATTCCGCTTGAAAAACCGTTCAAATGGGTAGATTTTATCAATTTTTTTGAAACCAATTCATTTTACCCTGTTTTTAACGTGAACTTTAAGCTCATTTAATATTTGTATTGTACTGAGAACAGTTTAGTGTGTCGAGTCAGTGCGTACATCGGCATTTTAAGAACGTAATTCCACAGGTTCGACTTCAAATGGACTTGACTACAACGACCAGGACCATAACACTCATCCAAAAAGGCTATTCGTAGCGATTTGTAGTTTTACAGCCGAGATTTTCGCAGCGAGCGATTCAGAATGCCTGGAATTGCTTTTATGAGATCCAAAATTTTGTCAGAAGTCAGGAATTAGGCAGAGCCAGAGGAATTACCGCTCAGGAAGACCGCTACATAGACTTACATGCACGCAGAGTGAGCACCGTCACTTCCCGCTCTTTGCAAATCCGCTTGTGCCTGGCCACAGGCACGTGACTTATCAATCAATCAATCAATCAATCAATCATTTAGTGACCAAACAATTAGAAACCAGTTTTATGAAGACCAGCAATTGTCCAGGAGTCAAGTGGTGCGAATTCCATAGACCAGTATTCATCATGCAAATCAATAAACATCCGCAAGGCAACAATTGGATTGTAGCGTAAGTGACTGAAGCACATTGCTTTTTACAGATGAGAGCAAAGTAAAAGTTTTTAGTGTTGACCGTTGCATAAGGGTGTGGAGATGAAAAGGTGAGCAATTTGCAGATGCCTGCATCCACAACAATGATCGATTTGGGGGGCCCAATGTTATGGTGTGGGGAGGCATAAGCCAAAGTGGAAGAACTGAGCTTATAATTCAGAACCAGGGTACAGTAACAACTTAACGATACATCCAGGAGGTCATAAGACTCTATGTGGTGCCATTTGCATAGCAAGTGGGTGCAGGTTTCAAGCTGTTGCACGGCAATGCACGCGCTTATACTGTTAGAGCCACCAGAGAGACACTAGAAGAGGCTTGTATACAAGTGTTGCTGAGGCCAGTGAACAGTTCGGGCTTGAACACAATTGAACACATGTGGGATCCGTTGAAAAGAAGAGTATGAAACACAAATTGATCAGTGGATAATGAAAGACAGCCCTTAAACGTCATAAAATCGAGCTAGGAACAAATCTCTCAAGAAACAATGCGGCATCTGATAGAAAATGCCCTCTAGGCTTCAAGAATATGTTCAGAAAAGAGGAGGTTACACCAGATATTGATTTAAAAAGGAAGAAGAATAAACGCCGTGGGATTTCATTATTAATTGCATTTTTAGTCAAAGTGTACTTTTTGCTGAAATAGCACTTTTTCTTGAAAATGTTGTAAAATTGTTTTTCTTTTCTGTGGATTGTGTAAAATTTAAGCCCATTTCATTAAAAACAAATAATTGCAATGAATTTTACAACTTAGAAACCTAGGAACCTCATAATTTGTCCAGAAGATCAAAAATATAAGGTGGCCCTTATTTTGTTTTGACGAGTATATATGAGACTACTATGCTCACTGTTTAATTAGGCTGGTAGATAACAGGATAAAAAGTAATATACACGGTCAGATTTTGAGATGGGAGTGTATGGCAAATATCCGGAAGTAATATAAATAGAGAGAAGTGATCCAAAAAGTTATGAGCTCAATTTTTTTAGAAAATATAAATGCTTATTATTTTTTAACCGACTTCGAAAAAAGGATGAGGTTATGCATCAGTTGCTTTCTTTTTCTTGTATGCCAATTTCATGGAAACAGCTAAGATTTGCTTAAGTGTTAATATATACTCGTCAAAACAAAAAAAGGGCTTATTTTGTTTTGACGAGTATATATATGTCTTGCTATATCTATCCACATATTTTGGTGACGTAATAGAAATATGTATTATAGCTGCGTGTGAGGTCGCTTGAAGATTTCTATGGAAAATATATCGTAATATGTCTTACTATAATATATATTATAGCTACGTGTGTGGTGGACTTCATACCATTTAAATTGCAATGTCTTAACAGGCAACTTAGTTCTAAGTCTAAAAACCTATTGTTAACATCTTCAAAATGCTGTACACTTAGTTCGCAATAAAAAATTTGAATTTGAATTCAAAATACGAATTAAACCAACTTTATAAACGTCGATTCATTTAAAATGCGCAGTTTTATTCATATTTTTTTCTGACGAAACAAAATTGCATGCTATTTTTTTACGCACTGCTGATTAAAGTAATTATTTCGAATGATCTTTTATTATGACTGCTCTTGAACTTGGCCAAATTAGAAGAGATACAAATATAGGTGTTTCCTATAAGGACCATGGACATGAGGCCAACATTATGCCAAGACATTGAGCTAATCGAATGAAAAATCCATATGGATCATAATTCAAATTATACGTAGGCCTGGTGGGCTAAAAAGGCCGCTTTAGATGAATCACTATATGATTCATATTACGAATGACAAAATATCTACTTAATTGACGACTCATATCATCCGCATAAGGTTCATATTCAGTAATCATCTGTTTGACAGTTACTACACAGATCAGTAGATGAATGCTCAATGTGGTCTTTTTAGGCCCCCAGTATTCGAGTCAGTTTCTTCTGTAAATTGTTGTATTTGGACGCTATAAACCTTCTAGTAGGTAATGGATAGGCGCAAAAGGCGTTAACGAGCTGCGTTAAAAGATGCCCTAATTTTAATAGCAAAAGAGATAATCTAAATATTAGAGAAAGAATTAAAGTGAGGGAGGCCTTTGCCCTGCAGTGGGACAACCCAGGCTGAAAATAAAATAAATAATAAATAATTAAAGTCATTCTTCCATAGATATTCTTGCTCTCGGTATAGCGATATTATAATGTTGATGTAATTTTCCCTTTGTCAAACCCCTCTAGCACAATATTTATAATGACAACTAAACGCAAATATCAGAATCTAAAACGTGCATTCTTCAAACGACTAGTGGATTGTCTTATTTACTGTCTAGGAACACACATTCACACAAGGCCATTGAACAAGCGAATCCACTGCGGAGTGGTGGGAGAAGCTAGTGGTGGCGAAAAATTTGAAACCGTTTTAATTGAATATAGTGGCTAGATAAATGGATTAGGACAATCCATTCATCTGAATTGTCTCTATTCACTATAATAATGGATTGGCTTAATGGATTTTTAATAATTGTCCTCGTGTAAATGGTCCATTATGGGTTGCCAGGCCCGTTAAATTAGTTATGCAGTTAAAAAACTTTAGTTATTTAAAAATTATAATAAGTAGGTAACTCCTGCCTTCCATACAGGAGGGTGTGACTTCGGCACCTCTGACTTCGAATTCATGTGCGGATCAGAATTTTATTATCACCTGCGTAAACGGTCGTGAGGAAACTTGCACATCTAAGAAGGCTTCATAAAGTTCTCGACGGCGTAGTGTGTAGTCTGCTAACCCGCACGTAACAGCTTGGTGGACTAAGGCCACACCGTATTCTGAGAAGAGGCCGGTGCCCAGCAGCGGGAAAGGGCTAAATTTATTTATTTAAAAATATATTATATATCAATAAAAGTTTGTTTTCTCTTGTATTGATGTGTGACACTTCAAACCAGCGAGGAAAACAGAACACATTTTAATTAGTAGATTTTTTGGAGAACATTTTATCTTTTTTGATTCAAGTATCTCCCTACGTAAAAGTAATGAAAATCTCATTCCCCTTTAACCAGGAGGAAAGTTAGTCGGACAAACTTTGTTTTTACATCAATTTTTTTAACTTTGTTAGACAGACTAACATGGAATATGACATATTTATAATGGAAAAAAACCTGTCATGCAGCAACTGCGCTGGCTACCACTAGACCAATGATGCAGTCCATTTATGAGGAAAAGAGTTTTACATTATAATTTTCAACTCAGAGCCGAAACTACTTTTTGTATCGCAGGTAAGCAATTAAAAAGGATTTTCGAAAATTCGACTCCTAAGGCAGTGATGAGATGAATAATAGGGGCTGAGAATTTGTATGCAAGTCAATAATAATTCAAATAATCAGCTATTCTAATAGGTAATGACATTTTGTATGAGATTGCTGATAATTTTTTCGGGATTATGATTTTGATCCCATAGATAAAGTTGTTTAGTTTGATGGTCTGATTCACACCCTTAAATATGAGCACGAATTTCTAATACACTTTTATATAGATTTATCATATTCTTTTGGACTCTTGTGTCCGTCTCGGCACGCACATAGTCAAGCAAACATGTTTAATGAATATCGGGCCAAAGTCCCCGATCTACGTGATAGGAACAGCACGCGACATTGCAGAAGAACCTGTCTGTCTATGGTATTTTATCCAGCTTAGTACACAACGTTTAGTAACAAGCTGTCTGAAGAATTTGTTAGTCTGGGCAAACTTTATGAATAATTTCATATCATTTTACGACTTTCAGCGACATAGACCCCTTCTGTAAATTAATAACATACTACGATCACCAACCCATTTGCAAAATTATTATGGTGATAGGAGGCAATTTTCCCATACGATGGTTACGAGGATCATATTATGGACAGATATCTGAAAAAGTTTAAATGTTCTTTTTTCATGATGCTTTATTTTTGAGCTTCGGAGTTGTTTTATCTAATCATCATCATCGACAGCCTCCACCTTTCCAGACCTCCTCCTTTTTATGCCATAGTTCCCTGTTCTGTGCCAATCGCATTCAGGTCTTTCCCGCGATTCTTTGCAAGTCAACTGACCATCTGGCTGCTGGTCTTCCAACACTTCTACCGTCTATCGGTAAAAAATTTGTTCGGGATCTACTCCAGCTACCGTCACCACGCCTTGCCAATTGTCACCAAAATTTCAGAGGCGTTATACGTTGTACGACGTATTGGACTTTAGTCCTGCGTTGGATTTCCGTATTCCGAAATCTGTTTCTTAAAGAACTACCTAACATGGCATGCTCCGTGACCCTTTGTGCAACCCTCATTTTATGCAAAGTCTCCTGAGTGAGCATCCATGTTTCGGCTCCGTAAGTCATAGTGAACAAGACACATTGATTCTAAAGCTTAATCTTCAACCTTTAGGATGTGATCCAGCTTCTCAAAAGCCGCGCCCACCACTGCTGTGTCTTGAGATCTCTTTCACCTGATGTTCTCTGCCAAAAAGAAGTCATGTCCAAGGTAGACAGTAAACCACCAGCTCCAGCGGCGCACAACCAATTTTAGTTATGTTAGAATTACCCTAGTCTTGAATATATTCATCTTGAGACCCTCTCTCAGAAAAGCATCATTAGGCCATGCAACATGGAGTCGAGATCTTGCATATCGTGGCTTACCGGAATCAAGTCATCCGCGAAACGCAAGTGTGACAAGTGTAATAATAATAAAAGCTCTTTATTCAGACCAACTTAGTATCTATTTACAAAGTATTTTTGTAGCTAAACTAATCTTAATCTATTCTATTCTAATTTTTAATTATTTTTTGTAGGTCAGGGTCTGTTTGCCAATCGGCAAAGGCCTCCTCCAACCTTTTCCATTCCTGTCTATCTTGGGCCACTCTATTCCACGTTACTCCTGCTATTTGCCTAATGTCATCATCCCACCTTTTCTGTGGTCTGCCCCTTTTCCTTTTCCCTTTGAAAAGCGTACACCATTGATATTTACGCCACTCTTTTCCTAGTCGAGCGTCTTTACCACATCGTCCAAAGACGGCAGTAAATAGCTTGGGTGAATTGGTATCCCTTGTCTAACTCGCCTTTTAAGGATGTAGGGCCAGTCAAAGAACCCCCGAGATGTGGCCTAATACGCGTGGGCACCGTGGTGGATTTAGGCGCGATTTTTAAGAGTTCCCGATTCCCGATTACCGCTATCTATCGCAAAGGAATCGCTCATGCCGTAGTGGAAAGATCAGCCAGTCAGCAATGGTGGTATCGAAGTTGACTGCCCAGGGTGCGCCAGACGATCCCGGGTTTCGTCATTCGCGGAATCATTTAAGCTTATATAATATTCAAATTGATATGATACAGTTATGTATAGTCGTGTCATTGTGTGTGATTTCAAAACAAAACACATTATATTAAAATAGTACCTTAGGCATGCCTTAACTGTCTGAGAACATACTTACTGTAATCACTTCTTTTATAATAATAATAATATTATATACTTTCCGTCGACAAAAAGCTCTTAAAAAAGTTATTTTGAGTAGGAAATAAAGTAAGTGATTACGTACGAGTAACCGTGCGTCCACGATATCTGGATCCTTATACGCTGTACCATGTGAAAACATATCACGCAGATAACGTTATAACTACGTTTTTCTTTCTGGTTGTTTACGTAGTTATCGTAACGCGATTTCTTTACTGCTTGCGTGAAATTGTTTGAAACGTTATAGCACACATTTACATAGCCTATTATTTATTTATAGCGGTTAGTCCCTAATTTCGCTCCGCAAAGTACCTTACAATGACAAAAAGGAGTTTCGAGGCTCAAACAAGGTGTAATATTCCCGAAACAAAGAAAGTTCTCTGATCACAAAGGTGTAATGCTAGGCGGGCCTGGATCCGACGCATATTTGTGCCAATTGCCAGCTACCCGTGTATAGCTTGCAAGTGGCCTCGTGATGGGATTCACTGATTTTGTATTTACGCGCCGAATGTTGGAACTATTTACTAGGTTACAAAGTTCTCTTATTTTTTTTTTCCGTCTATTATTTCCCGTCTATTTGATGACTAACTGCCTCTAAACAATAGGATACTGACCTGTACATCGAAGGGCTGGTGATGTTGTGATGAGTCAGGTCCTTGCTGCACCACGGAGGCGCCGTTGACGAGGCTGGCGGCCTGCCCCGCCACGCCGCCCACATTACCGACGCCGCCCACGCCGCCGCTGGCGCCGCCCACCCCGCCCACGCCACCGACACCGCCCCCGTACTGCACCACGATACACATTACGTTAATTCACATCTCCAGATACATTGGACTTACTAACAATGGACGTCGGGCCTAGAACAAAATTCACGGAAAAAGTGTCCTGAGTCAACCTTTTTAAGAATTTTTTAACTTTTAAAAAAACATAAAAATCTATAACATGCTAATTCAAACCGTATTGTCATTAGTAAACAGCTTAATTTTACTTGCGACAGTTTATCAACCTATTCAACTTTTTCACAATACCGTACGGCGCATGTTTTAAGTGTATTATGTCGGTTGACAAAAAAAAGACTGGCGCGCGATTGTACGACCTTTTCGATTTTGGATTGGTTCCGACACTTTTGAGCGCGGACCCAATGTCCATTGTTATTAAGTTAATGTCCAGATACATTAAAATCCGTAATCGTATCACTACTCCAGTTTCTTAATCATTTGGTACACTTATTGACTGGTGACGTTTTATCATTCTTTTTTTTTTTGGTAATAAGTTTCGTAATCCTCGAGAAATTCTTAGGAGCAGCTGAGCATTAGCTAACCATCGAAGAGCAAAAAATATCCGCAAGATTATTTAATAAATGCAACAGTGTGTGAAATTGAGAAAAAATTAGTGGTATTATACAGAAATCTTTGAGAAACTCTTAGGAACAACGTGGCTGAGGACTGCTCACTATCGAGGCGTATAGGGATGATAGAAAACCTATGGACCAACGTGGCTGAGGACAACTAACTATCGAGGCTCAATGAACATCCGTAACGATAGTAGTATGATAATTTATTCATACACAGTAGTGAGTGAAATTGCAGAAAATAAATGGATATAGACAGAAATCCTTAGGACCGATATGAATAAAGAGAGCTAACTATCGCGATGCATTGAATCTCCGTAGGGTACGACAACAAGTGATATTTAAGGTGTTTGTGAAGATGTTTGCAACCTAAATGTGTGTAATTTGCGAAATGCACATTTTGGGTCAAGTGCACTCTTTGCTAAGTGCTCACTTTGAAGAGCACCTATTGCGTCAAGTGTACATTTTAAAAAGTGCACATTTTGCGTCATACCCTTTTAGCTGTACTTTATTGCAAACAGTAGAATAAATACTGACCTGCTGTGTGCTTGCGAAGCTGTTGTTGTCGAATTGTGGATGCTGCTCCATTTGTAAAACGAGTTCAATGTGTTGATTCATAGAGTCGTTCAATGTCATACCTGAAATCAATTCATTGAACTTTAGTCTGCTTATCAGAAAACTACTTATCGGAATAATAAATATGGGTTTTGTCGCTACATACCAGGGTGGATTTGTGGATGTTGAGGGTGTGGCAGGCCTTGCAGGGGAGCCACGCCTAACATTCCTGGATGATGCTGTAACAAATAAGAGACAAGTACCAATAGTAAAATTTGTCAAATTAATAAACAACAAGTGAGAAATGAAACTGCAGTTAATATTTATTTCTAGATTGATCACGAGAAATGCTTTCGCATTTACGTAACGCGAGATTTTCTGGAATAAATCAGTGTTAGTGAACTTTTTATGAAGGTTCATATGTTCATAGTAATATGAATATTATTATTATTAAGGACCCTCCAAAGGTTCGCGTATATTCGGCGAATATTCGCCAATGTTCGGCGTTATTCCAACACTCGTCGTGTTGCCGGTGTTTCTAGCGCGAATCAAAGGAGTTCGTCTAAACATTTGTAGCACTCTCTACACGATGGACGTCCGTTCAGTCTACCGTTTATCCGCGGCATCCAGGCGGTTATATTTCCTTTACACGGCAAGGTACATTACGCGGATATAAATATGGCGTACTGGTCTGTCTAATGAAGAAACTTTCAAATTTATTCTCCAATTATTTCCCTTCATTTGTCATAGATCAGATACGCTGCATTTGCAATTGCCTCGACGTCCATCGCAAAAAGTCGCAAATACGCAAAAGAAACAAACGATTGTGTGGATAGCTGCACGATATTATAGGCAAAACTTATAAATGCGCATTCGGCGAATACAGGCAAACGTCTGGAGGCGGCTTTAGAGCCATAAACTATCAACGCAATTTTAATAAACATTCCAATACAATACTTGCTTTCAACCAATATTTACAATTATAGACAGTTACTTTGACAGCAAATTCGGAACACAATAGAGTGAAGTCAAGTTGGTTGGTTACGTACCTGTGGATGCGAGAGATGTGGCAGATGGTGCAGCTGCGGCTGCGGCTGTGGCATGGCGTGCGGCGGCAGCAGCGGGAAGGCGGGCGCGTCGCCGTTGCGCACCGCGCCGCCTTCCTCCTCGGCCGGCGACGGCTGGCGCGAGCCCGGCGTGCGGCTGCAACAACCACACCACAACCTATTACTAAGTACATGGAGCGTCCGAACCAACGGATCGCCACATACATCATTACATTCAAGATACACTGAAGGGAGGGAAGCTACATACCGAAGCCTAATATGGCAACTTGTGTAGCATTAGACTAGCAGTGAGTATCTAGGCTGGCCGGTAACACATTTATTGAACCCGGCAGAGTTAGCGATTAACACTTACTAATAAACGCTGTATAAAGTTGTCATAAATAACGGTATTTTAGCCATACGTTTTTTGATGATTAAGCTAGATTTAACGTAATATAGCGTTTATTAGTAAAATAAATATATTAGCCACCTACGATCGCGAAGATGGCTGTAATAGTGCCTGTGAAAATATAAGCCAGCTAATAATGCTGTCGGTATCATTTATAAAGTAACTTTGGGTCAAGGTTTTACATCAATCTTCTTGCTGGTTGTGTATTGCCCTTTACTCGTAAACAGATAAAACGAAAAGATTGACTTGACTGGATTACAATGGCCTTCAGTATGGCAATCGGCCGCCCAAATACCGGTCGCTGCGCAAACGCCGCAACATGAGCGGTGACTACCGTGTGAATCATAGCGAGCGTGCTCTCGATAAACCATTAGGAGTGTTCCTTGTGCTTGGCGCGGCGTGGCATTGACAGAGGCCATGATCCACGAGCGCGGTTATTGCCCGCGAGCCCCGCCGTCGCACGCACGCTCCGTCGCTGCCTCCGTCACTGAGAACGATTTAGCATTCGCCACTCGATGGCCTTCGCGACGATCTTGTGTATCTCTAGACTCGTAGTAATTTATTTATTGATAAAGATTAGATATAGCTCATTCGGGTTGCGTTGTTCCTTATCGGTTATTTGTGAATTAAGATGGGTCAACAAAATGGACTAAATTTTAACACCACGACCTTAGTTTACCAAGGCTTCAGAGGTGGCGTTACGACATTGATATATGCGATACGAGCTTATTCACCTTTTTATGGTCTAATTAGACCTTAAAAAGGCGAATAAGCAATAAGAAGAAGAATAAGGTGAATAAAGAAAGAATCGCATGTGATATGTATGTTTATAAACTGTACGATACAGGAGATATTATCCTAGTGTGGGACCAAAATGTATAATAAATGACCGATATGTCGATGAGGCAGCATTTTTGCTTTCGATTGTAATTAGGTATAATTACAATTCATAATCAGTAGGTAATTATTTTTGTGATGGTACAGTGTGAAATTTTGGCACAAGAAAATGGAGGCCTACACCCAAAAATGGGCCTTAAATGTTTCAAATTCATTCATACTTTATCTCTTTTATTTTTTGTTAAGGAAATTTTTATTATTTTCTCTATATTCATTTCATTATATAAAAAATTACATTTTATATATTTTTACAAAAACATTGTATTTTATTTTTAAAACGCTTGTATTAGCTTCACTTGTAACTAACTAACCAACTTACTAACTAACTATGTAAAAAAATCTTGGAAGTTAAATTTGACCCACTTCCCGGTTGAGCTGAAATATGGCATACACGTTTAGTTTGGATGACAAAAGCGTTTTCTTTAGTTTTTTTTTAAACTATAATATTGTTATTATTATAATAATCTCTTTCATAAACTTGCTGTTATAACTTAGGCAGACGCTGACAAAGCCTGTAAGGAATGTCAGGCAGAAGAATAATTAATTTAATAATGTGTTACTTACTTAAAAGCCTTATCATCTTCTTGTCCATTATGAAGTCCATTAGGTAGAGATCCATGCTCATGCAATTCATGCAGGTCCTTTTCGAAAGGAGAGGCTGACTTGTCCTCAGGACGCTCCTCAAGGACCATGCCGCGCAATCCAGCCACCACTCCAGCTACTTTCTCGCCTCCACCAGTCGCTACACCACCTGCTTCTACGAGATGTGAATAATTAATTCTTGATGAAACTGCAACAAAGTTTATAACATAGAGGTTAATAAGTTCATTATGTATTATGTGTTAATGTCATGTTATTTATTCCTATAACACTAGGTGCATGCAGCTGAGAAGATTGTCTATGTTTTATTTTGCACTATCGACTTGGTGATATCTCAGGACATTTCAAAGGATTTAAGGAGTTTCATTATTTTCAGTCTTCGGCATCCCATTGCTGACCAGAGGTCTACTTCTTAAGAACTGCTAACCCCAAATCTATTCTTAGTTCTTTATAAAAACAAGATTATTTTCATAGTGGCATAGACCATACCTGTAGGTGACCCTCCCAGTACATATTCGACCATTTTGACGCCGAGTCCAGCTGTGTCACGGGGTGACAAGATGCTGCCGGCATCGCCGCCGGGGAATGCTACACCGCGACGCGTACCCATCATTGGCACGCCCACATTATGTTCCACAGCTAAAATTTGAAAATTAAATAAATATTCACACATTAAAGCAACAATTTTAATATGAATTAAATATTTTCACATATTAAATTTTTATACTAATATACACACAGGTCAGTAACAAATGACTTAAAAGGAGTTCAATAATTCAGCTTAACAGTATCATTCAACAATATTATATAAATGGTGATGTGTGCACATCAGAAATTCATACACAAAGTTTAATTAAGTTCCTGTGATGCAACATATGGTTAAGAGTAACGAACCTTGCGCGGACCAGGTTGGGTCACGCCACATCTGCTCGGGGTTCAACTGTAGCGGCGGCAGGTGGGGAGGGCCCTTACTGTCGCCGCCAGCACCGGGGCCTTTGTCCCATAGTTTTTTTGCAGCAGGTGCAATCTAAACAAAACAATGAAAGAGTTTTCTTAATTAAATATTGATACATAAAAATATCATGGTCAAAGTGCAGGCACTTAAGTGGAAACATCTGAAAATCTGTAATTAGCAATCTTCTACATATAATAAATAGTAACTGTAAACATATAGCACAGTATATATATACCTACATACAGTAACTCAGCTAAGACGTTTTTGTGACATCGACAAGCGGAGCGCTAGGGATGTCACTAATATTTTTGGAAAATGGTTTTTATTTTATTTAGTTACATTTACCTACTGCAAACATAAATTAATACTAGTATTGGTCCAGGGCTTCGCTCGTAAGTACGTAAGTAGTATGTAAACTATATGACGATATTTAAACAGGAATTAAAAACATGTGATGATTCTTAAATAAAAAGATGGGAATGGATATTTTTCATAATTTCTTCAGAAACACGATAATTCAGTGCCGGTTCATCGGCATCGGAATCATCTCGGAAAATCAAACGAAGCAATTTGGACCAGCTGAAAAAGATAATGTCATCACTATCAACTATCCCACTTTACTCGGACCCTCAGATATCGATTTTGAAAGCAATTGGTCCAGTAACTAAAAAGATCAAAAAGACGGCAACTTTTTAAAATTCTGACTATATATAAGTATTCAGAGGTCATAGGGACTCTCAGATATCGATTTTGAAAGCAATTGGTCCAGTAACTAAAAAGATAAAAAACGCGGCAATTTTTTTTAATTCTGACTTTAAGTAAGGATTTAGAGGCCATATGGACTCTCAGATATCGATTTTGAAAGCAATTGGTCCAGTAACTAAGAAGGTCCAAATTGGCGGCCATTTTTTAAATTCCGACTTTATATATGGATTTAGAGACTATACGAACTCTCAGATATCGATTTTGTATATAATCGGTCCAGTAATAAAAAAGATCAAAATGGCCGCCATTTTTTTTATTTCTGACCATAATTACGATTTCAGAGAAGACACGCATTTTCAAAGCAATCGGTCAATATTGACAACAAATTCGTAGAGAAATAGTTGAACATTCATTATACCTTTCGATATCAGCGGGAAATTTAAAAAAGCTAACTGCTGATTTTATATTGAGGAGTTCAAGCAGCCGTAAACACTATACAATATAGTCCTGTCAATATAATTAATATCGCAAAATATGGGAGCAACACAAATCGTGACCGACTTTGTCTCGAAGTAACACCGACTGACAACCTTTGAATATTTCGCTGTTACCTTACCGAACCTAACCGAGAAATCCCTGTAGAGCACACGTCTCTGTGTGTGTTTGAATTCGGAACGTAAGTACGTAGCTTACCAACTGTTTACTATATATTTAAACTGTGCATATAGGTACTATTTTGAAATATACAGGATGGTGCAAAATTTTGGGGCATTAAGGGTAGCTACCCTTTTTATTATAGTTAGAGAGTTCTAGTTCTGGTCATAAGAAACTTTAGGTAAATTTTTAACGGTCTTATTACAAAACAAGGTCTAAACTAAGTCTAAGGTAAAACTCAGGTTTAGGCTCCTGGTTTTAGAAAAATGTTATTACAAAACAAAGTTTAACGAAAAAACTTAGTTTTATCTCTGGTCTAAGCCAGATGGAGGGCTTCCCCCATCTGGCCTCCCCTAGTTTTGCCGTGGTTTAAGTGACATTATCACTCCTTTTCTTTTGATTTTCCATTTTAAGTAAAAGGACAATTATCTATTGCCACGCAATTGAAGCTGAGTTTGAGAAACGCCGTCGAACTACTACCATTTGTTGCAGAATTTATAAAATTGTTTTTGACTCTATTATACGATTTTCTGTATTTCCTGTCATCTATCTACGTTTCGTTTTCTGGAATACATTATAGATGCGGAAAAAACCCCGTGATTGTATATGTACTTAAGTGATGTCCCGACACCTGGGACAATTTTTGTCCCAGTTTTTGTCTCTGTGCCTCGAAGATTAGGTGAATTAGCACCACCTATTCCGATCACTGTTAATGAGGTATCAATTTTATAAAAAAAAAAAAAAAAAAAAATTAGAGGTTAATACCGGGATCCCGGTATTGGAATATTTTTGGTATTAATACCGGTATTGAAAAAATCCGGTTTTCGAAAGCCTTAGTCGGGACCCATTATTGAGAAGATTTCAGCCGGTCTCGATTTTTAAGAAGATTATTGACATTTATAATTAATTTCTTTTCAAAATCCATGTAGCCAATTTCACTTACGCTTTTAAAATGAATCTGAGGATATCTCATTTGTTTAAATCGGTTCACTCGTTTATGCTCTAGGAGGGAACATAATAATTATGGTTGCTAACCAACTTTAAATCGTTATAGGTCCTAAATGGTCATTCGTAATGAAAAATGATAAAAGAAACCTAAAGATGATTTTCAAATACCTATTCAATGATACCCCACATAACTTAGTTTGTCTTGTTTCCTTTTCATAATATGGCGTCTGGTTGTCGCCATATTAAATTTTGATTACTGTCATGTCTTTAGTGACACTCGCGAGATTAAGACAAATCGATTGACGTAAGAATCATCAAAATCGGCCCACGCGTTTGGTCTCTAGAGTGCCACAAAGGAACAAACATACATACATAGGCTGATAAACACATTACCCTCCTTTGCGTCGCGCAGTCGGGTAAAAATATTAGATTTTTTGTGTTTGTTTGTTTATAATGGATAAACTCAAAAACTACAAGACCGATTTTTGAAATTTTATCACTAGGAGCATGCTATATTGTCACCGAGTAACATAGGTTAAAATTTAGTATATTGATACATTATGAGGATACAAAAGTTGTTGACATTAAAATGACTCTTTGTTCACATATACATATTTTTGAGGCTGACTGTACAGTGATTTTAGATTAATGGCATATAAAGGTATGTTTACATAGAACATGTATGAGAAATAGTTTTACATATTTTTTTCAATTTCGGCAAGTACGATGTCGTGGGTTGTTTAGAGGAAACATTCCTGTTGTAAAATGGAGCCGATTGAACCCCACGAAGAGTATTGAGAAATGTCAATTTTCTCAGTGACTGTACCTTTTTTCAAAAAACTAATAGTGGGATCTTCAAAATTTACTTATGTGTCCTAAGACCAAAACTCTGTAACTATAATAGAAAGGGTAGCCACCCTTAATGCCCACAAATTTTGCGTCACCCTGTACAGTGTGAGGATCCACATGCAATGATTAGAACGTGTTTATAGTAATATTACACGTAAGTGACTTGGTTACAAGATTTATGCAGAAATTTTGCACTATTTCTAAAGATAAAACTTTACAAATCACTTCTTTTTACTAAACTCTCATTTTTGCACCCAAAATTTAATAACAGTCACATATCACTTATTACCTAGCAACAGTCTATTAAGATAGTGTCAAGTATTATGCATGTTGAGCTGAAACTTGCGCAAGAGCGTCATAGCCGCCATAAGACACTACCGTTGACACAGCATACTACATAAACATTTCTACGCCATAAACAATGCCTTCTTAGAATAATATAGTTTCGGTAATGGCCTAACTTAGGCTCCTTTGGTATACAGATGTAGATAAGAAACTGTGCAATTAATGTTTTTGTTTCACACCACAGATGTATGGGTTGCTAACATGGTATATTTAAAACCAATATATTAACGAATAATTGACCGACAATGTACGCAAATGTAGTTATTACTGTTTCATTTAGAGCTTGTAAATTTAAATGTTCTAAATTATGTTACTACTTATAGTTTCTTGAACATCAAGTTCAATTTTTTTTTTTCCTTGGGATAAATCTGGAAGCTTTGGTAAAAAGAATTATTACAGTACACTTCGTTTTTTGAAATTAGTTTCTATCTTGATTGACATTTAACTATGTTTGAATACTGACTCTCTCATATATTTCATATCACAATCCAGATGATCAAAAAGGCAGCTTATCCAAGTTCACGCATTTTAAAGAAGCAGGAAAAAGCTAGTGAATAGAAAAAAAACCGGCCATGTGCGAGTCGGACTCGCGCACGAAGGGTTCCGTACCATTATCTATGAAAACGAGCAAAAAAAATCACGTTTGTTATATGGTTAAGTATTTATTTTATTATGTTTTTTAGTATTTGTTGTTATAGCGGCAACAGAAATACATCAGCTGTGAAAATTTCAACTGTCTATCTATCACAGTTCATGAGATACAGCCTGGTGACAGACGACAGACGGACGGACCGCAGAGTCTTAGTAATAGGGTCCTGTTTTACCCTTTGGGTACGGAACCCTAAAGATCATTATTCATCCTATAACAAATGATAATTATAATACAAACCAAAAAATCTGGTATGTTAACTAATACATTATTGTAATAATAAATGCAAAACACCAACACTATTATAGCTAGGAAAATATCTAATAACCCTTCTGATCACAACTGGTCGCCTGCAACCACAACACTAATGTCTGTGTTTTGTCACTCAAAGAAATTAGGAAAATATTTTTTGGACCATCTACAAGTCCCTTTTATCTCTATAAGTGCATAACAATAAGGGAATTTCAATATTATAAACATTGGTAAGAAGAAATTTATGTAATAATTCTTTCTAGGAATAATTTTTTGTGTATGACCACCCAAAAACTATCAAGAATCCCTTCATGTTAGGAACTTCATCAATATAAAGGATATTGATGTTTATGGCTAAAGCAAAACAAAAAAACAAATGGAAGTGTTGCAGTTCTCAACAAGAAACTTCTTTCTATCAGAAACTGTGACAGATGGATCATCCATCCCATCAAGGGTCAATTCATATGATCAAGGTCTAGTTTGTTATTATTTAAAGTAAGTTCAAGTTGTATTGTATCATTAATATTGCCGATATACATGTGTGTAATATAATAAGTTAGCATGAATGATGTTATGATATATATATTGAAATACAACCTGACCTTTTAGAATTTATTGCATTTTTCACTATTTTTAACCGACTTCAAAAAAAGGAGGAGGTTCTCAATTCGACGCGTATGTTACCTCATAACTCTCGACTGCGTGAACCGATTTTGATGATTCTTTTTTTATTTGAAAGCTGGTGCTTCCCGAGTTGTCCCATTTTAATTTGGTCCGGTTCTGACAATGGGATCCATGAGAAAACCATATAAGTCTTAAATTTACATTAAGTATGTGCGCGACAATTGGTCGAATAACTCAATATCACGCCAACCGATTTCGATGATTCTTTTTTTGTTTGGAGGGTATATTTCCGAAGTGTTCCCATTTAAATTTAGTGAGGATCTGATGAAGATCTTCGGAGATAGACAATGGAACTCTTGAATGAATAACAGCTAGAGGATTCGATCCCGGGATCCCGAATCCCGGGATCCCGGCCCTATTCCAGTCTCGAAAATTTCGGGATTAAATTTTCATAATCCCGGGATTTTCGGGATTGACGAAAGTGTTACTATAATCGTTCAATTTGTTTTTTATACATAGTTATGAAACTACCTATATGAGAAATGTGTCAGATTACTATTATTATATTAGTTATATTAATTAACACTTGTTATGTTTATCTTACACTAGCGACCCGTCCCCGGCTTCGCGCGGGTGCAGTTTCTCTACTATCCTTACATTAAATATGAAAGTTTTATACATTTATAAACCTTCCTCTTGAATCACTCTATTTATTTTTTAGGAAGACAAACAGCACAAATTCAATCAATCTATTAAAAAAAACCGCATCAAAATCCGTTGCGTAGTTTTAAAGATCTAAGCATACATAGGGACAGACAGCGGGAAGCGACTTTGTTTTATACTATGTAGTGATAATGTTAAAAGTTCATTTAATTTTGTTAAGTAAAAGTAGTTTTTTTACTTAAATCACCTAGCCACAGAACGCAGAAAAGAAGTAACGAGAGAGAAACCGCTTTCTGTGTTTGGTGAACCTAACCGTCAAAAATCCCCGACTCCAACAAAAAAAAAGATAATATAACTTTTGAACAGATTTTCATGAAACGTAGCTAAGATGATACCCGATTAATCATAATCATTTATTTCAAGACAACAGAGACCATCACATAACAAAGTATGCACAAATAACAATAAGATAAAATACAATACATTAATTGAAATTCGGCAAAGAAAATAAAATAAAATACATTAATTACAAAATTCAAAATGTCAATTACAATTAAACTAGCTTTCAATTAATATCTGCATTGAAATCGGTCCATCCGCTTTGGAGCTACGATCTATGGCTACGATGCCACAGAGAGATACACAGCTACACACTACAAACTTATAATCCCCCTCTTTTTTGTCGGGGGTTAAAAAAGAATTTTAGTTGGTTTTTGTAGAATTTTTACTTTACTTTTTTCGTCTTATTACATTATGGACATTAATTTGCATTGTCAATAAAGAAGCAGATTTTTATATACCTTACGTAATTTTTTGTTTGCAATCTTAAATCCCGGGATTATCCCGGGATCCCGGGATTGACTGTGTACAATCCCGAAATCCCGGGATTAGAAATTAGGCCCGGGATCGAATTCTCTAATAACAGCACATCACTCGCGATTGCTGTAATCTCATGTTTATGTATTGTTTATGCCACCCAAAATTGAAAAATAAAATAAACTTTAAAAAAAAGTAAAAACCGACTTCAAAAAACTAAAAAGTATAAAATAATTTTCTTAAAAAATTTAACAGCTTCTGAAGTCGGGGCCTATAATTCTTCAGTGTACCTACTCGTAGCTTGGCAGTGGCCCCGACTTCAGAAGCTGTTAAATTTTTTAAGAAAATTATTTTATACTTTTTAGTTTTTTGAAGTCGGTTTTTACTTTTTTTTACATTGACAGTGTATAGGTAAAGGGCGAATATTATTAGAAGCTATTTATTACCTAGAATCTTAGGTACACATGACAGTTATAGTTACTGTCTATTAGATAGTGTCATTTCAATCAGTTATGCAGTTTTTATGTTGATTCAGATTAAAGAAACTAGAAGTATGATATTGCACACCTAGATCAAAACTAAGACAACTCAAAAAATCCTAAAATGTTATTTTATTTCATAACTTTAGTAAAATTAAATTGAGCATTTGATTTTTTGTCTACTGAAAATGTCTTTATTTTTTGAGCTGTCTTAGTGTTGATCTAGGTGTGCAATATATTTGACACAAGAGACTGAAGAGACTTACTAGATACCTATACCATAATTTTGAGAACTCAACATTGTCAGCAAAACATGGCAACAGTTTTTTGTTTTCTTTGATCTGTACATCAATTTCACATGGTAACATAAATTATACTAAGGGCAGATTTTTCAATCGCCAGATAACTTTATCTGAGGGAATAAATTAGAATTTTTGAGATTTCCCTCACAAAATCTGTCAAGAGTCAAATTTATTGATTGGATAAAACAGTATCTGCCAATTGAAAAGTTTGCCCTTAATACTTCAATATAAATTTGTCTAAGGAGATCTCCCAACAAATAAATCTTCTTATAGTTGTGTTGATTCATACATTACCTACCTACTAGGTTATGAATTTTGTATGAGCCATCCCCATAGAGAACACATGAATTATAATGCACTAGGCACTTATATAATTATAAATTAAATTAACTAACATGTAACAACATAAATTCATTTTTACAACAGACATTATTCACATCCAGATTGATCTATTTTCACCAAATTTCATCACTATGCAAAACTAATCAATGCAATAAATATGGTAATATAATAACCACATATTTTATTGTAGATGATTTGATGTTTATTGCTATACCTAATATATAGGTGAGGGCATAAAATCAATGACAATTATTGTTATGTGGAAACCAGTTCAATACCAAGTTATCTAACAATTAATGGCAATGTATTAATCTGTAAAGATTTATTATAATGTCATCGAAAAACAGTATTTACATGACGAACAGAGCATTCCAAACATATCATATTTTTTGGTACACTGGTACCTACCTACCTAATTAATTGGTCACACTAAAGTCGCTTCAATGGCGACAATAACAGTCCTATGTTGTGAAACAATTGGTGCATTTTTACAAAATCGATGACTGAGAGATGATAAAATGATTATATCTACACTATACTCCATCGAAATAAGACTTCCTTGGCTACATCTCTCCAAAAAAATCAAAGGCATAATAAACCGGTGAACAAATTCCGAATCAGAAATGGCGGACGCCGGTGACAAGTAAACAAAACAAAAACGGACCTGTTGCTTGAAAAAACCCGGAATTTCGTAATTTCATGACTTAAAACAGCAACCAAGTTGTCTAATCTACGATATAAATCCATAAAACTTACCATGTCGGGGCCCATATCCTTAACATCAGTTTCGAAAAAAAAGTCGCTCAAGGGTTTCATGCGTACAATCCGCCTAAAGCTCGGTCATGTACTTCAACGAAAGCTTATCGTGAGAAAATATCACTTTTTACGTGAAACACTAGTTCTATGTAACGAAAACACTAAACAAAACGATATTATAGCACATTTCTTACACTAATATGTTTATAAGCTGCGAAATAAAACTAGAAAGATCCAAACTCAAATAATACAATGTTGACTTGTTTCGAACAAAGGACGTACGCCGACCACAGCGCCTGCGTTAAAATTCCCCATACAAGGGAGCGTCGCACGGAGCTAAGTTTAGTGTACACGTTAGATAGATGGCGCGCAAACCAAAATTGGATAACCATAGAATCTAAACTTCTGGATGTGTTTATTTGTGGTTTTAGTCTATGGCGATATTGATTAAAGTAAAATTATTAATTTAACTATCACTGCACCAACTTTTGAATAAACATAATTTTGGTATTAGGGTATTAGTTAGTAGTCTACAGTGTTACTCTGAATGATTGAAAACACTATGTTTAACTTATCATGAAATAGTGGTACCTACTGTCCATATTGAGTAGGTAGGTTGAGGTAGGTATTCAAAATTAATTACATGAAGAAAAACTTAGTTTAGTTCTTAGAATTTAGAAATACATGTTTTACCTAACATAGCAACATTCAAATGCCTTGATTTAGAGGAAGTACAAAGGAGGCACGGTTAGTTCAGCAGTGAATAATTATCATCAATATAATGCGTTTGATCAAATGGGAAAATTAATATCTACATAATGGTTCATTTAACGTAACGTAGCAATAGGATTGTGCTGTTTTCCCCGAAGGGGTCAGGCAGGGGTGTACTGCTATACAACCATATTCCGCCGATAGGTACTGTTATTATATCCTATGGGGCCAAGCCGATTTTTTTATAACACTATCCCGCCTAGGAATTGAACCCAGAACCTCACACTCAGTCCCACTTTCGACCATTAGACCAATAACGTAGTCTTGTTCATGGTTCACTCATACTTACTTATAATTTTAGAATCTCTATATTTAATCTGAATCTCTACATATCTATAGGTACTTATAATTTTAAAATGAGATTTAAAGGATCGATTGGTGCAGTGCAATATTATATTATACGGTTCCACTTTATTATCGGAGGTCGTTACAGGTGTGAATCTTTACATATGCTTTTATTAGTTACATTGTATAAAATAAAGTCGCTTTCCACGTCTGTTTGTCTGTCTGTATATCCGCTAACTACTCCTAAACCACGCTACGGATTTTGATGCGGTTTTCACCATCATTTTGAGCATTTCTTCCGCAAGGTTTATATGTATAATACTTTCATAATAAAGAGCCCTATTACATTTTGACCGTGGTTTTTGCGTTAAATGGCAAACTTTGGCGTGTTTATTCTGAGCAACTGAAAGATTTCGACAACTTTCGACTTATTGAGTGGTAGAGAACAGTTAATAATATAGTTTTCATCCCACCATCTCGGAAAGAGTATTTTTAATCTTCAATATCTGAGTGGAAAAGCCGTTTTTATTCTCTAGAGGATAAAGTAAATTTTCATCCCACCATCTCGGAAAGAGTATTTTTAATCTTCAATATCTGAGTGGAAAAGCCGTTTTTATTCTCTAGAGGATAAAGTAAATTGAATTTAGAACATCGTGTGCACTAAGTTTGTGAATTAAACGTTTTTTTTTTGCATTTAGTCATTTCCTCGCTGAGGTGGAATGAAAAGTTACGTGTTGCACTCGAGTGCAAAGATTTTTCACCTCGTGCTCTTTTGATTCCCTCGCTAACGCTCAGGATTCTAATTTTGAATCACTCGCTGCGCTCGTGATTCAATTTTAGAATCCTTCGCTTGCTCGGTCATCAAAATTGAACACGCGGTTAAAAAGCAACTTTGCACTCTTGTATAACAAATAACTATTATAGCGCCCTCGCTTTTCGCAATTTTTTTCTTATCTATTTATACATAACGTCAAAATTCCGATGCAAGTTTTTCATAAAATGCACGACGGCACTTTTTCGAGCTCGTTGATTAACTAATGTAATAAGCAAATGAAATCAAAAATGTATAATAATATCTCTTGAATAGTCGTTTAGATCATAACGGCCTCAGAATTTAGAAATATGTATGGAATATCTACAAAAAAAAAATCCAATTCAAAACTATAAAACTACTAAACATGCTCAGATTTAACTGTTCTGTAAATTTCTCCTAAGAGCGCTTTCAATTTATACGTTTCGTGTCGGACCGCTGCGGTGCCGAAGCGGGGCGTTTGTCGGACGGACGGTCGTTTGTTTTCATAAAAAGCGCGCGGTGCGGCAACTTTATATTTTTATTTAAGTAATCGCAATTTTGTGGTAGGCCTAATATAAGGATAGTAGAGAAATTGCACTCGTGCGAAGCCGGGGACGGGTCGCTAGTAATATTTAAATGAAAGAAATCATTTGGGTGAATTTTGTTTTTTTTTTATGTAAAATATTTACCATTAAAGGTTATCAAACGGACAACGGTTACATTCATATTTTACTATTGCCGCGCTGCACGGTATTGTTAATTCGAAAGGAAACCATCAATAAATTTTTTTGGTATTAATTTTACGTTAGAAAAAAAACTAGATTTTTTAATTTTTAATAAAATGCTCAAATGATTTTTATCACATATTTATATTCTCCCCTTAAAAGTACCTACCTCCGCAAGTTTTTCTTTCAGTGGCTAATTTCTGCGTTGGGTTGCGGATTCGATTCCCACACGGAAGAAATCTTTGTATGGCCTACAGGTTTTATTTTAGGTCTAGTGAGTATTTATGCATGTAAGATGTCTGCTGTACCTAAACCAAACACATTTTACATTATTTGTGGTTTTTGGACGTCTGTATGTAGTGATATTTGTACAATTTACATTCTCATTCTTATTCTATGTTTTTATTACTCGACTACGGCAGATAAGGGTTATGAATCTCACTTGCTATGTATGTGAGACAGTTTGTTACCTCGCACAACCTAAAATACTATACAGATTTAAAAAATGAAGGTGTCCTTGATGTCTCCTCATGATCTGGGGTGTTCTAGAGTTTATGAAATCACAGGAAATTTAATATAATGAACGCAGGACGAATGCGACCACGGCTATAAGTACACAATGATTTCTAACATTCTTATTTTCTTGTTTTATGCTTTTCAGTTAGTTTTTTCCGAGGTTCAGTTTCAGTTATTTTAACTTTTATTATTTATTCTTTAAGAGGTTATTATACCTAGGCCTTGGCGAGGTTTCTGCCTAGTTACACGTAGTAGCAGATCAGCTGTAACTGCTATTACAATACGAGTTTGTTCGGCCAAGATCAATGTCGTAGTGTATTACACCTTTGGCGATGACGGACGCGCGGACGCTCACAGAACCAACAGTCGCGACATGGGTCGAGGCGCGGGCGTTCCAGAGGCGCGCAACCTCTAGCTATTCATAATTATCATATTCAATGAACATGGGGCGCGCAGTGCGCTTCAGCCCCAACTCCGCCGCCATTTTGTCATTTTGTTTCGGACATATTCGCGTGAGTGAGTGAAAGAAAACATAATCCTCGCCCTCGTCTCGACTTACAGTGAATCCGCTAACTTACACGACGGCTAAAAAAAGGAGTGTTATGTTTTTAGGGGTCATGCATGTATGTTTGTATTGTTTATTCCACCATAACTTCTAAACGACTCAACTGATTTATGTGATGTGTTATCGTTAGAATCCTTACGTTACCCCGGGTAAGAAAAGCTAAGTTATTATAATATTATACCCGAATGTGCGACAGCAAAGGTACAAGTGGCTATTAATTAGGCATTTAGGTTTACATATTTTGTTCAAGCGAATCATTCACTTTATTTTATACTTTGTAGAGATAGAGTAGAGAAGAAATGGTTTAAAACCGTCTTACATAATTTATTTTTCTAAAATGTATACATTTTAGAAAAATAAATTATGTAAGACGGTATACCTAATTATTACGCCTTGTATTGGTGGAGTATGATGAATTAAGACAAAAATAATTTTACTTTAAAGAATGCTTTTATGGGATTATTGTACTCATCATTATGGTTAACTTTTATTAAGGGAACTAAATAGAAATCGCATTAAAAAAAACGGCTATTCCATACATTTAGTCGATGAATTTTGAATTATTTGTATTAGACAGCAAATTTTATTTCGTGATTTCTGATTTGTTTTCCGCTGTAAAAGTGATTCATAATGATAAGTACCATCATCCCTTAAAGGGATCGGGACTAGAAAAGTAGGGCCTTGTATAGGGGAGATCGGAGAATAACATCTTATCTGGCCCAAATGTAAACGCCACCTGCACGCGCTGGATGGCAGCGCCGACCAGTCGGTTGCCGTGATGCTCCCTGCCGACCGAGTCATTGGCGGAATAACCAATAATATCCTGACCGGTTAAAACAGGCCTAACCAGCCTTTAGGTCCAAATAACCTCAAAAAAATAAGCAAATGCAGAAAGAATAGGTGTGCTACTGCATATTAACAAGCACAGAGATCACCAACCCCCACGGACTTGACAAAACAACACATAATTATCATTGAAAGTTCATCAAAAGAGAATGGAATGCCTAGCAATCTGGCTACCATTCGGTCAGGAGATTACCGAGATTCCCGATGTGAAATGTGTTACCGGAGAAGAAAATGCGAAGGATACTATGCAATTAACACGAAGAAAGAAGAATCAGCAACTTAAATTGGCAACATGGAATGTAAAAAGCCTAAACAACGCATGAAAAACTGAAAACATGGTTCAAGAAATAAAGAGATTTTAAATTGGACACTAGACCTGAATGAAATAAAATCATCTGACAATGGAATTATAGAGAAGGACGACCTTATTTTATACTACTCCGGTAAGCCTTCAGCAGAAAAGAACGACAACGTAAAACATGATAAATTAATGCAAATACTTAGTAATATATTTACCATAGGTAATACGGAGCATCAAGATCAGAGAATCATCAGAAACATGTACTGAAATCAGGCGGATTACAGTCGGGAACATCTGGCCCGGTGAATTAAAGATCCTAAAAGGAGTGAGACAAGGTTGTATTTTATCACCATTACTGTTCCATCTTAACCATATTTCAGGAAGCTTTTGTAAATGCTGAAACCGGTATCATTATGAATGGAACAGTAATAAGTAACCTCCGATAAGCCGATGACACCGTTATTCTTACTCACTCATTAAAAAATCTTCAAGAATTGCTGGACCGTCTAAACAGAGTTGTTGAAGAGTACGGCCTAAAATTAACATAGCGAAAACCAAGTTCATGATTACAAGCAAGAATGGGGTGAAAAAGAGCTTTCTGTCTATCAATGGCAGTACAATCGAAAGAGTTAAACAATAAGTATAGATATTTGGGTTCTTCGCTTAACGAGAAATGGGATCCAGAAATAGAGATCGCTAGAAGTTCCATTCTGTTTTTTTTTCATATAAAATATTAACTTCACACTGAGATGGTAAACAGTGAAATGTTACGTGTTATCGGTATTCCTTAACTGCGTCGATGGGTGGACAATTACGAAAAACATAGAAGCCATAACCTTCTCCGTAGTCGGGTAAAAATAAATGCATTTGAAATGTGGCTTTATAGAAGAATGCTCAAGATCTCAGGAAGACATAAAATAAATAATGTTAAAGTTTTAAAAGAAATGAAGAAAAACCTAGAATTATTAAAAACTGTTACGTGGAAAATTCATATTTAAAATTTATAGAAACGAAAAATACCTATAATAATATGTTGAGAAAAATACTGGAAGGCAAGATAGTGGGCAAAATGAGCAGGGGAAGAAGGAAATTGGCAAGGATAGATAACAGTAAAAGCTGAAATAGCTCCTAAATTAAAGGCATTTGTGTTGTACTTATACAAGAAACGCAAAGCAGCCAAGTTTTTGTACCCTGCCCGGGAACACCGCCTTACTTGGGCAGGGCGGAGTATTAAAGTTCGGCTCGGTATGCCTCACTTACCGCACAAAACAACAACACATGAACACAATGCTGCTACTTTATGCCGGTTCTGTGATAGCGTGGTTCTAACCTCTACTAAAATATTCTGATGAAACCCTAAGCGAAGACTTTCACAGATCCAAGAATCGCGGCATGGTCAAAGGGTGGGCGTTCAAGAGGCGCGTTTCATCTAGCTATTCTATGTATAGAATCATACGACCATGCGCTCACTGCAGGAAACGGGGCGGCGGATTCAAGGCGGAGGTGCTACGGCTCAAATCCTCAGGCATTCTTTTTTATTTTTCATCTTATGTTGCAAACGATCTTGCGGTTCACCTGATGGTAAGTGATCACCGCTGTACATGAACATCCGCAACACCAGAGGAGTTACCGATGCGTTGCCGATCTTTTAGGATGGTATTAGGAAAAAGGGAAGGAAAGGAGAAAGAAGGGGACTAAGGGAGGAATTGGGCTTCTGGCGCTCCACACTCACTTTGTCATTTCGTTTTGTTTGTTGTTGTCTTGCGAGTTAAAGAACGCATAGTCCTCGCCCTCGCGTCGCCCAAACCACGCCTCCGCCTCGCCTTAGCAATTGAGCCCACTCCATAAGAAACTTTTTTTTATGTAGCCTATTTTGTCCTACTGCTGGGCATAGGCCTCCCCTTTTTCCTTCCACACTTTTTGCCATGCCTACCCTTAGAAACTAGTAGATTGAGATTAGGTAGTAGAAAATTAGCTGAAAAGTGACAGTGGCAACTACAAAATACATACACCTCGACCCAACACAAGAGAAAAATATATATCCATAATTAATATTTAGTACTCCAGGTGCTGGGCAAAGGACTTTAGCCTAGTTATTAACCTAAGCCTATTGTTCTGTTTTATTTCTCCCTTTACTAAAGAAGGAAATTTACACTAGAAGGGAACTTTCACATAAATGTCCTTTGGTTCTTATTGTTTACTTAAATGTTATGCAGTTTTTTCTGAACTCTAAAATCAATAATAATATGGTTCCTTCCTTAGAACAAATATCTGTACCTCTCAATAGTTTCACATTTTTCCATACTGACCTATCTCACTGGATCACCCTGTATAATGATAGGATCATCATTCATATTACAAAATGACATTTATAACTTTGCCACAAAATGTCTGTCAATCAAATTGTACTTTTATGCATTCTCCTACAAACAAAAAGAATACCTACTAATATACAGATTTAGTTTATTTTCAAACTAATGGTCAAATAATTTAGATAGACTGGAAATGATAAGGAATGGCCTGGACTAACACTGGGAACAGACAGACACAAAATGGCACGAGCTTGTTTGAGAATATTAGCGACATAGCCTTGGCCTTTGAATATGATACAATACCTCCTGTCTGCTGAATGCAGTATAAGCACAGATACATAATATATATTTGGATCTATATCTGTGAGTATAAGCAACCAAACAGAAGCATTCAGTAATTTTAAATTTTATCGAATCCTTTCATACTTGCTTAACAGTTGATTAATTTGAATAAAATAATATCTACATATGCATAGGAGTGTGTTTGATTCATTTTATCTATATGTTTCATTTTATACCCTGTGATGTGCACAGACATTTCTTACAGATTTCTGACTTGGTACCATAGCTAAAGTTGTTAATAATGATGAGTACAATAACTCCTTAAATGGATCAGGACTACAAAGGTAGGGCCTTATAATTATTCAAGATTACCTAAAAAACATAAATTCTGCTTCTCCCGATTTGAGCTTTAATGAAATTAGATTTCAATAAACACTGATGTTAGAAAATGATATGGAGTCTTCCCATTAAAATACATTCAGTCCATTATAAACTACTGCATAACTAATGGTGACATGCATGATTGTTATTTAAATCAAAGGAGATCAACCACAAACCATAAAAGAAATGTCCTGGAAAAATTAAAAATTTGCTGGCCAGATAGGCATTGGTAAGAGAAATATTTGCCACCAAGTATCTTTCATATGGCAGAACCAAGATATATAAATAGGGTAAAAACTAAACTTTCTAAGTTTAAATTAATTAATAATAAATTTTGAGAAGTTTTAATATTTATAAAGTGTTAATAATTATTTAAAAACACAATGTTAAGTTAGCGGTTGAATGATCACCTTCCATGCAGGAAGGGCTGAGTTTGAACACTGCCAACCTCTGACCTATTGAATTCATTTGCAGATCATAATTAGATTATCACTTGCATTAATGGTGAAGGAAAACATTGTAAGAAAACCTGCTCACCTGAGAGGACCTCATAAAGTTCTAGTTGCTGTGTAATCCACCAACCCGCACTAGGCCAGCAGGGTGAACAAAGGCCTAACCCTTCTCATTCTGAGAAAGGGCCCATGCCAAGCCGTGAGACAGTAATGGGTTGGATTTATTAATTTTTTATTATAGGAATAGTGCTTCCAATGCATATACAAATAAAAAGATCAATAAATCTTACAAAATCCAAATATCAATCATAAAAGTACCTATATTTCATGACTTCCTGTATATCCTAGTTCCTCATTATTATGATAGCTCACCATTTTTAGTTTAATTTTGATTTAAATAACCATTGCTCAAGTAGCTTTAATGATATTAAAATATTGTTTCTAAAGTTGTGTTAGGTTGAATCACTATACCTATCTTAATTACCTGTTTTTCATGTAACGTTGTAAGAAAACTAAGGCAGAACATCTAACCAGCAATACAAGTTTCTAAATATGGTCTCTAAGGATGTAAAGTTAAACAAATAGCTAACGGATTAGTATACAAAAGTAATGCAGTTCTTACCTGGTTTCTGATAGCAGCAACAGGGGTAAGACCAAGTTGATTTTGTCCTTGCTGTAGAAATTGGTTAGTGCCTGGTGCCAGCATACCAGCTTGACTCAAATACATAAGGTGTTCAGTATTCTTGCCAATACCATTCATGGCTTGCATAGGGTTCCCATGATGTTGATGAATATCATACATTCCTTGTTGGCCCAATTGTGGAGCATTTTGCATGCCTTGCAACTGTGGCAACATCACTGCACTGTTTTGAAGAGTCAAATTATTTCCAAGTGTTGGATTCTGCAATGGAGCCAACTGTGTATGTACCATGTTGGTAGTCAAATGTGCCGGGTGACTTCCAATGACTGAAGGATTCA
Source organism: Allophyes oxyacanthae (assembly GCA_932294325.1). NCBI lineage: Eukaryota > Metazoa > Arthropoda > Insecta > Lepidoptera > Noctuidae > Allophyes > Allophyes oxyacanthae. The sequence goes on from OW028611.1 coordinate 5,738,446, forward strand.
TAGCCAAGGTTCCAACTGAGGAAGCAATAGCCTGATTGATAAACTGCTGTTGATTTGTTTGTGAATTTTTAAGTTGCATTTGCGCTTGCTGATGCATATTGTTCATGGTCATTGGGTTAGTATTTTTCCATTTATCTGGGTTCTGAAATGACAATAAAAATACATTGAAAATCAAGAAATATACAAAAAAACATTTGGCAATACAATAACATTAGATAATCAACAAGTCTCCAAATTCTTGTCTTGTTCACAAACACTTACATGACATTGACAATTTTAGGTTATATAGTTCCATATAATGTAAATATATAACACCAATAATATTGAGATAAATGTAAACAAACCTCAGCAATGGTATCGTCTCCGACAGCCCAGCGTTGTTTGGGTGCTAGGGAAGCAAGCTCGCCCTCCTGTGGTTCTCGTTGGAAAACGTAATGCACAGTGGCATCATCCTGGCTCCGAGCCTGAGACGCGCGCGTGCTCTGCAACGCAGCTTCGCCCGCCTCTTCTTCCGCTCCCGTTCCCGGCCACTTCATTGGGCTACCGTGAGGTTCGAGCATTCAGTTTCACAACACTTCGATCCTTGGTAACCGTAAACACAAAATGTCTCTTGATCGTCCCGTTAACAGATATACGCTAGGTACTTCCAATAATAATAGGGCCAGATGTGTATACCGAATTACATTATCAATAATAAACTACAATAAACAAACAGATCTCGTTAATGAAGCCATTTAGCGATTATATCTGTCTTTTTGTCTTTGTAATGACAGTAGATTTATCAAAGCACGATGACAGCCGCTAAGGGAAACCAAAATATTGCACCTACTGCAACGGTCTCCTTGACGGATCGAAACAAAGACAAGAAGTGAAATCAATGATTTCTAGTATACGAAATAAGGAAAATTTCGAATTTAGAAGTTATATGGATTTAGCTAATGTACTAACTTTAGGATTTAGCGAATTGTCGGCGTCGAAAACTAAACTGAATAAACACTGAAAATAATACACTATTCACACAATTTCTAAACAAAACGAGCACAAATATAATTACTATATGTACACAGAACTATTTACAATGTACAATTTTTACAAAAAACCCGGTTTAAGCCATTGGCTGCTGTCGATACTTTCTGATTTAGAAAAGACGACAAACATTCTTCACTGCCTGTCCGCCATAATCGGTCGGTCGGGCAGATGCGATGCGCGCGCAACGCGCAAAACTATACTATAAACATAAATACATAATGCTAATTACATTCCTTTCCAAGTGCCATAAAAAAATTATTACACAAAATATGAAGTTAATTTACATTACAATTTGGGATAAAGGCATGTAATATCAGTACAACAAATCATTATTTGAAATTACCAAATCTTTGTGAATATTTTAAGCACAAACCTTAAATATATTAAATTATAAATATAAAGACGACATATGACATAGAATTAGTACATAAATAAGTAGACTAGAAAATTATACATCTATTTCAATTAAAGCTAAGATTCTGAGATTATACATTTTCTTTTATGATGTTAGTAACAAAATTAAGTAGTAAAAAGAAACGTAATTTAGTTGTCAAAATATGTTCCACAGAAAGTAAACATTTCAACCGATTTCAACAGTTTCAACATGATTTCAACCGATTTCAACTTTCATTAATGTTTTTTGTTTTTTTCGTATCAATTTCTAATATTACTAGTGTAAATTAATAGGTTATTGACAAACAGCTATAGCACAGCACACTTTCATTAGGTATATAGGAGCTACGTAATTCTTGATTTATGAAAAGAGTATCCATGGAGTTTCTTGCCGGTATCTTCTCCAGGACCAACCCACTTGGAACCGTGCACCTAGAATCACGACGTTTTGAAAGTGCCTGCAAAGGCCCAGTTGAAATAAAAACTTTTGACTTTGACTTTGTTACTTATTTTTTACCGGTACTGTCAAGGTACTGTACCAAAAAATTCTGTTACGATAGGTTATGTTACCAATTACCGGTATTTTATAACTTTACTTTCCATTTTCCAATAATGGTAAATTCGATCGATTTTATTATTGAATGAATCCCGGATTGTTAAAAAGTAAATGTAAGGACATAAATAAAAAATTAAAACGTTTAAAATTGCTAACGGTACCAGCATCACGCCTGTATTCCTCGAAGGGCTAGGCAGAAATGTACAAACACATTTCGCCGATGCCATTAAAAAAACTCGAGCGAGCCTATTGCCGTTTACCGAGCACAATTCCAAATTGGAGGCTGTTTCTGAGAATTTCGCTACAGAAAAGCCCAATTATATTTGAGGAGCGTCTGTTTCCAAATTACGCAAACTTTACAAAAATAAAAACTTTTGCTGCACAAGTCCATGAGCTAATAAAGCTCGTTTGATTGGATCAGTGAAAATGAAGCTACTAGCTAATTCCTAAGGAAATAAGCACTTTTATCCAAAATGTAGTCAGTTTCTCGAGCACCGCCGCCGTAAGGCATGTCTTTTAAAGACTAGGTACATTTTTGAGAGTGTGCAAATGTATTGTACGACCTAATCCCCTTTCCAAATCATGTCGCAGAAGGAGACGGCCGGGCCGGAAGAGAAAGGGGTGGGAGGAGGCGTCAAAACGCCCGCTCTCTTCCACCCTATTGAAGCCCGAGGGCTTTGCAATTTCAGTAGCGTGTCATGTGTTCCTCACACGCCATTCCGACAGGAGAGCGGGGTCCGCACTGATCTCGTGGAGCGTGTGCGGCAGAAGCAGACGGGCGCCAGCAGGGCTGTGGAAGAATGCGAGAGTGTACCCGAAGCCCAAGGTGCGAGAAGGAACATCACGGATTTTTTTGTCGATAAGTGTCCGACAGGCCCGTCCACCTCCCCCGGGCGAGGGATATTGAATGAGGACTTTTCCCGCGCCAAAAATTAAATAAAGGCCTTTGACGGAATAACAATGTCCTCACTGCATCGCATCGATGATATTTTTGTATGAATGCGATATTTAACGATACGTATCGTATTATGGCCATGTATCTTTGAGTATAATGCTCTAAGCCGTGTACCTATCGATACAAAATAACGATATATTTCATAGTGTTGTATCTACGACTAGTTTAATAAGTTTATGGTTGTATCCACGTAGGTATGGATATTACTATAATAACTATATTACATCATTTCGCTACATATCTAACAAACACTTCTACATGAATGCTCTCTTACATGGCGATAAGTTTGATTTGAATAAACCGCACGACGCGACGGGCACAGCCCTGAGTCTCCATAATTGAGCCCTCGGGCATCCTTAAATACTAATTAGACCAAACATGACCTACAATATTTAATGCACACATATCTCTATCAGTTCTTTCAAGATCGTAGCCACATTGAATGTAGAGCTTAGGTTATGATCTGTCACTTATGATGCTTCATCCCTGAAAACTTTCCCATTTTCTGCTTGTTGCATGTGTTATAAAGAAAAAATCAGAAAATTTATCAAATTATTTATTTCACTTAAAGTAGAAAAGACATACTGCTTATATAGGTTTGATCTTAAAGTGAAGACCAATTAGGGAAAATACCAGACATTTGAGATCTTGAACTAAGTAGTAGAAACCACGGAGGCCTTCAGGATCACGAGACTGATTCACATCCACTAGTGATCCTGTCTTAGATGTAGTGAAGGAAATATGTTCTTCACCTATGACTATCTCCAACTCCTGCAAAATATAAAAACACAATATTACTAATAAAATATTCCTAAATAAATAATGGCCACATTTGTCCATTACATGGGACTTACAGCATCAGTGAAATATGGGTGTACAATAGTATATCTCTGCCCAACCCTTGGGGAAGTGGGAAATACAGGTGTGATACAGTATTTTGTGCGAGTTTTTCATTAATATTATGTTTAGTATGTATCAGTAACCATTTATAACACTATTATAAGGGTCAAGGTTTTTCTATATTCAAAAGCAATGTTCATGAGGAGACTAGCCCAGCAGTGGGATGATACGGGGTGACAGTACTAATATCTAGTATGCAAGATATGTTATAACCTAAGTCATAAATTTTATTTAAAACAGCTTGCAATGTCAATGTTTATAGCAGTTGCTAACAAACATAACCAAAAAAAATACATACCATAAATTAAAAGTAACAAAGTAGTTTTGTACAATAAAAACAGAATATTACGATGTTCTCATGCATAACGGGACAAATGGTTTTGTGTACAGACCTGTCTTCCTACTCGGTCTGGTTGTGGCCATAAATGGTCGTCTTCATGCATTATTTCAGAGTCTACAATTATCCTTTTCAGTTCCTCCATTACACAAGGATGTACATATGCTTCTTTACGAATCATTGTATCGTTTTTGTAATTAGAATTATTTGCATACCGGAGCTTGCCATCAGGCCGGAACTCGAATTCTAAAAATTCATGACCAAATTTCCCCTTATGCCCAACATAATAACGTATATAAAAATCTGAAGACATTATTGCAGATTATACTTGGAACAGAAAACTTTCATCGATCCAAACAAACACCACGCCGATTTTTACAATTTTTTTACAAACCGCAAAGTCGGAAAGTCACCCAGTTCACCACTACCACAGACTACAAAGAGAATAGTTAACCACTACCAGAAACTAGAAAGTAAAGAACAGTGGTCAGTGCTGCCAACTGTCTGTTATGATTTTAAAGGTGGACGCACACCTGTCCGAATCGACCGCGCCGAACGAGCCGAACGAAACGAAGTTTCTTATGGCCTCGCACTGCGCACACCTGTCCGAGCCGAAAGAATCGACCGCGCCAACCGAATCGACCGCACCGATAGAAATAGCGTTTCGTTACGTGCATTGCCTTGACGCATATCGCACGCTCATTACGTTTAGTTTCATAATTTGTATTCTGAAATCACAGATTTATTATTTAACTATGCTTTTTAAAAGAAGTAAAACAAAATACCTAGACTGCATTGCATAAGTTTTATTAAATCTGATTAGGTTCTTATGCCTACACATATTTTATACAGAATTCAAGTTGAACATATCATTCAGATTTTATATAGATTTAAGCATACCCCGTTCATAACTCTAATGATAATGTTAGTGACCATGACAGTTTAAATACTTAGATTTTAGCAGTTTCTTCTTGAGATATAAGGCTTAATGCATCTGGCAACACTGATCCAGATAACTTTTGACTCGAACCCACTGGCAACACTGACCGAATCGTCGAATCTGATGACGTCATCCGAATTCGTCTGGGATTTGGATACCTACCGAATTCTTCCGGCGATTCGTCCGATTCGACGCGGATAGGTGTGCGAGGTTTCATAGGATTTCATATTGATTTCATATATAGAATTCGAAAATTTGTTTCGTTCGGCTCGTTCGGCGCGGTCGTTTCGGACAGGTGTGCGTCCACCCTAACGCGGAATGCTCGTTGAATTTTCATAAAAAAGCGCTAGAATCATTGTGGTTTTGAAAAAAAAGCGCTAGGTCAAAAGTATACCATCAAAGTAGAAAGAACTTTCAAATAACAAATACTTTGACAAATAGCAATTAATATTTAAAAAGAACATTATTGGTTGGAAAAATTGTAGAAATAATTTTGCTTCTTACTACACGGAAGATTGAATTTTTTGAATGCAAATAAAATTAAACAAGAAATTCGATATTTTGTAATGATTGCAATATAAACGCTGAATAGTGGATTAGGCGCCAGGTGCTAATTAAGTTTTTTGGGCGCTGACCGCGCTGACACAGAGCCAGTAACCCTGCGGTCCGGTTTTTTTCTCAAGATGGCGTATCAATAACCATCTTTACTTTTTATCTTATTTAACTTATTACTATTTATATTATTTATATTACTATTTAATAATATACTATTTTACTTGACACTGGCAGAATAGTCGACATCGGCCATAGACATAGGATGACATCGGCCATCGGACATCGGCCATAAGGCCATATAGCAAGAAGAAGAAGAACCCTGCGGTCCGAATTGCGATAAAAGTGATAATATCGCGAATCCAACCAAAGTTACAAGCAAAAAAAGTCTTATTCAACGTCGAAGCCGAATTCGAAGCCGAAGTCGAAGCCCAAGTCAAAGTCGAAGCCGAAGCCGATACCGAAGTCGATATAAAGTCAAAATCAACGTCGAAGTCAAAGTCAAAGTCAAAATCAACGTCGATGTCGAAGTCAAAGTCAAAATCTACAAAGAAGTCGAAGTCATAGTCAAAGTCAACGTCGAAGTCGAAGTCGAAGTCAAAGTCAAACTCAAAGTTTCTTATTTCAACTGGGCCTTTGCAGGCACTCGTTTTTTAAAACTATAATTAATTTATTCCTAAGCACTCTTTGATGTGATCGCCACGGGTTCTGGCTCACGACCATTCATCACGACTGCGTTAGCATCCCTATATAGTTTGTGCTCACGACTGAGGAGCGTAAAAACCGAATGAAAACAACCCCGCACACGGACGGTCACGGACGGTTGTTTTCATTCGGTTTTTACGCTCCTCAGTCGTGAGCCGGAGCCCGTGGCGATCGTATCGAAGAGTGCTTAGGAATAAATTAATTGATTTTGACTTTGACTTCAACATTAATGTTGATTTTGACTTTGACTTTGACTTCGACTACGACTTCGACGTTGATTTTGACTTTTACTTCGACTTCGACTTTTCTTTTGACTTTACATCGACTTCGACTTTGACTTCAGCTTCGACTTCGGCTTCGAATTCGGCTTCGACGTTGATTTTGACTTTTTACTTCGACTTCGACTTTGACTTTGACTTCGACTTCAACTTTGACTTATTTTTCGTATTCTTTTCAGCAAACCCTTTCATTTGATACCCATATCATGGGACAGCATATTTAATAACTAGTCGGTCATCTTTGCGAGTCCGCCATATTGGATTTAGAATGACGTCACTTAGCTAACCATGCATTGTCATCCAAACTAAACGTGTATGCAAAATTTCAGCTCAATCGGAAGCCGGAAAGTTGGTCAAATTTAAGTTCCAAGATTTGGTTACATAGTTAGTAACAGGTGAAGAAAAAAGACATGATGGACGATGACGAATTTCTATTGTCAATTGCTTTTTTTTTTCAATTCCATATCACACATGTTGATACGCGCACGTCCGCACCGCACGCTGGTCACGGCGATCTGAAGTCAAAACCGTACGGGCAAACCGGACGTGTGCGGCGGTACATACAAATTGTATGGCGAGTACGCCTTCAGGTACCCGATTCGGTTTTACGACCGGTCGGGTCGACCCGACGCACTGCCCATGCATTCGAACCTGACGTTAGGTTTTCAAACAGAACGGTTAGAAACCGAACGTGTGCGGCGCTACATACAAATTGTATAGCGAGTACGCCTTCAGGTGCCCTGATCGGGGAACCTGATCAGGGTACCTGATGCTAAAACCGGACGTGTGCGGCCAGGCTTATGCGAACGATTGATAGCATTCCAAGCTACGCTAGTTACGCGCTGCGTTGATGAGTACGAAAGTGTGTACACTGCGTAGCCAAAGTGCGTAGCAGAATGGATTCAAATTTATGATCCAGTGGACGACGGCGACTTGGCGTGGTAGTTGCAACTTGCAATGCTAGCGATTATAATCTATGCTAGCGATAGTAAATTTATTATACCTAATTCCTTTCATACAGTGTGTGCAGCACTAAGCCCTGAAATCCGACATACAAGTCTTGTATGTTAGAGCTTGGTGCTGCACACATAACCATATTATACTAGAGTACATAATAAGTTTATGGCTGCACATGTGCTGCACAGTCTTGAACAGTACTGCACCCATAGAAATAGTACAAGTACTGGAACGCTTAATAGTGCCGTAAAGCCGGTCTGAGGGAGAATATTTTGTGGTAACCGTGTCCTTGTCTAATAGGGTAACCATACATTTTAGTTAAAAGTAGGACATGATAGAAATATTTAATTATGTTATGAGAATAGTTATCAGGTAATTAACTACTGATATCGAATAGTAAGAATTGTTTTTTTCCTAGTTAATAGTGAAATATACGGTCCATACAGTGTATCTAAACGTTCTTACAAATATACATACACCCTTTTGGTTATAATCAGAGTCACAGGCAAGGCATAATATATAAATAGGCATATGCAAGGTTACTATTTATTAAAAAAGAAAATTTAGAGAAAATTTCGGACATTGCGGAAAAATCCGGACATTTTCTTATACACAGATTACGTGTATAATAAAATGTCATGCGTGAATATTCCGGACATCTGGCAGCTCTAGTCATAGGAAACATTAGATTTTAACATTTTAAGATACAAATTTAATTCCTCTTCTACTTTTTCTTTCTTTTTTCTTTTTCTCTTTTAGCTTTGCGACCATCCTACGACCTTTCTTTATGAGATCTTTCCTATTATAGCAGAAAGGGTAACCCATGCTTAGTGCTGCAGAATCGAATATCACTTATTATAATATTCTTGTTTGGCAAACTCAAGTATAATCATCATTCACAACATTAAGCAATAAAACACAATGAATGAAAGTCAAAGCAAAACTTTTTTTAATTTCAAATCGGCATAAAAAGGTCGTCGTCGTTTCGTCAAAACGTTGAGATTCTAGATGCACGGTTCCAAAGTGGGCCGGGTTCTATGGAGAAGAGACCGGCTAGAAACTTAATGGTTGATTGTAATTTTAATTGTGTTGGCATTATAGTTGTATTTTGGGTTTATGTACTTGTTTCCTCTTGCTTTACTTTCTTATTTGGTGGTTCACTGGAAACTGCAACATCTTCCCATTTACTACAAGATCCTACATGCCCTGATTCACCAGATGTTCCTGCACGTACAATTTATTTTGCACGTACAGTTTTTTTTCTTTTTGTGGCTATCTGTAATGTCAAAAATGATCTTCATTATGGCACAATATCTAAGTACAATATCCAATCCAGTAAAAGTTTAATCCATCTAACTATACTAATAGGAAAATATTAAACACAAATAAACAATAAGCAAAGTGTGTGAATCTTAAGTTTGTGCAATGTGTTATACTTTATATTAGTATAAACTATTACAGACCAGACAATTACACACAACATTATACAACAGACACATACAACAACTGATAATTATTAAACATATTACAATAGTACCTATGGTAATATTGAAGGAACTGCTTCAGGTTTTAATTTTATTTTTGCTGCTGTTAAATAATTCATTATCTTTAAAATTTACGCCACAAACACATGCGAACTTTTACACACTAATGTCAAGGTTCGTGGCTGTTATCCATAACACCCTCTGCTTATTATCAGCTGGAATCCTGAAAAAAACAAACATGGAATTTTAATAAAGTCTATCATTTTATAAGAGATACAAAAAAACATTATTATCTATTCGGCACAACAAACAACAAATGATTTCAACAAATTAACTTAAACTATATACAGGGTTATTTGTAAAACACCGGCAATGCTTTAAGGGGTGAGACTACTCATCAATATGAACAACTTTTACTACGGGACCAACCATGAAATCGCGAAAAAAAATTCAAACTTTTCATACATTTTGATGGAGCAAGGTTAATCTTTTGTATGAAAAGTTTGATTTTATTTTCGCGATTTCATGGTTGTTCCCATAGTAAAAGTTGTTCATATTGATGAGTAGTTTCACCCCTTAAAGCGTTGCCGGTGTTTTACAAATAACCCTGTATGTATACTTATACTATACTTGGAATCACTCAAATTATACAAAACAATAAATGCATCGAAAATATGCTACGCATTACAGATTATGGAAAACAAATCCAAATTTATTAAAGTACGTAAATTATTTAACTTAGTGGACTGTATGATAAGTGAAACGATCTAAAATAAGTACTTGGAGCAACTATATCCCACAAAATAAAAATATATTGTCACACTACTCAATGAAACTTACCTATGGAACGATATTCCACAACCAGGATAATATTCTCGCTTGCACCCAATCATAACTCAAGTATTTACCATCTTGTCGCCAAAAAATTATTCTAGGCACAAAAATAATGTTTGATCACGTTTATTTCTGAACTATGAAAACCACGAATGTTGACAATAGGTTGACAACTAAGTTGACAATGTAAGCCATTTTGAATGATGTAGTGTTTCCCGCATGCAAACTTCTTTAACTACTGGTATCCAAATATTGTAATAATCAATCTTATTGAATAACGTATGGAAATAATAATATTTAATATAATATTTAAAGCACGTCAATTATAATTTTTATTATGTTTATTTTGATAGCCGTGGGTAGAAGTTTCATTAGTTCTAATATGTATGTAAAAACGATTCTGAAAATACCAATTTAGTAGATTACTAAGTTGATGAGTAATGGCCATGTGTGCGAGAGGGACACCGCTAAATCTCGGGTGACTTTCATGTGGGCACAAAATTTCGTACAACTAATTATAGCAGTAAGCCTTAGATTATGGGTTTACATAATCTAAGCAGTAAGCTCTCTAGTTATAGGTAGGTACTATGTATTATCTCTATGACTGCACCTGACTGCACCACAGACCAAAGCCACAGACATATGAGCCCTACTTATTTCTATGTATACTAATGGGTGTGTTCAGTTATTACGCCGGACGACGCTCGACGACGCGGGCGATCACACTAAACCGTTCAGTTATTTGAGCGAGCGTCGTCGGACGATCGCTCTGGTAACTCCGTGAAATAGTAGGGCACAGACTACTGAGAGATATAGTAGGGTGAAATTCGCACTCGGTCGCACTGCTATATAACGTCCGACCAATGACTGTAGTCATAGGATACAGCAGCAGATAATTTAAAACTGAATTACTGAACGTAGCCATTGGCTACGTTCAGTAATTCAGTTTTCGGTGCGAAAGTCACTCGTGCGAATGTCGCTCGCTCATCGGGAATAATTGAACGATCCACAACTGCGTTACGCTAGTGACCAATCCGGACCAATCGAACGATCTCAAATTATCTGCTGCTGTATCCTATGACTACAGTCATTGGTCGGTTGATAGTAGTGCGACCGAGTGCGACTTTCACCCTACTAATTCACGGAGTGACCAGAGCGATCGTCCGACGACGCTCGCTCAAATAACTGAACGGTTTAGTGTGATCGCCCGCGTCGTCGAGCGTCGTCCGGCGTAATAACTGAACACACCCACTGATATCGTAGCCAGAGAAACCTGTTTCTCTGTTTACGACTGATATTATATGGCTGTGTGTCTGTGGCTGTGTGCACAGTGCAGCACACACTGCAGATTTTTTATTTAATTACTGATTACTGCTCAATATTAATGCAGCAAAAAGTTTTTAAACCTATTAAAACTGATCATAGTTTGTATTCTGTTCGAAGTTCAAATGACTGACATTAGTATTCATTTGAATTGCATTTGTTTTTCATCGCATCTGAACGTCTGCGAACTGTGTCTAGTGAATTTTGAGGAATAATATAAGTAAAATTCTAGATATAGTATTATAATTATGTTTTGCGTTAATATCTAAGCTGAAATTTTGCTTTAAGTGAAGTTTATAACTATTACAAAGGGGCGCCTTGTGGACGCGGTCCTTTTTATTCCGACTCAAAAGAATAATTTAATGTCTTCGAAAGATTATTTCTTCGTAACAATTTACTATAAGAACTTTCGAAGAAAACATAATCTCTTTCGTCTTTGTAATATAATATCGGAGTGTACTAAAAAGCCTGTTTGAAAGCGATTCTTTGGATCGCGTATAGACTACCAACCATAGACTACAGAGTAGTAGAGGTATAGAAGTTCCGTCTGTCAAACTAACCTTTTCTTTTCTGACCCAGCCAAGATGGGTGAGTAACTTTAGTCCTATGTGATAATAAAATATATCGTTAAACATCTACAATATGGTTGATTAATACTCTCAATCGTAATCCTTATGCAATTGTGAATTAGTCAGTGATAGAACTTCTATTTGTATTTTGTGTAATTGTTTGTGAATACGCAAGATTGTTGTGAAAAGAAGATTGGGTAGTCGGTGAAGTGTTGTATGAGAAATGATGATGTTTGTGTGATACAGGTATCAGTCGTGATCACTGGCATAAACGGAGAGCTACGGGCGGCAAGCGTGCGCCCATCCGTAAGAAGAGGAAGTATGAGTTGGGTCGCCCGGCTGCCAACACAAAGGTGAGCACTATGAAACATAACCTATTTTGACAATTCGTTTTATTTTTCACACCCATGTGTTGAGTATTAGAATGTAATGCATTCATACGGTACGTATGCTATCAGCGTTTTAAATTATTTGTCGACGTAATAGTTGTCCTCTATTATTTCGTGTTTTGTAGGTTATAGTAACCATCATTTGCGATTGTTTTGCAGCTTGGCCCCCAGCGCATTCACCCAGTGCGCTCCCGCGGTGGAAACACGAAGTACCGTGCCCTGCGCCTAGACACTGGAAATTTCTCATGGGGATCAGAATGTGAGTACCATCCTTGAATCATGAGGGATTTTTCTCATAAGTTAAGGTGCCATGATCTATCTCATTACTCACATAACTAATACATAGGATTTGACCAATTTTTATTAATGAATTTGTTAACAATTCCATATATCTGTATGACACAACTATTTTGTATTACAGGCTCCACCCGCAAGTCCCGTATCATTGATGTGGTGTACAATGCGTCCAACAATGAGTTGGTGCGTACCAAGACACTGGTGAAGAACGCCATTGTTGTGGTGGATGCTACACCTTTCAGGCAGTGGTATGAGTCCCATTACCTCCTGCCACTTGGAAGGAAGAAGGGTGCCAAATTGGTAAGTTTATTTGCTAATACTAGAAAATATTAAGCATTTAATAAAAAAAATGTTAAATGATAAAATCAATTTTTAAACAGTCATGCTGTTGAGTGAAAGTGTGAGTGCAAAGTAAAGTGTACCTGCAATGGACCTGCAAGCAGTACTGTAAATGTTTTGTTTGCTCATAATGCATAAACATAATAATTTCAAACTCTTATGTATTTTAGGTACAAACAAAACAAAATTAACTTGATTCATATTTTCTGTAAATAAATTTTGAAGTTATTAATGATGATAGTTTGCGTGTCAGATGAGTGAACAGTGATTGTTGCAAAAACTGAGGCAGAATATTACTTAGGTCCTTAAATTGACCACTGACATAATATTCTGAAATAATCATGATTTGTGGTATACAGACGGAGGCAGAAGATGCCATCATCAACAAGAAACGTAGCCAGAAGACTGCTAAGAAGTACCTGGCGAGGCAGCGCCTCTCCAAGGTTGAGGGACCATTGGAGGAGCAATTCCATACTGGACGTTTGTTAGGTAAGATATTAGATTATATTTTTAAACAATCTTGGCTAGCAATGTTTTTGCCACAGACATACCTGATACCAACCCCTGATTTTTATTGTTTTTTATTTCTTATAGGTACTCTAGTCCCAATCCCTTTAAATAATTATGAACAAATTTTAATAACGGACCAAAACTGAAATCCCAAGAAATTAACTGCTGTTTCATACAATTATTTCAATATTACTAGACTAAACGTTTGGAACAGCAGTTTTTTTTTGCAATTTCATATCTTGCCACATAGTAATAGAAGTTCATAATGATGAGTACAATCACCCCTTAAAGGGTAAAGGGTTTGGGGACTAAAAAGGTACAATCTTATACATTTTTCTATAACCTCAATGATGTGATCGAGAAGTTTTGAGACTGCACTATGGACTGGTACCGTTTTGGAAACAGCCCAGCAGTTGCATGATCTATTCTGTCATAGTTACTCTGAGAACTTACTTGTTACAAATTAGTTCATCCATTACTTTGCCATATTTCTAAGATATATTCGTTATTTACAGCATGTGTGGCTAGTCGGCCCGGTCAGTGCGGTCGTGCCGACGGCTACATCCTGGAGGGTAAGGAGCTCGAGTTCTACTTAAGAAAGATCAAATCCAAGAGGGCGAAGTGAGAAGTGTAATGTAAAAATAAACATAAAAAAATACTTTTTTTTTATTTATCTTGTTACCTTCTCCATGCACTAGGCGAGCTTATCATCAGCCTGTGAAATCCATTGGGCCACACAATACATGGTCGGTACGGGACTTGGGACACGCTAATGAATGCAAGCAATAGTATGATGCGCTTGTTTCGCGCTATGTGATAGTCTGAACTCTGAAGCTGTCCGTGAAGCAAAAATACGCACGTGCTATGTGCGGGGGCCAATAAGAACGCAAAATGCGTGTTAACGGCCTTCGTTTCCAAATTCCGGAAGATACCTAGGTAGTTCCAACACATAAATTACCCCCTTATACGGGCAATTGTACTTGGCTCATGTTACGCATTATGTAGATGACAAGCGCATGCGCCGTTCGAGAGCATTGCCGGCGCACTGCATCGTAATTCGATTAAACTCTTAATTTCTAAGATGTATCTTGAGGGACAACCGATTTCCAAGGTTAGAAATAAAACTATAGATAATTATCACGACTATAATATTCTGGAATTGAGCGGGTCCACCATCTTGCCGGCCATGAGTGCCACGTGGATGTTGGCATCCATCACGAAGTAGAGAAACGGGTAGGTTGCTGAGAATACGACTGGCTCACGACTCGTCACGTACCCTGTAACATAGACGAAAAGCTTAATGCGCGCGCTTACTATATTTATTTGAAGGAAAATCTACAGCTAACCATACAGTTGTAGCGGTAGTGGATTTATACAGAAAGCCAATAACAGATTTTCACATATAGTAAATTGCGTAGGTAAGTGATGGTGTTAACAATAATTATATATAGTCTTAGCAAGTTAAGTTTATACCTGAAGCCCAATTCTCGTAATTAATTTATAATATGACTGAAAGTTGACCGAACTGAGATTATATTATGAATTGACAAAATGTCATGTATTCTACTCCTCTTAAAGTTCAGTCCGATTCCAGTATGATTTGGATTTAATCTTCTTACAAACTCATTTCAATCTCATTTTTGACGTTTGTGTATAGACGAGAGTGTCAATTTTATTATCTGTGTCAGTTCAAAATGTTAGCAGAATACCGATTTGCCTTTTATTCAACTTTCGATCTCATTACAATATAATGTCACGTTTGACGTTGTTTGTTAGGGTAGGAGAATACCATTTGTGACATTTATGACATTGGTAGTAGATCGGAATGAGATCCGAACTATATTTTGAACATTCTTAATTACGAGAATTGGGCCTCTGAAGCCCAATTCTCGTAATTAATTTATAATATGACTGAAAGTTGACCGAACTGAGATTATATTATGAATTGACAAAAAGTCAGGTATTCTACTCCTCTTAAAGTTCAGTCCGATTCCAGTATGATTTGGATTCAATCTTCTTACAAACTCATTTCAATCTCATTTTTGACGTTTGTGTATAGACGAAAGTGTCAATTTTATTATCTGTGTCAGTTCAAAATGTTAGCAGAATACCGATTTGCCTTCTATTCAACTTTCGATCTCATTACAATATAATGTCACGTTTGACGTTGTTTGTTAGGGTAGGAGAATACCATTTGTGACATTTATGACATTGGTAGTAGATCGGAATGAGATCCGAACTATATTTTGAACATTTTTAATTACGAGAATTGGGCCTCTGATGTTATGTTTATATAGTACAATAATTCAGAGTTATGGAATGAAAAAGGGTATTACTACAATCGCATGAGAGTAAGAGTACGATACTGTATTTGATTCAGAATCTATTGAATCTATTCTTTTCATCGCTAAAAAATACAAGTATTTAATTTAAGTAAAAGTTATAAGTCAATGCATACGTTACTTTGAGAAAAAATCAAGTGTTAAGCATCGCTTTGCTGCTGCGACGCTGATTGTATACGGGTCGAGATCATAATTTTTGCATATTCTATTAAAGTTTTTACTCGCTCGCACTATGAAAGAATTTTGGCGGTAGTTTGTTGACGCTCTAGGAATATGAATGGGGGGATTAAACCTTGTACACTTACTTGAAACATTGAATTTAATTTTAGCTAACAACTCGGGACAGTCAATTTCGCCAGATAATATTTTTAGTAAGAACAGCTGACAATCCGCAGTCTCTCGCCGTTTCACCAGAGGTAGAAGGTGAAATCTTCTGCACAACTCAAGATAGTTCTCAGATTTATAAGGCACCTTTATTCGAAAACACAGTACCTTATTACAACCTTACACCTTACGTACCTTATTACTTACAGTACCTTATAAAACGTCTTTGTAAGCCTTCGATGCGATCTATGTATGTGTTTTAAACTGGGTTCCAGATTTGTGAAGCATATTCAAGATAACTCCTAACAAAGGTGCAATACAAAATTTTAAAAGTTTTAGCTTCGCTTAACCTTTTAGATATCCTCATGATAAAACCCAAAGACTTCGAAGCTTTAGCAAGGATGGAGTCGATTTGTGTTGAAGATCAATTTGGAATCGTGGTGAACGCCTAAGTCACGAATAAATCCCTAGGAAGCCTCTGGCCGCTCAAGGTGTAAGTAGTAGGTATAATAATCTGCTTGCGAGTAAAGGTTATTACTGAGCATTTTGAAGGGTTTAGGTCCAATTTGTTTATTTTGCAGTAAATTTCCAGGCGCACTAGGTCCTCCTGAAGAGCCTTCATGTCATCCGATGAGGAAATAGTACGATAAATCATCATGTCGAAAAAAATAATAATCGCAAAACAATAGTTTCGAAGAATGGAGGCACAAGCCGATGTCGTTCACATATATCACAAAAAGCAAGGGACCTAGTAAGGATCCTTGCGGAACCCCGCAAGGCACATCAACCCAGCTAGAAATATAATTATTGAGAACAACCGCTTGTGTTCTGTTATCTATATAAGACTGGAACCACCTAAGTAGGTCTCCATGTATGCCTATCTTTTGTAACTTTGATATTAGTGTACAGTGGTCAATTAGGTCGAACGCCTTACTGTAATCAGTGTAAACGACATCAACTTGCTTTCCCCGATCCATTGCGTCTGAAATAAAGTCGTTGAGGAGGACAAGATTCGATACCGTAGACCGACCTGTCAAAAAACCATGTTGAATTGGGCTGAAGACGCTCTTTATCGCTTAATAAACTTGATTATAATATACGACGTGTTCAAATATTTTCGCTATAATGCAAAGCTTGGAAATAGGCCTGTAGTTTGTAACTTCAGTTTTTGAACCCTTTTTGTGGATAGGTGTGACAAATGCTGACTTCCATATTGAGGGGACGGTACACGACGATAGGGATTTATTGAACAGAAGTGATATGGGAGTCCTAACTTCATGATTGGTAATTTTTTTACAAGATATCTAGTACCTAGTAGTTTAGTATCTCACGATCGTACTGAAGTTTGGTAACCAGAGTCGATGTTGATTACAATTTTAGTTACGCGGTAGACCCCCAGGGGGCTTTGCTATAATCTATTTATAACAGTCGTACTTATGATTTTGCAATTACAGCAGCCGTAGCAGAAAACTGCTATGCCAGCTTGTCGCACATGCAAATTAGCCTGTGTACCCCCCCCCCCCCCCGTTCTCTCTCCGCACTTATCGCTCCCCTAGAGGCCAATATAAATTGTGGTGTTTTTGCTGATGAATTGAAGTTTTTATCAGTAGGTATGTCTGGAGTATTTTGGGAAGGACTTTCCACTGGAGGCGCTTGATGGGATTGCGACACAATGATTGAGGTTGCGTGGAATGGCTTTGATCATATTCAACAGAATGTGGAAACGTTAGATCAAAACAAAGTTAATATTCAATAGTTGATTACTCCACTTGAGCAATTTTTTCAGGAAATGATAAAATCGTTTTTAGATAATGTATGGAATAACAAAATATTATGACGAAACCATGCAATTTGATGTTTTTTTTTTGTGGTGGATCTATTCCATTCTGACAAAATTATTTTTCAATATCACCAGCAGGAAAAAATATAAAAACCAATTCGTTCTGTTCTAAATCGTAGGTCTAAATTGGAAAATCCTACGGCTATGATTGGAATAATCAAGTTTTGAAAAGAACCTCCTCAGTTTTGCACCATGTGTGTCATAGACTTATTAGCGGAATACCTACATATTATTTAAGCAGTGTTATATACTCAAAGGTGTGTGCACATAATTTTTATCTTAGCTTATTTTAGTTAGATTTATGATCACAGTGACACATCTTGCTGTTGTAAAGTTTCAGAAAATTGTACCTACCGATATTGGCTGACGAAACAAGCCGAAAATCTTGTAGCCATTTCAATATCCATAATCTGTTTACAGGCATGTTTCTCATTAGTTTTCACTTCAATTAGAAAGTAGGTATTTTATAGGTGCATAAGTGTTCAGATTTGTTTGGTGATGGTGCTGTATTGCTGCCATTTCACCAGTTTCGGAGAAATATCCTCCTTGGCCATACCTCCCCCTTGTAAATAAATCTTGTGATTTGTTTTTATTTTAAAGTAAATTCAAGTTTGACTGGCTTTTAACGGTGCCTAAACTTTTTTACGACACGAAAAGTCATAAATATCATCCGTTCGCTGTTTTTACTCTTACTTTTTGCAGTAGGTAAACAGATTAGATGTAACATTATAATAGTTATTTGTTATACAAGAGTGCAAAGTTGCTTTTTAACCGCGTGTTCAATTTTGATGACCGAGCAAGCGAAGGATTCTAAAATTGAATCACGAGCGCAGCGAGTGATTCAAAATTAGAATCCTGAGCGTTAGCGAGGGAATCAAAAGAGCACGAGGTGAAAAATCTTTGCACTCGAGTGCAACACGTAACTTTTCATTCCACCTCAGCGAGGAAATGACTAAATGCAAAAAAAAAAGTTTAATTCACAAACTTAGTGCACACGATGTTCTAAATTCAATTTACTTTATCCTCTAGAGAATAAAAACGGCTTTTCCACTCAGATATTGAAGATTAAAAATACTCTTTCCGAGATGGTGGGATGAAAATTTACTTTATCCTCTAGAGAATAAAAACGGCTTTTCCACTCAGATATTGAAGATTAAAAATACTCTTTCCGAGATGGTGGGATGAAAAATCATTTATGTAAGTATATAACTACTATAAATGTACTTACCTACTAAGAATTATTTTGTTTATTTATATTTCATAAATCGTCCTTGCAATGCAAAGGCTCTTATCATAACAATCGAAACGGAATAAGCCAACTGTAGCCACCGGAAATAATCATCTAGTGATTTTTTCTGCTAAACTCATTTATGTAATTGAAATGGCGGACAATCTGCGAATCATCATTTTCATCTCGCGATTAAGCATTGAGGTCGCTTTGATGTTGCAGCGGGTGATTTCCCTAATTGTCGATGGTGTAGCCTGTAGGTACGGAGAGCAGTGCACCCGCGCATCAATGGACGCAAATGCGCGTGTCGCCGCGTTACGCCACTGCTACGAGACAATGGATGCGGCGGGCCCGCTCTCGCCACTTGGCACCTCGGCTTTGCACTCTT
Source organism: Allophyes oxyacanthae (assembly GCA_932294325.1). Lineage (NCBI taxonomy): Eukaryota > Metazoa > Arthropoda > Insecta > Lepidoptera > Noctuidae > Allophyes > Allophyes oxyacanthae. The sequence goes on from OW028611.1 coordinate 5,757,915, forward strand.
TTGGTAACAATTATCTCAGCCCCTGCGCCGGAAAACGAGGACACGAAATCTGCCATCGCGCGTTGTGTTTATATAGCGCAGCGATTAAAATATTGCAATGGTTTTGTAATCGTAGGTAAATAGACACAAATTGGCCCTGCTGGTAGAATTTCAGCGTAGGTTTTCACACAGGTATATTGTGTGTCCTTTACGGTTGCTAATTCAATTAATTGTGGAAAATCAATTTAGTCAATTTTCGGAGCGCATCAATGTCACTCAAGGATTTTCCGGCGGCGGACGTAGGCACCACGGCATTCACGGCGCGGCGGTCCGTGACCGCGACGAGTGACCCTAGTCTTGCGGGTGACCACGCACGCACACATGGCCGCGGCATATCCAGCCTAGTAGCCAATTAAATGGATCAAGGCGGAACGGCGTTGGTAGGGACCGAGCTACCACGCCTCTGTTAAATACGTTAATAAGCTGTAAGTATAAAAAAGTGGGTACCTAGTCTGCAGGTCTGCTCACTTTGTTAGCTGTTCTCGGCTATAATATAAGTACGACTTACTGTTTTTCTTCTGATCGTCCGGCCGGTACTTGCGTATGGCGACGGACACTGCCTGTTCAATACTTCGCACGTAAACCCCCGGTTGTCTCGTCATCGGCGTGAAGTCACGCTGTCGAGGCTCAAATACGTCCCTAATGCCAAGCTGCAATTAAATAAACGTCGTCTAAGTTATCCTCAAACGACTACCTTCAGCAAACCTTCAGCCGGCTAAAAAATAATATTTGATCTTATCACAAGGTAACAAATAATGTTGCATTCTATTATTATCACAAAGTTTTTCACTAACCACATGAATTATTCGTGTCACTCATCGTGCATAGGTATCTACATACAAAAAGCAAAAACTAATTATTATGGTAATAGGCGGTATAAGCTTTGTTTTTGTTACAGTAGGTACCCGAAACTAGGTCATAAACAAGTCGTTTTGCGTGCCGTTTGATATTAGGTCATTATTACAGTGTGTAGATGTACTTAGTAGGTACATACGAGACACACTTTATTGACAAGAGCGCATATAGGTACGTGATAAAAGTTGTTACCTTTTGCAGATCTGTAGTTAGGGTCACATGACCTTTAACAATGAAGCTAGGTACGATTCCCTTCACACGGCGCGGGCGTAACACTGAGTAGATATCGGACAAGTCTGACTCTCGCGCCATTCGAGACAGAAGCCGCCCCAGCTCTGGCGAGCCCCCTCGAGTTGGCAGCACCACTAGCAAATAGTACCGCTCGCTGTCCAAGGGCAATCTTAACGCTGAGGCCTCTAAATGAGGCAGATATGCGTGCTCCAATACCGTATCGTACCGCATATACGTGACCTGTTGAAAATAATTGACCTATCATCAATTTGAATTCTGAAAAGCAATGCTGTGGCGAATTTATAATTCAAATTGTGATGTGTTACGCTAATCACTGTAACAAGTGAATTTACAATGTCCTACCCGGCGCGATTTTAATTATATGTGGTGTAAGAGTGAACCGAGTTTGTTGTTTTAATTGAGTCTTAATATGAACAGATGTACCTACATCTGTTCACATTAAGACTCAATTAGGCGTGTAGTAATATTTTTATGCATTTTTCCAAAGACCGGGTAAATTCAGCCAGTATTGCTGTTTTCGCATTCAGCTGACAACAGCCGACAGCCGCTCTTCGTAAACCAGGAACAGGGGCTCATTGTGATCTACAAGTACTATGAAAAAGAACGTATTTAATAGCATAACTCACCTGAACACTTCTCAATCCGTTTGCTAAAAACATTTTATCGTCAAAACTCGGATTAGGTGCATCTGAACCAATATCATAAGACCTGTAATATAAATAATCATTTATGTACGGAGGATTTGTGAAAATGAAATCCACAATTGACTTTTTCCTTCGTTCAAGTGTTTCTAAACCAGATGCGTTAGCTGGCGTTATGGAATTTGATGGGGTAGTCATATCGTCCGTAGTTATTGTAGACATTTGTTCGGTTTGCTGTGTTTCCGGGAGGGTAGTCATAACACTATCCGTTAGGGGGTTTTCAGATGTTATTGTAGAACTAGCTACAGTTGTTTGTGTGGTAGGTGTCATGTCTGTGCTTGCATCAAGCGAAGTTGATGGAGCCGCGCTTGACGTTACTTCAAGTGTAGTAGCTTGCACTGTGCTGCTATCAAGAGATGAAGTATCCACTTCGTTGTTAGTCGTCGGTTCATTTGTTAACGCATTTGTTACTTGTGAACTAGGCGAAACAATTTCTGCCTCAGCTGCTGTAATTGGGGCATCTGCTAGCGTGATGGTCGGCTCGGTTGTAGAGCTCGCAGGAGCCTGTGTTGTTGTCTCTAATAACTGCGTCGTAGTCATCACTGTTTGCGTTGTTGTTTCAGTAATTTTTTCAATTGTTTGTTCTGTTGTCGTGATAGTGGAACTCATTGGCGTGCTTTCGGCGTTTGGCGCGGAAGATGGACTCGCAGTGGTTGATGTCGCTCCTCTTATATCTACAGGGCTTAATGTCTCAGCGTTTGGATTGGTTGTACTTGTCGTTTCTTCCTTAGTTGGAGGAGTGCTAGTATTCTCTCGAGATGGTTTGCTTTCTGCTGTCATCGCCACAGTCATGGTCGTACTATCACTAGACCCTGCGGGACTCATCGTCGATGTCGCAGTGCTCGTTTCATTTCTAGTACCATTGGTTTCAGGCGCAAGTGTTGGCAACTGCTCGTTTTCTAAATCAAAACCATAAAATCGCAGAATCTTTTTGTATGGGTCGTTGAAAGTAACATTTTCATTGTTTAACGCTAAACCCGCCAGAAATCCTTCTTCGGGCACGAAATATGTCTGAAATGAGAAATAAGTATAAAGAAAAGTTTTAATTATTTTACTACACGCCGCTGCCTGAAAATTACAGTTCGGTTTTGAGATAACTACCTCATCAAAGTATGTATAAAGGTATAAAGATACTTTCTTATACCGAGTAAGTACTTAGATATTCTTTCGAATACCTAACTAAAATACCGAATGGTTTTTTATAGTGGACATGAGAAATGTAGTGTATCATGAACGTAAAAGTATGGGCATAGTTATTTAAAAAAAAAGTGCGTTAATTTTGTTTTTGTTTTGTAAGGGCAATAATTTTCTTTTTACAAGCATTTGGATAGGTTTTGATTTTATTTAACGATTAGAGCATGGTAAACCTTCTAATTATAAAGGAACTAGCGACCCGTCCCCGGCTACGCCCCGGTGCAATTTCTCTATTATCCTTATATAAATATGTAAGTATTATACATAATATAAATCTTCCTCTTGAATCACTCTATCTATTAAAAAAACCGCATCAAAATCCGTTGCATAGTTTTAAAGATCTAAACATACATAGGGACAGACAGACAGCGGGAAGCGACTTTGTTTTATACTATGTAGTGATACCTAATATAATAAGATTAGTATGTAATTTTATTATTCAAGCAAAACTATTAAAGTTAAGTATATATCTGGAACATGGGAACTGACATTTTATTATATTCCTAAGTCCACGGCCTAAAGTTAGGACATTCTTGATTCTTATGTGATCGCAACAATTCCGCTCTTCGTATTGTAAAGTTCAAACCGTCGCATTTTAGTCACAGATGAATTAAACAACGCAATAATAGAGAAGGTGAGAGCTGATTGATCCGGTGCCTACCGGGATTTTATGATGTAAATGCTTTTCTTTTTGTTAATGGCTGAAACTTTCGTTTTCCTACGTTCTATGATTATAAAACCTTCAGCGGTAAACAAGCACTAATTTTATTTCAAGTTCATAATGCTAAGGTATATGATTTCTAATATGACTCACTTTCAACGTGCGATGTATATCTCTAAAACCTATCCTCATGACATTCCTGTTCCATGGCAGTTGCATCCCCCGCTGGATCTGATACGAGGCTTCTCCATCTACACCCTCGTACAGCGCCACCATGATCCCCATCAGTCCATAAGGCGAGAACGCTATGTTGTTATCATTTAAAAAGTTATGTTCTGCGAGCACTTTCAAACCAAACTCGTTAGTAACATCCACCATATGAGCCAAAGGTGTTCTTCCAGTATCCCATAATTTTATTTCAATTGGAACACCGTACTCGGAAGAAGCAGTAACTGTGATACACGCGTAAATGTAAACGGAGCGTAATAATATTACGCTTGACGAACGAAAACTTGGCACGCGTCCGTGTGCACGCATGGTGTCCGCGGTTGTGAACGCGCTTCACTGACCGTGGGCTACGGGTCCACGAAGCGCTTTGGCTAATCTTCGTGGCTAATTAGCATTGAGACCCCGAACTTTTCGGTGAATGCCCTCCGCGAATTTGTGCGAAATGTTTTATATGTTGCATTGTTGTTCGAAAAGCTGTAATGAGAATCTTGACCGATCACTTCCTTTATGACGAATTGATGTAATGTAGGTACCTATGTTTACCGGAGTAAAAGATTGTTGAAGTATCTCTAAACTTCCTGTGGAATTAGAGAAACAATTAGAAGGTTTTCACTAATTGGTGTTGAGTAACTGTACCTACCTAAGTAATTATGGAAAAGTATTTCAGCATTACTGCATTATTTGCACTTAGGTACAGTGCACTTTGCAGGTTTCAGGTATCTACCTACCTACATTCTATACTCTGTAATACTGCTTTGGTCTATCTAATGAATTTATTGAAGGATTAGGTACCTCTATAATTTTTTGTCATTCCTTTGTAATTGGATTGGATATCTCAATTAGAAAGAGTTAAACTCGTTGCTAAAACCCAGGCGCTGATCCACCCTTGTGGGCACGGTGGGCATGCCCTCAAGCCTAATCGTTAATCGAGAGGCTGATACCTATGCCTTATTAAAGTAAAATATATACTTTTAGTTAAATCCAAAATCTGATAGGATTTTAATCTGTAAAAATAAATTTAAAAATAAGAACGGAACATTATCTACATGTTTTTCATTTGTCTCAGGGAAAAATTTTAAATCCCTTTTTTTTTAACCAAATTCGGCACTTGTCCCTTACAGGATCAATAAAATTTGGCAATCCATTCACCCCTTAAAAAGGACCTCCGCTAATAAAGTAGGACCCTATATTAATTTTTGAGCATTCATGACTCATATGAGGGTTATGACCGGACATACTTTGTCAAAAATAATTCAAAGTATTACTTTTACTTATGGAACACTTGTGTTGTCAATTAACTGCTTTAGCCGGTTTTGCTGGCTGCGGGGATATTATTTTACCGGTGTAACCTTATTACCAAGAGCGAGATACGTAGAGTTTTGACCTATCGTAATTTATACTGCTTAAACTTGATTATGATTAAATGTGTTCAATTTGTAGTGTGAAATAATGCTGTTAGAAAGTTATTTTTTTATTATTTTCGACATTTAGGCAGCAATTTTCGTGATTTGGGGTCACAAACCAATCACTGTCTAGGATTTACTTACTTACCTATTAGCCCACTGTATGTAGTCAAGCCGTGGCCCCTTGCACGACTTTGGAATATTGACCTGGGGGGTCTACCGACCGCGTAACAAAATGGTAATGAACATCCGACTCTGGTAATAAAATTACCGATCATGAAGATGGGTGTCCCAACTTTATGTTTGGTAATTGTTTTTTATGTTAGTTCGAAGTTTATGCTCCTTCGATCATATTGAAGTAACCAAGGTCTGAAGTTCATTATCATTTTGTTACGCGGCAGACTTGCTGTTTTTGGGAGCAATCAAATACCTATTCGGTTCTCCTGATGGTAAGCGTTCATCGTCATTCGTCGCACAACACCCAGAAGTCAAAGGAGTTGCTAATGCATTGCCACTAATTTGCAGTGACGATAGAGGCTTCTTTGGGCATTGCTAATTTGTGCATTCTCTTGATTATGAGGTCCATAAACTTAGAATATTTTCGCTTCCCTCAAAAAATTATTATGACCTTTATTCAAATTTTTATACATTCTTTTATATTTTTAAATAATTTTACAAGTAAATAAAAAAAAAAAAAAAAAAAAACATTTAAAAAAATAAAAGAGTAGTAGGCCACCGGCATCGGGAACAGGGTCCAAGCTCCAAGCAGGGTACAAGCGGCTAGGGCTGCAGAGAAAGGAACCTCTTCACAATGCGTGCCGTGTCGAGGAGTACCGCTCTCTGTATCAAGCCCTTGATCCAACCTCCCAACGAGAGCCTCATAAGATGTTGGTCGAGGCTCTTGGCTATTAAGCCATTGGCCGTAACGACGATCGGCACTATGACTGCTGAGTCCACATCCCACATGTCGACAACCTCGTGAGCCAAGTCAAGATATTTGATTTGTTTATCTTTTTCAGCTTTCACGAGATTCTCGTCATGCGGGATAGTAACATCAATAATCATAGTGCGGCGCGCTAATCGATCTATCACCACTATATCAGGTTTATTGGCTACAATAGTCCTGTCAGTGATGATAGATTGGTCCCAGTAGGTACAACGTGGCACGACCATTTTCGAGAACTGGGTCGGGCACATACCTATAGTACGGTACTTCAAAATCCACAAGGTTGTATTTTAAAGCGAGTTGCTGGTGAATAATCCTGGCTACTTGTTTATGCCTGTGCAAATATTCGCCGTTAGCAAGACGAGAACAACCAGAGATAATGTGTCTAAGGGATTCACCTGGGCGGTGGCATGCCCGACAGATGTCAACCGTGCCGTCCTTCCTTCGGTAATTATTCGTCGTGATAACTTCGTCCATTATTGCACATACAAAACCTTCGGTTTCCCCGAATAGGTCCCCGAAACGTAACCAGGATACGGACGCTAATAAGTCAACATCGGGCCCATGAAGGGCCCGATAAAAGCGTCCGTTAAATTATTATTATTATTAGCCTGTAATGTCCCACTGCAGGGCATAGATAAATGTCCAGCTCATCCCGCCATCTCCTTTTGAGCCTGCCGCGCTATCGTTTTCTGCCGTACGGGACCCATTCTGTGGTTATTTTAGCCCATAGCTCCTCCGACATGCGGCAGATGTGGTTGTGGCCAGCCCAATTCCATTTCAATTTGGCAGTTGTTTGGCCTACGCCTGCAATTTTCGTTTTGGAACGAAGCATCGAGTTTCTTATGCGGTCCCTAAGTTTGACGCCTAGGATGCTTCGTTCCATAGCTCGTTGGCAAACCCCGAGTGCGGGCTTCTGACGAAGCGTTAGTGACCATGTCTGCGCTCCATAGAGGGTGGGGAGAATGCACATGTCCATGAGTTTTCTTTTAAGTGAAAGAGGTACAGGTTCTTTTAGTAGTTCTTTCATCGACCAATAGCTCTTCCAGGCACTTTCGGTGCGTCGAGGAACTTCTTTATCTTGTCTCGCCTGGAAGGAGTCTATTGGGCCAAGGTATAAGTATTCATGGACATATTCAACCCCCAATTTCTATGTTGCGTTCTGTGCTATTCGCATCGCAAGAACATTGTAATGTACAATGTTCTTGGCTATTCGTCATTAATTTGGTCTTTGACATGTTCATCGTAAGTCCGATCGTAAGTTCGAGCAACGGGCCTAGTTCAGCTGTCAGCTGCCGAAGAAGAAAAAAGTTATAGGTACTATGTATTATCTCTATGGTACAATGTCATCGGCGAAGCGAAGATTGCGACGAGAAATATCACCATTCTGGAAACTTGGCAGCTGTTGCATGTTTGCTCAAAAATAAAAGGGCTATTGAGTAATAATAATAATTGTGACTTTGGTCCTAAGAGAAAGTGGTCGGATTCGCTTTTAGCGCAATGGGGTAAAAAACTGCCTTTTGCTCACTTCAGATGTCGCTACTGTCGGTTGTTCCAGAAATTTGACAGATAGCTGTCAACTTTCATACTATTTTTATAAACAATCGAATTGTTATAAGAATAATTAATAAAATGACGCTTTGAGCAGCCGTTGGTTGCAAAAATCCGGGAGTCCATAATATTCCCTAAATAAGCCAAAAGAAGAAAACTATGGGAAAAGGCCCTTCGAAAGAAAAATTCGAAGACTAGTAATAAGTAGAGGTTAAGTGCTATCCATTTTAAACCTGAGGAGTATTTGGGGAGAAATTCTTACACTAGTTTTATAAAACAAACATTCATCATCATTTCAATGCTACCTTTTTATTTTAGGCACCGCTATCAACGTATTACAGTGTATATTTTTATTATTTTATAACTATACTTCTATACTCGTACAGAAATCTTCCTTTGGGCGGTACTTGACACCTGAAACAACATGTATGTCGAATTTAATCCAAAATATAGCCAATCCACAAGGAAAGATGAAAAAATCATAATTAAATAGCATTCTTACCTTTCTGCAAACTGTTGAATGTGGCGTTAAGACAGCGTTGGGAGATTTGTGCTGGCATTTACATCCCTGAACTTATGCAGTGCCGGAATGTTGACAGTCTCATCCTCAAGCACGTCTTCAACACCAATGAGATTATTTCGATCGTAGGCCTCTAACCTCCAACGAAAAAATAGGGCTTTACAAAAAGAACACAATATAACCTCCAAACTTGTTTATATAATTATATCTATTTACCGTGAAATTTATGCTGCTTTTTTAGCAATGCCAGAGGCATTCCTCTTTATTAGCTCGTCTTTTAATTGTATTACACTCCACGTAGAATACATTTTACTAGTATAATATGGTTCTAAGTAGGACACCAAACAACAACAAAAAACAATATGGCGGTTCTCAGGAACAACCGATAGTGGCGCCATCTGCGATGAGCTTTCAGTTTTTAACCTCATTCGGACCGCAGGGTTAGGAGTTAGGAGCATGCCCTGGCAACTTAGAACAAAGTTTTTTTCTTGTGAATCGCACCATCTACCCCGCACGCATGGAACTTTTTTCTTCAGGGTTACCACTTCTTCGCATGATATATTTGGTAATTTACACAAACTGACATTTTTGCTATTTTTCTCCTATAAATGTACAATGAGGTTAAAAACTGAAAGCTCATCGCAGATGGCGCCACTATCGGTTGTTCTTGAGAACCGCCATATTGTTTTTTGTTGTTGTTTGGTGTCCTACTTAGAACCATATTATACTAGTAAAATGTATTCTACGTGGAGTGTAATACAATTAAAAGACGAGCTAATAAAGAGGAATGCCTCTGGCATTGCTAAAAAAGCAGCATAAATTGCACGGTAAATAGATATAATTACATAAACAAGTTTGGAGGTTATATTGTGTTCTTTTTGTAAAGCCCTATTTTTTCGTTGGAGGTTAGAGGCCTACGATCGAAATAATCTCATTGGTGTTGAAGACGTGCTTGAGGATGAGACTGTCAACATTCCGGCACTGCATAAGTTCAGGGATGTAAATGCCAGCACAAATCTCCCAACGCTGTCTTAACGCCACATTCAACAGTTTGCAGAAAGGTAAGAATGCTATTTAATTATGATTTTTTCATCTTTCCTTGTGGATTGACTATATTTTGGATTAAATTCGACATACATGTTGTTTCAGGTGTCAAGTACCGCCCAAAGGAAGACTTCTGTACGAGTATAGAAGTTTAGTTATAAAATAATAAAAATATACACTGTAATACGTTGATAGCGGTGCCTAAAATAAAAAGGGAGCATTGAAATGATGATGAATGTTTGTTTTATAAAACTAGTGTAAGAATTTCTCCCCAAATATTCCTCAGGTTTAAAATGGATAGCACTTAACCTCTACTTATTACTAGTCTTCGAATTTTTCTTTCGAAGGGCCTTTGCCCATAGTTTTCTTCTTTTGGCTTATTTAGGGAATATTATGGACTCCCGGATTTTTGCAACCAACGGCTGCTCAAAGCGTCATTTTATTAATTATTCTTATAACAATTCGATTGTTTATAAAAATAGTATGAAAGTTGACAGCTATCTGTCAAATTTCTGGAACAACCGACAGTAGCGACATCTGAAGTGAGCAAAAGGCAGTTTTTTACCCCATTGATGAATAATTATGCCTTATAAACTTAGTGTAATTTATGATTCAATTTTATACAGGGTGTATATGCAAAGGCGAGAAACATTGAAGGGTATGATAGTATGACTTATATTATTATTTTTAGTAATGGTAATAACTTTCAACAACATACCAGCACCATACAATTACACGACTTTCTTATACTAAAATGCACAGAACTCGTGGACACTTCGCCGGTCAGTGACCTTTGATAACGTTAGTACCCAGCGCGAGCAGAGGTATGGCAACAACGCTACTGTTTGGCAGCGGCCGTCACCGGCGGCGGGCGCGCACGACCGGCTGGCTACTTTTATCATCACCAAAGCACACAAAGTAGGTACAAAGGCAGCCGACAAGCGGAAACAAAATGATCGGCTTTCCTTCATATTTTCTCCGGTCTTAGGAACGGCAAAAATACCTAAACCTACTCGAAAACTGTGTTTTCATAGCTTAGGTACTAAAATATACTCAAAGCTACTGGTAGCTACTCAAATTTTTTATGCATTTAGGTATTTAGGCGTATTTAAAAGTCTGAATCATCTTATTTAAACGGGATTAAAAATTAATTGAAGACTGACTGACTGATTTTACACTTGATTGAAAATTACAAAATGTACAGTTTATTTACAAAGTCTGATAATAAGTTAATAACTACCTACTTACGTGCTCAGGTCAAACGGAGCAAGTGTTTAAAGTGGCCGCCGTTTTGTGCAAGACACACTGACACACGTCAACCCAAATGGTCTCCTGCTGTGAAAGAATAAAATCTTCATGGTTTAACTCGCGAAAGGCACGTTTAATACGTCTTCTTCTTCGTACACTTCCTCTTGGTTCGAGTTCACACGCCGTTTGATGTCACTCCATAAAAAAATCACAGGGTGCAATGTCGGGAGACCGAGCTGGCCATGGCACGGGTCCACCACGACCAAGCCACTAGCCCAGATCTTCAGCCATTCACGAAAAAATTAATCGAACGATCGATCGTGGCGCGAAAGACATGTTCACATGCGCTCACCCGATAAGCGCACTGGCAACTGGGGCCACCGGGCGGCGGGGTGGGCGGGACTCGCGGCGGGTAGTGCGTGGGCGGAAAGAGATAGAATACATCGTACCTAACCTACCTACACGGACGGCTGCGCCAGCGTAGCTCTGCGGCGCACGAGTGAATGAACTGTGTTGATAAGAGTGCGTAACCATAACTAAGAAAAATAATGGATTTTTTAAAAAAATTAGGTATGTTTTTTTTTCGTAGAATGTTATCAGAATCGTTAATACTTTCACCTCCTTAAAGGTTTCTTTGGTTTGCATATACGCTGTATAAACAATTTTCAGTATGTTATAAATAGCTGTTTTAAGATGATCGAGTAGTTACTGTTAGCAAATGATAGCAACAATCGTACAAAACGTCACAAAAAAAAAACTGCCGGTGTGATTACATGCTTGCGCGCATTTTTCTTGTAATTTTTGATATTTTACTGATATTTACGTTGATTTGAACTTGAGTTCCTCCGTATTACCTTCAGGAATACCAAAACTCCAGCATTGACTGTGTTCTTTGTGTGTTTGTGCCATACATATAGATAGATAGGCCCTCCGTAAGTAGTTTGGACCATATATCTGTGAAGTGTAGTGTTATTGTACATTTAAAAAAATTGAAAATAAATTCATTAATTATCATAATTTTGTATTATTTAACTCTATTCCTAACTAAATAAACCTAATTTTTATTTGTGTTCTCGAAATATGAAATGTACTGATTCGACCGAATTGTATATGGAATTATTTACTTAATTACAGAAAATAAAATAATTAATTCCAACAAATCGGTCGAATCAGTACATTTAATATTTCGTGAACTAATTTTATATACCTATCTATAGGTATAAATATTTCGTCTAGTGCTTGGCGTTCAGATGTCGCTCAACGAGAAATGAAAAAACTGAGAGTTGCCAGTCTATCTCCAGTATTATATATTAGTCTATGGTTAGGAGTAGACATACCGGAAATGTGTCATTTTATTTAGCCTGATTATAGACAAATCAAGAGTATTTTTTATTCTATGGTTTGGCTTTGGCCTGTGCCACTTGGTACTATTATGCGGCAAAATCTAGTGGTTACCATTTTAGTGACAGACAGAATACTATATCTCAACTTGTAAGTAAAAATTGAATATTGCTTATTCGCTTATCCATATGATGAAGTGGTTTCTAAAATTTGATGTACTATGATGGTAGCAGGAAAAAGGCGTGCGTCAATATCGTTCGTTAGTAATTTTATTGGTCTACGTCGATAAGTTGTTTTATTCTATCCACAAAGATCACCGAAATGTATTTCATTTTGGCAACGTTTGAACAGATTCAGATTCTCTAACCCATTGATGAAATTCGTTACATCTTCTGGATAAGGTCAGTACAAAATTGTTTAGTACTAATTCAGAATTATATGCATATCTTTATAAAACCAACATCCGCAATATTATTATTATTTCTTATTACACAACAGAATAAATCTCTTGAGGTTAAAGACTCGGCATTGTTATGTAAAATAAAATCCTGTCGTAATTAGTATATTTGCACTCCCGTGAAACCGTGTATTACATTTACAAATGTTACATATTAGATTTATTTAATTAAGTAAAATGAAAACTCAACCAATGTGCCCATTGCCAACATATAAATATTATTTACAAGATATAGTGATTACTTATTGTAGCGCATTGAGTAAAATTGGTAAGTGAAACTTATTTATAATTTTTAATTTAATTTAATTTTTTTTAATTGCTACAAATTCTTAATGAAGTAGGTACCTTTATCCAAAATTATACAGAAATTATTTGCAATATGAAACATTTTAATTTCATTTCAAATTCAAATTGGAATTAATTTTTTATTTACTATTTTACATGGTATTATTTCTTCAGTTTTACATACATAGATAGTTATTTACACATATTAATTCAAAACAGTTTAAATTAATGCATAAGAACTAGCATAAAATTAGTAAATCTACACTCTCAATTCAATGGACATGAACTCACCTAAAATTTTGCATTCATTCCATTGTGCTTAACATGAGAGACAGTAGGTATGTGTTTCAACTATGTATCTCATCACAATGCAGAAAAGTAATACTGCAGATACTTATCAATATGGTGGCTAAGAACTGGTATATACTACAAATAAGTTTATTCTAGCATTAAAAATAACTATTGTGTGAATTTTCTGATAGTTCATTTGAATAATATCATATCAGTCACAACCTGCACATGTGATGTGTGCAGTCCGCTGAGTGATTAGGAACAGCATCACATGTAAGTATGACAGATATTGGATTCTTGTAAGTATCTGTTTATTTATAATCAACATTTTTAAATAGTAGTGAATATTGCTGACCAGTTATTTTGATATCAAATGGTTTGCGTTACAGTTGTGCGTGACTCAAGCTAAAGAAGAATCAAGAAAGAAGTTTTCTTAAAGAGTTGTGACAAATAGTTTATGACCGTTTTCTGGTCATAAACTACCAAGTGTAGTGCTTCAAGATGGACCTTCCGGATTGCCCTCCGGGGGCAGAGGGATATGAAGACTCCGTCACCGAAATGCCCAGGAAACCTGAACTAGAGGATCCTTCTTGCACCAAGGTAAATATTAAATTTTAACCTATTAGAAAAATTTAATACTGAAGTAATTTAATCTCAAATAAATACTAGTTTTATTGTAAAATGTTTATTATCCTTAATTCTGAAAATAGACAACATCCTTTGCAACAGTTTTGAGAGCTTGACATTGATCAACAATTCCTGCTTCCCTTTTAATCTTAGGTTAACAGTAAATGGATTAAAAAAAAAATACAATAAGTGACCATATAAAAGCAGCAATAAATGCAGTGTACTAAAGACAAGTGCATATTGTTTTGTGACCCTTGTAATAGTTCATTATAGTTTGAACAAATATGACTAGGTATTATCAGAGTAGTCCTGTGACTTTACTCATGCTACACATAATGTAGTAATTTCAATCAAACCAACGTAATATAGGTACTATAATTTGTACATACTGTAATATTAGATGTAAACTGTCTAATTACAAAAAATGGTTTAAATCAAGTCTTGTAAAACTCCATCTTGTTTTATTTATTTAAAATGCTGCATGTGCAATGTACTAATGGTAAAAAGGCGATGTTAATGCCGTACACATTTTCTACCAGAGTCAATCTTAGTGTGATGCAGAGACAATGAAGATTTATGTCCACAAAAAAACAAACTTAATTGAGAGGTAGGTAATTATACACATAGACATAATTATACTTACTACCCGTGCAAATGAAGAATGGGATTAGAAATGGCTGCTCATCTAGCCTGTGCTGTCAGCATACACGGTACTTACAGCGACAACGACGCACATAAAGTTATATCAGAAGAAATAACAATATTAAAACGTTATGTTAGTTTATCAACAATAACAAACCAACAAATAACTTTAACAATAACTATCAATCAATAACACGGAAAACTCAGAACCTTAGAATGCATTTATCTCACAGATTAGCGCACAGATTTGAGACTATATAAGATACTATGTATGACTGAAGTTATAAGTATAACTCAAAAAACTGTTATCGCAACGCGTGAATAACGTTTTTTTTTGTGGACGCTACTAGCGTGTGTGAGTATAAACAGCGTCAGTGTGCAAGCGAGAGGTAAATAGAGGCGACGCCATTTTTTTATTCCCATTCTTTAAGTGCACGGGTAGTATACATAATAAATCCATAGTAACCCACTACATAAACTTACACAAACATTACCTACATATTTGTATAAATAATTATGTATTATATATTATGCTAAATAAACTAAGCTATGTTTTAAGAGAGCCTTTAAAAAAAGTCTGTCTCTTTTGTTGTATGAAATTAGAAAGTGAAACCTGGGTTTACTAGACTTGCTTGAAACTATCTTTTGTAATCATTGGGATTGGGATTGCATTAATAGGCTTTCCTACACAGTTTTTGGTACTTGCAATTTTTTTTAAAGCATAATGATGTGTATGTTAATTACATTAATGCACTGATTACACATTATTATCAAAAAGAAAGTAAGCATTTAAGAAAAATAATAATTGCAGTTTAGTTTTTATGCTATTTTGTAACTTATATTGCAAAATAGCTTAATAACTTCCATACACCTTCTCACTCTCATCCAGCCAAGTTTGAGAGCTTGAACTTGAAAGGCACTCATTTTGGAGTGTTGTCAACTTGGTCTAGTTAACTGCCAAAAAGATTCAGGCATATAATTGTTCTCCTTT
The DNA here is from genome assembly GCA_932294325.1 of Allophyes oxyacanthae. Taxonomy (NCBI): domain Eukaryota; kingdom Metazoa; phylum Arthropoda; class Insecta; order Lepidoptera; family Noctuidae; genus Allophyes; species Allophyes oxyacanthae. The sequence goes on from OW028611.1 coordinate 5,773,191, forward strand.
TTAGTCAATTTGGCCTGACTTCTGGTTTCTGTTGCGATTAAAGACCATCACAAGCTCTTGGGCGTCACTTTGCTTGAATTTACGTTGATTTCCAATTTCGGCTCTTTCATGGAGTCCAAAGCTGGCTGCTGTTATGCTATAAGTAAAAAAAAACGACCCTCTCTGTGTTGTCTCCAGTTAGGCAATAAACATACATAACCACGTTCCACATGTGCCAAGCTGGCGCGTACGCTATAAAGATTCAGGATTGTTTATAAACACTGCAAACAAAGCTGGTATTCAGTTTGGTATGCCCAATTTGAATTAATGGAAAGTGACAATCTTTGTTCAATATAATTATAAAATATAAAAAAAAAACTAGAACTTCTATATATCGTCTGTTTATTAATTGTTATAATTTTCAAAATAAGATAACTCCATATGTTAGTTGTTTTGATAAATATAGTGTAAAAATAAACCTTTTATTCACCCTATTACCGATATTCATTGAAAATCAGTGTCTTTTAGGGCATTGCAACAAAACATGTTTTATTTAGGTCCTTGTGAGGTGAGATTTTTTGTTTAAAGTCGATTTTTAAATTATTTTTATTAGTTAAGTGACGAAATGCAGACGTTAGTATTGTTCTTGGCTACAGGTGGCCATTCGTTAGTGAATGAGCTAAAGCGTCCCTCGTCCTCTAGTTTCTAAACGATTGATGCAAAATCCAAAATGTACATATAGCCTATAGTTTTTACTTTCTATGATAATTCTATCAATCACTTTAGCAAAACTAGTTTATGAAAAATTTTGAACCAAATCTTTTACGCAATATGAAATAATAAAAGGTAAGACTTCCTTGTTCTTGTCTTGGTTTTTGAAATATGTAACAAAATTCTTTCGCACTATAAATAAGGTCTACCAAAGATATTAATGACTGCAGTACCTAATATGCCGCTGTATACTCAAGTTTGCCGCTGGTAATTGTGACGGCAATAGATCCTGTCAGTAGAGCAAGCGTCATCAAATAGTAGGTGAAAAAAAAGTTTATAATTTTATCATTAATGTTTCTACAAATTAATAAAACACTATGTAAATTTTTGTGCAGTATGTAAGCAGGGGCGGGGACTGTGTTTAAGGGGTTGTATTTAGCATTTGAAGCACCAGCACACAAACTCACAGATTTAGTGGATAATAATAAAAAAAAAGAACACTTGTTTGCTCTAGCAGGTAAAAGAAAAAAGAAAAGAAAGAAAAAGTTTTTATTTCTACGCCCAGTATGACGCACAAAACATAAAAATATCTAAGCTTAATTAATACAAAAAAAAAAAAAACTAAAAATATCATCGTTCTGAGAGGCTTCTTACAGCCACAGCTTCTTGGCTTCTTTGAGGTACAGTATGGGCAAACAAAACATCACGCGGGGTTCTACAAAATGACAGGGGTTTTATGATATTCCCTCTCTTTTGTATTATAGCATTGTTACATTATCAGCCTGAACACATCCAATAAATAAGACAAATATATATTTAGTCGAGTAATTTGCGAATTATTTGTATGGTACAGAAGTATTTTTTTCGCGCTGTCATGGTTGGTCCCATTGTAAAAGTCGTTCATAATGATGAGTACAACAACCCCTTAAAGGGATCGGGACTATAAAGGTAGGACCTTATATAAATGTCATCTAAATCGGTGACCCATGTGTTTTCATGGTGCTGTGTACCTATTAGGCCTAGCGGAGGATGCGTAAAAGGTATTTCATTTTAATGAACACTGGATGTAAGTTGACCTTTATATTCTGGTATCATCACCTTAACAGCTGATCGGAATATACTAGTGAAAATAAGGCTTTCGTCAGACTATAGCCGTAGTAATTATGTTTGGTAGAAACATAATTGTAGATTGGAAGTTGATGATCATTGTTTGACGCTGTTACTGGAACAAGGATCGAGTATAGGAGCAACGCCCTACTAAAGTCGCTAAGTCTTCAAAAGTCCACGGAATGTGTGAAAGTTATAATTGATTATTTATTTGCCGATTGGGAGCCAAAATCAGTGCCATATCGCCATTACTCCTCTATTCATTTGCAAATAATATTTTCATTGGCCTATGCTGAACGGTGCTTGTATGAAGAGACCTTTGCTTAAACCATCGGTTTTTACAGGCGTCGGAATATAGTTTATTTGCAAGGCTGCAAACATAGATTACATTTGGGCTTATCATAAAGTTTTACGCGTTTTGTGTTTCGTTACGTTGTCGTTCAGGTATCACACAAAATAATATATTGTGTGAAAAAGTTTACATTTGCTTGCGAGCGAGCGACGTGTCGCGGACTACAGGTAAGTATAAATAGTGAGACATAAATAACAATAAAAATGCGTTTAATAAACGAATAAAAATAATAATCTAAACTGTTTCATTTGTTTTAAATTATCCCATCAAGTGTCGATATTAGGACGAGTTTTAAGTTTTTTTTTATGTTTATCTGCGTTGGGTCAGTGATTGTAGCTGACTTTAATAACTTGTGGAGTATGTAATATTTTTGTAATGGTGTCGTTTTTATTTTGTAGGCCGAGCAAGAGTTCCAGGACCACCTGAACAGTTTGAAGATCAAGCTTGATGATGACAGCACGCGGTGCATGGTGGAGCGGCGCGGTCGCGACATCTCGGGGAAGTGGATATACCTGTGCTACCCGTGCGCGGCCGTCTGCAGTGGCGAGAGTATACTGCAGGTTAGTCCTTAGGACAGTATTGATAGAGGGCCTCATACCAGTCCAATCTCCGCACCGGTTGGTATACGAAAATGAACACGTCTGCTGTAATTGGTACTATGAGTACTATGACATTGTTTATGTACAACGACTTCGATCGTGCTGTCTGTCGTCAGGATGGAAATTAAATCATGGCTTCACACGGTTATTTACATAAAAGTAATTATAATACATTTAAATAAAAAAAATATGAAATATATTTTCACACAATGCGGTAGGCCTTAGTCTGCATCATCTGTTGGACAAAGCCCTCCCCATGTTTATGATATGATCTACTGTGTACTTAATTTTTTTCTGTTTTCTGTGTTCTAGACCCATATATCGGGGAAGAAACACAAGATCAAGCTGACGATGCGCAACGTTTGGCCTAAGAGCATATTCGACGATCATCCATACATTCTGAATGCCAACAAGAGTACTACTGGTAAGTGCATCTCTTGCGAATATAGACTACCTGTAGCTCGCCGATACACCCGCGCGTTTTATATTGATTAACATAAAATATAGCCTATATCACTCGGAGATAGTGTAGCTTTCTATAAGTGAAAGAATTTTTGGAATCGGTTTAGTAGTTTCAGAGATTATGCCCCACATACAAACAAATTTTACCTCTTTATAATATTAGTATAGACAAAGACAGACTTGTTCAGAGGCAAATCATTATTATCCTATTCTTATCTATATATTAATATGTGAAGAGAAAACTTTGTACCCTTTTTTGTGAGATTTGGAATAGTTAAAATTTATATGGAGAACAAGTGCAGAAAGCTTGAAAGTTACGGTCGAATATCGACCACCGGGCGACCACTAGTTCAGATAAAATTACATTATTCTCGCAGCTCTTACCACAACATTTTACTAATTAAGATGGTAATCTTTTATTTTAAAATAGTTTCCATGGAGTTTCTTGCCGGCTCTTCTCCGTAGGACCTACAATTAGGAACAGCGCACCTAGAGTCTCGACATTTCATAAGTGCCTGCATCTGGTTTACACTGGACTACACGTTATTTAACTAAATTAGCTCGTAAGTCTATTGCCATCTGTATTCATTGGCATACAAATGACAAGGAGTATAATTTAATAAGTGTTTCAAAATTACAAGTTTTTATTAGTAAGGGTTACGGCCCAGTCTCTCTCGGAGCGGAGCTCTGACTCCGAGCAGGAGGAACATTAACCATTCAGCATCCATGACGCGTATGGTCGTCACGAGCTAACACGCAAGAGGCGCCCATGACACCATGCATTAATTTTTAGTCGTAAACTTTAAATCAAACATCTTTTGCCAAAATATCTTAAAAATATTCCATAAAAACATTCAACTGCTGAAGTTACCGGCGGCATTGCGCTGTGCACGTCTTCTGCGCTCATGACGCATAGTGTAGTCTTGGTTTAGAGCTAAAAATGTAACCTATGGTGGTGCTGGGGTATATTTCGGGCGCTGGGTGCGTGGTGGTGAATGGGTTAATAGGCTTATGATGCTTATTCAAACACACATCCATACACGTACGCATTATGAGATCTAGATCTAGCTTTTGTTCGTGGCTCATCTCGTGTTGTACTTTCTATTTGAATAAAATGTATCATCAACTATCATCTGGATGCGTGCCCTGGTTTGTAATAATAAGTAGTAAGATTCTGCAAGAGCCAATTACTGAATAAAAGATGCTATTTATTATATTCCTTGCAGCGACCGAGAAGGTAGTTCAGAAGATGGCCGAGGAGGTAGACCTATACAAGCAGAACTCCTCAGATCTGGACTTGAAGTACAACAAGTATAGGACCGTCAATTGTCACATCCAGGACTCGCTTGATGCCGTCAAGTGAGTTGACTTTAATTAAAACTGCTTTTATTACTTGTAAAAAAAAACCTAACCGTCAGAAACCCCCGACTCCAACTAGAAAAAGAGCTGTAACTTTGGAACGGCTGAACAGATTTTCATGAAACATAGCTAAGATGATACCCGGTTAAAATAGCTTTCAATTAAAAAACTGCATTGAAATCGGTTCATCCGTTTTGGAGCTACGAAGTCACAAACAGATACACAGATACATACTACAAACTTATTTTTTGTCGGGGGTTAAAAAGGATGTAAAAATGTACATTACTGTGCACTTAACGTGTATATTTGTGCAAGCCCAACTTAAGCGTACTAGTATTAATCTGCCCTAAATTATCTTTCTTTAAGACCCGATTGAAAATATATTATGTTGATCCAGAAAGTAACCAGCCTCAAGTACCATTATGGCGGAATTCTTACGTGAAGCCTCATTACACGACCGAAGGAGACTTAATCAATAAATGTATCACTAACTAGCCTCATGTGTTATCATGTACGTAGGGCTCCGCTGGTCGGCGTGGAGTACCTGGTGGAGCACCCCCCGGAGCAGCCGCACTACGAGCCGGCGTACATCTGCACGCTGTGCTCCAAGCAGGGACACCCGCGCACCATCATCAACCACATGACCTGCTTCTGGCATCGATACAACTACCTCGTGAGTTACGAGATCCAATATCCAATAATTGATACAGTTAGCGTCAAAAGTAGCAGATCGATGTACAAATTTTTATTTCTTTTACATTTTATGTATTTAATATATATTATATTCCATTGTACTCCTGAAATATTTAAATTTTGTATAGGTAGTAGATTGGAATAATATAGAATAATACGAGGTGCATTCAATAAGTACCTAGCCTCATCGCCAGAGGGCGCTGTAGTTTCAAAAGAGTTTTACCACAGTGTAGCACATTCTTTTTAAATTCTTTTTTCAAATTTTCATTCCAATCCCTTCATTTGTTTTAATTTGACAACTTATGGAAGCCAACGTGTCGATCGGTTTTACAAAAATGGAAAAAGAGCAATATCGTTCGGTGATTCGATTCCTATTTTTGGAAGGGAAAACGCGCATCGAAATCAAAGAGCGCTTGGATGCTGTGTACGGTGACTCTTCTCCATCGATGGCCACCGTCAAGAATTGGTTCAACGAGTTTGCACGTGGCCGTACGTCGGTTTTTGATGAACCACGTCCAGGTGCACCGAAAACAGCTGCTACGGAGGAAAACATTAAAAAAATCCATGATCTCGTATTGGCAGATCGCCGATTGAAGGTTCGGGAGCTAGCTGAGACTGTAGGCATTTCAGAAGGAACAGTGCATCATATTCTTCACGAGGAACTCGGCATGAGAAAGCTGTCGGCGCGATGGGTGCCGCGTTTACTCACACCAGAAAACAAGCGCAACCGTGAGACCACATCGGAGACGTGTTTGGCGCTGTTTAAGCGGAATCCAGCGGAGTTTTTGCGTCGTTTTGTGACCGTCGATGAAACCTGGATCCACTGGTACACACCAGAGACCAAGGAGCAATCAAAACAATGGATCCAGACCGGGGAACGTGCTCCAAAGAAGGCGAAAACTGTAAAATCGGCCGGAAAAGTTATGGCCACCGTTTTCTGGGATTCACAAGGTGTGATCTACATCGATTACGAGTACCTCGAGAAGGGTAAAACAATTACAGGGCTTTACTATGCCGATTTATTGGGCCGATTCGACGCCGAATTAAAGAAAAAACGACCCCATCTGGCGAAGAAAAAAGTGCTGTTTCACCACGACAACGCACCGGTTCACACGTCTGCCGTTGCCATGGCCAAATTGGTCGAATTACGCTACGAATTGCTGCCCCATCCACCGTATTCTCCAGATTTGGCCCCTTGTGACTTCTTTCTGTTTCCTAATCTGAAAAAATCACTCGCCGGGAATAGATATGGATCGAATGAGGAGGTCATCGCCGCCACGGAGGCCTATTTTGCAGAGTTTGACAAAAACTATTTTTCGGACGGATTAAAAAAGTTGGAGCATCGCTGGGCTAAGTGTATCGAACTAAAAGGAGACTATGTTGAAAAATAAATTCCCACTTTTCCAAAATTTTCGTTTACTTTTTGTAGGCTAAGTATTTATTGAATGACCCTCGTAGGTGGCTTAGTACACACAGAAAGAAGAATAAATACAATTAACAAAGAAAGACAACACAAAGCAGTATGCTTATTTATCTATAAATTTCAGATTAGATATTATATAAGTTTTTCATAAATGTAAATCAGCAAATTTTATTACTTTTTATAATTAGTTATAGAAAACAATTTTATCGACTAGTTTCATCATTATGATTAAGAATAGTAATTGTTTTCTCTGATTAATTAATTTTAAAATGACGAAGAGTAGATGTACTACTTATGTCGCTGACTGTACTACAGACCTACCCATTTCACCCACCCTAACTACTACTATGTGTTAGTGTAGTTGTGTTCCGGGTGAAGGGTAGGATCAGCCAGCGAATTTACTAGATTACATGGCATTCTTACATTAGCCTTATCTGAGCAGTGCATCATTTATGCGGCGATGATCGGTTCCCATCAGAGTCCAGACCAAGTTTGTTTGTCCACTGAATATAATATTATGAAGAATAATCAAACAGTGTCCACGTACATCTGCATGCTGCAATGTACCCACAGCATACACAGCAGGTCACATGACCTGCTCCTGCCAACTATACAAGAATACAACCATATCGTCAGTTGACACACCGAAAAGAAAAAGGGTTATTTACAATCGCTGTCCATTTGTCCCAGCTGCGACACTTCGCGACGGCTTGCGGGGTGCTGACCCCGTACCGCGCGCAGCCCAAGTACCGCGAGGGGGTCGGCGTCATCATGAACCGCCTGGCGCAGCGCATCGAGGACAAGTACGGGCGTAAGCGGCCCGTCAACATCGAGAAGGAGGAATATGACAGAGACAAGTACGTTTTTTGTTCGCCCATTACTGTCCCACTGCTGGGCACGGGCCTTTTCTTACATTGAGAAAGGTTAAGCTTTTGTCCAATATGCTGGCATGGGACAACTTGGCGTAAGATATTTACGTTTGAATAATACCGTATTTAATAAATAGGCAATGAAAATATTAAATAATGAATGTTGGGTACATCTTCTCAGGGAGCAAATTCACCAGTGGATCTTCAAAGGACATCACTATTCTGAAAAGGACGGCGCTACTTTCTCGGAGGTGGTTGACATAGGACTCCTTGACTCATTGCACAAATCTAGTAAGCTATATTGTCTTTTAAATTAATAAGTAATTCAGGGTTGTTGCGAACATCAGCATCCGCGGAACTTCAGAATCATTTTCAACATCAGCATCCGCTGATGTCAATGACAAAACATCAGCATCAGCATCTGCTGATGTGAAAAAAATATGCATAAGCAATAACCCTGATAAGTATCTGGAACTTTACTTTGGAACCCAATTAAACCCTCCCTTTTGGGATTGTCTTCCGTTTAGTTGGGTGTCATAAGAAAATATCCTCCATACATAGTCCAGGGGCCCTAAAAAGGCCACATTGAGCAATTCATCTACAGATCTGCTTAGTAACTGTCAAACAGATGATTACTGAATATGAACCTTATGCGGATGACATTAAGAGTCGTCAATTAAGTAGATATTTTGACATTCGTAATATGAATCATATTGTGATTCATATAAAGCGGCCTTTTTAGCCCCTCTGATTTTCATCCGGTCAGGCATATAGCTGCGTAGGCGGAGTGGATTGCTTAGTTGGTAGAAGTTATTTTTTCTGGAGATGCATATGTTCTATTTTCTTTATATTTTCGTTTGTTTCAGGCGAAGACACTAAGGCGAAAACCACTGCAAGGTAAGAGTTTAAGAAATAATTTTATGTAACAATTCAGAAGTTAATTTTTATTACTTGAGTGTTTCCATTGTCAGATTTGTTTCAACTTAACATTCTTTTAAATAATCGGCAATGAACACTGCTATCTGAAGTAAAAATAGGTCTACAATCTCAGTCTAGGTTCTATAGTTATCTTTTTATTTTCAGAAACGTTGAGAAAAATGAACCATCGCCTCCCAAAGTTGCCGCACCTTCGAAACCAATTTTCAATAATTTCTCGGTGGGTAATGAATAATTAAAAGTATTATTTAGTAACACGGGATTCTATGATCAATTTACTATCTCTTAGCTCAATACATCAATATTTATTTATTCAAAATTCTGGCGGACTTAACGCCATGAGGCAATCTCTATTATTATTCTCACTGATCGATAAATCTGCGAAGCGTACGTGATTGTAGTCACGGTATGAGTATTGAGTAACCTTTGTTTTTATAAAAACGCATTAGTTGCACTTCACAACAAAATACTATTTAAGTGAGTTGAGAAGTTTGCAGTTCCCTGCAGTTCAAAGCCAATTTAGTGTAATGTATGGATAGCGGCAAAGCACACAAGTTGGGGTGGACATTATGCTTTAGCGTGCTATTCCACTATTTATGACAAGTTTGTCACAAATAAAATCTTTAAAATGATTACTGTCAAAAATGAGTATATATTATTTAAATATAAACGAGTTGATGGTGATTGACTGCTTATTGCTGCACCGTGATAGCTCCCTTAATTATACTATAATTACGTTTGTAGCGGCCGGCGGGTCGGCAGGAGCGGCGCGCCGGCTCCGTGGATTCGCTTTCCGACATCAGCGACGAGGCTGAAAACGAGCATCGTCGGGACCCAGCTAAGTTTGAGAAGCATTCTTCAAGGTAAGCCTTTTTTCTTATTTACGAAGGTCATAGAACAAAAGATTCGAGAAGCTCTTTGGTATTGCTCTTAGTTACACCGTGAACTACCCCTCTCTTTTAACCTGCAAATCTGTGCATCCTAAGGTTGTCTGGTAGAAATCGCCAACTGCGATAAGACCGCCCTTTGTACACTTCTTTTTCTAATTATTGTATCTTTTCTTCTATTACTGGTGTCCAATAAAGTGTATTGTATTGTATTTAATCTCATTTTTCTCCAGCTACTAATATGCACTATGTACATGAGTTCCCTTCATAACAATTAAGTGACATTGTCCCAGGGACCGCCACGACGCCCACAGGTCCCGCTACGAGCCGTACCCGGACAAGCGTCGCGGCAGCTCCCCCTTCCGCAACCGGTTCGCGCTGCGGAACCAGCCCAACAACGCTACTCAGCGGAAGTCTCAGGAGAAGGTTGGTGGACAAGTTTAACATAACATTCCCAGATTTTGAAGCACTTTGTCATTGATTAAAACGACTTATGAATTAAAATTAAATTGTGATACCATTTATTTGAGTTTGCCAAAAAATTTGTACTGCAGGATGGATTTGCAAATATTAGCAAGCTATTCCTGAAATTCCACAGCTCAGATAATCATGATTTGCAAATAACATGATTATCTTAGCTGTAAAATAGAATTTATTGAAAAGTTTTGATTAAATGTCATCATTTAAGTGAACCCTACCAATAAATACTATTTTGACTGTTATTATGTTATGTGTGCTATAATGAGCACGTAACTAAATGATGTTTTCAATTCCAGCAACAAAGGCCTCCCAACTACGAGTACAAAGTGAAGCTAGCCGAAGAGAAACGCTTAGCGGCAGAGGAATCGGCTAAGAAGACTCTTGCCTACCATGAGAAGAATCCGGAGAAACACCCGCTGTATCCTGAGGAATGGAAGAAGTTCTGGAACAAACGATACAAGGAAATACAGTCTGGTAAGTGGTAATTATTTTAAATAGATGTTCCTGCAGTCGTATTTCGCAATGTTGTCAAAAATGTCGCAAATTACTGCCGAAATTTAAACTCAAAATTATTGTAATAAAATAAAAATAAGGTTAATTCGAACTCAGGATATATTCGAATGCGGTTTGTAATCCTGCATTATTAATTCAGAGGGCAAAGACCCATCGAAGCACGATTTCAAGCCGGAATGGATCTTGTTCTGGACGGCGCGCATGAAGGAGCTGCACGAGGAAGAGTTGCGCATCCAGGTGAATGAGATCTACAGGCGTATGTGTCTGTCGCCGCCCGACATGAGCAAGCGCGCCCCCTCGCCGCGCAAGTCGGCCTCGCCGCCGCGCGCGCCCGACCTGCGCCGCCGCAGCCCCTCGCCGCGCCGGCGCAGCCCCTCGCCGCGGCGCCGCGAGCCCGAGCCGCGCCGGCGCGAGCCCGAGCGGCGCCGCGCCGAGCCGCGCGACCGCCCCGACGAGCGCGAGCGGCACGACCCGCGCGCTCGCGAACCGCTGCCGAGACGACGCGAGTCTGAATTTAGACGGGATCGAAGGTAAGATAACGTCTTCTTAATATAATCAATTGATTCGTTATTTATTTTTGGCATTGATCAGAATAACGAGGATAAAAGTAAACACTATTAAAAAAAAAGCTGCTACACAAGTAGCACATTAAAAAAATGGATAACCTAACCTACATGACATACAGTGCCCGTCGTGTCCAATAAATAGCATGCTTAAAGAAATATTGTCATATGAAGGTTTCATTCTTATGCCAATAATTTTAATATTTTAGTTTCACTTCAGTTATAGAACCTACAATACGATACTGAGGAGCAATCCATGTCTGCAATTTCATTTTGCACAACACTTGTTGTTTTGGTAATCATTGATGGACTGCAATCTTTTCCAAACTTCATGATTAATTACTCAATAAACCATTTAAAATGTCAATTAATATGTATTACTTCTCCATAGGGTCTACTATTTGGAACCGTGCACCTAGAGTCTCGACATTTCATAAGTGCCTGTATCTGGTGTACATGAAATAGAGATCTATTCTATTCTAACGATAACTTGTCATTGCACCTCACTTGCCCGCTCGCCCGCTCGTATCCGGCAGCATCGTTCGCTACTCTGTCCTGTGTGTGTGAGAGCACACTATCATTCGCGGAGTGACAAGCTATCGTTGTCAGTGGCGTGCACAGACATTTACAACAGGGTAGACAAAAAAACTTTTATATGTTACGGTCACGATCGACTTTCGCATTATGTTTGTTGATATTTATTTTTAACTGAGAATTTAAACGCGTTTCGATACCTACGATTTTTCCCAAATAAAATATATTTTATAGAAGCTTCTAAATGTTTTTCAGATCGTTCATGTTTTTTTGCAGCTGTAGTGAAATTATGTACGTCCTCGTAAACAGAACCGGTCCACACATTATGCCAATTTGAAAATAATTACATGGAAAACAAGAGACGATTGCTATGTTTGTTTACAACCTGATAACCAACCATAATATGTCTGATATTGTATAGGATTGAATTTTCTTGTAACTTTACCTTTTATTTGAAACAATTCTAAATCCGGTACGCACCGACCTTTTTTAATTACTCAAATTTTATCGTCAAACTTATGTGAAGTAAAGACGCCTGTCTTAAATTTTTGCAAAAACACATTTCCCGGACAGCTCTCACATGTGACCTCTTCCATTTTCGGCAATAATTAATAACGTAATTCACTTGATATTCACCACAAACGATAATAAAAACAAACAAAAACAATGCGTAATTGCGTATGACAGCTTCTGCGGTTGCTAAATTATCATTTGTCGAGGTGGCATGAGCTGTCGCTCATGCTCATTGGCTAATACAGATTATCAACCAATAGGAGCGCCGCTAGACCGATTTACGCCTATAACGTCAACAGAAATTGAACGACCAAATTGTAATGTACTTTATTCTCTATTGAAATGACATCGAACATGCGTATTTTGCAATTTGACGGTTAATACAGATGCATATCGCTCAGAGCCACTCAGAGCCCCGCTAGACAGAGAACGCGTATACGACTTATCTTGTGGTCGCGTCGCTCGCACACCGAGCGTATCTGTCTCTTTCACGCAAAAACACGCTTAGGCGAAAATGCTAGTGTGCGTGTATTGCACCGATAAATTGTGTGTCGGTATAGGATATAGATGTTTGAATGTGTACATTTGAAGAATTTTTAGGCTGTCTTGTTATTATGAGTGAGCGCCGCCGCACTGCCGCCGCGCGGGTATATTTGAATAGAAACCGCCGCGCCGCGCAGCTATAAGAATTTATAGCAACAAAATAAATAATATAGTTTTATAAAAACATACATAAAAGAAAAATAGCCATGTATTACTTAATTTATTAGGGTAGGCAGTGTCTTTTTGTCTCTATGGAATGCACGCCACTGATCGTTGTGGAATACTGAGGTTGACAGTGTGTCGCGCAGGTCCCCGCCGCCGCCGCCGCGCCGCTCGCCGGGCCGGCGCCGCTCGCCGCCGCGCCACCGCACGACGCGCTCCAGGAGCCCCATTCACAGGTAAACTACTACCTACATCTCATCGTTAACATAATCGTAACAAGGTTCCAAAAATTCTGAATACACGATTAATTTAAATGCATCTTTATCGGAATACTGAATTCAAGGTGCCCGGTAAATGGCAATAATAGGCTCGCTCTCTATTACATGAGACTTAATGACGTCTTTGCCGAAATGTAATTGCAGTAAACCTGTCTTACTTACGTTATATTTATGTTATTATGAAATCATACAATAACAGTTGCATATAATGTCAGACGCAGTCCGGCGCGCACGCACATATCGCTGGAGTCCATCCGGCGCAGCAGCCGCAGCCCGCTGTCGCAGCGCGAGCAGCAGCCGCGGAACCGCAGCCCCGAGCAGGCGCGCCAGCAGCTGGCGCCCTCCATGCAGACCGTGCTCATCTCCGACGACGAGCTCAAGCCGTGAGTAACGTATACAGATGTAGTGGAGAAGTTTAGTAAACAACAGTCGATGACGCCTATTTCATTTTTTTATTTTTTTTTTATTTAAAAAAAAATTGTACACTGTGTACCACTAGTAGGATAAGGAGAACGTTTAACATTTTTTTGTTTCTAAGAAAATAATAACATTGTCATTTTAAAATTATACCGTTACACCAAAAAAATTTTTAGCTGTTTCTGTCAACTTTAGGGTGATTAATAATTTCTGGAGCCATTAGTCGTCTATAGTAACACTCCAGGCTGGCGATCGTTACTGTCGACCGTCCCGAGTAAGCAATGTCCACTTTTGAGGATATTTTGATCACCACTACGAACAACGAACGACGAAGGGTGACAGTTTTAAAAGGGGAAACCGTCCCAAAAATGCCCTCTAAAAATTGCTGCAAGACAAAAATCCATACCGTCTCTTGTAATCTATATAGTCATGTCTGGAAGAGCTCAACCTAACTGAATAACAAGCCTTTTTTTTTGTCAGTTGGATGCGTAAATAACATAATATTACGTTGGTCTATGCACTAACCAATTCCGAAAGGGAAGCCGATGGGAATCGGGTTGTATGAACTCTTCGCCACTGCCACTATTTCATTTGACAGGGACGACGGTCTGTCGCCGTGGAACTCGGACAACGACATCGACTCGGTGGCGTCGGGCCCGTCGGCGCCGCCGCGCTCCGTGTGCGGCAGCTCGGCCTCGCGCGGCTCGCGCGCGCGCCTGCCCGCGCTGGACGGCGCCGCCGACGACGTGGTGGCCACGCTGCGCCTGCTCGTCGCGCTGGAGGACTACCTCGGCAGCTTGGGGCCGCGCGTCGTGGATCTGCTCACTGAGGCGCTTAAAATGGAAAAGGTAACGTTTTATTTTATACATAATGAGTGTATGGCCTAATAAAAAAGTGGGCAAAAGAGTAATGACCTCGATTTTAGAGAAAATAAAAACTGCATTGTTTTAAATCCGAAAAACTATCTAACTGATGTTACTAATTGAATCCGTTGATTTTGCAAAATTACACCAATCCATAGGGTTATGAAGAAGAAACAAGGCTTGCAAAGGAATGTCAAAATATGGAAAATGAAAAACGTTCTAGGAATTTTTGTGGTGTATTTATTTTTCAATGGTAGCAATAAACATTATTTTCTAAACAGGAAAAGGCAAACTCTTCCGAGGAGCTACTCGTACGTGAGAGTGCTGTGGTCCTCATCGAGACGGCTAAAGAGAAGTTGAAGGGTGCTGTACAGGCCGGGCTCGTGGGCGGCAGCGCGGCCACCGCAGTGCGCGCCGCCGTCGTGCGCGCTGCTGCCACGCTGCACGAGGCCGACAAGAGGAGCAAGAAGAACGCACAGGTAATACTGCACATAGCGCAGGGGAAGTGTGTACTGTGGGCGGCAGCTCGGCCGCCGCAGTGCGCGCCGCCGCCTCGCTGCAGGAGGCCTACAAGAGTAGCCAGAGCACAGGTAACAATCTGCACAGCCAGAGGAAGTGTGTACTGTGCGCGGCACCGCAGCCGCCGCAGTGCACGTCGCCGCGTCGCTGCAGGAGGCCGACAAGATGCACAGGAGAAAGCACAGGTAACATTCTGCACAGCCAGGGGAACTGTGTATTGTGGGCGGCACCGCAGCCGCCTTGGTGCACGTCGCCGCTACGCTGCACGAGGTCGACAAGATGTGCAGAAGAAGGTACAGGTAACACTTTGTACAGCCAAGGGAAGTGTGTACTGTGGGCTGCAGCACGGCCGCCGCAGTGCCCGTCGCCGCCACGCTGCACGAGGCCGAAAGAGGCGCAGGAGGAAATAACAGGTAACATTACACACGGCCAAGGGAAGTGCGTACCGTAGGCGGTAGCGTGGCAGCCGTCGCACAGTGGGCTGAAATTTTGTTTAGTGGACTTATACTCCTCGAGATCTAAGAAGTCCCTTTTGACAGATTTAAAGAACGATAGCATGTAACTTGACAATGTTACTATAGGCTGTGAATAAAAACCATTTTGAATATACACTTGATAATAATTATGAAATTATTATAATTTTTTGAGATACGTATAAATTAGCATGGTATATAATTTCATAAGTATTGTTATAGCATCGAAATATTTTTAAAATGCATGTTTATGTACTACCGAAATATCATAAAAATGGTTACGTTCTCAATCAATTAATTTTTAAATAAAGGGATGTGATCACTAGAATCGTTAAAATCGTTTGAAATATCAGTATAAAATTACGTAGGTATTAAAAACTCTTTAAAGGCTGTATGACACGTACATTATATTATTATAATTAATTTAATTTCTCTATGATCACAATTTGCTTGACACTGGCAGTAATGACAATGACATCTGTGCAGTTTTTCGCGATTTTTCCAACTAATTGTTCGTTCTCTCAACGAGTATTTCTCGGATACCTCTGTTTTTGTGATCTGGCCTTGATTTTGGACTGTTCCCGCTTTTAAGTTGACTTGGCTTACTATAGGTACATGGATTCTAACAACTTGGTTTGGAAACTATGTGAGTACTTCGAAAGTGAATCAATAACTGGTGGACCATTATTACCGGTACAAGTGGATAAATAATTTTGGCATAAAATTATGGATATGTTTTATTATTCTATGAAGATACCTACAGAAATGCGATTTCATATAAAATTCGGTGCCTACTACATTAATAAATTGCTTATCAGATTAATTACTCGATTTTTTATTCATAGTTTTAAACGATTATATACTCTTAGAATTTTAAATCGATTTATTATAAAAATCGATATTTTTGGTAACCGATTTATACGCTTCACATCCCAAATTAACTCAAATGATATATGTCAAAAGTGGCTTTTTAAATCTCGAGGACTGTAGCGAAAAATACTGCAGGAATGTGTTCTATAGTTCTGTCTGAAAATGTGGTAAAAAAAAAAATACTAGCAAAAATATTTTTTTATGAATTTTGTTTAAATTTTCGTCGTAACAACGATCTTCATGATTGATTTTTCTAAACAAATCTTGTAACGTATCCCACAAGTAATAGGTAGTTCCCCATATTTATTCGAGATTGTTTCCCAGTCGATATTGGGGAGGTAATTTTTTCACTTGAGTTTTGCATGATATTTTTAACCCCCGACGCAAAAAGAGGGGTGTTATAAATTTAATCCTCTAATAACTCCGTAGTAAGTTCATATCTTTCTGGGTATTTTATAAACAATTATTTTTGAAATAGCTATTTTCCTATGTACTCTCGCGGCCATGAGTATTCCTGTGTTTCATCAAATTCTAGCCACTATTTTTCTAACGTTTGCAATAGTGTTTGTAAATGTCAAACTGGCTTGTTATTGGAAATCGATTCCTTAGCCTGACACATTCATTTTCATATTCATGTCGGGATTCGTAAACACTTTCCTACGTCGTAGTATATCTTTATGTTGCCAAAGTAGTTCCTCTAGTCGTAAGTGGTTTTCTTGAACTCGATGGAAATTTTTGTCTAATGTTCTTCTTCGTTCATTAACGTATTTTTGTGTTGAAAATGCAATAAAGCAACTGTTTACCAGTCAATTAATCTGAATTGGAAGTACCTAGTTAAGAAAGAAAAAGATAATAAATAATAATGGTTAAAATTGTGATTTAAAAGAAAAAATTCTCAGTCCAGAAGGCGATGTTCCGCGGATTTCCGAGGCATCAGATTATGATCGATGACCGATGGTATACGTACAAAAACGGTGCCCTATTTTTTGAAACCATAAACTAAGTATTTTTTGTTTTGATATTCGATATTTTTTTTAAATAATGTTCTATAACTTTAAAAAATTTATTATAGACTGAAGAAAAAATCATGAAGAAATAAAATCTTCCTATTTATTAGTAAAACACAACTATAATAGTTAATCAAAATAAAAGAGTTGGAAGTTAGGTATTGCTAAGTCCACTACTATTTATTTTCAGCCCACCGTGCGTCGCGTGCGTCGCGCACGCTGCCGTCCGGCTATACGAAGCCGACGGCGCAAACGGATGGCACAGGTAACACTACACACAGCCAGGGAAAGTGTGTACTGTGGGCGGAAGCGAGCCCCGCTGACGCGTGCTCCGCACCCACGCTGCATGAGACCGGCAAGAGGAGCAGGAGTAAGGCACAGGTAACACTACATACAGCCAGGGAAAGTGTGTACTGTGGGCGGAAGCGAGCCCCGCTGACGCGTGCACCGCACCCACGCCGCATGAGACCGGCAAGAGGAGCAGGAGTAAGGCACAGGTAACACTACATACAGCCAGGGAAAGTGTGTACTGTGGGCGGAAGCGAGCCCCGCTGACGCGTGCACCGCACCCACGCCGCATGAGACCGGCAAGAGGAGCTGGAGCAAGGCACAGGTAACACTACACACAGCCAGGGAAAGTGTGTTCTGTGGGCGGAAGCGAGCCCCGCTGACGCGTGCACCGCACCCACGCTGCATGAGACCGGCAAGAGGAGCAGGAGCAAGGCACAGGTAACATTACATACAGCCAGTGGAAGTGTGTACTGTGGGCGGCGGCGCATCAGCTGCAGTGCGCGCCAACGTCGTACGCGCTGCCGCCACGCTTGGCGAAGCCGACAAGAGGAGCAGGAGGAAGGCACAGGTAACACTATACACAGCCAGGGGAAGTGTATACTCACGCACAAATATGGGAACTGCGGGCGTGAGTGGGCCACGAGGACGCCGTAACACATTCGGCAACAACAGCTATTTTTTTATAATACTTACGCCTCCACCTTTATGCGTACAGCACCCATAGCATGTACATTTATATTTCTATTCCTCCAAGAATAGATAAAGCTCTTTCTATCCATTTCGATATCTAGACTCGCGTTTCTACGCAGACAAAGAAAAAATATTCTTTCTATAGCAACGGAGAAGTAGTTATTCAACCAAATCCTACCGAATTTTAGAAATATTTCTACAATCTGTCATTTTGTTTATTCTTCCGTAGACAAAACCCGTTTCTGTGGTGGTTATGCTACGCCTGCAGATATAGAGTGAGCGGGTCCTTGTCGACTTCTGTATTTACGACCCATCATAATTTGATAGTATTGCAATAATTATACCTACAATGAGTAAAACAAATACTCATAATATCCCGTCATTTGGGTCCTCATCATTACTTTGTACTGTAACTCAACCAGTTAACATCTTAGGCTTCGTAGCCGATATTTTTTCAAGGTTCCAAAGAAGCCAATATAAGTTCCAATAATAAAGGGAACCCAATTAACATATATTTTTATCTTTACAGCAAGCTGCTGCACCTGCTAGCAAGGCGGCAGCAGTACCAGTGGCTGGCGTCGGCGAAGTAGATAGAGCACAAATAGCTCAACAGATGGCAGAAGCACTGATAGCCCAGGGCAAAACCGACGTCTCTTCCGAAGAGCTGGCCCAACTCGTGGACGCCGTCGTCGGGATGGCCGAAGCCAAGAAACGAGAAGCCGAGAAAACTAAGAAGGTTGTTGCACGTCCTCCGGTACAACCAGCGAAGCCTGCGCCTGTCAAAGTTTGCGGAACCGCGTCCGCGCTGCAAATGTTGCAGTCTGCGTACGATGAGAATGATAAGAAGTAAGTGAATGTAAGATTAGGCTGTTATAGTGCCAAATTACGACGTGAAACAGCGCCTGCCAGATAAAAGGTGTACATGGGTAGACATTTTGCTGAATTTCAAGGCAGGTGTAATCTAATAATGCTATCTGATATTGGTTGCATTTGGTTAAACCGGAAGACGACCAAACCTAGGGCCGTATTAAACCAATCTCAGTTTTGAGTAGGCTCTTAAGTAACCACATAAGATTCTGGAACTATATAGTTCAGCATCTTATGTGGTTACTTAAGAGCTTACTCAGAACTGAGATTAGTTTATTAATACGGGCCTTAGTCTAGTAAAGGCTAGGATGATTGCATGCATATTGTTAAAAATAACGTAAATTGTCTAGAAGCTTGACGTTTCAAATAATAATCAGAAGTGATTATTTATGTATAAATATTATGTTGTCAACACAGAATAGAGAAAGAAGATGTCCCCGATGCGATGGACGGTCTCTCCGACTCGGACCTAGAAACCTTACTCAAGAACTTCAACGAATTGTCCGCCGAAGAGCAGCACAGCCTCATAGCATACCTGAAGAAGATGGAGGCGAAGGAGCCGGAGCGCGTGGAGCGCCTGCGCCAGTACGTGAGCGACGCCGCCACCACCGCGCCGCGCGCAGAGCGAGAGCCCGAGCGCGACGCGCCGGACGACGACAAGCCCGTGCTCGTGGAGAGCGATGATGACGATGACTACACTGTTGAGGAGGTAACGTTACTGGAACTAACTTAACTTATAGCAAGATTGTGCGAGATGACAAATAGTCAAATTAATAATTATTTCCTTTATTCAATTATTTACACATATTTTTTTAACTTTATAAATATTTTTAGAAAAAAAAAATAAGAGTAGTAGTAGTAGCCCACCGGTATCGGGAACAGGGCCCAAGCCACCGGCGGCTAGGGCTCCATTATTATCAGTCTATGCTGTCCCACTCCTGGGCAAAGGAGTGGGACATATTCAAGTAAAATAACCAAAGAAAATATATTATTACTATGTCGTCCCACTGCACATCAAGTCTCACTCTCGACTTTTCACTGGCATCCTTGGCCAGGCTTTATATTTCATAAACACTTTTTTAAACTTCCAACGGTATTGAACTATATTATATAGTCACTTACGGGATAATTATCTTCCTTGATATTTTGTTATTTGAGCTTGCGATAATTCGATGATTTTGCAAGCAGGCACCCCGCGATCATGGCGCTTGTAACAGCATCGAAATATCGGGAGCTCAGTTTTATATTTCATGACGACATAACGTTTCTTTGTATTTACATGTGTAATATGTGTAATATATACTCGTCAAAACAAAATAAGGGCCACCTTATATTTTTGATCTTTTGGGCAAATTATGAGGTTCCTGGGTTTCTAAGTTGTAAAATTCATTGCAATGATTTGTTTTTAATGAAATAGGCTTAAATTTTACACAATCCACAGAAAAGAAAGACAATTTTACAACATTTTCAAGAAAAAGTTAATTTCAGCAAAAAGTACACTTGGACTAAAAATGCAATTAAAAATGAAATTCCACTGCGTTTATTCTTCTTTCTTTTTGAATCAATATCTGGTGTAACCGCCTCTTTTCTGAACATATTCTTAAAGCCAAGAGGACATTTTCTATCAGATGCCGCATTGTTTCTTGAGAGATTTGTTCCTAGCTCGATTTTAGGACGTTTAAGGGCTGTCTTTCATTGTCCACTGATCAAATTGTGTCTCATACTCTTCTTTTCAACAGATCCCACATGTGTTCAATTGTGTTCAAGCCCGAACTGTTCGCTGGCCTCGGCAACACTTGTATACAAGCCTCTTCTAGTGTCTCTCTGGTGGCTCTAACAGTATAAGCGCGTGCATTGCCGTGCAACAGCTTGAAACCTGCACCCACTTGCTATGCAAACGGCACCACATAGAGTCTTATGACCTCCTGGATGTATCGTTGAGTTGTTACTGTACCCTGGTTCTGAGTTATAAGCTCAGTTCTTCCAGTTTGGATTATGCCTCCCCACACCATAACATTGGGCCCCCTAAATCGATCATTGTTGTGGATGCAGGCATCTGCAAATTGATCACCTTTTCATCTCCACACCCTTATGCAACGGTGAATACTAAAATCTTTTACTTTGCTCTCATCTGTAAAAAGCAATGTGCTTCAGTCACTTACGCTACAGTCCAATTGTTGCCTTGCGGATGTTTATTGATTTGCATGATGAATACTGGTCTATGAAATTCGCACTACTTGACTCCTGGACAATTGCTGGTCTTCATAAAACTGGTTTCTAATTGTTTGGTCACTAAGTCACGTGCCTGTGGCCAGGCACAAGCGGGTTTGCAAAGAGCGGGAAGTGACGGTGCTCTCTCTGCGTGCATGTAAGTCTATGTAGCGGTCTTCCTGAGCGGTGATTCCTCTGGCTCTGCCTAATTCCAGACTTCTGACAATTTTTTGGATCTCATAAAAGCAATTCCAGGCATTCTGAATCGCTCGCTGCGAAAATCTCGGCTGTAAAACTACAGATCGCTACGAATAGCCTTCTTGGATGAGTGTTATGGTCCTGGTCGTTGTAGTCAAGTCCATTTGAAGTCGAACCTGTGGAATTACGTTCTTAAAATGCCGATGAACGCACTGACTCGACACACTAAACTGTTCTCAGTACAATACAAATGTTAAATGAGCTTAAAGTTCACGTTAAAACAGGGTAAAATTAATAGGTTTCAAAAAAATTGATAAAATCTACCCATTTTAACGGTTTTTCAAGCGGAATGCTAACAAAGTGTTCGCAAACACTTATGGTAACACAACGCTGTACAATTTACCACATGGATATAGTTAATGATCATTAAATCACCCATAATGTCGAAATTTGCAAGTGGCCCTTATTTTGTTTTGACGAGTATATCTTATTCTATGTTGTTTGTCTCAAGGTATTCCAATCCGCAACACAGAAAGTAAAAGAAGACCAAATTCGCCAAGAATTGGAAATTGTTAAGAAATCTTTAGAGGAGGCGGAGCCTGAGCCAGAGCCAGAGCCAGTAGTCGAGACGACTCTAGAAAGTTCTCTTGCAGACATTACCAAGAACTTGTCTTCAGCCACAGATCTGTTCGCACTGGTGCAAGCGAGCATCAAGTCCAAGCCAGCCGCTACCCCGGCGCCAATATCACGCTCCCCGAACCTCGTGGCCAGCAGCAGTCATCCCAGATCCTTTGGAGATCGGCCCGAAGCTCCTATGGCTAACCAAGAACCAATTCAATCACTGGTGCAAAATTCACCAATGAATCCAGCACCGCTGCTGACTCCTCCATATAATGCTCAGCCTCAAGATTCAGGTCCCGCTCCATTCCACAACCCGCAAGGAGGCTTGTTACGACCTCCGATGCGTCATCAGACACCGCCTCAACAGCATCATCAACCGCAACAACAGAATTATCAACAACAGCCGCCACAACAATATAACCAGCAGCAACAGCAACATTATCAGCCCCCACAACAACAGCAGAACTATCAACCACCCCAACAACAACAAAATTATCAACCACCTCAACAACAAAATTATCAACCACCTAAACAACAACAAAATTATCAACCACCTCAACAACAGCAAAATTATCAACCACCTCAACAACAACAAAATTATCAACCATCTCAACAACAACAAAATTATCAACCACCACAGCAGCAAAATCAACAGCACAATTTCAATGACAACAGGAACAAGTCCAATGATTTCAACCAAGGACCGTGGAACCAACGTCCCAATAACATGATGGATAACCGAGGTCCGCCCATGAGAGGATCTGGGCCAGATAATTTTGGACCTGGACAAAATGCTCCATACAATCAGGGTCCTCGAAATAACTTCATGAATGGCAGAGGACAAGATAATTATGATACGAGACCTCAGAATATGAACCAGCAGTATGGCAACTACGATAATAATCAGAATCAGAATAACTTCAGAGGTCGAGGGGGCCGCGGGTTCGGGGGGCCCATGAGAGGCCGTGGCCGAGGCTTCTATTAACCCACATTATTTTTAAAGTAATATTTTATTATGCTTTCCATTGCGCGTGCAAGTAGATGTATTTTCACGTAATAGTGACTTCTGTATAATTAAGAACCTCGATTGTATTTCTATAGACTTGGTGTCAATAATAATTGTAACATGTAATTTGTTGTTTTCTTTCTACTTTTTTGTAGTAACAGAAATACCTTTACCTAAATTCACATGAAATTCACCCGCTGTGGCTTTGAAAACGATCTTAGTAGGTTGTGTGAATGTCGAGGTATACAGATAGTTGCGTATTTCTTGGTTATAAAAAGAAATTTTATTTTGTAGTACAAGAATATTTTATTACTATATACAGCTTAGTTATAATAATTAACACGATTATAATTCTATCAAAAACTATACAATACAATAGTAATTAATAGGTGCCCATCTCTAACAACGCATCTATTTGCTCAGTCTCTGGTAAAATATCAATTTCGATTGGTTCAGACTTCACTTTGTTGCCTGCCTTCGAGTCTATTGTGAAGAATCTAAATATTTTCGATAAGTTTATAATGGAGTATGCGGACTGTGCCAACCAATCCTCTACAACCATCTCTTTTAACTGTTGAAAAGCATTCGCAACTTGAGGTGATATGCGACTTTCTGAAACAAAGGAAGAACACATTATGATTATTAGGTAATTGGAATAAATATTACAAATTATACGCACTTAATGTAAACTTACTAGAATTATTATTCTTGCTGAGATCAAATAAAAATAAGAAAAAGTTGATTTGCAAGTACAGGTCCTTTTCCGTGTATTCTCTGAACATGACGCCTTTTTCGCATAATCTACACAGAGGGTAACCGCCAGCAAACGTTTGCGGGAGTCGCACCGTGCGGTGACCGCATGCGGGGTCCTCACAAGATAACCACCCAGCATAGTACTGGGCGTGATACCGACGCACTTGTAGACTCAGCTGGTTCTGAATACTCGCTAAGTAATCCACAGGCCTTAGCGTGCACTTATCATTCTGGCACGTATCTAAAAATGATACAGTTTCTTTATCTAACTTCACCAGTGTTTCTCTTATTTTATTCTCAGTTTTGCAGTGCTCGTTGACGCACACAAACACGAACTCCTTGCAATGCCTGTATTTTTCTTGTTCGTTTTCTACTTCATAAGTTTCTGTGTTGGAATTTTCTCTTCTAACTATTTGCCGGTATCCCGAAGGATCTAGACCAAGACAGTCGGCTACTCGCGCCGGGTCCATCCCTTCAATAGGCTCACATATTCTGGAAATTACTGGGTGCAACTGATGCGCTAAATAATATTTGTAATCTACTTTGAGATGTTCTAAGTTCTTTAATTCTTCAATATGATACGCTCTCTGCGTCGCCGAGTGCGCGGTGCCATCTTCACAGATGATGTAAGGCACTACATCTCCTTTCTT
The DNA here is from genome assembly GCA_932294325.1 of Allophyes oxyacanthae. NCBI lineage: Eukaryota > Metazoa > Arthropoda > Insecta > Lepidoptera > Noctuidae > Allophyes > Allophyes oxyacanthae. Next base: position 5,797,590 of record OW028611.1, read on the forward strand.
AAACCTTCTACTGTTTTTACTGTTCAGTCTTAGAGCTACTTGTACGTGCGGCTGCGAGTGTTTGTCGGCGTATTCATTAGGATTCTTAGTTAGTTGTTTCGTTATTGTTAACATTGATAGCGGCATTTTGCCGTTCATTAAATCCTCTTTGAGTTTGTTGAGATGCGTTTGTATGCTTTCGAGCCTTTCGTCTGCGGATTGTTCAGACAATATCTGACTCAATATAAATTTCCCCGCTTCGGCGGCCAATTGCGACCAATCACGCCGAACGATATCTAACCCTTTATGCTCGTGAGTGAATACGAACTCGCCATTTTTGTTCTTGCTCACTAAAACAGCGGCATATTTCTTTTTCTTCAGAAGTAGCAAATACCTGAACACTCCATCTATATCAAGCTCTATTTGTCTATATTTTTTGTTGATCTCCTTTTTTAAATCGACACCAATCTTGAAAACATTATCATAATCTAAGCAATTAGTGTTGATCATCAAACTGTCAGTGTCTCCGTAAACTACTTCGTAATTCGATTTTTGCACAATTTCTTTGGTGTCCATGAGAATTTCTCGGCCTTTCATGGTGACGAGGGCTGCTAAAGGTTTTGCATAGAACCTTGAGTGAGTAAAACCAAGGCACCCGTACATAGAGTTAGCGGTGAGTTTTAAAGCCATCTGCCGTATGTTGTATTGCATGTACTGGTCCTGCGACAAATCGGGTGTCTTCATCAGTTTCTTAACTTCTCTTCTACTTTCAACAAGTTTACGAATCTGTGTCGGCAGAACGCCGAGGTCTGTGTTTGTCATTGGCAAGATGAGGTTAGCAACATCGTCGTCAGATGCTGCGGCTTTCCTTTTGATAGTGGTAAAGCAAATGTTGTACTCTTGAATAATGCTAGGGTATAGAGAGTTGAAGTCCATGAGAAGAATAAGTTTATCATAGAATCCTTTCTTAGGATCTAAAACCAGACCTCCAGAATACGCTGCCTTTTTCTTTCCTTGTTTTTTAGGGACATTGCTAGTGCCTTCCTCTGGATCATCATTATCATCGTCAGTTACTGTCTTCTTGCCATAAACTTTATCCGGTACAATATAATCTTTCTCAGTGAATGCATGGAGTAGTAAAAATTCATTTCTTTCAGACCTTCCACCAAGCAATGTTCGTGACATTATATTTCCGGCAATCTGAGTAATCTGTAATGCTAACGGTATGACGTTCAATTCGCACATTATTTTAAGTATATACGACGCATCTTGCATGCTTAGCGAGACAAGTTGGAACAAATCTCTACTGTTTTCATAATAGCGGGGCAGATCTTCAAGCGCAACGTCGACGCGTTCTCCCTCTTTCATTTTAAGAACATTAACACACAGTGTGTCAAGATCGAAGCTTCTCGCGCGGATCAATTCCATCGCGGATATTTTGATGTCACAAACCAAGCGACCCAGAAACGCGTCCTTCGCCGCATACTTCTTCTGAGGAGCCACAGACCTCTTGAGCCGTCCCAGTCGGGACCAGTTAGGTATATGGAGATCGAGGATATTGCCTATAAGTAGATCTTGCTGGAATCCTTGCAAATCATGGCCTACTACTAAATCAGGGTCCATCTTCCAAAACTGCACCATGAAATAGTTGAGGAGTTCTCGCTCAGTGTCACATTTGGTTAGTTTCGTTGATTTGTACTGTGGTAGTGATTGTTTCAGGTCGAGAGGCCAGATTTCATTGCATTTGGTCATTGCTGAAAAATAAATGAAGGTATTATTTAATGAGAAATACCATTATAATACATCTCAAAGAGCTAACTAAAACTTACCAAAGTTATGCATAGCCGTTTAAATTCGTTCAATAAACGTGATGGGTATTTGAACCATAAAATATGTTCAATTAGTAATGAAATTAAAATAACTTGGTAAATGAAAGTGAATGCTTACCGCAAAAATGTTGTTGAAATAATGGACTTGGAGGAGGCTTGTGTATGTTAAAATTCGTGTGAGACAAACAACTCAGCATCAATATCTTTGTCTTTCTCGTTTTCGGGTCCATTGTTGTTCTCATGTTTATCTGAAAAAAATATTTACTATTGTAGGAGCTTGCAGTAAATGCTGGAGTCACTATAATTTAGACTAATATACTATCACAATAATTGAAAACATCACAACATAGTCACACAACACAATTAAATTCAAAATAAGCTCATATAACTTTAGCCTTACTCATATATTTAATTAATTAATCTATAGGCTTATTAATTTAATAACTCACAGTAGCCACAACAATGGGCGGTGGTTCCAAATCGGCATGATTCCTAATTACAGTGATATGTTCCATCTTGTCACACGCAGCCTCCAGCTTGCACCACGACACCTTGGCCTGCACCAACTCCGGCTCGCGCACCTCTAGCCAGCAGGGACCCTTGATCTTCCGTTCTAGCAGGAAGGCTTCCAACGACGACGTGGTGCTCCCGAAGATGTGCGAGAATGTTAGGTACTTTTTACCCTTTGGAGGCGGCGGGAATGTGGCCTGTGGGTGGATTAACGAAATTTGTTAGGCGAGGTTCGTGATGGAGTCAACACTTTCCGTTTTTTAATGGTATGTGATTCGTGAAAGTATGTGTGAAAAGGCGATGTAAGATGAATGGATGTATAATGCTAATGTGATGACGGTTAACAACGGCTGCAAATCTATAAGCGAAGCCTATGTCCAGCATTAATGCTGGACATAGGCTTCGCTCATAGATTTGCAGCACCCACTTGTAATTTCCATACATTCTTAAGGGCTACTAGCAGTGCCCGCGACTCCGTCAGTGGGGAATTGGGATATAGTGTATTACAGAAAAGCATGTCCTTCCTCATGATGTACACTATTTAATTGTCACATTTCATCAAGATCGGTTCAGCCGTTTACTCATGAAAAGGTAACAGACAGATAGAGTTACATTCACATTTAAAAGATACTCACAGAATATCTAACTTCTAGGTAGTCGGACTGCGCGGGTATGTCGGGCAGGTTGAAGCAATAGTTCCGGGTAACCTTCCGCGACTTGAACTCTTTGAGCCCCAGCTCACTCGCTATGGAACTGTTAAACTCCGCGTACATGTCCATCATCGTAACTTCTTCATCCGTCGCCTCTAAAGTCACTGGGTCCAGTTTCTACAGCAAATAATAATATGACTTAATAACAAAATTATAAAATCACATCTATGATTTTGTATTGCACCTCATCACTTCATTTCTGAGTGTTTGTCCAGAAGATGGGATGGATATCAATGATTTCGTCCCTAAAATCGGTTAAGCTATACCTAATTATAATGTTTTTTATCAATCTATACCAATAAATGTTGCCCAACATTAGAATATAACACAGCATACAGAAAATAAATGAGGCAGGATGAAATATATCTTATTCAATGAAAGATAGAGACTACTCTTACAATTTAAAAAGACAATACTTACATATTCCCTAGGCAACAGGAACATCTGTCGGGTAACATTCCTCACAACAAGACAGCAGGACACACAACCTGCCTTCTTATTAGATGGATTAGCATATACCTTCCCAAACAAGTACACTACACCCGGCTTCACAAACCTGTCTTCCCAGGCATCTAGCCAGTAAAACTTCAATATTTTGTCCCCATTCTCATTTGTTTGCAGCGGTAACTGCCCATCCGTCTGTACCATGGCTGCTACTTGGTTGTCACCCATTTGTTCTGTCCATGTACTTGTTAGTGGCTTCAATTCTTTGGACTCTTTCTTGGCTGGGAATATGTCAAAATCTTCATTCAAAAACTCATCTGCAACATCTGTGATAGTTTCTGCAGTGCTTGGTAAGATCTCCTTTTTAACATCAACTGGTTCAGCACAGGCATCATTGCTGAAGTCATCGTCAAAGTCCAGGTCTTGTGTGTGGAACTCCTCAATGTTCTGTGTGGCTGAATCTTCTACTTCTCGTTTTATTTCTGTGTCTATCTTCCACTCTGGTTTCTTTGGAACTGGTTTGATGGATACAGGTTTGCAGGTTTCACTATTTTGCACCTTTAATAGTGGAAAAGTTGAAATTACAAACAAGATGTAACATTTACTATTTAATTGTTATTGTTTGGTAAAAACTTACAGTCACTTCCTTTAGAACAGGGTTTATATGAGTTGTTTTTATAAGATTCTCTATCTGTAAAAAAAAATATATTCCATTGAATTACAAAAATTTAAAAATTTTGGATTGACTTTACAAGCTCCTTTAAAACATTGAGACTAGGACCTAGGTGCACAGTTCTAAAATGGATTGGTCCTATGAAGAGGAGACCGGAAAGAAACTCCATGAATACTCTTTTAAAATTAAATATAAAATTTTACATTTGTAACAAATGAAAACTCACTTCACAGAAAAATTACAACTATATCACAATAATTAAAAATTGAATTATACTGTGGGTGAGTATTATTATTGTCACATGTGGTACACTTTGGCATTCCTTGCAACTTTGCATAATTAGGTTAAATGCTTCATTAGGTTACTATAATCAGATTACTCACATTTTCATGTTTGACAACAGGCTGTTCCTTGCTCAGCATAGTGGTCATGGTAGGTTTTTTAACAGCTGAAGAAAGACTTTTGAAATAGTTTTGTGCATCTCTCTTGCTAGACTCAACAATGTTGGCTTTAGTTACAGCTGGCTTTGGTTTAACTGCTGTTGAGGAGCTCCCATCTAAATCACTCATAATGTCTGAGAGAATGTTGTCTTCTGATATTTTTACATCCTGAAATAGAAAATACAATTTTGTCATCAGCTTATTAATATTTCTACACAACTGGAACTCAGCATGGGCCTTCTCTTTGAGAGAGGCTGAGTTGTATTCCATCAATAATTACTCAACAACAACAACACAATACTCAACAGTATATAAGAAATAAAGTACTAAAGTAATCATAATTTCTGCATAAAGATTTACATATTGCTGGTTTTTTTATATGAAGTACCAATGATACCTGCAGTGTGCAAGCCTGTATCTACACTAATATTATAAAGAGAAAAGATTTAATTTTTTGCATGTTTGTTTGTAATGCATAAACTCAAAATGACAGGACCAATTTTAAAAATTCTTTCACCAGTTGTATCCTATATTATCACTGAATATAAACATAGGGTATAATTTATAAAGATATCACACGGGCTAATGTGTTGACGGAAGCTATTTATAAATAACAATACATCAACAAACCTCTTTCTTCTTGGAAGCCATAGAGCCCAGGAGGTTCCTAATGTTTCCTTTGGCAGATGCTTGGGGTGCAACTCTAGCTTTTCTCTTCTGACCCCGACCAGTCACTTTACTGTTAGATGCCACATATGAGTCTTCAATCTCGTCATCATCAAATATCTCTCTGCCATCTTCCACATAGCCAGTTCCATCTGTATTTGTATGAAACAATAAACACATTCATTAAGTATTATAAGTGAGTAAAAAAGTAATGATAGATTGGTTAAATTAATAAAGTAAAACACCTGGGTTTAGCTTAGTTGATCAGTTTTACTATGGTTAAGAAATTACATCTCCGCAGCAGTCCAGGATTTAGAATTATTTTGTTTAAAATAGCAGAAGGCTCACCCCCGATTTTATTTAGGACTCCAAACTGTCTTCCCTTTAATATGAGTGTGCCTCTACCTATATAGATTTCTTAAACAGACTTTTTAGTTACCATGCAAATATCAATGGCAAACATTCAAGGACAAGACAAAAGATACTACTTTAAGAAGCAGATAAACTATGACTACTACTGATGTGACACAAAAGAATAGTTCAATGAATCGTGCATACCATCATCTTCAATCCAGTCATCTTCCTGACGCTGTATCACCCGTTCTGTGTACTCTTTCTCATCCACCGTGTCGTAAACATTTTCCATCTCATCCACGTCATATTTGTTCTTAACACCTTTGCCTTTCAGTTGCTTTAGCCTTTCGAAAGCCGATAAACGGCCGTGCTTGTCGACTTTTTGCCTTTTGGCTCGTTGACCAGCTGAAAAGAAAGGTTACGTTTGTATCATAAAACAATACATTAACAGTATTTAAATACCATAATTGACTTTAAATTTCAGTTCCACTGTACTCACCCAAGGATTCTGCCATGATTTATTTATAATTTTAATTTTTACTCGCACATTTACAATTCTTTCCACAAAAAGTCAGCGAAACTCACGACAGGCAATTTTGATTGACGTTTAATTCGGCGGGAATGGAAAAACAAAACTGAAAATTGATGGAACAATAACAATAGGGATGTCATCGTATTTCTGATGTTAGTCGAGTAAAGAAGCTTGTATGTTTGGTTTGTTGATTTGTATGCGTCTATGGTTTGGATTAGTTTTTGATCTAGATCTGATTAGAATTTTGATCATAGATTAAAGACTATGTTTCGCGCCAATTTCTGTAAACACAAAACTGTCAAACGAAACTGGCGGTGGTTGTTTTGGAGTGCGTTGAAAATATTTTGCTAAACTTTCTGTGACTCGTTTTCCATTATTTACCTTTTCTACTTATTGTTTTCAAAATGGCAATGCGTGATTATGCAGCGGATAGAGGTATAAAACATTACTTTGTGTCTAAGACTTGTTTTTGTTGTTTATAACCTAACAATCAAACGTCGATGTTTCAGAAACTTTCAAAAATTTCTTCGTGGACTTTTGTCAGAATGATGATGAAGGAAATAAGTATTTCAAATACTCGGTACAACTCACGAGTGTTGCTCACAGGGAACAGGTATGATATGTACATTTTAGTACTTTTTTTTGTGATATGTTTTTAACGTTAGCCTATTTCATTCAATAGTCTCAACGAGTGTAATAATGGTCATAGTGTCATCTTAGCCTTGATATTTTAAACCTGACTATTCCATTAGTACACCTTGCGTTACGAATACTCTTGAAGGCACATCAATAATGTTCAATGTCCTCTTTGTGTAATTTTAAGATATTTGCTTATGAACACTTCAAATCGGCGGCACGGTCGGCGAAGTAGCGATTGGCATTCTGCGCTATGTGTAGCGGGTTCGATCCCCGCTAGGAACAAACATTAAAATTTGTATAGCCTACAGTTTTCTCGATCTGAATGCATCTGATAATGTATGTTTGTAAAAAAATTGTAGACTGCCTTTACTGTGGATTTGGATGACTTGCACGAGAGTAATGAAGAGCTGGCGGAGGCAGTCAGGCAGAACACGCGGCGCTACACCAACATGGTCTCAGATGTTGTGTATGAAATGCTGCCTGAATATAAACACAGAGAGGTAATAATGTTCCCTTCGTTATTTTTATTTGCTTATGTAAATATCATTCATGTAATCGCCATAGGGCTTATGAACATTGACAGGGGCACCATGTTGCCCCAAAATGCATAAAAAAATTGGATATGGTTTTAACTTCAATAGGTCAACAACAAATCAAATCAAAAGTTTAAATAAGTAAATAATATTATGTGCAGTTTTAGATAAAGCCATTAAGGCTTTCCTTCTTACTTTTTCATCCATGTAATAAAGTAATATTTTTTATTGTATTTGTTGCATCCTTACCAAAATGATGCAAATTGTTCTGAACATATCCTTTTTTCATTCATCAATCTTTGTAAGGCCAGGAGCCTGAAGAATGTGGAGAAAAGAATAGATTTTCTATTGTGTCTACTTTATGCTGTTTGAACAGAAGACCTTAATTTTCAGAAGTACCTAGTGTCTCATGTTAAATTAAAGCGTTATTCAACTCTGCCTATCGCAATCCACTGGTGATCAAGTCTCTCTCATTAAATCTACCCTGTGCTGCTGTTGCATATTGCAAATTTTTCCAAATTATTGCATTAATTATCTTTGTAGGTGGCTTCCAAAGATGCCTTAGATGTGTACATAGAGCACAGAATCTTGCTGGAGGCAAGGAACCACCGGATCCCAGGGGAGATGAGGGACCCTCGCAACAGATACCCTCCAGAACTAATCAGGAGATTGTAAGAGTGGTTTCAATATTTTATAAGCTATTTCTATGAGATCTGTTTATAACAATCCAGTATTTTTTTTTGTTATAAAGTTAATCATAAATTATTATAAAGGGTTGACCAAGTTGCTTCTCTCTCTTTCTCTTACCATCTCTGACCCATCACTATTATGTCTATTGTATTTTTTTTTATAGCGTTTTAAACATAATGTTAGAACCTTTGTTCTAGATACTCAAACTTTAGAACACAAGAAACTTCAAGCTAACATTGAATTTAATTCACTATACTCCGTTCGAAATAACATTAGAAATTTAAATAACTCCATTTACACTTTATTAAACCGATTTTGACTTCTACTACGTTGGTGATATGACAAATTACAGCTGCAGTAAACATTTGTTATCGTAAATACGTTTTTTCTGTTAATGCCACCTTATGCGTACGGAATAGAAGTCAAAATCGGTTGAATATACTGTAAAAGGGTTTGTTAAAAATGTCTAATGTTATTTCAAATGGAGCTTAGGTCAATTTAATAATGTGACAACCAAAGCTATGAATGATCTGAGTTGTTTATTTTGCAGTGAGGTGTATTTCAAAGATTTGTCCTCATCAAAATCTCTGCCAATAAGAGAGGTGAAGGCTGAACACATTGGAAAACTGGTTACAATCAGAGGTGAGAATTAGGTCTACAAGTAACAATAATTTTGAGATAACCTAACCGTCAAAAACCCCCGACTCCAACTAGAAAAAGAGATATAACTTTGGAATGGCTGAACAGATTTTCGTGAAACATAGCTAAGATGATACCCAATTTAACTAGCTTTCAATTAAACTGCTGTTTCATACATAGTCAAGTAATAATGAATTATTTTATGGATCAGCAGATTTTTTCCTGGTATTTCAGGGTTGGTCCAATAGTAAAATTTGCTCATAATGGTGAGTACAATAACCTTTTAAAGGGATCGGGATCAGAAAGGTAGGACCTTATATATTAAAAGGTTAATGTAGGTAAACATGCAAAAATTATGTACTGATAATTCAATGTTTTTGCTGACACTACATTAATTTCCTCAATTTGTTCTCTATTCCACATAACAGGTATAGTAACCCGCTGCACAGACGTGAAGCCTTTATTAGTAGTCGCGACATACTCGTGTAGTGCGTGTGGTGCTGAAACATACCAGCCGGTGCGAGCCTTACAGTTCACACCGCCGCCTGCTTGCACCGCTGATGAGTGCCGTTTGAATAAGACTGCCGGACAACTGCACCTGCAGACTAGAGGATCACGGTTCCAGAAGTTCCAGGAGCTGAAGATTCAGGAGCATGTATGTATTATCCCTTTTTACTGGCGTGGACATACCAGCTACTGAAAGTTTTACAGTTCATCCTACCACCTGCCCGTGTGTCTGGTGAATGTCGTTTAAATAAGAAATTGCAAGCTAGAGTCTCGCTTCTAGTTTAAAATATATTATTTATTATGTTTCTTTGTGTCATAAAATAACTTTTAAAGCACATTGGCCAAGTGCGATAAGACCACCCTATGTACATTTCTTTTTCTAATTATAGTATCATTTCTTCTATTACTGGTGTGCAATAAAGTGTATTGTATTGTATTATTATGTACTAGTGGTAGTCCAGTGGTCGAAATTTGACCGTAATTTTAGCGTTTTGCACTCCTTCTCCATATAAACTTTAACTATGCCAAATCTCACACTCCTCCGTGCGCGCAATATGCTTAGAAAGGGGTACAAAGTTTTTTCTTCACGTATTAATATATAGGTCTCTTAAATTCTCTGTTATATTAGTGAATTTTCTTATACTCATAGTACAAGCTCATCTATATTAACTTAATCATCTTTACCGCAGTCGGACCAAGTACCAGTGGGGCACATTCCGCGTCAGTTGTCGGTGTACTGTCGCGGAGACACCACGCGCCGCGCGCAGCCTGGCGACCACGTCGCTGTCACTGGCGTGTTCCTGCCGCTGCTCTCCACTGGCTTCCGACAGATGATGCAGGGACTGCTGTCTGATACATACTTAGAGGCACACGTGAGTATACTATGGAACTGCGGGGTTAAGCTGCGCTTGCCGCGGATATTGGATAAATGTTCTTAACACATCAAGCCTTCTCTAAAAATATAATTGATACTGATATTCAGCCACATCTGGTCACGCGACAACCTAAACTCAAAGAGAATAGGCTAGGCTGATCATAAACGAAATGATACTTTGCTATGTATGATTTTCCAATGCGTACATAAAAGATATCTGGCTGAGTTTTTGTATGTATTTAAGAGAAGAATAACTTATTTGAGGTCCATATCCGGGTATTGAAACTACTGTTGTGTAATTCTCTGATATACCTACAATAGAATTTTAAATAGAATCCTTGTGACTCTTAGGCTGTAACCTGCTTGAACCAATCCGATGAGAGTGAGATGGCTGAGGCGCTGACGGAAGAGGAAATGGCGGAGTTAGCTGATGAGGACCTGTACTCCAGGATGGCTCGCAGCCTCGCGCCCGAGATATATGGACACGAGGACATTAAGAAGGCGCTGTTGCTGCTGCTCGTCGGGGGAGTCGATAAGTATGAAGTTATTGTATTGTGTGTAGTTATTGTTATGGAGTTTTTTGCCGGTATCTTCTCCAAGACCAACCCACTTGGAACCGTGCACCTAGAATCACGACGTTTTGAAAGTGCCTGCAAAGGTCCATTTGAAATAAAAATCTTTGACTTTGATTGACGACACAGTTGGCGCAGTGGCTAAGCGATTGGTTTTCTACGCTACGTGTTACGGGTTCGATCCCCGTTCGGAACAAATATTTGTATGGCCTACAGATAGTTGTTCCAGGTCTTGGTATGTGTGCATGTGACATGTATGTTTGTAAACTGTATCCATGATAGAGGAAACTAGCGTGGGGATGTTTTAAAATAAAAAAACACGATGAACAAACTCACGATGTTTTCCTTCACCGTTAAGGCAAGTGATAATCAAATTTTGATTCGATCATAAATTCGAAAAGTCAGAGGTGGGTCGTTTTCGAACTAAGACCCTCCTGTATGGAAGGCAAGCGTTCAGCCGCCAGGCACTGCTTTTTATATTTTTAATTACAAGTTTGAGTGCCAAAGCACCTCATTTGATGGTAAGTGACGATGCTGTCGAGAATGATCATGCAGGCCCAAAAAATGCCTATTCGCTGCTTAACTATTATAAAAAAAAATCCGTGCAGACGTCCGAACGGCATGAAGATCCGCGGCAACATCAACATCTGCCTGATGGGCGACCCGGGCGTGGCCAAGTCGCAGCTGCTCGTGTACATCGACCGGCTGGCGCCGCGCTCGCAGTACACCACGGGCCGCGGCTCCTCCGGCGTCGGGCTCACGGCTGCCGTGTTGAAGGTATAGTACGCGCAAATCTTTATGAGCCCTGAACTGAGCTCTAAACTCTCTCTCTCTCTCTCTCTCCCTCTAGCACTAGCATAAGCGTACTGCGCAGCCACTCGCGTTCAACTTCCGAGAGCTCATAAAGTTTTGCGATAACTATACGAATATGCAAGTGTATTTGTTAACTAAGACGATGTTAAAGGGTTCAGCCAGTACTAAATATTTATTTTACATTTATAATTTTGAAAAATATTGGAAAATATGAATACTTTTTTGTTACAAATACTTTTTATTTTTTATGCGAAACACTCGTCTAGATTTTACGCAATTTATCATATTTGGTCAGAGTGGAAAGAATCTACCTACATGACTGTCTGTAAGGCTGAGATCTATAGAGCGAAAAAAGTCTGGGACTTTTTTTAGCATTTGCTCTCTTCCTCGGGGAAGAGGGAAGCACTCACATACCAATCTTAGTGTCTACTCAGATTCAGCATAAGCTCTTACAAGATTGGTATGTGAGTGCTTCCCTCTTCCTCGAGGATAGGCTCATTCATCACCTAGCCTGCGCATAAAAGTTCACATTCATGTATTCAACTAGCGACCCGTCGCCGGCTTCGCACGGGTGTAAGTTCTCTACTATCCTTACAATAAATATCAAAGTATTATACATATAAACCTTCCTCTTGAATCACTCTATGTACTAAAAAAAATCGCATCAAAATCCGTTGCGTAGTTTTAAAGATAAGCATACATAGGGACAGACAGACAGCGGGAAGCGACTTTGTTTTATACTATGTAGTGATAATAACAACACTGTTTATACAACTTTATCCAGGACCCATTCACCGGCGAGATGACGTTGGAAGGTGGGGCTCTGGTCCTGGCTGATCAGGGCGTGTGCTGTATCGATGAGTTCGACAAGATGGCGGAGAACGACCGCACAGCCATCCACGAGGTCATGGAGCAGCAGACCATCAGTATTGCCAAGGTGAACAATAAATCTATATATTAATACGTGAAGGGAAAGCTTTGTACCTCTTTTTAAGCATATTGCGCGCACGGAGTATGAGATTTGGCATAGTTAGAGTTTATATGGAGGAGTGCAGAATCCCAAAAATACGGTCTAATTTCGACCATAGGGCGACCACTAGTACTTATAATTATTTCTCCTGCAGGCTCAGCACATTAATTTTAAGGGTGTCAATTTAATATGAAAATCTGATAAAATTTTAATTTTTTATGGATGCCTTTTGGATCTTCACTGTCGGCGAGACTTCCTTTTTAAGGTATCAGCAATAACTCCTGTTTTTTGTTATAGGCCGGTATAATGACATGCCTGAATGCGCGCGTGTCTATCCTAGCGGCTGCCAACCCCGCGTACGGTCGCTACAACCCCAAGCGTACCATAGAGCAGAACATTCAGCTGCCCGCCGCCTTACTGTCGCGATTCGATCTACTGTGGCTCATACAGGACAAGCCTAACCGGTATAGAAACACAACATTATATAAAAAGAAAGCATTATATATTATATACATTAATTATTAAGATGGTACAATGGGCGGTATTATCGCAATTGGTATTTGTTATTTTATTAACATTTTCCAGTAAAAAAAATGTACTAATGGCTTGTAGTTATAGCTCTCACATGCCACAAGATACACTGCGTTGACGCAACGTCATACGTTGTTGTTTTGACGCATCGCATACGACGTCGCAATTTAATCTCTGAATAGCCATGACGACGCTGCGTCGTCCGGGTTAACCTACCTGCCATCAGTAAGTTCATGAAAATCCTTCGCCGCAAAGTTAGCACTTAAGTGTAGCCTACGATCCGCGCGTGTAGGCGCTTCGTCGTAGAGCCCTAGACGCCACCTATGGGACAAAAGGTACTTATATTAGAAGCTGACTTTTAATAAACACTTTGTTTGTCTAGTGAAAAGGACTTGGAGCTAGCAAAACACATAGCCTACGTGCACCAACACTCAATACAGCCGCCGACCAAAATACGCGCGTTGTCCATGAGGCTGATCCGAAGATACGTGGCGCTCACCAAGAGGAAGAACCCAGCCGTGCCCAGCCACCTCACCGACTACATTGTCTGTGAGTACAGTCATACAATTATAAATATAAATAAATCCAGCCTATTACTGTCCCACTGCTGGGCACGGGCCTAAAAGGATATAGGGATAATCAAATTCTGATTCGCACATGAATTCGAAAAGTCCGAGGTGCGGGCTGGTTTCGAACTGTGACCCTCCTGCGTGGAAGGCAAGCGTTCAACCGATAGCTAGATTATCACTGCTTTGTTAGCCATGTTATAATGTAAAAAATCCATCTTTTTTGTCGAGGGTTAAAAAGTAATAAACACCACGTAGTAAGTGATACTATAATTCCAGCGTCGTACGTGGAGCTGCGTCGCGAGGCGCGCAACGCCCGTGACGTCACGTTCACGTCCGCGAGGAACCTGCTCGCTGTATTACGACTGTCCACCGCGCTCGCACGGCTCAGGTATGACATACACGTACTAAATAATATATTTTCATTACACCTGCGATCTCTGGAAGCATAAGATGTAATTCGCTCGACCGACGATAATACGGGGGCATCTTCGCAACCACTTCATGAAAATAAGTAATGCCACGCTTGACAATGACAATGAATTTCAGTTGTGATCTGATCTTCAATTATTATCGGGCGTTTGAAGGTTTTTCATGATTATGACTCGATAAAATGATTTGTGAAGGATTACCGGTTGGAAGTTGAGCATAAGTACTTACATGTACCTACACTAATATTATCACAGAAAAGATTTCTATTTTTGTTTGCAATGAGTAAACTAAAAAAGTACTGGACAGATTTTAAAAATTCTTTCACCTGTAGAGTGCTATATTATAACTGAGAAACAGGTTTTTTTTTAATTTAGTGTTCCCTACAATCCCTACGTAAACTCTAATAATGTAATTGGGTTACATTATTGGAGGTATAAAAAACTGACCTATAAATGTTTCATATAAATAAATGTCCGCTCGTGCGACGCCGGGACGGCCCGCTATCTACATATAATAAAGTCATATTTTTTTCTTTATTATAAATATGACGCAGTATTTGCCAATTTATCAATAAAACTTGTATTTTGTGTCCAGGTTGTCGGACGTAGTGGAGAAAGAAGACGTGTCGGAGGCGATCCGCTTGGTTGAAATGTCGAAGCAGTCGCTGTCGCCCGTCGATGAGAATGTGCAGAGGTATGGCCGCTGTTTGTTATTGTATAAGTTGTTTTGTGTGTTTGCTTCCTAAGTTGGTTTGTAAGCAACTTTAATTAGTCGAGTTGAATGATGATGGATAGATTTTTAAAGAGAAGCTTTATTTATCTATTTGTCTTTTTCTACATGGGTTAACTCAACCAGGCTGTAGTTAGATTAGTAGATGCTACTTGAGGTTCGCAACCAAGAGGTAACTTGGGAGCAGTGGCGTGCACAGAAATTTATTACAGGGTAGGCAACAAACAACTCAGCATTATACTTTCAAGTTAAATGATGTTTGTGATTGGCCACCTCGCCCTAAGACTTGTAACTTGTACTTAATATGATCTTTGCTGTTCTTTTTTTATTTTTTTTGTAATATTGTGTAAATTCTTGTCGAATATTGCCGGTATCTTCTCCAGGACCAACCCACTTGGAACCGTGCACCTAATCACGACGACGTTTTGAAAGTGCCTTCAAAGGACAGTTGAAATAAAAACCTTTGACTTTGACTGATATTACAGACATTAACTTTTGCATTATACTTAATTTATTAGAGTAGGCAGTGTCTTTTGTCTTTATGCAGCGCACGCTGCTTGGGAGACATTGTATCAACGAGAAAAACGCACGTCCGGATAAAACGGGACTATCCTTATTAATCGTGGTTTTGTAAAAATATCTTATATACAAACATAAATATCTGATATAAACTCTTTCGTGCAGGGGTATAAGCGCGACGGACCGTATCTTCGCGATCGTGCGTGACTTAGCGGGCTCGAACCAGACCGTCAAGATCGCTGACGTCATCGAGCGCTGCGTCGACAAGGGCTTCCATCCCGACCAGGTAAATAATCGTTACCTATCATTGCTGCTCATACGCCTCCTGGGGAGGGTGATGTTCCTGTTTATACAGGATATTTTTTTATGTAGTGCAAATAATTTGCAGCGTGATCGAGAGTCCGATCCCAAATGCAACCGCAGCGCAGTACTAAAATTCACTCCAAACCAAAATCGAAATTTGATTTTGTCTGGCTTGCGCTAGTAAATTATGCGTGTCCTCCATACTAAGTCGAATTTTTGTTTTGTTTTAAAGTGAATCCCAATACTGCGGTTATATTTAGAAATAGACACGGAATTACTCTGCGAATTATGCGCACTACAAAAAAAATATCCTGTATGATAAAAAGGTTGGGGATCGCTGATCCAGTCAACTTTCACCAGTGATCCTAAATTCTAAAACTTGACTTTAAACCAAATGAGACCCGAACAAGGAAGTCATATCAGAACTTTGCTTCTGAATTTACGTGTACTCCATCCAGGGTGCTGTTAATTCTCCGCAACAAGGGACCTTACCTTACATGTAATAAAATATCGTCTATTATGCAGGGATATTATTCTCTCATCTAATCGGCGCTAGTTTGATTTTTCTGCTATTTTTTATAGGTGGACGGTTGTATTGAGGAATACGAAAACCTCAACGTATGGCAAGTGAACCAAGTGCGAACCAAGATTACCTTCATGTAAGCACCGATGATTTGTACCTTTTAGTTGTAAGAGAACCAGTGCCTGTTGCAGTAATTTGTAAGATTATGGATGATTTGACTGTGAACTATGATTATAATTAATAAATTTCTTTCGTAATTGTTTGACGTTTTATTGGTGAATCTACTGTCCAAATGAATGATTGAAGCGAATAACGTGTTGTGTAAACTATTATAAAATAACTCTACGTCTCTTAAAAACAATGTTCAGATTTTTTTCGAGTTCTTGTAGTTAGCACATAAATATAATAGTAGTCACGATATGTCGCGGTGATACATTTCGCAAACAAAATGCTTAGAACGAATGCGGCTCGCTTATGAGTAGGTAACTCATACGTTTGGACGCCAGGCGCAAACGATTTTACTTCCACTGCGAAAGGGTAATGAGCAAGTAATATCCGAGCGGAACGGAGTTCAACTAGCTAAAATAGGTGATACCTTCCACCAAGATCAAGAGTAAAAAAAAGAAGAAAGAGTTTCGACCACTTTTATGATTTGCGTTCCACTGCAAAAGAGAAAGCAAGGAATTAAGGTATTAGCGTCACTATGTAATTTTTCATTGCTAGTCAAACTGAGTCCGTAGGGACACCACTCCGTTTGCTTAAGCGAAACGAGTTCGTTATTAACTATTTTTACTCCTTCAGGCCTGTCCGCTACTCTTTGTTGGTGAAAGTACTTCTATGAACTTTACTGGTGCGAGTTAAACGGACTCCGTACGGAGCCCGCTCCGCTGCCAGTGGAAGCCCGGCTTTAGGGTGATTGACCGGAAAAATTGCCGATTGTACATAATAAGTTTCTGTTGATCGATGCTAAAATGGGAGCTCTTCACTTACCATTCCACCGTTAATTTCCGGATTAATTAAAATATTTCCCGTAGATAAGCTATTCGACCGTTTTATTCCTTAAAGTCCCATTTCCGTAATAATATTATTGTTAGCAATCTCCGCTTAGTTCACTGCCTTCCTCAGAATTACTGCAATTACCTGCCCTCATAAGCGGAAAAGTTGTTTTTCCGTTTCGTTACTGCCTTTTTCCTGTTACGGTTCACATAAGGACATTGGTACACGGGCGAAAGTAGCACAATAAATTTGTTTTCCCCTAGTTTCTGTTATGAAAGTAATATCTTAACGCAGATGTAGGAACAGCCTCCGCGACGAGATTTGTGACGACACTGTCTCGACGACGCGTTTGCATTTTATTATTTTGTTTTTCAGCTGGCGCTAACTTTTTGATAGCGTTGTAGCGTACGCTACGGGGCTTTCATTTTAAATGTGAGTTAATTCTGTTGAAGTGTTGTTGTTATGTAGGTACTTTTGGTTTGATCTTTAGGAATAGTAAACTAGGGCTTTTACACTTACCACTTTATACATATTTTGTGATGAGAGTAGAAATCGTTTAAAAAAATTTATATCTAAATTATAATATTTGATTATCTGAAGACAACAAAGTAAATGCAAATAAATCATAAAGATACCTATATTACTTCAGCGCGTTACCATTGAGGCAAAGCCATTGAGTAATCTTCGTGTCGATGGCGTAAATATATCTACTATACCTATTATATATTATAATACTAGTGGTCGCCCCGTGGTCGAAATTCGACCGTAATTTTAGCTTCCTGCACTCCTTCTCTATAATTATAAACTTTAACTATGCCAAATCTCACACTCCTCCGTGAGCGCAATATGTTAAAAAAGGGGTACAATGTTTTCTCTTCGCGTATTAATATATAGAAGATAAATAATATGTCGTACGAATACTTACAACGTTGCTGTACAACAATACAACAACAACAATAGTCGTATTTTACTCAAAGTTTCTAAAAATAATTGGCTGCATTTAATTTCGTTCAGTTGTAAAGGCATACATCGCTTATCATAATTTGTGTTCACAAACCGTCTGCACGCCGACATTGCGCGCCCTCCAGACATACGATACGAAAGTCCTTTACACCACTACATAGGTAACTACAAGAGATTCACTTCAAACAAACGTTGCGATAAAAAACTCTCGCAAACAAGACACTGCGCACTGAACTATCGTAGTCGTAGTTACAAATGAAAGAAAGAAAGAAAGAAAATCAATTTATTTTTTGCACACAGGACACCGAGCATGCACACATAACAAACATAAAAAATAAAAAAACCAGGAAATTACATAAAATAAAAACAATGAAAAATAAAGCATGGAACTGTGTGTCCCTCATGTGCAAGAAAATGGGCATCGATCAGCTTGTTGTCATTGGCAGTACCAATCACGCTGGTTTTCATCGAAACACCAAATAACCGCGTTCTTGCTAAAGACATGACATGGTAAAAATGTACACCACATTACCTATGTCGATGCCGTTATTAACCCATTCTGCGCTCATAACGTGCATGGTCGTCATGAGCGAACGGTCGTAATATGAGGTAAGCTTATTGCTACTGGGCAGAATATTCCAAACCCTGGCCCGCTACTGTTAGTTTCCTTACAGATATCTCAATAACACGGTCCTGTAGACGAGTTGTAATCTACTATCGCTAAAGAATAGAAACGTCAGCAAAATGGATAGGATTGACATTTACGAATGTCTTATGTTTAAACGCTTACTACAAATGTACCAAAAAATTGCTGCCAAAACCAATAAATGCTCACAAAATTGCGTCGACATAACCTAACCGTCAAAAACCCCCGACTCCAACCAGAAAGAGATGTAAATTTTGAATGGTTGAACAGATTTTCATGAAACATAGTTCAGATGATTCCCGATTAAACTCGCTTTCAATTCAAAACTGCATTAAAATCGGGCCATCCGTTTTGAAGCTACGATGCCACAGACAGATACACAGGATATTGTACAAACTTATAACACCCCGGGGTTAAAAATGTCTTAAAACTATAACTTTATTTTATTTGTATACATGTTCGCGGCTTAGAGGTGGCCCAAGGGCTACCCCAGCCGCCCCTAAACCTCCTGTCACAGAGTTCGTGTTAGGCTAAAGTTCTTTTAGTATTTTTAATTTTAATTTTTATTTACATTTTAGTCAAACAATATTTGGTGAGCATATAATCGACTCGACTCTCGAATCGGGTCGACTGTCCATACGTGAACCACTGCTGTATGGCTCACGTTATTGTTAATTAATTAGAATATGTAATATACCTACTAACTTTAGATTGTAAGTGTATGTTTTTTACTAACAAAATATGAGTCTGTAGATACTTGAAATAAACGATTTAATAATAATAATATAATGCGTTATAGTGAACATTTCACCGTTTGTTGGTGGAAAATTAGGTACCTATTTTGGTGAGCGTTTAAATTGCAGTGTATTGTTTTATATTATTATGACTATTCCGCAGCTTACATGTCAATTCAGTATATTTTGCTGGCGTTTCTATTGTTTCTGTTCTCTAGCGATTGTTGATTGTACACTTGTACAGTCGTACAGTTGTCGAGATACACTGAAATGACATAACCCGTCGAATAGTCATGTGATTCGTAAATTTCAATTCTATACATTTTATTGGCGTTGCTGTTCTTAGAATCGGATTGTACAATTGTAACTTGTCTGGCTTGTAATAAAATTCTACGTGCAAGTTCAGTGGACCTTCTATAACTTCTTTCGTTCAGTACACTGACTTGTATTACGTGTTGTCTTCTACAAGGCTGTATTACTCTGCGATGGCGTCTATTCACTACTGACACGTAGACTTGATAGTGAATGGGTGAATTTAATCGCGATGCTCTTGTGTTTAATAAAACGTTCTTGACCTGACGTATCCTTCATGCGTATTGGTACATCTGCTTTGTTAATCTTTGGACATAACTGAGCTGTGGTATTATATGTATGTACCTACAGTCCTCGAGATTTAAAAAGCCACTTTTGACATATATCATTTGAGTTAATTTGGGATGTGAAGCGTATAAATCTGTTACCAAAAATATCGATTTTTATAATAAATCGATTTAAAATTCTAAGAGTATATAATCGTTTAAAACTATGAATAAAAAATCGAGAAATTCATCTGATAAGCAATTTATTAATGTAGTAGGCACCGAATTTTATATGAAATCGCATTTCTGTAGGTTACTTCATAGAATAATAAAACATATCCATAATTTAATGCCAAAATTATTTATCCACTTGTACCGGTAATAATGGTCCACCAGTTATTGATTCACTTTCGAAGTACTCACATAGTTTCCAAACCAAGTTGTTAGAATCCATGTACCTATAGTAAGCCAAGTCAACTTAAAAGCGGGAACAGTCCAAAATCAAGGCCAGATCACAAAAACAGAGGTACCTATCCGAGAAATACTCGTTGAGAGAACGAACAATTAGTTGGAAAAATCGAAAAAACTGCACAGATCATCACAGATGTCATTGTCATTACTGCCAGTGTCAAGCAAATTGTGATCATAGAGAAATTAAATTAATTATAATAATATAATGTACGTGTCATACAGCCTTTAAAGAGTTTTTAATAATTGATTGAGAACGTAACCATTTTTATGATATTTCGGTAGTACATAAACATGCATTTTAAAAATATTTCGATGCTATAACAATACTTATGAAATTATATACCATGCTAATTTATACGTATCTCAAAAAATTATAATAATTTCATAATTATTATCAAGTGTATATTCAAAATGGTTTTTATTCACAGCCTATAGTAACATTGTCAAGTTACATGCTATCGTTCTTTAAATCTGTCAAAAGGGACTTCTTAGATCTCGAGGAGTATAAATATAATTATAATGTGGTAGGTACCCTTTAGGTACCTAACTATTTGTTTTTCGAAGATTGAAAACAAGTGACGAATAATTATTTTAATTATTGATCAATCAAACCCCTGCTTGTCAGTTGTTGTTGACAGTTGTTGACATCAATAATGATCATAGAACAATTAAGTCGTACTTAGGCCCTAGTTCACCGACAACATAACAGAGGATTAGAGCCAAATCAGTCGTTTAAACATGAATTTTTGTACGGATTACCGTACAAAAATTCATGTTTAAACGACTGATACGTGACGGTGAGAATACGAGACGTAATCGAACGATTTTCACATGTCTTTTTAATAAAAAACGTTATTCTAAAATGTGAAAATCATGTTCAATTTATCTGTCTTTGATAATTAGTAACTTTTTACCAAATGTAACTACTTGGCGTACCTAAACAATTTTTTGTACCTATGTTATAAATAATTATTTCATGAATGAGTTGTGTGCAGATTGTTTACTAAACAAGACAAGTAAGAAACAGAGTACCTGCCTTTTGTCTGTGCGTACCTATAGGTATCTTATGCGAGAAAAGTATGTATTCATAACGAGTAAATGAGGGATGTTTTATACCCGCACTTCGAAAATATTACATCCGTGAATTTACGGGTACTTACACAAAAAATATTATTTCGGCGTAACATGAAATCAGGTCACGAGTCCCAAACGGATTACACGTTCGTCTGCCGTACAAAGTTAGTGGAGAAAAGAGCCTTTGGTGTGAGACGAGAGATTGCGAAAGTTCAAAGGTGAAGAGTTCCGCCCGCCACCTGAAACCGGGACGCCTACACAGGGATGGATTTGAGACAACCTCCAGCGAGTAAGTATATACCTATTTTTGATTTCAGTTGATCTAATTTGATGACAAATTGAAATACCTATGTGGTTGTGGTGGAATAAAATCCAGGTCATCAATTTCCTAATATGGTTTAAAATTATATATAGGCTTCTTACGTCATTGGGTAGGTCTAAGGCCTTGCCTACCTTAAAATGTTCACATACCTACTTACTACTAAAAGTTGGAAATCATAATTAATTTAAATTTCTTTATCATACTCGACAGTAAACAACTTCCCAAGCGAACGCTAAAATGTACTAAATAACTATTTTTCATAAAACTAGCACGTCTGTTAAAAAAACTTGAGCAAAGAAACGTTACACACAAAGCCGCTACAATGAAGAAAAATAAAGGAATTCGCGAATTATTTACAGCGACCATTTATTTAAATGTAAAAAGAAAGCAATTTAAAAAGTTTTATGTCCGTAGCTGGCGCGCGGTGCGCCTCGGTGGGGTATCGCAGCCGGCCCTGTCCCCTACCATGAAACTTTTCTTTGATTCCTACTTCAGCGCTTTCCCGCTACGCCATTAGAGCCATAGAATAGTGAGATTAATTACATACAATGTTTAGTTTGTAGTAAGAGAGGTCTGGGTAGGATCAACGAGTTCACAATGTTCACATAGGTAACCAGCGTTCGAGTTCGTTCTGAAATGTTCGTAGATGAAAACAAACGAAGTCAGAGCAACTTTTAACTTTGTGCTCCTGTTTTCCATGTATCCATTCCATGTGCAAGATCTGTTTGATATATAAAGCAAATACGAAATTAGTACGCGATTCAAGTATCTGAAATCCACAGTGGGACAATATCTAAGTATTGAGTATTTATAAAATACCTATTTAAGTATGGAATACTATACACTGTTCCGCATAGTCATTTTCCACAACACATTTTTACCAAAGTTTCAAGTATCTAACTCAAACAAACTACACAAGCGGCTGAAAATTAAAAGTATAAATAACTTTTACACAGCGAAACAGTCATTTTCTTCAACGACCGCTGAACCATACTGAGCGGAGTTTTGGCAATGATTGATGAGGCGAAGAAAAAGTTTCAACTCCGACTCGTACATACACCTGGCTTACGAAAGTGGTGCGAGGGCTAAAAGCTTCAAATTCATTTATTTAGGTACCCTTTACGCAAATAAATGTTATGGCTACTTAGTATATCATCAGAAAATCATCATCATCCTCATTCAGCAATGGTGTATCGGGGCTGTTTGCCCAGGGTGTGCCAGAGGATCTCAAGGTTCGTCGCTCGAGAAGGCTCTTTTCTTGCAGATGCAAGGAGAGAGAGGTAATAAAGTATGTTTAACAGGGTATCAGGGTATCGTTAGCATGTTTCAATATACACCTACCTACCTAGTACCTATACGAAATTCGACCGTAATTTTTGCTTCCTGCACTCCTTCTTCATATAAACTTTAACTATGCCAAATCTCACACTCCGTGCGCGCAATATGCTTAAAAAGGGGTACAAAGTTTTCTCTTCACGTATATTAATAAATAGATCAAGGAAATAATAATATTATGTTTCACGGTGATTGAAATATGTTGGCCTCATAAATTAAAGAATACATTTTGTTTAATTGATCTTCTAAGGAATCATGCCTGTAGGATTTGGTGCGCTAGGTGGAATAGAACGTAAATATTTTAATTTTTTTTCTTTGCGCTCCATACGTTTTATACGCTTTGTGGAATACTTTTGGTGCGGTTCGAATTAGTGCGCTAATTGGGATGCCGCCGAATTCCCTTCATTACTTACAACCTTCATAGATTTCTACAATAGTTTTACAAATTTTTAACCCGTAACTGTATTGCAATTACCTCAGACCATTGTGCGAGGATTTTGTGATTGTTTGAAAGATATAGCGTCACTAGGACGAGTTATAGTTCCATTGTTCGCGAGTTCTCTCGATCATATTTTACTGTGCATGTACTATAACGTACTTATACATGTGTATTAGCTGCTTTGTTATGTCTGGGGTTTGTCGGTCGCTACGGAATACGGATGTTCTTTGTGGCAAATGTGAAACGTGTAGGGAGGGACTGTAATGTACGTCGAATTGCGTAGCAAATATCAATTTTCTTGAGGTCCGAGGTTAGTAGGTGGGATGTCAAACTGATTCTTGATTTAAGTTGAAGCAAGGGTAATCTTTTTAAGAAAGAGTAAAGTTCCATATTTTTTGAACATATGCGCAAAAATGTTGGCTTCTCTAGTTCGTTCTGCACTTCATTACATACTCGTAAGTACAAAAAAATACAAAATTGTTAATAATTTATTCATCAGATACAATTTTTATGTCGTTTGTAGATCTGTTTACCCGGCATCATAGTCCTAATCTGAGGAACTTTCTTTAAAAGGAGAGTAGGTATATTTATTATCTATGTAATCTAATACTTTAAATAAATACCTTCATTGAATAGCCCACATACATTACATACATGCATTAGCATCTATATTTGAATAAAAATGTGTTTCATCCCGACCTAAAGACAACTTTATAATCCTTAAAAATAAAAGATCGTCCTTTCATCTCGAGAGCCGGATCGCGACTGGGTGGAATGTGCTGCGGATCTCGATAGCGGGGCGCAGGCGCATGTCGCTAAATAAAAAGATTTAGAAGGCTCACTTAATTCTTATTTATTATATAGGGCTGTATGCCATCCAATCCAATCATAAATATACAGAAAATGTGACGAACGTTATTTATAAATCTAAAAGATCTAAAATGTTCGCAGTCTTAAATCTAAAGGTATGAGAATTCTTTTGAATTGGGTCTTTTTAATACTTACACACAGTACACCTTTTGAGATTATCTATTTTGTGCCCAGGCGCAGGCTGTTCCCGGGGGACAACGCGTCGCCCGCGAACATTCCTGCCACCTTAGTCACAACCGTTGGATTAGTAGCACTGAATAAAAAAGCACAGAAGTTCCACACTGGGATACCCGGCAGGCTTATTATGTATGAAATAGCAATCAGCAAAAATGGCGCAGTTATCGCGCAGTCATCGCGCGATTAATCGCTTGACGTAAAAAAACGGTAAATTGTAACAAGCTCATGCAAACACCGAATAGAAGAGAGACAAAGTTCCCGTAACTTGCGAATGCAGTCGTTGTTTACCAACTTTTTTTTAAATTTATCACTTTATCATTATCCCTGTATCATGGGTGTATTTATAAATACAAAATTGCACATACACAATCACCCCGACCTGCAACATTGGCCTCCTCGTAAACTGCTGAAGTAATCAGTTGAGGGTATACTGTAATAATGATTTATTTTTTGTAAATAATTCCTTATATTATATAGGACACTTTTGCACGTCTTTTATAGATCTAGATTGCGTCGGCATTTTCTACTGACTCCCTCTGAGAAGAAACGCTGAAAAAAACTTAAAGGTTTCTTTTTTAAAGTCCAGACATTTGTTTATAATCATGTGAGAAGATGTAGACCCATAACAGTTTTGAGTTGATTTGTTCCAAATGACGACACACATGCATCAGACATCGTGGAGCTATACCTAACCCTAATTTAGAGAGCGACCTCAACCCGACGCACGATGGGCTCTAGTTACCACACCTCACTTGGTGAATGGATTGGGGATTGTTTATTTATTTATATATTCTTTATTGTACACCAGTAAAACAAACATTATACACATAAAAAACACACACTTGTTGTCACAGGAGAAGAAACTGTAAGTAAAGATTATGTCGTAGGAGGTCCAGAGTCAATTAATCTTGTTTGTCACTCGGCCCGAGAGCTGAATCGATTGTTTTTCAAATAATGTAGTCTGTTGTAGAACTATTTATCATTAAAAAAATCATACTTTTCAATGTAACATATTTTTAAAACATTTTGGTATTTCATAATAGTTTGGCTCGAGACGAATAGACTAAAACATAATTATATTGTTTAAATGGCCGTTAATCGATTCTTCTCAAGTAACGAATTTCCTGGTAGACAAATGAAGTCTCGAGTTCCTAATCGAGAGAGTGGGATTTCTGTATGTTCTTCTTACGAGATTAGTGGCTATAGAGATCTTATCGGGACGGGTCGGGCTCGGGATAATTACACGCGTATGACGCAGTGATGATTTGTGGAGCCCTTCCGTGAACCCTCTCCATTCAACCATGGAGTAATATTAGATTGTATTGTGGCGTTTTTATTGTTATTTTGTAATTCATAGCTTAGATGCCGTGTGAATTCGGATAACTATTTCTTTTATAAATGTTGTTGAACTTGTATCCTTGGAAGTCGCAGTCAATTGTTACGTGTAGGTAATTTGAGTTTTAGGTTGTCTCGTGAATGTGGAGCAAGCTAAACAGGTTCAGATTTACATCTTAGGTACAAAATAGGGACACGCACAAGATAAAGAAATCGATCAGGTACATAATCAAGTCAAAAATTCGCAATCAGTATTCTAACAATCGTATTTCTTGACAATACTAATCTTCTTTCGTTAAATGCTCTGCTAAAGCGTGGAATTCCTTGTCTGTGATACCCGATAGCTATAATCCGGAAGTCTCCAAGGCACGCGTGAATACGTTACTTCTAGGCAAGCGGGCACTATCTTCGACTGCATCATCTCTGAACATCAGGTGGTCAAACGCAAGCTTAGATATAATTCAATATTTAAAAAAAATACTAAATATACTTTACCCCTAAGACCCAAAACAGTAAAACAGGGTAACCTGTCTTAATCGAACCTTTCCTTAGCTTGCAGACTTGTCTAGTACAGTCGGTCATTGTTACGTGACGAGGCTTTTACGGGTGCACGGAGAAATAGAGCCGAGCTTGTATTATTCACCAATACGACATACCACTGATCTAGTAATGCGACTTACTCCAATGCCTCAGTGAATCCTTTAAATTATGTCAAAAGAAAACCCTAGTTCACTGAATGTTTTACTGAAATATCACTCCATAAGCAAAAATTTTATAGAATAGAAATGTGCTTTATTGCATACCAACATTAAAAAAAACACACTAAAAACAGAGTAAAACAATGTACAATAGGCAATGGGCTTGGGAACTTGAATTTCTCGTATACCTACCTAATTAAAGTTTTACGAGGTAAAGTACCTACTTCTAAACTAGGTTTTTTGTTGGAACAGACAGGAGGGACACTATTCACTGAGCTTAGAGCTTAGCAGCAAAAGACAGTTTAAAATATAGACCATATTGCGGTTCCGACTCAATTATCCTTGCCTTGCCCTCTAGAAAGGACAAAGCAGCTTAGGACGAAGTAATTAAATAGAAATTAGCACCGCAAAGCCTAACGAAGTCATAAACGACAGCCTTACTAGGCTAGACTGAACTGTGTTAGTAACAGACGTAAGATAATTTCGCTTTGTTGTCTCATAATTACAAGAAATTACTTAATGGAACTTAAGCAGCGACCTGAATCACGAAATAAGTTTCATCATCATCCTGTCTTTATCCCATTTTGATTTGGGTCGATACAAATGTGTTTGACTTCCATTCATTTCATATGACACACAATCCATCCATCTTTGGTCTGCATCTTCTCTTATGGCCATCATTCACGCTTAAACTCCTCTCGTGCTTGCTCATTCCTCCGCATTACATGTCAAAGTCAAAGCAATTTTTTTTTTTATTTCAACTGGGCCTTTTAAAACCTCGTGATTCTAGGTGCACGGTTCCAAGTGGGTTGGTCCTGGAGAAGATACCGACAAGAAACTCCATGGATACTCTTTTCATAAAACAAATTTACAATATTATCCTAACTACACCAAACGGTTAGGTACAGTCAAACAATCGGAATCATGACCCACCTAAGGCTTAATGTTTTACGTACATTTTAATACAATTAGGTCGAATTTCGCTTAAACATAATTCCCTGGCAACAAACTTGTTATCAATTTTATTAACACTGACAGTGACAGTTAGTTTACCAATAGCTGTCTCCTTGGTTACCCTAAATACGCGTAAGCAGGTTCTTCATCTGAGGCGTAGACATGAGGCATGAGGTGTACGATATCTTTCTCCTTTGGCACTACCTTGACATGTTACCTACAATAAATTTTAAATACTAACATGCGTAATGGTAGACAATTAACATCGAAGTTCACAGCCCCGTGGTGGACTGACTTAGCTTTAAAACTCAACGCCATAATGCGAGGGTGTTGATAATAATCTAAGATATAACCATAATCCACCCCAATATACCCATTCTATGATCCACCCGAATGGCATCGATCAAGGACGTCGATTGATTGTTGGTTATTATAAATCTCGAACTAATATGCAATTGTTTATTATTTAATGACCTTACCTACTGCACAAAACATAGTAAATATAAGAGATCGGGGAAATACACAGTAAAAGACAGTAAGTATTTCAGTAAATGCTTTAATAAAATATTTACAATAAATAAAATAAACAACAGGTCACTATAAAATTTTTACCTAAAACCGAGTGTAAGCACCGTGGCGACTGCAAATGTCTGTAATCTTTAATTTCGTTACAATGTCGCTCAATTGCTTGCAATGCATTGTCCTCTCGTTTTTAATAACCCACATTTGGACCATCAAACCCCAGAAACAATCGGATTGAGATCCAGATATCTAGATGGCCATGGAATGAGTTACTTGTGAATGCTACCGAAACCAATTAGTGACAGCTCTGGCCGTATGCACTGGGCAGTTATCGTGAAAGTAGAAAAAGTTTGAAACTTATTCTCGCGGGTTCGCACCATCGATAACATATGTTTCTTCTAATAAGTCAACATACGAGTAGTTAATTGCATTTGCATTTAAAGAAATCTGGACGAGCTCGGCTACACTTCCGGCACCCATCCAAGCCCACATGTTAGCTGAAATTCAGTCAGACAATTGATTAGTCACTACGTGATCCTCCGTATTTATCATGTCTTATCGTAACCATTTAAGTAAAAGCGGCCGTGCTGAAAAGATTTAAAGGATTTCTCGTCTGAAAAGATGACGTTAGTCTAATCGAAGTCTAAATAATCACAAGCAAAATTTTATCTCTCAAGTTTGTTTGCATCCGTAATGGTTACTTTCTTAGCATAATGTCTTTAATGCAGTCCAGTGCTGTGTAAGTAATTCCTTATTGTTTGTAGACAACGTCGTACCGTGCCGCAAAATATCGGTAAAGGGATGTTCTTCGTAATTGCGTTGCATCTCCATTTTCTGTTGGTTCGTGATTCGACGAACGCCATGATTATAATACTCTTCTGTCTAAGAGGCTGCCCTCTTCACCATGCCATCTGATCCATGTTCACACTGTATTCCTAGATATATTTAGCTCTCGCGATATTTGTTTTAATCAGTTTTATTCAATGGTTTTATTCTCTCCATAGATTTAGAATTTCGCTTGTAATAATTGATCGATTCATACCTGACGTTTGACGTTAGATTATTTGGCATTTTTCTTTTAATTTGACAAATATTCCTATATAATCAAAAGAGTTAGTATAGGTTTTGAAAAAATATCATAAAATAATATTATTTACTTGTTTCTTACTCTAGGCAAACCGAGGCAAACCATACGGAACGACAGTTAATTCTAAATTCAAAAGGGGTTCTTTATCTGAGTGCCAACTTTTTGAAAAAGTGCATTTTGGAAAATTGATCTTTACGGTTTTGACAATTTCAAACGAATTATCGGCCGAGTGGGTCATGAATCCGCTAGTTCGACTGTACGTTGAAAGTAGATATAATTGAGGGCACATTTTGTCCAGTATAATCAGCTATGGCCGCCATGTACGGTGCGGTATATTCCTGATCACATGATTTGGCCTCGAGGTCTAAGTTCTAAGAGCATCCGGTGGCCAGGGCGAACCGATACAGAACTGACGCGATCGTATCGTGTATGTTGACGCATCCGTTCAGGCCAAACTGGCGCAGTGCGACTTGTTCAAGTTGGCCACCTCATGTAGGGCGACCTTTATGGCACCTATTTCTGATATTTCTTAGAAAGTAAAACACATGTATCGCCTCAAACTCCGAAATATTAAGCAAACGCTCGCTTTATTGCTGTTAATAAATTGTGTAATATACGGTGTGTTTCATGTAAATTCGCGGCCAGGTGTTTGCCACTCGTATACTTAATTAGTTTGTAAAATTTGATGAATTTTCAACAAGAACCCAAGTTTTGTGCACCGAGCCGCGGTCACGACCTCCAAGAAAGTTCCTTTGTTGTTTCACCGCGAAATCAATCAACATTTCATTAATTAACGTCTTCTTTCAAAAACTGTCCAAGTTACACTTTCCCAATAATTATAAAATAGCCATCGTTGTTGAATTTGTCGAGATAATTATATTGAAAACGGTTTTTGAATTGGTAAGCTCTAATCATGGCGCTTGCAGATTTTTAGATCATAAGTATTATAATTGAACTCTGTAGTCTAGTGGTTGGATACGCGGCTGCCGAATGTGAACTCCACGGGGTTCGATTTCCTGGTCGGGGAGAAATTCTTAGTAGCAGTTTGGAGTTTGGAATTGTGCCCGGTAGATGGAAATAGACTTGTCCGAGTACTATCTTCAGTGTACCATACTACACTTCTATCTCACTTTTCAGGTATACGGTTTTATAAACACTCAAATAAATAATATGGATTTCTTTTAAGGTTACCTCACGCTAGGATTACTGTATCGTGGGTAGTGTTTACAAACATACATTTAATATGTAGGTACACACACCCAGACCCGGAAAAACTATCTGTAGGCTGTACAAATATTTGTTCCGTGTAGAGTTCCAACCCGTGACACGCACCACGGAAACCCAATCGCTTATCTACTGCGCTAACCGTGATGGTCAATCATGTAAATTATATTTAGGAAAAAAAAAAATACGAAACTGTTGCATTCGATTAATAAAGACAAATATAATTTAAATCAATCTTCTTTACTCTTCTTTCGTAAGGGTAAGTTCCCCAAATCGTTCATGTCAACGTGTAGTACCATAACGGTCATTGTACATTGTATGCATGGATCTGATGATAACATTATGTGTGGTGCCAACACCGCCTGATAAATGAGAGACATCTATTACGGTGTGATGATGGAGTGATAATGTCCGCAAGTATGAACCCTGGCACCTCGTCGGGATATTAAGGAGTTTATCTATGACTCTTGATTGTTTCGTTCATTCGAGTGTAGGCAGTCTTATTGTATTGGTGTAAATTAAAACTTAGTTATCGTTTTATAAAGAAATAGTTTATAACTGATTTAGTATACAATATGGAAATGGAAGTAATTTTTTTCTCATATCGATCGATGTTGCAAATACTCCTTTGAGTGGCAATTCGTATTGAAGATGTATGTATTGGTTGTAGAAGTAATTATTATGTGCGTCATTCGAAAACAGTTCTTTAGTATCTTACCATAAGAATAATAAATAGATAATAATATAATAATAATTCGCGATTTCAGTGCTTGTCCCATAGTAAAAGTTGTTCATAATGATGAGTACAATAACCCCGTAAAGTGATCGGGGCTAGAAAGTTTGGACCTTAATATGCTTTTTCTGTGAAATATTTTGTTTTTGGCGTAATATTAAATTGGAATCAAACGTAATTAAGACAAACTTAACTTTAAACGAAGCTTTCAAAATGCCGAAGGGAAATATTTTTCCGCACAATCAATGAAAATCAAAGTAAGCGTTTACTTAAAAAGGTTGTACACCGGCACGTAAAAGGGGGAAACAATATCTTAAGTAAAGTGGCCCTTCGTTCGACAGCTTGAAACAAAACGTCTTCATGAATTAGGCCCGAAGCAAACGCGATACTATAGATCGGTAATCGGCGAATTTGGTGACTGCATCGATGCTTTATCGCGATATGGATACCTACGCGTTGGTAACATTGTAATCGCATGATTTTGCGACGGTATCGATGGCGCATTGTGTGTCGACGACACGTATAATGTAGCGTCTACGTCACTTCTGTTTTTGTAAAGAATGTATTTAGCAGTGGATGGCAATTAGCTAAGAAATGTTCGTAATTTTTTTTGAAATCTGCAGAATAAAGATACTTCTAGCTGCTTATTTCGACAAAACTCTCTGCGCAAAGTATCTCGTGTATTCCGAGCCTAACTGACGAATTTCTTTCACCGTTCACTGCAGAATTAATGGCTGAACGCACCTGACAATGGGCAATCATTTGTAACTGTTAACCGGACAGTCGCGATGCGGGTTGGTGACGTGAAATATTGCCACTTCTTCTTCGTCTTTCCCTTTTCCCACCTTGTTGCTCGAGTCTACTTTGCTTAATGGAGTGGTCTTGCATTAATTAGCAAGCGCGAGTTTATGGCTTCTGGCATAGAATAGGCTAAGCCATGTCACTAGAATAAGCCCTAGAACATACTTACTAAACCTAGAATAGCCTTCACTGTATTTTATTAGTAATCTGTGGAAACGTTGTGGATTGTACGTTAACTTACCTTTATCGTGTATTTAGACGTAAGACATAATGTACAATTGTATGTTTTCCCAAATAAAATAAAAATAAAATAAGCTTAGGAACGGATTGTGAGTATTGTGACAATGAAATTGTTTTTTCTGTTGTGTCGGCACGAGCACATGGGAATCGCTCATGCTGTAGTGGAAATATCAGGAAGCAATAGTGGTAGCGACTGACCGCCCAGGATGTGCCAGACTATCTTAGCTATCATCACTCGTAGATGCGTTTTCCTTGCACCCTTTTCCGTAGGTTGAAGGTACTGTGACATATTAAGCCATTACGTATTATAGTGAGCTATGAGGGCACCATGTTTAGCAGAGGAAGTCTATGGGCGAAGAGGTATGATGATGACAAATGAGATAAGGTGATAATATTTTCATTTCATCGCTCGGACCACCAGGTACTCATCCTGGTTTTGTAGCATTTAAGTGCACTGACACAGTTACAAGAATAAGGTGCTGTAGTTTACTGTCATATTATCTTTTTTATGCGAACGCAAACGGTACTCAGGGTTTTGTTGGCGGCTCTTTTACCGTTGTTTTCGTATTTCTTCAAAAGTATTGAAATAATGTTGATGGCGTTTTAATGTTTTTAACTTTTTATCATTGCGGAAAGATAGCTGGAAAGCGCATACATAATATTCGGAACAATTTCAACTTTAAAGAGCGACGCAAGAAACTGAAATATCTTAATGTTAAGGCAGAATAACCATAAAGTTATTATTACTGAATAACAGTTCAACGTTTGATGAGTGCAATCAACTTTCGTATCCCAAAAAACATTCGATTCATTTAAATCGCGCAACCAACAAATTATTTAAAACCAAAAAGCAAATCTTTTTATTTTTATTCCGATTCATTTCGAGTAACAATTCGATTGGCTTTGATTCACAAGAATGTCGGGTTCGCTCACAATATATTGCATTCGATTAAAATTCTTTTAGCTGTCAAAAATCGAGGCTTCGAGTAGATATGATTAATTGCATGGAAATAGCTGAGTAAGAGAGTGATGGTGCTGAGTGGAGTCATTCAGGTAAGGCTTGCGGCCTATTAGCATTACAGGCAGATTGTGAGCTCATCAGGCCCACTGTTTGAAGGTGAATCATGACGTGGCGTGTTTGCGTAATGCGTGGCAGATACCACACAGCTTTGCACTTAACTAGGTTATTTGATTGGCATTGAGTTTGAACAGACGACGGAATCAGATTGTTTATAATTTCGTCAAACTGTTGGAAAAACGTAACGGCTAGACATAAACAAGTTCTTGGTTCGGATGGAGCCTGCGAAGTAATATCTACATTGAAACAACGCAGATAAAAAAAAAAGCTATTTACAACCGAGTAAATTGGTTCCGATGGACCCTATACATTTCGTTTTTCCGGGTGATTAGAGGAATTTCAGGATAATATAGCATCACACCTTTACACCCGAAGGATTACACAGCTACCAACATTTCGCCGATACCGGTAGTCCCATTTGGAAATAGCGGGCGACCCTATTGACGATTGGTGAACTTTCTCACTGTTAGGAACAATACTGCAAAAGAGCAGTGCTATATGGCTACGATATTCTGCAAGGTGGAGGTGCTTCTCCAGTCGGCTTTATTTTTTACGTATTTGGAACGATAATCGAATACTAAATACCCTTCTTGAATATGTCCCTCGTTCAACCAGTCACCCTATATATTATGCAGCTCGGAAATTATTACATATTATTCTCCCAGATAATCAAGAGAAGAAGAAGAAGAAGATAAGATAAGATTACTTTGTGTCGTCTTTCCTATTTAATTGTAATTATTCTTCTTTCTGTGTGTACATAAATCAAAACTAATATTATAAAGAGAAAAAATTTAATTTTTTGTATGTTTGTAATGAATAAACTCAAAAACTACAGGACCGATTTTAAAAATTGTTTCACCAGCTGAATGCTATATTATCACTGAGTAACAGAGGCTATAATTTATAAAAATATAATGCGAGCAAAGCCGCTGGCGGAAGCTAGATGTTAAATAAATAAATAAGCGAAAAACTTTCCTCCTGTTTGAATATCTAACTTGTTTGGCTGAATAATATTCCTGTCTAGACCTCCCTATAAAAGTTTCACACGTATTGAGAAGCGTATAACCGTCTTCCCGGGTGATCTAAAGCTTGTTTTATTTGTGAGTATTTTTCACGGTATCACCCGCCATTGTGCACGGTTCCTTTTTTTCAACTTTTTTTTAGTTCATAATGTTTTTATTCGTTTGCGCCGGCCAGTGCTAATCGTTTCAACTTGTGTCGACACGACACGACACGTCTCACGCGATTCAAATGTGGTAATATATGGGAACCGTTTAATTTGATAGAATTTATTGCGATGTTTTCAAAAGAGGTCGCAGGAGTGTTTGTAAAGTTAGTATAGTGTTATAATGCAAAGTGTCGTAAATCGTGGTCATTTAATCTCTATTAAAAAGATGATAAACTAAGTTAAAACGAGGTATGATTTCATTTTTGACCTCCTTTAATTGAACATCATTTTGCCCAACCTTTTTCTTCGATGTTTTTTAATTGATGACGGGAGTAAAAGTCACTAACCTACCCTGGTTAGTGACTTTTACTCCCGTAAATATTCAAGGTTTACAAGCATTAAACAAAGGAATTATCTAAAAATTACCACCCATTCAATACATACGTGCATTACACAGTAATTGTCCTTAAGGAGTCATTCACAAAGAATGCTGATCTAAGGATGCGCCGGCGCACTTACATACAAAAGACATAAACGCACTCACGGAATGCCTCCGTTTGCTCCCCAAGCTGCAATAGGCTGAAGAATTGATATAATTTCCTGTTCATTATTATTTACACCATAAAGGCCTTCGGCCGCCAAAGTGCCTCGTATATTGTGTATGATAAATACAATAAAATTTAGAATGTGGCGCCTTCCGTTAAGGTACAAAAGTTTTTTCAGCGCGAAATATTTGTCAATAATAAATGAGACGTCCCTTTTATTACCAGTAACAGTCATGGCCGGCGCGGACTGTAGTTTGGGGCCACATAAATATATCGACGGTGAGTCCAAAGTGTGAGAGGCTGCGGGTTTACCAGGATTTAAATAATTTAATTTCGAATGTTTACCCCATTATTCCAAAAGATGATTTATTATCAAGTCTAGTAAAACCCAGGTTTTAAATATATCTGTAACTTTAATTTATCATACTTAAGTGTATTTATTATAGAATATTTATTAATTTGTATTTGATTAAATTTATAATTTATAAAGCTTCTAGTTTTAAAATTGTTATACCGCGGACTACCCACGTTTTTAACATGCAATACTGTCCATCCAAAGGTTGTCTGTAAGAAATCGCTGATAGTGATAGAACGCCCCATGCTAGTAATTATAATGTATTATGTTTATAACTCCTACAAAACTGATGTACAATAAAGAGTATTTCTTTTCTTCTTCTTTCGAATGTCATAGGGTCCATCCACACCAAGAACCTTATAGATAGAACTAAGGTTCTTGATCCACACTCGATACTTTTAGCAGCAGATTCGCGAGATTTCACGTTCTTTTTCCACTTATTTTAAGCAAAAGGCAGCCAACGAACGCGAAAATGCGTGATTTTTTTTTTTTTTTTTTTTTTTTTTTTTTTTTTTTTTTTTTTTTTTTGCGTGTTGTTGTTGATTTTTGTCTAATATTTTTGTTTTTTTTTTTGTTTTACATGTTTTATTCTATTATTTTTGTTATATTACCTTTAAAATTGTTTTTGTGCTGTGTCAAATAAATACTTTTTTCTTTTTTTCTTCTTTTCTTTCTTTTTTTCAAAAGTAACGAGTGTGAACAAACGCATATTTAACAAAAAGAGATGGGGCTATCTTAAAACCTGGGCGTCGATTTTGTTGCGCATTTTACTAAACTAGACCACTGCTACTAGACTAAACGCATCTGTCACTTTCTTATTCTATTTCAACAGAAAGAGACAAACCCCTTAGTTTAGTTTACTCTTGTCACAGTGTGCCAAATTTTATTTTTAACATCGCTTTTATTGTCTTGTTCCTAATATCAGAGTTCTTACAGCTATAGGTAGAACACAGATAACATCAACATTACGTTTTGGAATAATTTATTGGGTAAACTCTACTGATAAACAAATTGCTTTTATAGCCCAGAAGAAATGTTTAGGTGCTGTGTTTAGGTTAAAACCAACAGAGAGTTGTGTACCATTTTTCAAAAAAATTAAGGTTCCTACAATGCCCTTGTACATTTATGAGACCGCAATATTTGTGAAAACAAACATAAATCTTTTTGAAGCACTTAAATCTAAACGACGCAATAATGAGATTTGTGCCATTCCACATAGTACAGCGCTTTACACTAAAAGCTTTCTAGGCATGGCACCAAGAATCTTAAACAATATTCCTAGAACAATAAGAGAAAAAAATGATTTAAATGATTTTAAAAATTCATTTCAAAAATTTCTACTTCAAAAATCATATTACTCTGTAAATGATTACCTATCTGATAAGGATGACTATGTGCAATAATTAATTGGTTTTGGTCTGTCTGAGTTGTGTAATTTGTTATAGTTGTATTTAATATAGTACCTAATTATTATTAATTTAAATTTGTACGCCACTAAAGGCTAGACATAGCGATCCCTATATTTTATATTTTTTAACATCCAATTCTTAGAGTATTCATAATGTCTCTATGATCCACTTATACCTATGTTCTATAAATAAAGATTTTGACTTTGACTTTGACACAGATAACACCGAGAATTATTTTTTTATAAAAGTTCTCGCGTAATATGTGACAACAAGAAGCATTTGGTAAATTTTACCTTGTTGTTGTAATTAATAGTAATTTTTATGCAAAGGTTGTTTTTCTAAATAGAAAATTCATTATAATATTCAGAATGGAGTATTAACGTTTAGTTGATGAAAGCATTCTGGTAGTCTTGTTATCACAATGTTCTTCTTCGTGTAGGTATAATTAATTATACACATAAAACATATTACGTTCACGTAATGGGCAGTGACGGCGATATACCGAAACGATATTATTTTACGGGTGTGACATTTTGTAATTATTTTTTCAAAAATTCCTCCCGCTACCGCTTATAGCATGTCCCACAAATCCACCGGTCGCCCGCTAACAATACTCGCGCGGCGGGCGGCGACGCGACCAAAGACCCTCAATGAACGCCCTACCTGGATTATCTATCGGTGATAAATTAAAAATATGCCATCTCTACGCATTCATCATCCGAATGGGTCATTTCGGACGCTCTACCATTGTCTAATAAGTTAAAAAGACCAAAAATGTCTATGGTTTTGTATGCAGCGCAGGTCGTAAGCCCCCTTCATCCTTGACATTGGAAATTGTGGCTTCGATATTTAATTGTTGTGTTCGGTATTCGAAACATGTTTGTCTCATTATGGTCGTCATATTCGAGAGCTGAGAACATTAGGTTAGCTATGCAGATGTAAGATAAACTATTTATGATAGAGCTATAATTTTTACGGTCTGGGAGTTGTTAACTTGATTATTTTGTTAGATTAATTTGTGTTCCATGCTAATCAGTGTATTGATGTGGAAATTCATGGTTAATTTATCAGTTGTTAAAGTGAATATTACTTAATGTACCATTTATACATTAATATTCCACCGATAGAGTTTTATCGTAAATCCGATTTGTTGATAATAATTAAATTACCGTTTCAAGATGTTAATCTGTAAAAGCTTAACAATAATTAAAAGGAAAATGGGTAAAATTATTACGTTACAAATTGAGAGATGTTCTTACGAAAACTCTAGCATCCCAAATAGACCCTAAAAAAGCAATTTGGTTATCGTTAAAATGTTGACACTGTAGATAACGGTTACGATCAATCACTAATCAACTTGTTGTGCAAATATTTATTAACTATTGTGTTATATGAGGAGCCAGTCGTTCTCACAGCGAGTGAGCGACTAGTGGCGAGCGACGCTCGATATGAGTGCGCGCGCATCGCCGCAGAGTGCCCCGCGAGCACCGTATAGCGAGCGGTCCTCAATGCACACTCGCTACACTGTCTGCAACAAACAAACTAACCCGCAAAAAACTCTAACACGATACCTACACGCACTTTTTATAACATTCTATAGCCATATAAAAAGCTCCGACAATCACGGATACAGTATTTGATTCGATGGTTCGTACCAAAATCTGCAATTCGACTCGCTCCAAACGTTGTTCTTGGATTGGCAAGTTTTTAAGAATTTTACACGGCCTATTACATCATTCCGATAATCGAATAATCGCTAAATTAATACCAGTTTAGGAATTCTAAAAGCTTGGGATTGAAATGATTTTATTTCAGTTCTTAATTTAAAACTTGTGCGCTCTGTGGTTGGCGGTTGGCGGAGCGCGATCAGTCCGGGAAGGCGCACCGATGAGGGAGCACGCGTCGCGCTCTCTAGTCGACAAGACGAACGTGCGTTCGCGAGTGTATATTACAAAAACTGTCGCGTTAATTTGAGAACTTTGTTTTAAAAATTTGTGTGGGTTGTGAACATGAGGTGTTTAGTGGTGATATTGGTGGTGGTGGCGTGTGCGAGGCTGTCGGCCGCCGCCGCCGGCGTCTCGTGCGCCCTCGCCGACGAGTTCTTCGTCAGACACAACGTAACAGCTGATGACAACGATGTACCAGGTGCGGTTATATAAACAAGTTGATACACCAGGGAAACGGCATTGACGGAAACCTTTCAGAGTTCGCGGAGTTTTGTACAAAATTAATGAAATAAGTTGTGAGCCACCAAAGTTTAAAGATTTAAGGGTCCTACACACCTTCCGTCTAAGTATCCGTTGGGTAGAAATGTTCAACTCTTTCAATATTTGAATATCATTCATGACTTTCAGGATAGGGTTGGAAATTGGAATGAATGTAGAGTCCTTACCTGTTAGTAATGATAAAAAGCGTGTATAACTCTCTATTCGTATTTGTATGAAATATAGAGAGCCCTTTACTGTTGGTATGACTCTACACTACCTTTTATGCATATTGGGTGCCATATACAGAGTTCCAGGGTAGAATTTATGACTCTACATACAGTATAACAAAATGATTTATGTTTATTGTATGCTATATAATAATTATATGACTATATTGTGTAAAAGTGATTCTACGTTTACTATAATATTGCATATTGAGGCAGGATTGCATATCTACACAGTTTTATCATAGAATGTATGATTTAACACATGCAAAGATATGCATAATGTATGGTGCATCGTTTTACGGTATGAGGTGGTATATTTCACGAGTCCCCGTGGTGTCGTTAGGCTGCGTTTTGCGAGCAACGGAACTTCCGGCCTCATCCCTCTCCGTTACTCGAAATAAATCTCTTTCTCCCGTAGATTACCTTTCCATGCTCTTTGTATATTCAGTTATTTATGTCTTTTGATGCTAATGATAATTTTGAATGAAAGGGTTATGTACATTTTCTTTTTTCAGCTTTTGGCACTTGGTACTTTTTGTAAGTGGTACTTTTTCTACCATGTAGGTACCTTCTATTATTTGCACTTGGTATATTTATTATACCTTGGACTTTTTTCATCTGGTACTTTTTGCACCTAGTACTTTTATTCTGGTTTCTAGTCGCTGCAAATTGTTAAATTTAACTAGAGTACTTGCGACTGACTTTCTTTGAAATGTACTAACATTTATAACTCCGTGTGTAGTTATTACTGGGGCGATTAACTTAAACATAGGCTAGCGTGTTAAAGCTATGGTGTACCTAATGGGTGCTACGCTAGCGTTTTAGGGTTAAGTGCAAAACTTTACACTATAGGTAATATCGACTTGGGGTGCTATAAATGCCTTCTTGATGATCTACATTACGTTTTGTGAATTATACCACTTACTAACCGATACTCACGGTTTTAACCGCGCGTTTTATTTTTATCAAAATAAAACATAGCCTAATATCACTCAGGGATAGTGCGGCTTTCTATTAGTGAAAGAATTTTCAGAATCGGTTCAGTAGTTCCAGAAATTACCCCCACATACAACAAACAAATTTACCCTCTTTATAATATTAGTATAGAAGCACAATAGAAGTGTAGATATAGATTTCTTTCATATCCCTTGGGTAATGTTGATTAGAGAATTTGAATTGACATATGGAATCGAAACATATTCGGGCTATGCGAATCGACTCCGACTTAACAATAAAAAAAATAAAAGAACAGAATTAATATGAAGCTATTGCTTGAATCCGAGGTTGAGTCTCCTCGCCCAATAGAAAAAGCTAGAATGGTTAGGAAATCTGCAAAACATTTTTACATATTGTTCTTGAGAAATATGCTGCGGCAAATTTGCCTCAAAATTCCTTGGAGATTCTGCTTGTCCAGTTATCTTTTTCAGGCTTGGGCCGAACTTGTCCAATGTTTGCCCACTATTGTAACGATGTCTTCCGACCATCGGACTGGGAGTTTGTCCAACTATCATGATTCATGGGTGATTATTTTGGTCCACCACGTCTTCGCGTCGAATCAAGTCTAGTATAGTCTCCTTAACAGCAAGTTATTTCAATGTTGCGAAGACCGTTCTACGCTAATTATCGCTAAGCGATGATCGCACAGTAACCGTACCATCAACAATCTGGTTATATTCTCGCGAATCAACAAATGACATCAACATTATCGTCGGCAGTAGAATTGTAGGAGTCGTGTGGCCGTCGCACGCGCCGCTCATCTCGGATTGGTGTCACCCTTTTACGATATGACAGATGGCTTTGCCACAGATTATATGGCTGGTTGTAATAATAATGTGTTGTGTTCG
This sequence comes from Allophyes oxyacanthae, assembly GCA_932294325.1. Taxonomy (NCBI): domain Eukaryota; kingdom Metazoa; phylum Arthropoda; class Insecta; order Lepidoptera; family Noctuidae; genus Allophyes; species Allophyes oxyacanthae. The sequence continues at coordinate 5,838,599 of OW028611.1, forward strand.
TAAAAAGGTAGAAATTAAAATATTCAATTAATTTGCTTGAAACCAATCTAAATTGATAAGTCAATGTCAATAAGATGCAGTCAAAAATGCCCTATAGTTGTTGACCATGGGTGCTATGATACAATGGTGCCCTTTACAGCCTTTTTGGGTACGGAAGTTACAAATTTTTCAGCGGTTGCCCGCGGCCTTGCTTGCATGGAAGTCGATATTTTATATAATATGCTATTTTATCTCCTAAGGGGTAAAATTTTCTTTATTCTTAACCGAAACGCCAAATTCCAAATTTTATGGATTTACCTTTAAAAATGACGGTTTTACATTTAACCTTTCATTAGGGGAGGAATTTGCAAAAATCCCTTCATACTTACATCCTAAAAAGAACCTACTACCAAACTTTCAAGTTTCTAGCTCCAGCAGCTTAAGCTGTGCGTTGATACATCAGTCAGTCAGGACAAGGCTTTTTGTGTGTATAGAAGTCTTTTTATATGCACAGATAGATGTGTTAACATTATAGGATACGTCAAAGAATTAAAGATGAGTCAACGTAGTAACACTAGCTGTACTCATAGAAAATATTGTGCAATGTGTCATTGTTTTTAAATTACAAAGTGTGATCAATATAGTAAGTCCGTTACAGTTTAGTACAAGTTTTAATAAAATTTAATTTTAAGACTGACTGGAACTCCGTACGCTCTACTCTCTCTGTAAAGAGTAAATCGCGAAGAAAGATAGCAGAAGAATCAGTCAGTAGGCGCTATCATGTGTATCAGCAATGGTAGATCTCGAGTTTGATCTCCTTGCACCACCAAGGGCATAGCCTGTGCCGTAGCGGGACTTTCCGCTCAAAATTGAAGTTGCTCGAATGGGGAATTACCCACGTTGCAGAATATTGTAGCCAAATAACACTGCTCTTTGCAGTGTTGTGTTCGTAATGGTGAGGAAGGTCGCCTGTGCTCGTTTCGGAAATGTCGGCAAGGCGCGAGTGATGCTCGTAGGGTTGCAAGCATCCCTTACCATCAGGTGGGCCGTATACTTGTGTGCCACCTTAGTGGTATAAAAACAAAACCTTCCTTGGACGTGACATCGAGGTTGTAATTATTAGCATTTCAGAAAATAAGATTTCTCAAATTCTTATTTTGAACTTTAGATTTTGTTAAAACGACAAATATACTTTATAATCAGTATAGGTTTAACTGTTTCAAACCCTTAGCAACAAGTGCGCGTATCTATTAAAATGTATTTACATAACTTCTGATAGCGTTTGATTAAGAGTTTACATAACAACAATGTACATAAAACATTCCCAAGCAGATAACGACTGACATGAATCATTCAGTTAATTATAGAGACTATCGCGATAGCCAAATTAAGTAAAAAGTTAAATTAATACGTTGTTTCCACCTGGCTGTTTATCTGTGGACCCTAAGTTGGGGCCTGATAAAAACATCGTTATTGTCCCCTGACTCGTAAAATTCATATCACTCTTCTTTTTTGGAGACATTTTTAATTGCCGATCCTACAATATTCAAAGTCAAAGATTTTATTTCAACTGGGCCTTTGCAGATACTTTCAAAACGTCGTGATTCTAGGTGCACGGTTCCAAGTGGAGTCCTGGAGAAGATACCGGCAAGAAACTCCATGGATACTCTTTTCATATTTACAATAATATCTGGGGCCAATATTCTAGTTACAAACAGCAATAACTATGGAAAAAATATATTTGTGCTAAAAATAAAATTATGTGAAGAGAAAGAAATAAAAATCAACGACAGTCGAAGGCGTTTGAACAAAACAATGAAGTATACAACTAGTTAATATACATTAACCCCCCTTATCTACTAATATATGTGGAATAAAGTGGTGTTTTTTTTATACCACTAAGGTGGCAAACAAGCTTTCGGCCCGCCCGATGGTAAGTGGTAACCGTGGCCTGTGAACGCTTGCAACACCAGGGTCATCACTCGTGCGTTGTCGACCCTGTAAAAATCTATTTAATCCCTGTTGAAGGGATGTTGAAAAGCTTAGAGAGAGATCGCTGCACCAGCGTTACCAGAATGTAACTTTTATAACATTTTACGTTACTTTTGGCCCCGCCATGTTACTTCCATGTTACACTACTTAAAATGTTATTTTTACTTTACTTTTTTTAATAGACTATTAAAAACGTAATTAATTAGTTAGAAATGTCTCTGAGGTCTGTGGTCGGAACAAAGAAAAACATAATTATTTTTGTGAAACGGAAAGCATTGAACAAAGGAGTGAAGGCACCACTGTTTTTATAATGTTGGCCAACTACCTCACCTAAACGCAAAAATATCTCTTTCATTGGTACGAACTCGGGTACGAGAGATTAATTTCTTGAAAAAATACAAGCCCATCTCTACGGGACCTTTGGAAGTAAAGCTGGACTTTTTACAAAAACATGTTTAACAATAAAAAAAATAACATCACTTAACCCCTCCGACGCCGAACGCTAGCTAACTTCGAAATAGCTAAAAATAGGCGATTTATAAAAAAGAAAGTGAAATTTTACTTTTATCTAAGAAATTACTTTTCACGCATGAAGCTAACTTTTGACTAGAGCCTACTGGAAACACAAAAATGCGGTACCAATGCGCCAGAGTCACCGCCAGGCACGACATAGGCGGTAATATAGCACCACAGATCCCCCCTGGTGCTAACACGTCGCTTCCTCAAGGAGTACTGGCGACCTTGCTCATCGTAGGAACGCAAGACCGCAAAAGAGCACTATTTGGCTCCGATATTCTGCAAGGTGGAGGTAATTCCCCATTGGGGCAGCTTCAGTTTTAAACGGAAAGTCCCGCTATGCCCTACCGCTTTCAAAACTGTTATGAATAACCCCTTAAACATAATTTTTATTACCTTGATATATTTTTACACCGCGTTTATTAGTGAGATAGTACGTATATTCATTACCATTGTTCTAACGGTTAAGGAAAACATCGGGAGGAAACCAGCATGACCTAGAACCAAAACTTCGAAGACTTGTGAGATCCATCAATTGACACTGGTGATAAGGCCAATCTCTCTCAGAGGCTTGGGAACATTTATATTATAATGATGATGAGGTATTTAAATGAAAAAGGGCAACAATAACAGAAAAGATTTGGCAATTCATGAAGTACTTCCATTGAAAGAACCCCATTTAACAACGCCGAACACGAAGCCTTTCTGGTGAGATTTGAATGAATGCTGGCTGCTGAGCGCTAAGAATAAATAAAATGGGATTGAATTCTAAAAATAACTGTCAATGGGAGAATTACCTGGAAAGTAAAAATATTTTATTCAAAGTAGATTGCCAAAAGCACTTAATAAGAGTTAAAAAAAAAAGTGACGGCATCGCCTTCACCGCTTCCGATGGTTTAGCTATGGAAAAGAAGCGGTATAAATCTATTCTCTACATACTAGAAAATAAAATCGCTTTCCGCGTCTTATCTGTCTGTCTGTCTGTAAATCCGCTAACTCCTAATCCACACAACGGATTTTGATGCGGTTTTCACCATCAGTTATAAAAAAATTCACAGAAGGTTTTTATGTATAATACTTTGACATTTAATGTAAGGATAGTAGAGAAATTGCACCCGTGCGAAACCGGGGACGGGTCGCTAGTATATCATAAGTTAAATATGATATTCTTAAATTCACCAATAGAATAATAGACGATTAAAGCCAAATCAGCCGTTTATAAATGAATTTTTGTATTCGTAATCGGCAGATTTAATTTAAACATCTGTTATTTTGTTGGTGAAAATGGCCCTAAGTAATTTAGAAGTAGATTACTCGTTTGTCAAACGGTTTGCTGAAGATCTAATTTCCAAAAAAGGGCGTTGAGTATGTGCTTGTATATTTTAATATCTTCTGACTTTCGTAAAGGTGTATTTCATAATAATATAATGTATTTTTATACGGTACACCAACAACTTATTCACAGTTAGATTACAGAGAGGTAATGTTCGCTAAGTGATCCTGTGCAAATAAGTCACTACAGGTCATATTCACAGTAGGACTAGTAGCTGATTACCTAACTATTTATAAATAATTGATTAGTATGTAGTTTTATTTGATGGGTATTACTGTGCTTTGAAACATGGAATTCCAAATTAGAATAGAAGACAGGAATTATGATACAATATTTTAATAATAATAATTCTTTAAATGAAGAATTTGTAAAATTTGCTAATTAAAGTTATTACGTTCGTAATGTAAACTGATGCCCATTGTTTAAAATGTATGATGACGAGTTTCAAGTAAACCTACTTTTAAAGTCCTTATGTTGCTGTAATGGAAAAATATGTGTTCATATTTAAATAGTAATAATTAAGAGTCAGCTGTTCGCTACTCGACACCGACCATGAACCTCGACTGGTCCGCATGAATGGAACAATAACACTTATTATAATCACACAGTATGGACGTTATTTTTGCGCTACATGACATCGAGGCGCATGACCCGACACGACGCGACGCTGGTTCGTAATGAATTCCGTACACTGTAGACCACAAGTCGGTACATAATTTATTAGCCGATCACGTCCGTAAAAATAAAGCGAATTTACCTTTTGCGGCCTAACGAATTGGGGCACGCGACGATTTTTGAATATCGAACGTATCGAGTACCGATTCACGTCGTAAAAGCTACTTAGGGGAAAGTCACGAAAAATTACGTGTCTGGGACGGAACCGCTAGCGGGGCGTGGGGAGGCGCGGCGCGGGGTGAATGGCGGCGGGTAGGCTTTGTTGCTCGTGCTGGCATTCCTCGCCTGGGAACCGGGAACGCTGCGGCCCTCGCGCGCCGCACCTGCCCTCACCCCCCCGCCTGCATTCCTGCCCTCTCTCACTTTCATTGTTCCCGTCGGCGCGGGAGGTCGCCGCCGCGTACAAATAATGGAACCAGTCGTTTTAGTGGGGACGACTTGTTGGCTCACTCCAATAAACACGTCCGACCTGTCCATAAATGACATTTAGGGATAAACTTGTTAATTTAGGTCGGTGCTGCCCTGCCTGACCTTGTTCAATGTTCATGTCAAACCTAAAATAATTTAAAGTCACGGATGGTAGTTTCTGTTATCCAATTAACTAGAAACACTAATCATATGTTTGACAGATAACCGTAACGTTTAGGAGCGTCGTTCTCGGGTCGAGGGTGCAGGTGCGCGGGCGCATCCTAATGAAATCATCCCCAATAACAACAATAGAGGTGGCCATTATTATTGTAATTTATCAGAAGGGTCCGGAGCGTTAGTCATCGTTGTTGCACCGAATTTTGATTCATTTCGGATGCTCGGAATGCCATTGTAGGCGCCGCCATTACCTGAGAGCAGGTACACCCACGGCCCTGCTCGCTGCAGTCTTACTTTTGTTTATACGTTTTGACAAACTTTTGAGATTTAAAAAGTGTTATTATCAACAAGGGTGGCACCCAGCTATTGTCTGCTATCTTTGTAAACGTTGTTTCCCTTTGTCTTCTCAGAATTCGCTCCTGAAATGAAACCTATCTCTATCATAATAGCCATTAACCGGAATAAATTGAACGAATATGTTAAAGAAGGCGGAATTATAACGGAAGTTGCGTCTAATAGCCATTTATATTATACTAAGCGCTTCCTGTAAGCGTAAGGGGGAAGTCTTATTGTTATTCATGGGACATATAACATACTAACTGTTGCTCGCGGATCCAGTCGCGCTTTTTATTTTTATTAAAATAAAAAATATAGTCTATATCATTCGCCAGGCGTAGCATGACCACCATAAAAACGGGTTTTATCTACGAAGAATAGACAAAATAGAAGGAAAACAGTTTTATTCTGGACTCGCCAGGAAATAAAGAAAGTACAATTTTAAATAACAAAAGAAAAAGAAAAACAATAATTAAGCAACCAGGACGAGACCAAAAATGGCGGCATCTCCGCATAATGCTGTGACATTTGGAAATGACAGATTGTAGAAATATTTCTATTCTTTGGTAGGATTTGGTAGAATATAACTACATCCGTAACTAATTCCCTGTGAGAATATTTTGTCTTTGTGTCCAAATATTACGCCCTACAAACAAACAAACAAACACATTTTACCTCTGTATTAGAGTTCGAAACGGGGTATTTACCATGTTTATATCTTGTGTTGAGCTCCCGATATTTCGGCACTGTTGCAAGCGCCATGGTCACGGATAAACTAAAAGTATTTGCGGGTGGATGTTTATTGGCAGACAAAACGGTCTACCCTCCTTCTGTTACGTTTTGTGCGCTCGGGTCCGGTACCACTATCACTTAAGTCACTCACAACTCGATTCTGTTCTCGACAAACGAAACTCACTGTGTCCGCTCGCACACTTCTCACGGCACTTTTTCTTTTCTTACACAGTTGAACCACTGGGTTCCAGGCCCCCGACAGTTGAAACCCGTCCTCGCGATTGAATTTTTTTTATTATTATGACCTTTATTCAATTTTTATACTTACATTCATTCATATTTTTAAATAATTTTACAAATAAAAAAAAAAAAAAAAACATTTAAAAATACAAAAGAGTAGGTAGTAGGCCACCGGCATCGGGAACATTATTATTATTATTATTATTTTTTTTTGAGGACGGGTTTCAACTGTCGGGGGCCTGGAACCCAGTGGTTCAACTGTGTAAGAAAAGAAAAAGTGCCGTGAGAAGTGCGCGAGCGGACACAGTGAGTTTCGTTTGTCGAGAACAGAATCGAGTTGTGAGTGACTTAAGTGATAGTGGTACCGGACCCGAGCGCACAAAACGTAACAGAAGGAGGGTAGACCGTTTTGTCTGCCAATAAACATCCACCCGCAAATACTTTTAGTTTATCCGTGACCATGGCGCTTGCAACAGTGCCGAAATATCGGGAGCTCAACACAAGATATAAACATGGTAAATACCCCGTTTCGAACTCTAATACAAATGTTAGTGACCATGACAGTTTAAAAACTTACATTTTACCTCTTTATAATATACGTACTAATTATTTCCCGCGGTTTTATTTAAATATAGCCGATATCACTCAGGAATAGAGTAGCTATCTATTAGTGAAATCATTTTTAGAATCGGTTCAGTAGTTCTAGAGATTACCCTCTACATACAAACAAACAAAGAAACTTTACCTCTTTATAATATTAGTATAGAGTACAGATATAGGTTAGTATAGATATTTTCCGGTGTAACATTAATGTGTTTTAATATTTACAGCTGTACTTTAAAAGAACTTGCTCCGTTAATAGCGTGATTACGAGCAATTAAAGCGTTAACAGCTTTTTTATTGGACGACAGTCTGAATGAAATGCGGTGCCTAACGTAACCTTCCCTACACATAAACTTGAGGAAAGTTTGGTTCGAACAGGTTCTGCAGTTGACACGACCTCCCAATACTGCTGCAGTGAACGGTTGTTACTGCGGAAGTTGCTGCCCATCCCCTCAACATCATTATTTAGTTACCTTTACACCCACTGGGAGAGTGGAGCTGGTCTATTTTTTACCAGAAATAATTGGAAAAATGTTCATTGCAGAACCTCATAATTTTAAATGGTGAACTACATTCGTCAAAATTACAGCGTAGTTCACCATTTAAAATGATCACTATGTAAACATTGGGTTTAATGATAAAGGTAATTTAATATAACACGAGCGATGAACTGTATCTAACAATTTGGGATTAAATTGAATTTGGGTACATTTGTACGGGTTCGCATCGATCGAATAGTCCCAATAGAATTAATTAAAGTGCGATAAGACCGTCGTGCTAATTATTCTGGTCCTCTCTGGACATTTTGTATCTGTGAGCGCACCGGAGGGTTATCGGCAGAGTTCAGAGCGAACCCACTCTCATACCGTACGATGTACCGATGTTAGATTAAATAAAGGTTAATTTGTTTGTTAAGTACAGACGTTATTGACACATACAACATACAGACATATTTGTTGTGACTGTATCCACAAATATTTCTAAGATAGGCTAGAAACAGCTCATTTAATTCTCAAGTATTTTTAGAGGCTCTAACTTCGAAATAATTGCCAATTTAAATGTTAATTAGCCAATTAATTGGTGTTAAAGAAACAATAGAAATATTTAATTACCTAAATGAAACAGAAACCGGCTGGAGACTTAAAAAAATTCAACCTTCTGTATGATTATGGAAGTTGCTGGCGAGGGTTAATATTCATCGATCAGTCTTCGAGTTAACCCCGTGAGTCATTGCGGTCAGAGTAATCGGAGATGGGAAGCCCCGGAGCGGGTGGATGTGAAACCGATAGTGTTCGGGTCGCCACACATTCTGACCGACCATCGACCACCTGTTCCATGGCACCTACTTACTGCGTACTGGGAAACTGCGCAACTGCCTGTAGATAGGAACTCCTTACTTTGCACCCCATTTCTCAAAGGCTGATAAAACCTCCGATCAAGTCACAATGATATGATTTTATTGTTATTGGTCTGGTAACTGGTTAACTGATCAGTAGGCTAATTCACGTAACTAAAGAAGTGCAGTTGCCGCGCATTTGCAATAAAATATTGATCAAAACAACACATTTGGTAATCTTTTTCTTCTTCTTTCGTTATGGCAATTGAGCCGATGTCGGCTCTTCTGCCATTTGGTATCCTCTGAGCTTCAGTGAGATACGCTCGCGTCAAGTTCGAGGTTCACTGCAATACGATCGGCGCGTCTTAAAATTACGTGAATTACCCCTCAGGGGGCTTACTACGAGCTTATATAGCAGGGCACAAATTTGAATTTTGAAATTTCCAGAATAAGCTGACCTTTCATTATACGAAAAGCCTATACAGTGCGAGGTCGGCTAATACTGGAAATGTCTGGGCAGTTAAATTTCAGCCCTGCTATAAGAGTTCGTAGTGAGCTTTCAGAAAGTAACACTTCATCAATTACTTTTAGTTTGTATTGAAATGTAGTCTAGAAATATTGTAAGGACTAGGAGTATTATTTACAGCTGAAGGTGATGTTGTATGTAATGTTGGAATAGCAAATTTTGAGAGTTTACTGATATTTTAGTCTGTAGGCAGAGTTGAGTTTCATTGGTACTAAAAATATTGAAATCTTCATATAGGTCGTATAGGTACACTATCTGTGCACTTCACAGCAAAAAGCAAGTATTGCGCTGTCAGCAATGTGTTCTTCTGTCGAGTCGACACAAGCTATCACATGGGAATCGCTCATGCTGTAGTGGAAAGATTAGCCAGTCAGCAATGGCAGTACCGAGGCTGACTGCCCAGGGTACACCAGCACTCGTAGGACGGCCATTTCTATGTCTATTCTACCAAGAATAGACAAAACTCTTTCTATCCATCTCAGCATCTAGACTCGCGTTTCTACGTATACAAAGATAAAATATTCTTTCCATAGCAACGGGGAAGTAGTTAGTGACGTAGTTATTCAACCAAATCCTACCGAATAAAGAAATATTTCTACAATCTGTCATTTTGTCTATTCTTCCGTAGACAAGACCCGCTGGTCTAGCGCGTAACTAAAATGGTAATGAACATCGGCGATGGTAATAAACTTCAATACGATCGTGAGAGACTAAACATTGAATTACCTTGCAATTTTTTTACCGATCATGAAGATGGGAATCCCATCTACGTTTCCATAGTGGTCATGCTACGCCCGCAGACGATCACATGTTTCTTCAATCATGGAGGCTATTTCTTTGCACCTCCATCCATCAACAGGCAGTAATGCGTCCTCATAAGACTTCAGGGTCTAAATACAGCCTCTGCAATACCATAACCTTACGATCAGTAACACGTAAGCCCCATCGGATAAGGTGTCGCGAACCTTATGGGTTACGTGTTACTAAAAATATTGACATTTACGTGTACACGGTTGGGAATGATAACATCAAAAGAATCCTTTGAGCCTTTATGATACCAGATATAGCATCATATAGATATATAGGTTACTCTGTTATTAGAAAAAATGCGTGTGGTCTTACAATGAGGACAGATTTAGATCACAAATTTTACATAATATGTAATTTATTTTTATCCCCATTTTCATAACCAGATCCAGCAAGTCCTCTTTTTCTTCTCTTAGCTAAGCCAAGTTCAGGCTTCGGGCATTATAGGAATAACGTTTTACCTATGTTTTTTTTTGCTATATTTACGTAACAAACATTTGGATCCTGTTCATTCTGGAAGTCATAAAAATGTGAGCTCGCTGTAATTTGCTCATGTCCACTCTATTTCAGATCACATTACGTTAGTTTCTAACAAAATGATCGCTAGTTCAATGAATATTATTTGCTTGGATAACTTAGATTGCTCAAAGAGCTAAATAGACTTCTTGTTTTAGAAAAAAACTAACGATTCTAAATTCAAAACTACTCATTTTTGTCAAAAGTTATTCGTATTAAGTACTGTCAATCATCACAAAGTTACCTGTTAAAATAATCTCTTTACCTGTGACTTATGGACTTATGAGTAATTTCGTTTAACAACTGACGTGACAAAAGCTCTTTCACTTTCCATTACATTGTTAACAAGAATGGCACTTAAGATAATGTTCAGAGATTTAAAAACCTTAACTGCTTTAAATCTATTGTTTTGGAACGCAGCATGAATAGCAATGTAGTGTCTGGTCTCACTGAAACTAGAAATAGTTATATTATAATTATTACCAGCAACGCTATTGTTATTCTTTAAAAAAAAAAGATCTCATACTTTCAATTTGAATTGTTTCACGAATATTTTCGGAAAAAAAAAGAGATTTTGTTCGCGCTTCTGTCGAATGCTAAAAAGCGAAGATAAAAGGCCGCAAATATGACGTGTTTGGGTTCGCACCCACAATTCCCGTAATCGGTTTACCTACGAAAAATGAATTTCAATAATGTTCTCACGGCTGCAAATCCCGGCCCATTCCATCCGTCTATTCAACTGGGACCCGTCGTTTTCGGTCGAATTCTTATCTCTAACGAGGTTTGATGGCAAGTTCCGATGGTACAGGAAGAGGGCCATTTCAGTGTCATGGATTAAATTAATCTAATGAAGCGATAAATTGGATGGCTGACGACGCGCTACGTCATATTTCCCGAGTCCCGACCGACTCATCTTTCTGATTGCTTCCAGATACCACGTGATGATGGCCGTTGAGTTGCCTTTGACTGCGTGTTTATTGAACAAAGCAGAAACTGGGGCATTATTCAATTGTTTATAACATTGGTATTTTGTACGGAGGATTATTATTGGTGGAGGAAGCTAATAGAGGTCGCTGTACGCAGAACTTTAGAGATGTATTGAAGAAAATGTATGCAATAATCCTACAATAAAACGGTATTTAGAGATGATAAAAGATAATTTGAAAGAAAAAACTAATATTTTGCACGGAGACAGTGACAACAAATAAGAGAGAGAAGATTAAAGATAAACCACCACAAAAAAGACATTTTTTAAATAAAATTGTAGATATGCATAATCTTGAAAATAAATCCCTAGAAATATACCCCTAAAGAGAATAAGATCAAATAGACAAATATCTAAGGTAATTTTTTTGTGTAGCAAATGAATCAGTAATTTCGACTTCATTTTGGATTTAAAATATTTTGTAGTATCACTTACGTAATTACCTGTCGTAGTAACATCTACATTCAGTGAAGTTCTAGAGGAACTTGGACTTCAAGTACCTATATACCTTGCTAATTAATTAGATGTACTCTAACTTGTCGAGAGTTCAGCTCGTGAACGTAAGTGCTAGAAGCTGGTAACGAAGGTGCATATATTTATACTTTACTAGTGTCGCCTGTGACTTCGTCCGCATGGCAAGTGGGTTCGTAGCACCATTCACCCTTTTCTAGATGAATTTTACATCGATTCTTACTGCATTATCTTGTATTGTCCCGCAGCAGAGTTTTACTCTTTTCCCACTGATGGCTGATGACTGCAAAAATGGTAAAATTAATGGAGAATGATCTAAAAGTCTCTGTTGAAAGAATGCTCCAAGAATTAGTCATAAACAAAGTCCAATTACAGTCCTATTGCTAGTGAAATTCAGTGTCCTTGGCTTGGTATTACTCAAGTGCGTGTCTATTGGTCTTATGTTTGTGTGCCGGTGTCCTGGAGCACGCTTCCGTTGCGAGAACATAAAATATATTTAGCAGATCCGGCCGCGTCACGCTGCGTGGAACACCACATGTCGGTACGAAGCACTGTCTTCTATATATGAGGAGTTGTTATTTGGCCAGAAATAATACGTGGTGTAGGAAAAAAGGTCGCTGTTACTGAAATTACATTTTGTTTTTTATATATATAGACTCAAAATTTTTATTATAGCATTGTTCAATAATTTATAAAAATTGGGTATGGTCAAATCTTGCTGAAAAAATAAATAGTAATAGCTTTATGAAACAACAAGAAAAATATAGATTTCCTTCATGAACTTCTACTTTGTAATGTGCATTTTTAATGTCTACCAACTGATATATGAGAGCCTATAACATTTATGTATGTTACATTATACATAATGGAGCACGACAGGTCACATACCTTGTATTCAGTGCGTGACAAGCGACTTCGCCGATCGAATTGTCACTCGATATAATATTGCGATCACTCGAATACTTCGTTCCGATTCACTTCCCGATGCCAAACGATATCGATTCATGCTCTCTAGTCTCTTTTGTTCGGTTTTTAGGTGGGGTGGAAGCGCTGACTCAGCGATCGTACACTACATTGCTTTAATATAAATTCTTCCACAACTATTTCAATTTATGTCTGCGATCTGAAAATATTTCTCACTTTTCTTTGAGTAAGTCGATTTTTTAATTTAGCATTGCAATGTACTTTTACGTATTTAATAAAACGGACTTAATAGAAAAAATGTGAAGGTCTCTAGGGAAATCAAATGGGCTAACATACAGCTTTGCATTTATGGAGTACAAAACAGTGGTAAGATTTGATTGTTACGGGAAACTATCTCCGAGAATTGAGAAGTGTCTATTTAAGGATATATTTAGAAATTACGCGTTAAGTAATGCGTACGTATGTGCGCTAAGCAGGCGCGGGACGGCGAAATGCGGCTTGAATGCACATTACTTACATCATTACCAAGCGACTGCCCTATTTGGAGACATTCGATTTGCACTTACGACTCGCTGCATAACTCCCGGAATTTATGGTAATTGATATGTGAGGAAGAGTTCGACGCCGACCTAATATATATTTATGAGGGAAGTTGAAATAAATTCCAAATACTTCGAAGTTTTCCCGACTGAAGTGACAACACCAGCTCGGGTCGGATTTATGGGCTGTGTCGCTCTACCCCACGGCGTGGCCTAGTTCTTTGTGGAGTGTCACCTTGACCTTACAGAGTTTAACAAATATTTGGCAGATGGGCGAGCTTCGCCCAGCTGTGAAAGCATAATATATTCTCCGGGTGTTCCACTTACGTCGCGTTGCCAGTGCTGTGAACTTCCTCAGGCCATTTTGCTTCATTCAGTAGGCACGTCGTAATGTTTTGTATCGCGATGTTTAACAGCATATTCATCAAATTAATGAACGAGCATTGCGTAACGTGGACCCGATAAAAACTAATCCGATAATTTAAATCCATTTGGCTCGTATTCAATAGCGTTCGTAAATTATTCAACGTAGTATACAGTTTCACGACGGCCTCACATTTTGTACCGAGAGTATTTTATGTCCAGATTTTCTTTCTTTTTATACCGCAGAGCGTCAAGTTTAAAGCTTTTCGTTTAAAAAAGTATTCGGTGGAGTTTCCTATCGCCCGACATGTCATTTTCGGTAAGCCGAGGCGGCACCGTTCACAAGTTTTTGCTCTTATTCGGCGCTCTATAAAACTTCCGCTTCACCGCTGAAACCGTAACTACCTAAGAATATAAAGTCATGAATACACGCTTTCACTGGCTCTAACTTTTATGGGTTTTACGAATTTTGAATATTGTATTATTATATTATTTTCTTTGTTTTTGCAAAATTTGAATGAAGGTATTCTGAACAACAGATTAAAATACAAGTATCCACTTAACCAACATTAAAAAGTAAAAGTATATGTATATCAAGCACATTGCCCCAGTTACTTTGCATTGATGTTGCAAATATGAAGATTATAAACATAATCTGCATATTTATTTTATGTAAAACAAAACAGATTTAACTGAGAAAAATATCGTTGAATAATGATTTCTGCATAATAAATACAATTCAGAGATTATTTTTTTGTGATTCTTATTAGCGGTTTCTTTGGCCACAGAAGTTTTAGGTCGACAGATATTTTTTTTAAATTTTACTCACGCGTTTCCGCTGCGGGAATGGATGCAGTTGACTTAAACTTTCAAGAACTTCTCTAGGTATAGGTACCAGTGGCGAAGGGTGACAGTTTTAAAAAGGGAAGCCATCCCAAAAATGCCTTCTAAAAATTGCTGTAATTAATGCTGCAAGACAAAAATCCATACCGTCTCTTGTAATCTATATGTATATAGTCATGTCTAGAAGAGGTCGACCTAACCGAATAACAAGCCTTTTTTTGTCGGTTGGATAAGCAAATAATGTAATATTATGTTGGTCTATGCACTAACCAATTCCTCAAGGGAAGCCGATGGGAATCGGGTTGTATGGACTCTTCGCCACTGATAGGTACCTGATTAATAATACTTCGTTCAACAAAAATCTAGACTTATTCTAGATCTTTATCCTGTAGATACGCCATTAGAGCTGCCTCAATAGTTGGTTTGCATAGAAACGGAATTGTCGGCGATCGGTGTTGCAAGCCACAGTAACAATGCTAATGAGTCCTCTGCCCGCCGACAGATGTCGCCTCGAGCGACACGGACGGCAAAGCAAACAGACAGTCCCGACGTTGTACGCTGCGCCTTATTTATTTCCTTTTATGCATAGAATTTTCAGCAAGAATCTTGATATTTAATCCTTCGTGGCGAACGGTTTCTGGTGCGGTAAGTGTATTAGTATTAATGAAAAAATAACTTGTACCGTGAAGTTTTGATGATAAGGCACATAATCTTGTGTTTTTGCATTGAAAAAATTACCAATAAGTAATTCCATTTTCGGTATACCAACGTCTGTTGTAGCAATACATGATAAATTTAACATATATACAATAAGGTTTTACGATTACTGCACAGTTAATTATAGGTAAACACAGCATGCAATGTGTTTTTTTATTTTTTATTCATGAGTAGATTCTTACTAAAATATCTCGACTCGGTGCCAATATCTGTGTATAGAGTTGCCACGTACAGTGTTTGGCTTACGTAAGCTGAGCAATTTTGTTCCATACGACATCTATTATGGATGCACCGTTAAGCCTGGCTTTAAATGAGATTGATCGAACATTCCGGGGTTTGGGCATAAATCACTACACGTGACCTACAGGTGCTTTCATTGTATTTACTTTTAATACACTGTTTTTTTAATCCACTCTACACGGAAAGGGTTTATAAAGCAGAAACGGAGTTATTGTAGGTACTCATCATTATGAACAACTTTTACTATGAGACAAATAATAAAATCGCAACAAAAAAATCTGGTGTTCTATACATTTGGTCGAGTAATATTAGTTGTATGGAACAGCATATAGTATTTCGCGATTTCATGGTTGGTCCCACCAACCGCTTAATGAAATCGAAATCGCTTAATGAATCGATTTATTACAGAAATTAGAATTAGACTCATTCAGCTTTAAAACACTTAGGAAATTAATCTTATGTCAATGTTGCCAACATAGAATAAAATGGAATAGATAATTATTTATTTCATGTAAACCAGATATAGGCACTTATGAAATATCGGGACTAGATGCGCGGTTCCGAAAACCTGCAAGAAACTCCATGAAAACTCTTTTAAAATAATAGATTGATTGAATAATAGATGATTCATAAGCACAATATTGTGGTAAGAGCTGCGAGAATAATGTAATTTAATGTGAATAAAAATAAGAATATAAGAATAAGAACATCATTCCCTAACATTTTTCTCCAAAAAATTACTTACTATAAGTCTGTAACGTAGCGGTTCACTTGCAGGCAATGAACCAAACAATCTAAAGACTAGTAGGACCCTATTTAGAACCTACAAGACATACAAAGGCTGAAAAAACTATAATCGTAGTCTCTTGATTTTCTGCTCCTTCAGCATAGAATCCTTAAGAAAATGCCATTTTCCTCCAATAGTCAGAAATGTCAAAGGTATTTTAGTAATTGAAAGCCTCGCAATATTTGTTTAGTGAAAGTCGAAGATAACGTTAGGTCACCGTATCAATCCGAGGCGCGGTAGAGCCGGCCCGTACCCGAGGTGACGGGCCTTCCCCTATCAATATCAATCAGTGTCCACAGAAGGTCGGGACCAGTGTTACTAGACATTGCGTGACACATCCTGATTTTTATTTTGCTCTGTGACTTGTCTCTTTGTGTAAAGGATTCGAGTGATTGGACCATAAAGTTATTATTACTAGTATGGATTGGACCGCAAGGTTTGGTAACGGTCGTTCCTGGATTGGTTGTTAGAAATTTCTTTTTAAAAGACAAGCGGCATTCGATTTTTAAACATAGTATTGACCAGAGAAAAGTTGGATGTCAGGATGTACAGGTAATGTTAAGGAATGGTCGGAAAAAGACATGAATGGAAATTACTGCGCTGAAGATACAAACTCTAAAGGATGATGATACTCTATAAAAATATCGCGAATAAATAGAAATACCTCATCTTATCTTCAGGTTATTTTTAGTAATGTGCATAATTTGTAGAGTCATTCTGGCTCTTTCCTAAATGCAACCGCAGTATTGGGATACACTTTAAAACAAAACGAAAATTCGACTTAGTATAAGGGACACGCATAATTAACTAGCGCAAGCGGCAAGCCATACAAAATCAAAATTTTATTTTGTTTTGTAGTGAATTTTATTACTGCGGTTGTATTTGGGAACGGACACTGAATCACTCTGCAAATTTTGCGCTCTACATAAAAAATTACGCTGTATTTTTTTTTTACTGTTTTATATACATTATACTAACTTATATATAGGTTATATAGGTTATATAGGTATATATAGGTTATGGACCAATGATGTAATGTTGTGTCTCGAAACGGTTACCGTCAACGTCTCCCAAATCCAACAGTAGTTTCTCTGGTTCAAAGTTCACAGCCTTATGCTCAAACAAGTTGCTTTCTTACCGCCTACGAGTGCCTACTAATGATAGTCCATTTCCCTAAGTTCTGTCCCATACTACGTCGTTCGTGGCCACTCTATGTGGGACGCGGACGCGAGTGACCGTGTGTCCCACGGTCGAAGCGACGCGGCTGCGATCAAAGAGAACATAGCTCATTTATAACATTGACACGCGTTGATTTTGACGTATTTGGTCCGGTCATGTCCGCCCGCTCTTGCACTGCTAATGTACCTGTTTGGAAGTATGTTTGACTGTAGTTTTTATAACATATCGACTGTAAATAATTTATTGTAACAAGTATGAACATGAAGTTTAGCGGAAGCCTTTTTGACACAGCTGCGACGTACATCCATTTTTTATTTAAGATATTTTTTTTGTTTTTTTTTTGTTTTACATGTTTTATTCTTTTATTTTTGTTATATTATCTTTAAAATTGTTTTTGTGCGGTGTCAAATAAATACTTAATCTTTCTTTCTTTCTAAGTTTCAGATTAATCGATTAGAATTAGATACTGGGTCTGTGAAACGATTTTATAGCATCAATTTCAAAACCCATTTTAACACCAACGCGTGCTCTGAACATTACGTATCGCATTTACATATAATTAAAATTTGGTTAATTATTCAAAATTACTGTAACGGCCTATAGCGAACACGGACTAAAAAGTAATCTACAATTAAAATTATCGTCATTCAAATGACTATTACACAACTCTACAAAATTTCTTGATACGTATTACCGCATACGTGGAAGTAAGGAATTTTCATTAACTGAATTAATATTCAAGATACATTCATTTTATCGAACAAATTTGTCGTCATTAGTCGGCATTGCCTATTTAATACTAATAAGGGCGATTTGAAGTATTTTTTTAAAAGGTCTTTGGAGTAGCATTTTTGTGTGGGCGGGCCTGGGCGGGTGTCGTTGCGACATGCCTTCGTACGGCATTCATGACACGTTCCGAGTTATTACCGGCTCTTGTCGGGTGTTATCGCACTGTTTCGTGGGTTTATGTGCACACAAATATGCTGAGTATTGAACATTTCTGAATGTTGCGTGTGCCGGAGATACAGCTATACATTTTTGCATTTTTACAAATTTTTGATACTGAATGAAGAGCTCCGTTGTATTTATTCTCAATAAACATTGGACCTACCTTAAAAAACGTAATTTGTAAAATATCTTTGGTCTTTGGTACCTTTGTCAGAAGCAATGTTTGTAACTACCAGACCAGCTTCACAGGCCATTGACGCGATATTCATACAGTAATATATCTCTAAATATACAATTTATTAATTTTTTTGCGTGTATTATATCAGCGTATTGCCGAGTACATATCCGCAATGTCGGCTTGATTGATTGACAAATCTCAATGTCCACAAAAACAACACGATCGAATAATTAATGCGTATTAAGATATTAAATATCATTCACGGATATTATCCGATAAGATATAGTTTTTTTTTATTTTTGAATCCTTGCCCCGTTCTAGGGTTTCTCCTGCAGGGCTAGTACAGACAAAAGGGAGATAGAGGATTAGGACAAAACCATTTCTTTACCGCTTTTTATCGATTTTTCGTTTTGTCTTCTGTCAGGGAGACAAAGGTTGGAGAAAACGAGTTTGTCCACGAAAAAGTCGGGGACAAAATCATCTCTACCGATTTCTTTCTCGATTTTTCGTTTTTTTTTCTTTCAAAGAGACAAAGGATTTGTCTTACCGCCGTGTTAGCCCTGCTATATCGTGGGTACAGCTTATAAACATATACAAATTACACTTACAACTACTTTGAAAATCATAGAAATACAATAAATGTTCCGTGCGGGGATTGAACCCGCGGCACGTAGCGCAAGACGACAATCGCTTAGCCATTGCGCCAACCGTTAATAAACTGGTAATAAATATAGTAATTATTTTGAAGGTCAATTTTTCAGTAGCTAGGATAAACTACGGAATTGAATCCGTGCAAAAAGTGTTCCAATTTCAAAATAACAAGTTCATCACGTCATTGAAATATCTAGCATCTCTAATGGCATGTCGGAAGGATTAGCTAGCCTGTAATGTCCATATCGTGGCTGACTGTTCGGGTGCGCCTGCGCCGGACGTATGATAATAATGTATCGTCATTCAGTGAGGCTTTGTTCTAGCATTTGATGGGTAATAAATGAAGCAATTTAAATGTTGTAATCCTCCACAATAATAGATGTTATGTTCATTAGTGTTAAACGTATGTTAATTTGATGTTACAGCATTCCGAATCGAATTATGTACGTGTAGGTAAAGTGATCGTAAAAGCATTAGCTATTTATATTGCCCTTGTCGTTTACACTAGGTAGGTATGCATTATTGCGTCTTATTTTATGTCACTTCACATTTAAGTGTAAAATAACCTAACCGTCAAAAACCCCCGACTCCAACTAGAACTGACTGGCTGAACAGATTTTCATGAAACATAGCTAAGATGATACCTAGCTTTCAACAATAAAAAACTGCATTGAAAAAGTTCTATCCATTTTGGAGCTAAGATGCCACAGACACTACAGACTTATAACACTCCTCTTTTTTGTCGGGGGTTAATAAATCCGCTGCTAAGTCTGATGCATATTTCCAAATGTTCAGGTTCTTGTGCTATCTACATTTAGTCAATTTTACCTTGTTTATTTATTTATTTATTCTTTATGCACTTATTACAGGGGCGGACTTAAATGCCTTAGCATTTCTTTCCAAAAAAAATCTAGTTGTAATTATTAAAAAAATTGTTAACTTAATGCAAAATATTTATTGCTCAATATAATATTCATTATGGAGTACTAACGTTTAGTTGAAGCTATTTACTAACGTTCTGTATGTTCGTCACTAGCGTTTAGGTAGTCTTGTTAAGTCAGTATTTTTCTCCGTGTCCATATTATAACGTGGGAGCTATGTCTAGATATAGGTCCCACATCTTTAGCCTTGAACTTGAGTATCGTAGAGTCTACGGTATGTTTCAACATCAAAGAAATGTTGCCGATATTCACATGAAAAACTATAAGCGTATACCAGCAACCCGCAAAAAATATAATAAATTACAACTCGGTATATTGCCATACATTGCCTGCGAATATGACATTAAGAAAAATACTTCACAGCTGAAGAATAGTACCTAAATGTCTAAACGTGGTACATAATAAAGTAATGCTTCTAAAAAATGTATTATGAATTACAAACAGATGGACAACTGAAATATATTCGATTTATAACGACGTTTGGTTATGACCTCATCCCAATTAAAAGCTTAATGGTGTCACATGAGCCGCGTTATTATTATTATATTTCAAATGGAACATACAATTCATACAAAGAATGGGATTAGAAAAACTGGTATTTTGGTAAATTTTTGTATATAAAATTAAATATATTACTGAATTTTACACAGTTACGGTCGCTAAAATGCGTGCCGCACGTCAAAAGGACAGAAAGGGAGCGCTATGAATCAAAAAGTTTCAAAATTTACCAAAATACCGGTTTTACTAATCCCATTCTTCATCTGTACGAATGGTACATTTGTTTATGAATTCAAAGTACTCGTACTAACGTATGGTTAGGACTCAATGTAATACCTAATTGACTAAACTTTTCTCAATTTAATGGCATAACTAAGTGTACTCACTATACAGGATAAATTAAAAAATACCCAAAACCACTTTGTACTAATTGCGCATCATTAGCCTGAACAATGTTGACTTTGACAAAAAGTAAACAAGTTGAAAAAAAAAAAGATTGTTGTGTATAAAATTTACGTACAAACCATTGAATAACTAAAATAAGGAGACTAACGTACAGAAAGATCAAAGATCTTCTTTTCCATTTTAATCAATTTTTGGCCGTATCAGATATATAGAGTTATATAGCTGTTGCCAGCGGCTTCGCCCGCGATAATATCTTTATAAATTATATTCTATGTTATTCAGTGATAATATAGCTGGTGAAAGAATTTTAAAAATCGGTCCTGTAGTTTTTAGTTTATCCATTATAAACAAACAAACATACAAAATATCTAATCTTTTCTCTTTATAATATTAGTTTAGATTTTATATTTATATGAAAAAAATAGATTCGAATTATGAAAAAATAGATTCGAATTATGAAAAGCTGTCGAACAAACGTTGTTCAGCGTGGTAATACAAAGTTAGTGTCAAGAGGTTTTGGGTAATATTTCAATTACTCTGTATACAAGTCTGTAGTTAGACAGACTGCTTAGTAAGTACAAAATTAAGCCCGACTAACTACAGTCTAATACACGTCTTTTCTACCAAATACCGCAGTCTAGAGACAGTTTCGCATTGACGTAAGACAGTACTCGTCTTGTTTCAAGTGTGCGCTCCTTCATCGCTTTCATCGTACCGTAGTTAGTCTTTAGTCTTGACTCTAATGATGATCTGCGCAGGCTCTAACTGCGATTTGTCGATAAAACGGAAGAGCATTATTTGAGTCAATCAAGTGTGCGTGGAAGCTGTCGATAAAACAGCTATTTAATAAATCGTTCGATCGCTTGCGGATATCCTTGATTACTTGACGCTTAAAACTTCCAAATCCCGCAAAAAATATATTCACAAGCTTATTCAAAAAAGTAATGATGCAGGATGCAGCTAATTTCAACACCGTAGTGCGAACCTAATTATAACTATCTAAATAAATTGGTAACAGAGACTGATGGCGGTAGATAGTAATTATCTCAGGAAGTAGATAAACCTATATCGACTTTATGTATAAGGCCATACGGTCCCACTGGTGGATAAAGGCCTCCCCAAGTTCCTCTTTACGTCTCTACTATAAAAAAAAACTTTAAAAAAGTAAAATCCGACTTCAAAAATCTAAAAAGTATAAAATAATTTTCTTAGAAACTTAACAGCTTCTGAAGTCGGTGCCACTGCCGAGCTAGGTGCATTGAAGAATTAGGTAAAGGCCCCGACTTCAGAAGCTGTTAAGTATTTTAAGAAAATTATTTTATAATTTTTAGTTTTTTAAAGTCGGTTTTTACTTTTTTTTTAAAGTTTATTTACAAATTACAGCAATCGCAAGTGATATTCTGTTATTCATTCAAGAGTTCCATTGTCTATCTTCGAAGGTCTTCATCAGATCTTCACCAAATTTAAATGGGACCACCTCGAGAGTATAGGTACCCTTTCAAACAAAAAAATCAAAATCGGTCTGCAATTGTCGGAGTAAACGCGTAACAAACATACAAAAAAAAGACGTAATGTCGAATTGAGAACCACCTCCTTTTTTGAAGTCGGTTAAAAAGAGAAGTACATTAGTTGGCTATGGTTCGTAGTCATTTTTTTATTTAAACCGTGTTCAAACTGTTCGAAAGCGCTTTCGGCGATTGTTCAGCGTTAACAAGTGAACTTCGTAGAACTTTGCCATTAAAAACTTCGTCTTTCGTGTTTACGCCGATAAACTCCGTTCACTAAGTTCTGCTAATTATTATTGGGGATTAGAGGTTTATGTATGAAGAACTGATTTACGATTCCAGTTATCTTATAATTCATGTTCATTGGGTTAAAGTTATTGTTATTAATCATTGGTTCTATTACTTTCTGTGAATATCTACGATACTTTCGGCTGTCTAAAACAGTTATTGAAATTATAATTATTTGTAACAGGATAATTAATTTAGATTTATAGTTCATCTCTACATAGTATAAAATAAAGTCGCTTTACGCGTCTGTCTGTATATCCGCTAAGTCCTCCTAAACCACGCAACGGATTTTGATGCGGTTTTCACTATAATTTGGAGCATTTCTTCCGGAAGGTTTATATGTATACTTTCATATTTAATTTAAGGATAGTAGAGAAACTGCATCGTCTGCATCCGTGCGAAGCCGGGGACGGATCGCTAGTTGTATTATAAATAATGATCGGAACAAATAAATCTACCTAATCATCGTAAAAAAATAGATTTTGTATCCCTTTTCTATGTATAAGTATAGATAAGTTCTCAACTTACTTTTAAAGTCGATTCTCGAATTTTAAATGAAATGCTTTTCATGAAACACCGCACTTTCAGTTTGAAAATTATAGAGGCACGATACTTAAAAAAATGTTGAATTATTTATACAAACCGTCAGACTTTGGAGGCCAAACGAAAGTTCTTTAGTCGGCAGTACTTTTTTAAATCGCAAACTTTACCCCTGGGATTCGGCTTTACGCAAATAAGCTAATCATGATGACATTTTTATTTTGTGTTACCTATTCGTAATAAGAACTTTGTTTGCAATTAGCAATGTTAATGGTAGTACTTTTATTTTCAGGTAATTTTGTTTAGCTGATTATCTTCACACGACTATCAAGTAATGGTGTAAGTACAATTATAATTATAATCCTGGTCTATCAATCTAACAAATAAATAAATGAAAATTAGACTGAAGTAACAAATAAATGTTTTGACTTGTTTTTGGGTCAAAAACAACCGTGACTTTTCGAACTCTCTGTTTCTCTATAACTTTAACATAACATTACTATGAAGGTTTAAAAGTAAATTTGACTTACAAAACTAACACTGGCCATAGATAACAATTTATAACCGCTGTCCAACGTTGTAACGTGAGAACCGTTAAGAGCCCAGTGTCGCAATATATCTGTCACAGGAAAATGACCCTGTTACGAAAATCTATATTTATTCACTAGTACTAAGTGCAATTAATGTACATTTTTAACGATCGCCTTGATGTAACGACTTACAATTTGTACGTGCGTTAAATTTTACGATATCTTTTCTTAATGTGCTGCTTCTTATACTTCTTGTAGCGATAATTCAGAACTGATTTTTCAATTAGTTACTTATCTCTCGTTGATCGTGCGTGCAGTTTAGTGGAAATCGGTATATTTTTCAAATCAATAAACGGACTAATCGACTATAGCCGTATTTGACGCAAAATAGATCGGGTTATCGGCTCGATCGATTTTTTGCATTTCGTTGGTCGTTGGGTTTATATTTTTGTGTGCGAATTTCCTTAATTGGTTTCCTTGACACAAAGCAATGATAATAAGCTTACTTTGTAAGTGTGTAGAACATTGAATAAACTCAATTAATAACACGAAAATTGAGATAAGTATTTGAAGTAAATTTATTTAACACCGAATCATGTCGATTTGAATTTATGAGCCATTTAAATGGAAATATATTATTATACAATTTCTATCTATATAAATCTAATGTTGTATTAAAATCAAATATCTGAATACCGTATCGGTGATATCCGACACTTGATCTGTTGTTTATCTCGGTTGTATTGACTTAACTATTCTCTCCGCCTACCGACCACCGGTCTCAATTAGTTTCAGAATACATTAAGTTTTGGCGCAATTGATATTATCACCGAATAATTCAACGCAGCATAGCAAAAATTAAGTGTCTGTCTGTACATAAATTGTAATTTCTGTCTATCTTGTTATTTAGGTGCCGAAATAATATCGGATTGTAGGGCAAAATCCTCACCTTTTATTGACCTTTGTTGACTTTCGTCGTTTTGGGAAAATATAACATTTTTTATTGTTTTTAATATTTGTTTAGAAAGTGCAAACAAACAATGTGGTTATTATTTTCCAAGAAATATTTAACTTAACGAAACATATCTACTTATTTAACTTAAAGAAATAGTTAGCTAACTATGAAAACTTGAAACGTTTAGAGCTTTGATTCATCAAAGTAGAATAAATAGAAGATGAGTGGGCACTCAATCCGAAATCCAAGTACGAAATCCGAGTACTGCCGTGGGCAAAAGGTTTGTATTCAAGTAGCTCATGTAGCAATGGTTTTATGATTGGAAAATGCGAAAGTTTTTATGTGATTACACGATACCTGTCAGATGTATCGATACGGGGATTAAAGGCCGTATTCGGACACCCACGTGACATGCGCCTACGCCGAAACCTTGTATGGTCAGATTACTTAGTTTGGTTTCGCTTTAGTGAGGTCAACTTTCGGTCAGCGTTAATAAGATGTTTATTTATATGAAAAAAGTGGGCGAGTGGACTAATAAAGTGCCGATGTGACGGTAATTGTGGCCACCCACCTTACTTACGAATGTTTTGCCCAGCATAGGGTGAGCTATGCATTTTTTATCATGTTAAGTCATCGCGTTGCCCGGAAAATGAGGTATAATAAATATAAATATTTTTTCATGTAGTGCGTATAATCTGTAGAGTGATTCAGTCTCTGTTCCTTAATGCAGCCGCAGTATTGGGATGTAACACTTTAAAACAAAACGAAAATTCGACTTAGTATGCGCGTAAACTTTACTAGCGCAAGCCATACAAAATCAATTTTTTATCTTGTTTTGGAGTGAATTTTATTACAGCGGCTGCATTTGGGAATGGACACTGAATCACCCTGCAAATTTTGCGCACTACATACAAAATATCCTGTATACAATCTATACATATAATAAAAAGACTTTTACTATACTTACAAACTTTATATATTCAGGTGTAATAAATAAATAAAACTTGGATATTTCCCGGTTTCAAAAGCGTAGTCGGCCGATTTCGGTTTATTCAATGTATTCATTTGCACCTAATAGAAATATCAGATTTAGATCAAGTATAACGCCTATTATCGATTAGGCCTCATTTGCACGTTATTGAAGCAGATTGTCGATAGTCTAATTTATAATTTAATTGAATCAGAGGCCGGTTATATTGTTATCATTTCATGAATTATTAAATATCTAGTGGTTTAGTTTGTTTCATCATCACTCATGAGGCTAGGGCTACCAAGGGTACTATGACAGTATAAATATAATATTTAATTATTATAATAAATAATAATAAATTCTTTATTTGCCTGAAATATGGTATTTTAACAGATCTTATAATAATAATTATAATAGTTCTTCATATTTCGCCAACTTAGTTCAGCATGCAAATTGTCAGTTAGTGAAAATTACAATAATAACAAAAATTATAAGAAATTATTCAATTAATTGATATAGATTACTAATAGGATGTTAAATAATTAAAAAATAGGTAAAGTTTTTTTTTTGTTTCACATATCTACATCATAGAATAATTATTTATAATTTAGTATTAAGTGGTCTTGGTGTAAGGTTTTAGTTAAGTTTCGTGCGTCATACTGGGCGCTATGGGCGTTAAAATAAAAACATTTTCTTTCTTTCTTTCTTTATCTAAATCTAGCCCTAAATGTTATTCCTAACACTTCGGAACTCTCATCATAGTCGAAGTGTTGAGTCCGAGTGACCTTTTGAGAATAGGTCGCGTGGTGATGGACGCTCGCCAATACTGTAGCTAACTACAGAATATGCTTTGAAGTCGTTACAGGAAATCGTTGGTAATATCTATTTATTGTTAGGTACTTCAACAACATCAAAATATAGTGAATATAGGTCAACAGTCTTAGGTGACCATTAGACGTCTGTTCAATCCGTGATTTTGGATTGATAAGTTTAACGTAGAAAATTAAAATATGTAGGTATATTATTATGGATATTTTGCGATCCGATTTATCAATCCATTAATCGATACACTACACAATCAATCCAAACAACATCTAATGGTCATCTTAAGATGAAAACTGTAGATATCTTATTCACTGTCATCAATTTCAATTGAGTTGCTTGACATATAAAAGAGAGAAAAGAAATTGGATCTGTCCGACTGGGGAAGTACCTCCACCTTGCAGAATATAGTAGCCAAATAACACTGCTCTTTTGCCGTCTTGTGTTCTTAACGGTGAGCAAGGTCGCCTGTGCTCCTTGAGGAAGCGTCATGCTATATTACCGCCAATTTAGTACCCGTCGGTCAGTCTGACGTATTGGTACCGTACTTCTGTCCCCTATACTGCCGCGCAGCGAGCAAGGTGAGCAAGGTCGCCAACGCTCCTTGGGGAAGCGACGCTGTCGTTGGGTCAACAACGCGCGAGTGATTCCCTTGATGTTGCTTGTAGGTTATGGTAACCGCTTAGGTACCATCAGGCGGGCCGTATGCTTGGTTGTCAATGTAAAGGAAAAAAAAAAAACTTTTTCTTAAATATTGTGAAGGAATGGTTACACAATGGATCCCACACAATGAGCATTGATGTGAATTAGATCTCGGATAGAAAGTGCGATGACGTCACGAGTAGGTATGACAAGAGAAGGAAATGTTGGCATTGAATAGAATCCCGTGGCCTGGAAAACCTCTTGTCCTTACGTGCAATCGATGGTCAAAGAAAAGTAAAATGGGTAAAATCCACAATATTTCTATTCACTTACGCGTATACTTTTACCACAGTGTAACTATCTAATGGCGGCTCATATTTGGAAATTTTGAGTTGTTGGAAGCAACAATCTGATTTGATATAGATTACAATCTTGATCAGTACACGGTGTTGTGGTCAGAGCTGGCCGCGAGGATAATGTAATTGAATGTGAATAAAAAATAAGAATAGGATAATAATAAATCTAAATTGAGTTTTCGTGTCTATTAATTGCTATTCACAATTGCGAAAACACAATTAAGATAGATTTTTTTGGATTTTGGTTTTCGAACACGATTAAGAATAAGAGGCCAGTCTGTTGTCATCCTATCTAGTGTACCCATAGAGATAATATATAGTGTACTTGTACTATTTCTATGAGTGTACCTCACTTAAACCGGCCGTCGGTCTTATATTTTTTAATTAGAGTTACGATTACAATCTTATGTCGGTGTTAAACTTTTAAGTTGTTACATCTAATGGAATGTAATTCGATCGCTGGTGATGTGCGTCATTGACACGTGATACTTCGTGAGTTGTTACTAATCCTCACTATCGCTAACGTAAGTATTCATTGACTAGTCACCGTGTTTTGAAACAAAGACCGTGTTAACATACTCTACAATGTAGGGCTAATGTATTGAATTGTTCCTGTGATTACAATGTTTTAATTCATAATAATCATGTCGAGTGAGTTTACGTTAGAACAATGAAGATTACGTGGCTAGATAAGTATGCGGTCTTGATTTAATTGATTATAATAATTTCCAATCCATTTTTTTGCGACTTTAGGCTTATTTTTTTTATGTCAAAAATTAAAATCAAATACACACATATGTATATACTCGTATATATACATCTTTATGTATTTGATTTTAATTTTATTTTTCGATTTTAACATAATGCACACAAATTCTTGCCGCAATTATTTGTGTGCATCCAAATCTGGATTCTAAGTTTGTGAAACATTTTGTGCATTATTTATCTAATCGACATCACTTGCTTTATTATGTAGGTATTATAGACCTCAAGTCTATTAATCGGTACTTACTCCCGACTCGATGAGATACAGAGCACAGATAAAGTTTGTCATTATCTAAGTTGAAATTAGCATTATTCAATTCGCTGTTCCGTAAGTGCTGAGATAAACTTTAGTGGTAGTTAGTATGCGCAACGAATGCATTGGTTACGAATTTGTGATGTTGCAATATACATGTGTATTTGTGTCACATTTCCCTAGTGACCTTTCATACAGCATCCATACAATTGATGTCACTGACACGAATGCAACTGTCCTCTAATAAACACATTTTGTAAATTAGCTTTTTCGCTCCATCTGAACGTTGACATTTCTTGTTCGAAATTCCTTGTACGATTTTTTGTAAATATCGGAGTGACTTTTCTTATCATATTGTTTGAAGTTAATATGCTGTAAGTTACAGACTTTTATCTTGTTTTTAATAAGTTGGACAATGTAGACAACCTTAAGACAACTGACTAAGTAGGTTATTTTTTTTTTATTACATAATAGTATTCCAAACAAACAATTACCTGTCACACACAAATTAACTTCCTTATGAATAGAATAATAATCAAATCGGTTTGACCGTCACATTTCCTTGTCGTCAAACAGATAATAGTCCAATCATGGACTCGCTATTCAACCCGTCCAATTTAAGGCGAGGACACAAAGGTACACGAACTACACCGACACGTAATGATGAGTAAGACATTCACTAATGTGACTGACACCTTAAAGGATTTTCCTCATGTTCATGTAATATAAGGGTCTCCGAGATTCAGGTAAAAACAATGTATGTATTGCAGGAGTAATTTATTTGCTTAGGTTTTTCCGTTTCGTTACTATGTGGGCGAAGTTAGAAATTGAGAGATTGTTTTATTTTACTGTTTTGTTTGAAAGTTTCACAGCTGTCACCAGTGCGAATGTTGAACTCATCAGCCATTTGTATATGAAGAGTAGGTTTATTTCTATTTTCAAAAATTGCATTTTTTTTATATTACATATTGGACTACCAAAACTCATAACTCGGGTAGCGTCCGATGTTAAATCAAAGATTGGATTTTAACTTACGAGCAGATCCCGTTAAAGGGTTCGGATTCAAAATCCTTCGGCTCATCGAGAGATATAGAGTCGAATATATAAATATCGAAAAGCAATCCGTCAAAGTAGTTTCATTTAAATTGCAAAAGTATTTGATTTAAGAGATATTCCATCTTGAATTTTTGCGAATGTTTAGATACCTAATATTAAAAAGCACTTATCTGAGCTTTACGAGTTTGCAACAATGCTTTCACATTCCTCTGTGGCTAGATATTACGAGCCAGCGGTGTAATAACTGGCAGTAATTCTACTTTTTATCGCGGAAACTATAATAATGCATGTTTACCCGTAAAACTTTACATGTCATAAACCTGGAACCGGGTTAAATGTGTATATTGTGCAGTTTTGAAAAAAAGGTTAATCATCGTCGGTATTATGTAATAGAGGAAGCGCTTTGGCAATATGAAAAGGCAACTACAAATTCTATGTTAAGTATTTCAAATCAGGCTTTGTTTTTATATTTTACTATCTGATAACCATGAACAAAGCGTACCCGACAGTGAGTGATATAATAGGCATTATGTCCATAAGGTCAGCCACGTCATCGCTTCATAGTTAACTAGATGATGGCCGACGCCGCAGGAAGGAGCTAGTTAGTAATAAATCCGGCTATTTCTTGCGATATGGGTTAGTAGCAAGCGTACAGAAGGGACGTTTGACACGCAACCCTAATCTTTGTGGCGTTATTTATGCTTTTCACCTACACCGTAATAATAGCCGACGTTATTTATTTTAATGCGTTATTTATGAATAGAGCTGGCGTTGATATATTATATCGATGTATTAAAATGGGCCTGTCATCAAAATGTGAACGCATGATCCGTATCGTACGTTTCAATACCATGTATTTTTGGACACACGACAAATCGATTCATTATCACAACGAACAAACACATGATTTAATGAAAATACAGAACTTTGCAGCCTTTGATCCGCGCTTAACAAAACCGTGCGCAACAAAAACCTCTGTTCTAATGAATCGCGAATTTAACTAGACAGGGTCGTCGACCAATAAGATGATTTGAAAAATTGGCGTAGTGTTAGTGAGGTCACGACTCACGGTGACTCAGTGGCCATCAGTCTACCCGTCTGTCGGCACTCCCCGTCATTTGAGTGCTATGGCCCGCTATGAAATTTTAGTAGTGCAATTATTTCGCAGCCGGTAGGTGAGCTCAGGAAACATTACAAAGGCTCCTTGTTGATTGTGTAGACGTGGCTATTTTGAGTTTGTTGGTCTGTTTTGACGTTTGACTTTATTATTTAGCTTGCTACTTTACATTGGTTGGACTTAAGTAAGACTTACGTGCCCATACATTGCCGACTGATTTTCATGAACGATATTTTGGATAGATTTTATTAGTTTATACAATTATTTGTGAAATTGTGACAAGCAAATTATTGTTCTATTATTATTTTAGCTAGCGGTCCGATAGAAATTCTCAGTCTCTTAAAGTTTATTCAACAATTAGCGCTTTTCCGACAAAATAGTTGGAGTTAGCAGTTAGTATTTCTCGCAAGGAAATAGTTGCGTAATCAACATTGTTTCGTCGACGGTCGCGCTTATTTTTATTGTGGCAATCGGCACTCCCAGTCCCAACTCACTCACGAATATGTGTGAATTATAAAAGGAAACCGTATAAAAGGTTCTTTATTATCTCCAAACACCCACTAGGCTACTACTCACAATTTGGGAGGCGTGCAATCGATCTCAAACTATCGATTTATAAACACGTTGAACGATCTTACACATAATAATATATTGTTATTCTATTGTTATAGTCATTGGTATATTCGAGATAATATGATAATAAAATGCTATATTTATTTTCTAAATCGCCTCTAGAATCATCCGTTAGTTTTATAGCCGGCCCACCTAGTCAATAGTTGCAACACTATCGTACTGTATCAAGTGGCTTTATGCTGCGATGAGTCGCAAAATAGTCAAGAGCATTGAAATATACTTATCTGTATATTATCTTGCGCGATCGAGACCCTAAAGTGGATGGCACTAAATTCTACGCAAATAAGTTTAAACGGATTTTATTGCGAATATTTTAAACTTGATAAGTGAGGTTTGGGAACTTGGGGATAAACTGACTTTCAACTTTATGCAAAGAAGTTAATGTTTATTTAGTATTTACTCCGTTTATAAAAATGTTTGTACCTTCCCAACCTTTCTTCATCTGAAGTTTAAATAAATTGCCTTTCAGGAGAGTCTTAAAGCCGGCTATTTTACGTTCCGCCCTAAGACAAGTAGCGAGGGCAGGAGGGTTGAATCTCATTACCATTCACCGGCCGTCGTAAAACACTGATTTTATTAATTTCACTGCAGCATTCTGTCTGTGCAAAGAATATTATACAGAAGGCCACTTGCCTCTTCTGTACAGGTGTCGTACATGGCGTCTAGAGGACCGGTAGGATCAATCTGTTTTTTAACTATGACGTCTGACGATTTACGAGAAGGCCTTTGTTCCGCAGTGGAAGTTATGAGCTGATATGATGACGATTTTGTCTTTGTATGAGTTCACTCCCTATTACATGGGACTCAATAACGGAATCAGCGAAACCTGTACAACCGTAAACCTCTGCCTAACCCCTTTGGGAATATGGCGTTTTCGTATTAATTGATTGTCGTTTTGCTCACCTTTAGGAACACAACATATTATTATTACATAGTTAATTGACTACAATATTCTGCAAGGTGGAAATTCTTTCCCAGTCTATCGCAGCTCCAATATTGAACGGAAAGTCCCGCTATAACCTGGAAATTGGACGTTTATAGCGTTCACAGGTCACATAGCGTAATCCCAATCTGTCATCTCAAACAAGTGTTATCTTTAAATAATTGTCACGTCTTCGATATAAAAATACTGTCTGTTTGCCGAATCTCTAGCAGCCAGTGTATACAATTTTGTTTGCTATAAAATATTATGTAGATAGCTAATGGAAAGCTGCGGCGGAAACTGCGAAGATGTTAAAATAAATGTTGCAAGCAGAGGGTTACTTTGTAATAGGTTTTATGTTAATATTCTGCACTTGTGTAGGTTCTGTATACTTACATTGTTAAAGTGTCAACAGACTGGAGTGAAGTTTGTAGCGTCATGCTGTCTGCTTGTAATTTATATTGTTGATATTGTATGTTCTTTACATGACATTGGTAACAAAGAGTTGAAGTTGATATTGATAATATGTTAGAGATCATTGGGACAAAAACATGTGTATTACTTCGAAGAAATTTTCACATTCGTAAATTTTACGAAGGCACAGGCCGTTTAATACAAAATACAATGTCGATTTTTTTAATTAAGTATTATGTCTGCTAACATCTACCTTAATGTTAATATATTTATGTCCATATCTAAACATTGATTTCTTTCAGAGTAAATTTTTCAGTAATTTACCAGATAGTTTAAAAGTGTTATCATTATAATTTTAATTAAATTATGTTTCTCTCCAATGAATAGTAATTTAACTTTGGGTAAGCTCTGAATCAAGTGTACAGTACCTACGGTATAAATATTCAGACCCTTTTATGAATATTCAAGTACAGGGGCTTGAAGTCTTGAAGATTAGGTAGGTAGGTAAAGACTATGTATTTAACAATTTTATTAAATCTACTGAGAGTTCAAAAAATAACAAAACAAACTGTATATTAAAATGAAAAGCTGAAGAAATAATACTCATACGCATAAAGACAAAAAGACACTGCCTCCTCTAATAAATTATGTATCTACTAATTAATACAAATAATTAATATGTCTGTTATATATTATATCAGTTAATATAAGTCTTAGGGTGCGGTGGCCTATCACAGACATGAATTAACTTGACAATACAATACTACGTTGTATTTGTCTATCCTGTAAAAAAATTCTGTGCATGCTACTGATGCGTAGCTAAGCGTAGGTAGAGGTACTGCTAAAGAGTGGAATTCCTTGTCGGCTGTGTGTCCCGATACTTATAATCTGGGAGCTTTTAAGGCACAAGTGAAAAGGTTTCTTCAAGGCAAGCGAGCACCATCTTCCACTGCATCATCGCTTAACACTAGGTGAGATAGTGGTTAAACGCAAGCAAAAAACAAACACTTGTTTACTATTAATTCATGCTACATTTCGTTTTACGCGAGAGTGGTGTTGTGTAATAACACAACACTATTCTCGCGTCGATTGGAAATCAAATCGGGCAGCGGGCGCGTAGCATTAAGACAAGTGTTTTCATCAAACATATCGAAACGCTAACTGCACATTAGCTGCACTCACAGCCACTCAGCACCCACCCACGCCAGTGCATTGGCCGCAGTAATTTGGCTTAATCATCTCACCCACTACGATAATAATTAAACCCTTGACATCATTCTGGCGATCTCTTTATGCTAATCTCTTCATTAAAAACGTCAAGAGATTTTATTTTGATAACATTTTTACAGACGTAGATAAAATTAATATTGTTTCTCAGTTTTAGAAATTGAGGTAGACTTTATGGGTCTGACTTTTGACCTGGGCCATAATTTTCTATTTCAAATCAGTGGGTGGGTGGGAAAGACGTGTTCAGATGGTTTAGCAGTTTAAGAGTATTTGTTAATTAAAAGCCAGTTTCCATAAATAGTTAAGAGGTGACATTATTAGCTTCTTATTACTCTGCGGGGCGTAAAATATCGAAGTAACCTGTCTCGTAAAAAATAATATGTTATTAAATTGTTATGCTCATTAGCTCTAATTGTGTGTCACTGCGGGGGGTGCCAACTGAAAATCTGCACTGGGTGTCCCACATCCAGCATAAATGCTGAGTTGGTAACCTTTTCGGTACGGGCATGCTCGACGGCATGTTTTAATTTTTTATTAGAAGGACACCTATTTTTTTATTTTTTTTTGTGTTTCGTCTATTGTGAATTATTCGCATTCGAATTATTCGCGCCGTCATTATCTCGTACGGAATAAAATTATTTTTCTTTCTTTCTTTAATTTTCGTTTCCACAAAACACAGAAGAATAAAAAGATATATGGTAAATCATAATAATTATCTTTCTATTCTTCTCTGTTTTATACCAATTAATATATTCGGTAAACGGATTATTCTGTAAAAAATAAGTCTTTGTATAACATAAACTTTTTGGTCCTTTTGTACGAAACATGAATTCGTCAAATATTATGTTAATT
Organism: Allophyes oxyacanthae; assembly: GCA_932294325.1. Taxonomy (NCBI): domain Eukaryota; kingdom Metazoa; phylum Arthropoda; class Insecta; order Lepidoptera; family Noctuidae; genus Allophyes; species Allophyes oxyacanthae. Next base: position 5,873,291 of record OW028611.1, read on the forward strand.
TAATGTAACAATTCGCAAAGTTTCCGGAGTAGGCAATCACAATTATTCACAACACAACACAAAACATATATTATATTTATCGAAGGTAATTTCTTGCGCAGACATGATTTAGTTACCTACATAAATATGTAAGTGGGTTTGTTTAGGGCAAAGTGAAGGGCACTTTCGTGCTCGCAGGACGAAAGGGCAATGACCCTGTCTACATGTCCGTCATCATTCATACCTCTCTGAAAACTCTTTCTAAATGTTTCCGACAAGTACCAAATAACATTCGAATTTAATGTTGTAGCCGTCTGCATCGTCCAATGTTTAAGTTGGAAATATTACTGTATTTAACAGAGGAGAAATTTATGTTTTTTCATGTAATTTGAATGTAGCTCTACGCTAAATTAATTGCGTACATTTTACTTAATTAAATTGTTTAAAAAAATTACAAAGCATTTATTCGTTGTTGTAGTCACAATTCTCTAAATACCTATCTTTAAGCATCTTGTAATACGTCTGAAATTACCACACCCACATTATTACAAAAATAATTAGCGTGCATACTTTGATTCTCGCCTACTCCAAAGATTAAGACGAGAGATGAGAGAGCCAAGTTCGCGCGTGAATTATCACTCGTCATTATCTGCGAACGATTTATTTTATTCTCGACCAACGGCGCGGCGGCTTATCCTTTGAATTAAATTAAAACAACCCTTGTCAGCCGCGCCGCATATTTCTCAACACACACACAACTGACACCTCGAGCGACGCAGGGAACCGAGCATTAAGATAGCTCACCCAAAGGAATTTTATGTAAATTAGCCACATTTTTGTTTTCCTTTTTATATTTTTGCATACCTGGGCCACCGTGCGAATGCAACTAATGAACTCAGGTTTTTTGGGTCCGATTTGATGCGCAGGCGCCGCAATGAACAACGATTTAATTAAGTGTTAGTAAAAGTGATTTATGTGTTTTATCGAATCTGTGTGAATTTTTATTTGATTACAATTTATTTTGATGAGGTTGAGGAAAAGAAAAGCGGAAATTTGCAGTATTATTAGTAGGAATTATTAAAGAAACAGAATTACACGTGTTCGTGACCGATATTCTCCGACGTTTGTATAAGGCATTGTCAGAAAATTATGTGAGTTCGGATAACAATAACCATTGAGTCTAACGGTAATTTAAATATAATCACAGAGCAATTGCGATGATTATAATCATAATCCAATCCAAATTGACAGTAAAAAACAAAATAACTCTATTCTGCACCTAAAACTCAGCAATTAACAATAAAAAGTGCCCGCTCTAACATTGGCGTGTTATCAATTCAAACAAATCTAGGCGGTACAAAAAATTACCTGCAACTAGATGTTAATTGCGGGTAATTACCGGGAGCATGACAGGAAAGCCGTAACGATTACATCGAGATGTGGATCGTATCGCCTGTTCGTGGAACGCGTCATTATTTTATTGACGTGATAGGACACATATAACACAGATCAACCGCTCTATTTTAGCGGATTAATTATGCCATTTGACGGTAGTCATTGTTTTTAGAGTGAGTTTACAATGTAGGTTGCTCTTTTTGTGTTGGTTTAAGTATTAATTTGAGTACAATTATGAATGAAAGGATATGAAAAAAATACTAATAAATGAATAATATACCGATCATGCAAACGCGTTAGCAATTGTCAAGCGTTTCTTCAGTTTATTTATTATTTACTAGCAGTGCCCGCAACTTCGTATGCGTGGGAGTACGCATGCTCGATTTTTTTTATATATTAAAAATACGATATTTCAATACAATAAGTTATAGTGCTCAAGTACAAAGGTACCTAAGTACTAGACGTGTGCGCCGATGCCGGCTTCGGCGTCATCGGCGTCATCGGCGTGGATGGTCGGACGGATACGGTTGTTTTAGATACAATACAGACGTATACTAGTAAACTAAATACTAGAAATGTCTAAATATATGCTTATTGGTTTATTTCGACGTATTTATTTACGCAAAATCAATCAAATTCCATTTTTATATGACCATCATTTAATAGCGCGTTTTGCCGATAACTTCGTCCGTCACAGTCATTTGGCGAGTAGGTCTGAAATATTTTGTTTTTAATCAAATTTTCAACATCCACGCCGATCACGCCGATGACGCCGACGCGGGCATCGGCGCACATATCTAGTACCTACTACTTATTTCTAAAGAAGTTTCTGGAATGAAATGATTAACTTTTCAATTACAAACGTAATTTCTCTATAGCTTGGAGATTCTAACGATAAAATGACGATTATACAAACCAGCGAATAAACCAAACAATTTTGCCATGATTACGCAGTAGCCAAGAAAATCCAATTCCCTGTAATATTATTAATGAGAGCGAACCCAAACGATGGTATACTATTCTCTAAACAATTGTAATTAATGACACGTGCGAGATAATTTATCACGAGCCAGCATAATTGGGGCCCGAACACGAAACGCTCGTGATTTCGAATTATGGCGAATTATCCCCAAAGTTGTTTGTAGTTGTGTTCTACTGTAGCCGTTTGTGAAAATGAGTTTCGAAGAAATTTACTGTGAGAGTACTTATAGAATAGAATAGAAGATTTTTATACTAAGGCTGACATTCAGAGACGACAGAAACGAGTCTAAGCGTGAACTTACGCTTCCATCTGTCAAAATTTGTTCGTAAGTTTGACAGATGGAAGCGTAAGTTCACGCTTAGAGTCCTTTCTGTCGTCTCTGAATGTCAGCCAAAAAGGTCTTGGACTCAGCATAGTAGTTGGCAGCGCGAGGCATGCTCAACTGCTGATATTCTGTCCAAGCCAGTCATGCGTTCAATATAACACAATTTTTATAGGTATATCATACATATATACATACAAATGCCGTAATATAATGTAAACAATGAAATGGATGTACCAAGGACAACAACAAGGCTTATGTACTTTGTAGAGATGTGAATTTATTGTTGGTTACTAGAATGCGGAAAGAATGTTAATGGACTTTTTATCAGAGTTATCTTAACTGTAGCGATGATTATAGATGTGATTAAAAAAATATCAACTCATTCATTTGAATAAAATTTTAATGATCTTACAAAAACTGTTCACATAGTATAAATAATTGAATTTGTCACAAAAATCGACTTTATGAGAGTGAGTCATAGCGGAACTGTTTCTTTAATATTAAGATTCAAATCTGATAGCTTTAAAATTATTATTAAAAAAAAGAACTGACCACTGACCAGGTAGAGCGACATTTTAATTTATTTAATTTATACACATCTTAATGGAGCTATAAAATCTTCAATCTGTCTATTTATTAAGAATTTTATATTGTGCGAGATCTGTGCGCTAAAATTTGCATAGGACTCGAACAATAATTCGCATTTAAGTCCGAAGCAATTCGTATTTGCCAATAAAATGATGTTTAATGACAAACAGGCGGTCAGTCAGTATGTGTGCTAAGGCCATACTGCTCATGTGCGCATGCGTGCTATAACGGTTACTTCTGTATGCACTCAGGCGCATGACATGCAGCTGTGTTCTAACAATTACCTATACTGAGATGTCAATGAGCTGGAAATGTCATAAATAAATGTTATTTTTAATACCTAGTGTAATTTTTTATACATTATTAAAATATAGATTTCGGTTTACTAATGAGATTCCATAATTATCGTACGGTCTGAATAACAATACTTGCTTGTTATTTTTAAATAATTAATTAATGCCTGTTTTCAACAGTTATGTAAAATAATGATCGCATATTTTCGTGTAATTATAGGGAATAATGGTGAAAATTAATGAATGCATTGATAAATAATTAACATAAAAAATACGTTGATTCCGAATCTGCTTTAAATTAGTTTTTGTTTTCAGCAATTAAGCCACCGAAATAATGTAGGTACTTGTAATTTTTGTATGCATTTTCCTGAACATTTTCCTTAGATAATGTTTACATTTTTATGACAAAACACTATATAACCATCAGCGCGCTGTAGCGATCACTCAAACTTCATTTCTTGGCCCGAATCAGTCCACTAACGTTAATGTTTTTTTAATCTGTGCCCCACACTTATTATATCTGTATCGTGGGTTTTACAAACATAAAACTTCACATGCTGTGTGCATGTCCATCCACTCGGATACAACTATCTACAGGCCATAAAAATATTTTTCCGTGTGGAAATCGAACCCGCGACAGGTAGCGCAGCAGTCGATCCTTTGACCACCGCACCAACTGTCATACGTCCATATAATGACTGGTGTGGGAATATTACACTACTATCCACACACGTCCGTGACATCCGTTCCGTGAAATAAATGTCACTGAAAAATACACTGTATTCTTACATAGGTATTGCAAGTCGGTTTCTCATTATATCATCGTTACGATTTTCACGGAACATCACTGAAGATAACGGACACTTATTAAATTGGAAAGCTACTTTGAGGACATTTAGAATACAGTGTATTTTTCACTGACACTGTTTTTTTTCGGAACTGACGGTACTGACGTGCGTATAGGCCTATGAGGCCTATCAACTCTGTGTCTCGGTCTGTCTGTTACCTTTCACGACACATTATGTTAGTCGCTATTTACGACACATAGGTAGGTATGGGAAGATCGGGTGGTCTATTTCTTTAGCGGAAAGAACGCGGCAATTCTTCTGTTATGACGTCATGGATTCAGACATGAAATGTTTTCATACTGTGTTAAAAAGGTAGGTTCCGGTCAGGAGTCTACTATCTATATCTACTATCTAATCTAACGGAGCAAAATCTCTACATAGTATAAAATAAAGTCGCTTTCTGCGTCTGTCTGTCTGTATATCCGCTAATTCCTCCTAAACTACACAACGGATTTTGATGCGGTTTTCACCATCAGCTAGATAATTTTTCACGGAAAGTTTACACATAGTATAATTATACTTTGTAAGAATAGTAGAGAAATTGCACCCGTAATAAGCTGGGGACGGGTCGCTAGTTAAGTATAAAGCTATAATACATTGTAACACAAGAGAATACATCTAGAACTCGTTTATCATAGAATATTTATTTACTTGTGTTTAATTTAAATTTTGAAGTTATTCGTTTATACTACACCGCGGGCTACCCTCGTTTTTTGCGTGCGTTTCTGTCCATCCAAAGGTTGTCTGTAAGAAATCGCCGATTGCGATAAGACCGCCCATTGTACAATCTTAAAATCTTAATTGTAACTTTTCTTTAATTCTTTATTGTACACGAAAATGAGATAAAAGACAAATACATTACAGATGGTATGTACACAGGCGAGTTTTTTTTTTTTTTTTTTTTTATGTTCATTGCTCCTGTTTATCTGGTACAGTAAACAGTATTTGTTTTCTATTCTATTCTAGATCACCACTTATCCCTTCTTTATTATGATCAAGTATGGTCTATGGTTCATTCCAGTATCGTGGAGTCTTGGATGGCGGCGATGCGTCGTTAATTGCCAATTAGAGGCGCTCCAGATGAACAATTTTGTTAGGTTTCAATTAAGCCTACTGCTGCATATCAAAATAGCGCGATCAATGGTATCAGCCATTTTTTAACGGATATGAATTAATAACTACCAGTTGAGTTGGAAAAAGGTTAGGTTGGTGAATAAAATCAGCGATATTTGATTATTAACTAGACTGATAAAAACAGAGTCTATCTGTAGTTCAGAAATAACAGTAGATAGATATCGTTAATTAAAAAACCTTGTTATTAATTATTCATCAGAATCTGTAAGCTTTGCATCTATTCTTTTGTATTTTATACTATATAATTTTCCTGTATATTAATATATATATCAGGAAAAAAAATTTTGAATAATAAAAAAATACTCGTGTACAATAGGTACAGATTCAGGAAAATATATTAGCAAAATAAGCATTTAGTGAGGACACATAACGTGAGACAATATTTTCAGCATAAAAAAATAAAAACGAGTGCAAAAGTATCATGTTTTACATCCGTTTTGGAGTGGTCACTATTACGCTCCATTTTTTATGTGAAATCATACCCTAAACGTTATGTAAGAAAACCCTAAAAAATGTCTAAAAGGAAAGCAAGGGCTTTTATATTCTTTTTACGAGCGGCCAGAGTGAGGTAATATCAGGCTTTTGTTATAAAAAATGGGACTGCACAAATTGAAATTTGTGCTATCATAGAATCCTACAAACAGCGAAAGACCCCAGAGATTTACGATGTTCCAAATTCAAAGGCGAATGTTTTTTTTTGTTTTCGACTCCGAGATTACTATTTGCTATTGATTTTGTCTATGATAAAAGATTGAAGTAAGAAGCATAAATTAGCTACCATAGACTTATAATTAGCTACTTAATCTATGGCAAGATGGCAAGATTTGATACATAAACAACGTCTATTCTATTTTTCGTTATGGCAAGTGGTGCCGATCAATACGAGTTTTTATTTTTTACTTAGGTACGTCACTATGAGGAAATGTGTAGGTTTCTCGAGGAAGTTCTAAGCCACTGAACCGATATGAAAAAACGACACGCCACTGTTCGATTTATAACATTATAGGGTTTTGATAGAAGCATCAAAGAACATTTCAACAAAAGAGTATTAGGAGCTTTAATAATTATATTAATTAATAATAATAATAATAATTATTAATTATATTATTATTTTATTTTAATTTTTTGGTCTCTGGTTTTGTACATACTCGTAGCTTTAAGCTTTAATAACGATAACTATAAGTTTTTCGCATTTTTCTCGAGGACGCAAAAAAATTATCTGCGTATGTTTCTGTACCGCGATAAGCCCTCAACAGGATGATGTCTAGGTCAAGTTAACAGTTGTTTTGCTACAGTCCCTTGATCAACAATGAGCTAATTAATAAAACAAGAACATAAGACGTACCTTGTTGTAATTACTAGTGCGTCGCACAAAGGATGATATCAATCAGACATCGCCAGCAAATAGTGTACTCTGAATATTTATTAGTCAACATGTCTACATCTAGCTCGTGTATCATATCAACTGGCATAACTAGTATTGGATGGGTAATTATTAAATAATATACAGGGCGACTTTTTAAATGATCACAATATTATGTAGAAGGAAACTAGTCGGGAATTTACGTTCTATTCACGTGAGTAAAGTCATATAAAATTATAAATAAGTAGGGAATCCAGTAATCTTCTCATTCCGAATACAAAAATTATGTGAAAAATTCAATGTTTTCTTTTTTCAGCAAATGGCAACATGTTCGCCTTCGCGTTTCACAAGACTCATGAATATACACAATATATAACAATTATTTAGATATTAGGTATGGTAAGTTAATTATTCACATGGAGACGAAACTCATTACAATCAGAGTAGAGATTTCTAAAAGTATACAGGTTGGCGCAAAATTTTGGGGCATTAACTATAACAGAAGGGGTAGCCCTTCTGTTATAGTTAAAGAGTTTGGACTTAGGATTTTTTTTTTATACAATGGGAAATAGGTATGTATAATAGGAAATGGGAAATCGTTTTTTGTATTTTCTCAATTTCGGTAACTGCGATTTCATCGGTAGTTTGAAGGAAACATTCCTGTTGGAAAATAGAGTTGATTGAGTCCCACTTAGGTTTTTTGAGAAACGACAATTTTCTCGAAGACTGCATTTAAAAAAAATTAACTAATAATGGATAATATCTTCTAAAACCTAAAGTTTCGTAAAACCAAAACTCTAAATTATAAAAAGGGTAGCCACCCTTAATATCCCAATATTTTTTCGCTTGTAATATGTATATCATGATCGTCCATTTTGGCGGTCTATGAGGACACTCATGTTCATGTTCAGCAGTTGTGGTCTACTGTTATTATAAATATTATGAATTTTCCGATATGTTCGAACTCATAGAACAGTACCCATGAAAGGCAAAAGGCCAAGGCTGGGGGTACCTAAATGAAATTACTCCCTATTTTCTCTGGCGCTAAAGAAAAAGAATACAGCCCACATTTTTTAAATAAATAAGGATATCATTAGGCGTAATAAATTGAATGAAAGATGACTTGCGAAGAAAGAAATCAATAATAGTTCTGCGTATACAAGTGTATTAGAAATTCGTGTATGACCACACCCTTTAATATAAATTTGAGGGTGTGGATCAGACCATCAAACTAAACAACTTTCTCTAAGGGACCAACACCGTAATTACGAAAAAATATTCAACTGTCCCATACAAAACTTCAATACCTACTCGACCCAAACGCATACAATTACGTATACTTAAGTTGTTCAGTTTGATATTCAGATCAACACCCCGCATTTCTGATACACGTCGTACAATGTATTTACCTACCTATTTATTACTGTTATAACAACAAAAACGAACGCATATTATTATCTGTAGAACGTAAATATTTTTCTACTAACATTATCATCACTTTGTATCTCAATGTACGAAATTCGAAGTGTCAGTGCCTCGGCAAGTTCTGTGTCTAATGTCCCTACAGACCTACCCAAAGTTCAATATTTACAACTCCCTTGTAGCATGAGACAAACGCAAACATAACAATAATATCGAACTATCCAAAGAAAAGTAGGACTGTTTTGCTCGCAACGTTATTTGTGGGCCGAGTACGCTTGTTTTTGTCGTATCGTAACGTTAACGTAAGCAAATTTTGAATAAAAAATACACGTTTGAAACATGATATTTTTTGAAAATATTTGCAGTATTTTTACATTATCATGAAACAATTTGTGTATATTTTGCGTAAAATTAAACAAAAATACGATAGATAATTAATTTTTGTGTTCAAAATTTGCTTACGTTAACGTTACAATACGTTAAAAACACGTGCTTGGCCCTCTGTAGTTCGTTCGCACGCACGCACGTGACGCATCTTGATCTAAACTTGTAAGGCGTGAACTTGCTTTATCTCACAAACATACTGTATTTATATAAAGCAGAAACTTCGATTAAACCGATGTGAAGTGTAGTCGGCAGTTCGGCACAGTACGTGTGTTTCTCTCCTTGTAATTAATACGAAACGCTTGGATTAATCTGCTCCCTTCAACAATAATGTGAACCAATTATTATGTTATTTGCCTCTGACATTAATGTCATTTGTCAAGGAAATTAAACTGTCGTTCAAACGAAGATAATTGTGTCTGTAGGTACTTGTTGTATTGATCATTGAGAAAAAATTATAATATTACTAGCTGCATCCCGCGGCTTTGCTCGCGCTGAAGTCGATATTACAGATTTCGTTGAAAAATTACAGAATGTCAAATAAAATTTCATCGCCTATTTTACCCCCTTAGAGGTAGAATTTTTGAAAATCCTGAAAACACGTAATGGTTTTTTTTTAACCGAAACGCCAAATACCAAATTTAGTGGTAAACTAACTTTAAAAATGACGGATTGTAATACAAACTTGCGTCCCCTATTTTACCCCCTTTGGGGTGGAATTTCCAAAAATACCTTCTTAGTGGATGCCTACGTCATAAAAGGAACCTACTGTCAAAATTTCAAGTTTCAAGCCCCTGTGGTTTAGGCTGAGCGTTGATAGATCAGTTAGTCAGTCAGGACAAGTCTTTTCATTATATGCAGATATAGATTTAATTCCTTTTTAAAGTCCATAGTTATATAAATTATTGTTCTTATTGCGAATTATTAGCTAGAGAGCAGATTTTTCAATCGCCAGATAACTCTATCCGAGGTAATAAATAAATATGTCCAGCCCATTACTGTCCCACTGCTGGGTATGGGCTTCTTCTCGGAATTAGAAGGGTAAAACCTTAGTCCACCACGCTGACCTAGTGCGGGTTGACGGACTACACACACTATCGAGGACTTTATGAGGCCCTCTCAGGTGTGCAGGTTTCCTCACAATGTTTTCCTTCATCGTTAATGCAAGTGATAATCAAATTTTGATCCGAACATAAGTTCGAAAAGTTAGAGGTTTGGGCCGGTTTCGAACTCAGACTCTCCTGCATGGAAGGCAAGTTTTCAAACCGCTAGGCTATCACTGCTACCGTATCTGAGGGAATCCTTTGAATTTTTGACAGCTTTCCTGTAAAAAATTTGTCAAGCGTCTATATTCCTTGGATAAAACATTATTTGTTGACTGAAAAATCACCCCTAAGTCTTGTTATCTTTTATCTGGCAATTGAAGGAGCGGGCTTTTTTGAACGACATCCTTGACATTGTAAGGTTCTTTGATCGATACAAAAGTAGCAAAAGCTATTATTAAAACGATCCAATTTTCTATTTAATATCAAAGATCTTATTCCAAGCAAGCTGATTGAAATAATTATCCTCAACGACCATTTTAACCGGGATGTACAGTCGTTAACAAAAAATCTTTCGTTAAAAAAACTCGGGTCTTTTCCGCGTTATGTCGTAGCGAATCATTTACAACTGTCAATGCAATCTGGCGTTGTTTCAAGAGTGTCGCGCAACTCTATTGGATGACAAGAAACCCGTCGAAATTGTTTCGGAGCGGTAATGACGCTTTCGTCAAATGACTCTCAGATGTCTATTATGGCGTGGCCTCGAAGCCAGCGACTGGTTTCCAGAGATACGCCAGTAGCTCTTTTATATTCAGCTGTCTTTTCTTCCATTTTAGATGAAGTTCGCTTCCTGGATACAGCGCGGTTTTGGGCCCTCTGTAATCTGATTCTCAGTAGGTACTCTGGATTATCGTATAGGATAGATCTCTACCTTTCTGTGCCTATCTAGAAATCCTAAAATCTCCTAAAATATAACTTTTAATCATCATTTTAATTTCCACGAATCGATTTTAGCGTAACCTCGGAAAATATTGTTACTGAATATTTGATTTGGCAAAGGAGACGGACCGAAAATGATATAAATAATAATGGTTTGCGAATCCGATTATAATACACATAAGTCGAACGAATATCTTAATATTGTATGGAAACCTTATTGATTTAGTACAAATCCCTTAGCGCACTGTTTAAATGAATGCGTCTCACAATGGAGAACTTCCCAGGAAGTCAAAGAATAAACGAAGAAAAAGTCGTGACGCGAACAAAAGACGACATTACCGAAATGGAACAGACTGTAGTATTGCACCCGGCTCTTGGACTATGTCTCATTTAATGTTAGCAAGCTATTTGTAATTGTATTGACGAAATGACGGAATAATGTTTGACAAAGGTGACGAACTACGGAAAATAAAATGGAAAATTACAAAAAAAAAATTGTACAATGACGTATATTTTCAACACGGTATAAGATCGGTCTATTATGTCGACTCCGTATTTTTGCCGAATGTCTAAAATTAAAAGTATTGCTATACGCGCGTACGATGCGTTCTTGGAATCCAAACCAAAAAAAAAAGACGTATATCTCCAACACCACATGAGAATAACAACTAGGTGTCAATGCTGATCTTGGCTCTGGCACCAAAATATCGCCATCACACGTTACGTGGGCAGCCGTTACGTGCATTCGCGTTATGAGTTCCCGAAATAATTTCGTGAATGGGTGAACAGAAAGTTTACGTTTATTTATACAACGAAGCGTTTCCCCGCACGTTTCCCGGCGCGTCACCAGTGCAGCGACTTCCATTTGGAAGCTATACTGTGATTTATTATGGAGCCCCAGTTTGAGCGAAGATAGAAGAATATTATGTCGATTTAGGCTTAAAGTGCAGTTCAAAGTTAAGTCTCAGCATCAGCCCTCAGTTGATTGCATTACTATTGCCCCTATTACGTGGGACTTAATAATAGCATCGCTGATAATGTAGAGTTCGCACGGCTACATATCAAGCTATAAAATTTCAGTATAAGCTGACCTCGGATTGTACGGAAAGCCTATACAATACGAGGTCATTCAAAATTTTATAAGCTCAATATCAGGACTAATTAGAATTGCGCACAAGGTTGCCACTTTGACATACGAAAGAAACTTACCATTTTTGCCGAACTGTGGACGTATGTGTGGCTCTGCCGTACCCTTATGTGAGCATCATGATATTATGACTTAAATACAAACTGGGGCGACCAGAGCTATTGACCGTCAGTAAGAGGAGAAACGAGTCAGAGATAAAGAGACGTCAAGAATAACAGTGAATACTTATGTTATTGTTACCTATATCGCAAACATTGAGTTTGTAATAATAGAATGTTTACAACAGGCAGCTGGTCTACTCTTGCAACAGCTGTGTTTTGTGTTAAACTGTTATAAGGTAAGTTAAGCCGTTATTAGTCTGCTCAATTAGAAACGAAAGGAAACAAAGGCATTTTATTACCATAAAGATGCTTTTATTGAGTTTCATATATAAATATTAAGCTTCTATTTATACTTTTCTGCACATATTATAAAAACTTAGCAAATATAGCAATTTTAAAAGCACTATTTTGTGACGATCGTATTGGGGTTATACCGCAGTACTTATGAAATGTGTCAAGGCGATAAGAATGATGGACGATCTAATATCTAAGAGCACTTTTACAGATTCTTGTACAAGATGTATTTGGAGACGACATGTTACAAACTATTAGTCACTTAAACGAGAGATGAAAATGGTATATCTTACTAAGTATATCGAAGCACTTAAAATGTGTATTTAGGTCGTCAGTACTTGAGTGGCTGAACTCAAATTTTGAGAAACCTTTTCACATCTTTGAGGGTCTTTCTTAACCCTTTTTGAATTTCATCAATAAAATTCCTAAGGCCTGTAGGATCTTAGATTACTTATACATATGATGCTGTTTAATACATTTTGTTATGTAACATTCATGCAAGAGCTAATACTAATGACGTCTTTGTAAAGTTGAATTTAAAAAATATAAAAAGGCCAATCGTGAATGGACAAAACCGTATTTTCACTCTACCTACCTAAAAATTTTGAAATCAGTAGGACTATTGTTGTTTACAAGTAGAAAAAAATAAACGTGTGTGTTAAGTCCCTTTTGCACTGAAGGTGGGATACTATAGTATCCGTATACGTATTAGTGCCAAATTGTTCTCCAGCTGTGTCCTTAATGTGCAGGTGTGTCATGTTCTAAGCCCTGCTCCCTTGGCACTGTTACCGCGATTGCAATGCGGTGAGCTCATCACGGACCGCTCTGCATGATAATCAGTTCACCTCTTTACAATTTAAGTGCACACGTTACGGAAAAAGTTACACGTGTTGGAAGGATCATGCAAATATGTTGGTACATATTATAATATACATAATTGCGTCTGTTTGTATATATAATTCAGGATAATGAAAACGGTGAAGGAAATGTACTCGGCGCCAACCCGCACCAGGCCAGCGTGGTGGACTAAGGCCTAACGTGGACCTAACATATATCAATCCGAGAAGAGGCCCGTGCCTACCAGAGGGACAGTAATGGGCTGGATTTATTTATTTATTTTTAATGAAAATAATAGGGTGGACAAATTCAAATCATTTGCACTAAAGGTTTTGTTGCAATAAATTCTTCCCAGATCCTTGTCCAGCTGCCAACAGTTTTAAGAATTTAGTATTTTCTTGGGCACTGAGGGCAATGGCATACATGTCCATGAATCATGCTTCTTTAAAATAAAAGTTACGTATAATTTGAGAATATAAAAGCCCATTCAACATTTAAAAAATAATTTGTTACCCTGAATCATGTATGAATAATAAATATACTTCAAAGGATATTAGTGTCGTTCTTACACGCTTGCTCATCCACGTGGGTGAAAATAAAAAAAGAAATGGAAAAATTGGCAGAGAAAAGCGAACCATTTAAAAGACGTGAAATAAGTTATTTTTCCATATTAGTGTTGACATTTACAGCACTTAGCTTGCATAAAGAACCAATGAAACAGCACCACTAGGTAAGCAACTTCAAAAGACGTAGATAAGCATTATGATGAATTGTAATTACATTTTCAAAATAACTTTTGTACGACCTGCAAAGATTTGAAAATATAAGGTTTTTATTTTTATAATTGTGGAAGGAACATTGATGTTGACAGATACGTAAATATAAGGTCCTATTTTAATAGTGGAAGTACTTTTAAGGGCATAGAACCAAACAAACAGAAATCTCTAAATAAAAATTGCTGTTCCATACAAAAAATTCAACATTACTCGACAAATGTATGGAATAACGGTTGATTTTTTTCCGCGATTTCAGGGTTGTTTCGATAGTAAAAGTTTTTCATAATGATGAGTACTATAACCCCTTAAAAGGACCTCATAAACATGTAGAGGACATGCCTAAACAAGTTCGTGAAACACAGTCATAACAAGTGTTCGAGCATATCTCACATTTGTCATTGTTCTGCAACACACTCGGGATATTTTCACAGCAATTCTCAAGTTCTCGATGGCCGGCCCACTTATTTATGTCGTTTACACGGACCCATTTCGAACAAACCCTTCGTACGCTATGTCATTTGAATGTGCTGCATTTGTTTCTCTAGTCGGAACTGTTGGCTTTTATCTATAGTCTATATTAAAATTATAAATTAGTAATGTTAGTTTGAAAGTTTGTTTGTCAATGAGTTTGAGGTAATCACATGATGAACTGAAAAACCAATTACAGAAATCATTTTACAATATTATTTGAATTTGATCATAGTCCCCGTTGTAACATTTAGCTACATTTTATTTCGAAAATCTGCTCAACGGGGTATTAACGCAAGAAGTCACGGGTTTTGCTAGTACGTAGTAAATTTGAATACTAGTTCTTGGCGAGGTTCTAGTGGTAGTTCGGTCTGGCCGCTGACGGCTGAATAGAGTTTAGTATTTAGATAATGTTTTCAGACATGACTGTGAACGTTTTTGGATAGGGTACAGTAAAACACCCACCCAGACAATATAATAATATCTACCTAAGTTTTTAGGGTTATATTTGATAGATGTTTTGTATGCAATTGTTGTCATACGAATACTTTTGACAGTCGTTAGTAGAGTCAGCAACCCAAAAAGTCTGACAACCTGTCTAACCTTATGGCATCAGTGTCTCCCAGTAATTGGGTGGCGGCAGGTCAGATGGCAGTCGCAGTTATCAAAACGCGATGCAGTATCGATGCAATCGCAAAATCGCTAGTCACCGACGCTAAAACTATCGAGTGTGCTATGGCCCTAAATAGATTTACAAGCTGAACCTAAAATTGTATTCCACTATAAACAAAAACATTGTAAAACAGACATTAATAACCTTAATACACCAACTTACACCATTAACACACATAAACTGGTGTAGTCTTTCTTCCAAAGGAGCTGAATTGTTTGCGAACTGTAATGACTCCTGTACATAATGGGCCTTGCCTGTCACACTACAATATCTTTTCAACGTTCATCGCTCTTGCGTATACAAGAAGTTTATCAAAGTTTGAAAGTAGCTTCAGTAAAGCGTCAATGGATATTGCAAATGCACAGTGGGTCAGATTTAGTTATGCCTTTTGTGCGCAATTATTCATCGACACTGCTTTAACAGTAAACGAAAATATATATTGTTGAGTAAACTGTCATAAAACAAAAAAGTAATATTAAGACTTGTGACATTCATCAATCCTAGGCCCGCATGGTGGATAACGGCTTATCCCTCTCAGAGAGGACATTCTAAGTCCTAACATTAATAATGGATATCGAAAGTTCAGTCTCATTCATTTATATAAAAGCTATTATCACTCTAATGACTTATCTATTTTCCCGAATGACTTATCAATAGCATAACATTAATCCATTTGTTCCGTTAGAGAAAAGTAGGGCAATTACATCGACACCTCGGAACCGGGCTCTCGCTTGAAAAATCACCACTCATTCGACTCTCAAGTGGGTGGTCTATTTTTTGCTGTGAACGTCTTGAAAAATGTGAGGAAAGAAGGCGAAAATGATTGATTGTTTCAAGAAGCTTTTGTGTGTTGTGTTAAATATTCTGAGATTAGTTTTTTTTAAACCACTAATGTGGCAAACATGCATACTGTCCGCCTGATGGTAAGCGGTTACCGTAACCTATGGACGTTTGCAACACCAGCGGCATCAAGCGTTGCCGACCCTACTATGTACTAGCGTTGTGTTTCGTTACGTTTCCTCAAGGAGCACTGCCGATTCACCGTTAGGAACACAATACTGCAAAAAAGCTGTGTTATTTGACTATATACGATATTCTGCAAGGTGGAGATACTTCCCCAGCCGGGCAGCTCTAATTTTGAGCGGAAAGTCCCACTATGCCCTACCTTTCTTAGTCCCGTTCTGCTCTAACTGTTCTCTACCTCTCATGTAAAGACCTCTGTGGGTTTCTGTATAAGCTAGTTCAGATTTCTGAGTCAAACATTAAATTTCCTCCTGCATAAAATTGTGTGTGACAATGTGTATTCATTTGTATTCAGTTATTCTGTACTGAACATACTAAGTAATAGGTATGTTATGTTAAGCAAACATCTAGTACTTTCACTTAGATTATCCTGTCACAATATGTTTACCGTTTACCGGGGTTTATCCTCTTGTTTGTCTCGTTAACATGGCCAGCTGCAAGGGTCTGCTTTCTAAGTCTTGCATTTCAGTCCTCGAGAATGGTCCTTGCGATCGTGTGAGTGCAGGTCCGCATGTAATTGATTTTGACAATAGCGCAAGCAAAACCTGCTTGTGTCCCCGTTTCGCCACAGATATAAAATAAACTTTAAAAAAAGTAAAAACCGACTTCAGAAAATTAAAAAGTGAAGTCTGTGCCACTGCCAAGCTAGGTGCATTGAAGAATTAAAGGCCCCGACTTCAGAAGCTGTTAAGTTTTTTAAGTAAATTATTTTATACATTTTAGTTTTCTGAAGTCGGTTTTTACTTATTTTTAATTTTATATTATTTTCTATTTTGAGTGCCATAAACAATACATAAACATGCGATTACAGCAATCGCGAGTGATATGCTGTTATTCATTCAAGAGTTTAATTGTCTATCTCCGAAGATCTTCATCAGATCTTCATCAAATTTAAATATATTTGGGGACCGAGATAGTCGGAATAAATACACACTAACTTAAGAATATATTATTTGATTTACAAATTATTTAATATTCCGTTTGTATGAACTACGCATGCTCCGCCGGCCTCTTAGTACAATGCAGTCTTCATCAAGAGTAAATAACGCGTGTATCATCAAGTAGTGATTACTTATAGTTAGTTGTACATTATCATACCTGTACTATTAGTAGTACTGCTCGCATAATGGTCACATTATCAATATTTATTATTCATAGTTCATGCGAATGTTGCACGCATATTAATTTAATACTCTCATAAATAATGCAGGTGGGATTAAATGCAGCAACTCGTGTTCCCTTGTTGTTTGTTTTATTGGAATTTCGATTTGTTATTCGATTCGAGTTTGTTCTGATAAAAATAAGTACTGAGCCCAACCCGTTTCTTTTCACTCTAATGTTGATACTTACCCGAAAATGCGTAGTCAAGATTCGCGTTAGATGTCGATGTTGCATGTTACATGTTCGGCTCAATCCGATCTATGGCCATTTCTCTGAACTGGTCAAAGAGAGCAACAATAAATCGTGTTAAACATGTCATGAAGGCACGAATCCCGTCCAAATTTGTAAAGGATAGCCTCGAGTCGTATGTCAAGATTCCACGGTGCAACGGATACTGCATCAATAGATGGGTTCCTCTCGGAAATATGTCTATATCTGTGTCATTTCCTTTAGTTTTAGTTCAATAAATATCCGCTAATCCCCTTAGTATTAAACATAGATGGCGCTAGTGGGAGGGAGTGCAAACTGACATAAATCTAATACCGATCGACTGGACACTTTGTGTTAAATTAAAGTAGATAAATAATTTATTATTTTTCGCGAATGGACGATGGAGTTCTGAGGAACATTTCCAGTACCTTGTCTTTGTCAATGGCATGACTACTCGCAGTTCTTCGTACACCGACTTATGCGCTCCTGATTACGGTTGAACTCTTTACCATCAATTCGCATTTAACTGAATGGTTTTAATTACACTTAGCGTATCGCGTGCGTAGCATGATGAACCTCCAACGCATGCGTTGATGTAGAATAGATGGCTTGATTGAAGGCGGTATAATTGCTACGTGTATTCTTGATCCATTTCATACAAAATAAATAATGACTTCAGAATAGGTAATAATATATTCTGAAGTCATTTTTTTTTGTAGCTAAGATCATGAACTGATATTGGGCGTATTATGAATGTGTAAATATTTGTCAATAAAATTGCACAAAATTACGTAAGGTAACGGAACACGGTGTTCCTTAGAATATGGAAAAAGATCTGCTCATTTAGAAGACCCATTCTTATTAGCAATTTTAACCAAGTAATTAGCAATGAGGCAAGCGATTACCTAAAGGTACGAAATTCCCCGTTTCCTAATCGTTAAGGAAAACGGCAGACATCACATGTAGCCCGTAAAGCCTGTAGCACACTAGTCACTTTTTGCTGTAGAACCGCGCGTTTTGCGTTCGATTACTGCAATTTGATTTTTTTTAAAGAACAAAATCGCTATTTCTGTGCTTAGGCTCTAACAACTAATGTTGCACCGTTTGAACCCGATGCATCAATGCGCAACGTGGCCTGACCCTTACCCGGTCCGGTTATCAACGGTACATTCCGTGGCTGTTGTGGGGGATTACCTAGATGACATGTAAATGGTTTCTTTGTTAAGGGTTAATAAGTATATCTTTATAAATTTTCTCTCATAGAATACTCAAAATTTATTTGATATTCATTACTCGCAGTAGAAATTATTTTGTTGTGATCCCTTATCCTATTTCTTTTTCCGTGATATTAATAAACCTCTTACTGAACGAGAAAACGTCACCCACAAATGGCACAACCATACGAACAATATCCACCTATAAGTTGATGAACAAATTAACACAAAAGGCTCTTCGTCATTAACGAAAGCCTTCATTCGCGTCCATTAAAAGACAAAGGGAGATATGAATGAAGGTAACGCAAGGAGAGTGTTAATGATGGCCACAGAGTAATGATGGAACAGAGGCATAAGTACAAGTAGAACGTACTAATAGCTTGTAATTGAAAATCGATGCGTGCCTTCCAGGGAACATAAAACGGTTTTATTTTATTGACTCCACTAATACGGCATCTATAGGGCTGATCTTTATTACGATCTCTAACATAAAAGAAAAAGATGACTAGCTATCAAACCTAGTATAACCGTTGGCCCTAGAAATGTGTAATTTACTTATTACGACCGTTTTATAACGCATTCCACTTAATTGGCTATTTATTTTGTAGTTCTAGGTAATAGGTAAATACTACACAAACGAAGTCGAGACATCTCTAGCTTTCTTTTTCATGCAGATAATAACGAATGGACGGCACGGATAACGCAGTGGCTAAGTGGCTTTCTTGGCTTTCTGCGCTACGTGCCGCGAGTTCGATTCCCGCACTGAACAAATATTTGTATAGCCTACTACAGTAGTTGTTTCGGCTTTGGGAGTGTATTCATGTGATATGTATGTTTATAAACTGTACTCATGATAAAGAAGAACACGGAGAGAGGAGCAACAATTTAAAAAAAAAAGTCCTTTACTGTCCCACTGCTAGGCACGGGCCTCTTCTCAGAATGAGAAGGGTTAGGCCTAAGTCCACCACGGCCACGCTGTAATGGCCTGGTGCAGGTTGACGGAGTACACACATAATCGAGAACTTTATGGAACCCTCTCAGGTGTGTAGGTTTCCTCACTATGTTTGTCTTCACCGTAATCGCAAGTGACAATCAAATTCTGATGCAGATAATATTATTTCAATAACTAATTTTTAATCCAGATTTAGCTAAAGTTTCAAAGAGATTTCGTATACCGTTCATCCGCCCCAACTTTACCTAGACTCCTAAGTTTACCTAGGATAGAAAGTCTTTAATTGCTTAGGTACTTGTCATAAAAATGCGGCAGTGCTTAGTCCAAAAATGTTGTAGGTGCTACAAGGCAAAGTGACTCTTAACTTAGGCGCGCCGATTTAACGATGTTGTACTAGGCAATATTAGGAGTCTAGGCAAAGTTGGGGCGGTTGACGGTACCTAAAATCTCTTATTGACCGCAAGTAAATTCGTACCGTCCCACAGTGCAGAGTGCTGTATTTCCCCAAGCTCGGAGACTTTCTAAACGATTACTTATTTATTCCAATCATTACCACCGCCTTTTCCAAGTATATTGGGATCGGTTTCCAGTCCAACCAGATGCGACTGAATATCAAATTATTTACCTATTCCAATATGCAGGCGGTATCTAGTTTTAGGCAAGGAGTCTTGGTATTTTATGGACGTATTTGTATCGTACAGTTTATAGAAGAGATATCTAACTAATTTGCATATTGTGAGAACTAAGAACTACTAATTACTGAAAGTGTATTGCTGACAGACATTGAAGGTTTTATGTCTTCGGAGCTGATTAGTTCAGGGTTTATTAAAAAATCTAACGTCTCTCCATTTGAGTGGTGGTATTGCCAAAAAGGGATAAATTCGCGCGTGAAGATGTATATCGCAAGACATGAAATGTATAAATTGCAATATTGAAATGGAAATGGAGTTTTCATTAACCGCTCACTCGTAATAATTCGAATTTTATCTTGATTTAGAAATAAATTGTTAAATGCAACTTATGATTGAATAATTATATTTATTTAATAGAATTCCTCTAAAAAGTATGTACCTAAAGCTAGAAATGTTGAAAGATATTTATTACGTTATTGCCAATCATAAAGTTCATCTTGGAGACTTGTTTCAAAGCCCGTATTTAATCAAGTTTGTAGAACAGATCTAAAACGGCTCTTTTATCTACTTTCACGGGTAATTAAGTACTTTTAATTGCGAGAGCGTGACTTGTGGCAATAACATTGTCACTCTGTCTACTGTGAACGTTTTGTGTGCCTTTATTGTTACGTTTTCATTAGAATACGTAATTACTGTTAAAAACTGAATCCACTGATTAAGTTGGACCATTGTTTGGTTTTAATTACAGGCCCGCGTCGGTCGGGGTAAATAAGTAGCCCGAGCGAATTATATCGATCGTCCGGTGTTCGTAGTAGTTGCCCGGTGCTCGATGTTTGCTGACAACGCAAATCGCTGACTGGACTTTGTCCAGATTACACGTAGATTTGTTGCGTGTTAATCCATGTGTACGAACATAAATTATTACCTACCCCAATGCACTGTTTGTTTGCAATAAATCAATTTGTTTCCCAAATAAATCCCGTTCGGCCCAATTCATCGATGCATTAGTAATCTCCGATTATCACGTTCGCAGTGCCTACTTTTTATTCGTCTTCATAATTCTTCAATCTGTTTTGGGCGCTCTTCCAACTCACGTACAAAAACATGTTGAGTACACAAATTGAGATTCTGCACTCGTCGGTGACAGGGCTTAGGTATTATTTTGCATAATTCAGCTGTAAAGTGTTATTAGCCAGCTCACAGCGCCGCCTCGTCTGGTTAAGAAAAAGGCGACTAAGTAGAAAATCGGATGTCTGCGGCGACCGTAACCTGATCCGCAATCACAACTAATTTAACTCAATCAGCGGACGACAGCCCTTGACTGTAACATGATTACCGTTCATTTAAACCAACCGGAGCTTTATAATTTCATATCTACTTGATCTCGACCACAGATAAAGAGCTCTTAATGAACGCCTGGATAATATTTATCCCGCCCAGAGATAATGTTAACTGATAAAAAGTTTCGTTAACACGAACAATAAAATGTTAATTGAAACAATGTTAGTCTAGTTGCTTGTATGCTTTCAAACAATTACGATTTGCACTATACAATTATTCGCGTAGCGGTCGGTGTGCGGTAATCAGAAGTGCACTAGATTTGATTGGGCGAAAATTGTTCGCGGATGCACTCTCGAAATAGGGCAATCCACCCGCAGAGACAATTGAAATAAAACATCAGTGCAGCCGGAACGGGCGGGTGCAAAAAGCTGGAAACGAATTCAGCGTCGCGCTAAATTAATTCTTATTACTTTTTAGCAAGGATCGTTTTAGCGTTGGCACATTCCGCGATGATGTCATTTCAGCGCGCAGGTCAAGCGCCTACTTCGTACCGCAGGGTTTTCTTTTTGTTCCATTGCGAAGAGTTTTATTTTAAATCTGTAGTTCTAACGAACCGAGCTCTTGTGGCATGCGACAGAGCCGCGCGTGCTGCTGTCATTTTAGCCGCATTAATCGTTATCACTTCTCTCCACAATACTGCGTTGTACAGGACTTTTGTTGGTAATTTTATTATTTGTGTTTAATTGTAAAGTTTATATTTTGTAGGCGCATATTGAGCGAGTTCGGTGTGGGTGCGACGCACTGGTGCGGCCGCGGCGGTCGCATTGTGTTCTTATGCCGCATACATTAGCGTACATTCTCACGAACGAAACCCGTTCCTCGACTCGCTGCGCTCCTATCTTGTTGTTCCTTTATAAATCTGCGTGCTTCGTATCGCTTAGTTGACTTTTTTGCACGGTCTGACGTTCAAAATCCCCCGCCTTGTATCGAACATGCCGCGAAGTTGGTTGCCATGCGCAGCGTATTAAGTATTAAAACATCGGTTATATTGTCCGTCGTTTAATAAGACGGAGCAAATGTTAAATCCAGCGAAATGACAGCAATAACTGTCGTGTTGCGTTTTATTATAGAAAGTTTGCCGCTGCGATGTTAAAATTTATCGCTCCATTGTCAATAGAGGAGCGTCGAGCAGTGTGGCGGGAGCGGCAGTAAAACAAGTTGCGGAGTAAGTTGGGTTGATACATTCACTAATTGTACTGCAATCACGTCGCGTGTGTTAAGTTTATAAGTTATAACGTGTAAAGCAGCATGTGCAAACGTTCTCGAAATAATTTAATGTGTGCGCGGCGGGGTAACGACTCGGGGCGTGCTCTGACGCTAATTTCGCATGCGGCGTCGTCGTCGGCGCGAACGCATATAACTCGACCAATTTAGAATTGAGCCGGCATGCCCTGCGCGCCACGCCAAACAGTCTGCCCCTTGCGTATTTATATGTCAGCACCCGATGACTGACTAATTGTATGTTTGAAACTAATATTTCGTTTTTTATTTACAGGTAATTCGCAAATGTGAAGTAATGGGATTGAAGTACTGAATGATGAGTCATGTAATGCATTTGAAGTAAGTGATGACTTGCATGCCGAACAACTGTTTAAGGAAAAACGATAAACGTAAACATTTTAGTACAAACTTACATAAAATTGTAAATTGTGTAAACCCAATTTATATGCAAAAATATGCATGTTTACACGATTTAAAACAGAAATGGAAATAGCAGAACTGAACTTTTCGTGCATCACGTGAAGTAAACATTATTATTTCATAATTTATTTGCACACTACCTTCACTTAACTGAGCTAATTACACATAAGAAGCGCCAACGTGTCTACCTGTACATCCTACTTAAGTGACGGTTCCATAACATTTCACTTAAAACGGTGAATAAATCCTGTAAACGAATATACGTGTCGCCCGGGGATTTAATTAAGAGGCCTTAAGTGGTGTAATTAAAGGCATCGTTGGAAAGAAGGCGCAGTGGGGCTCCGACACGAGACCCGAGGCCCGGAACCCGGCACCACGCGACAGGTGTGAACCGTATATGGAACGTTATTTGTCTTATTTGTGACATTTTTGGCACAGTGGGACGCGCGTAAAAGTTAATTAACGTTCTTCATTGTGTTGTGATACAAGAAGTAACAATAAGGTATTGCTTTATTTGAGAGAGATTTTGTTGACTTAAATGGCGTTACGTGAGTCCTATTTCTTTTCTCTGATTGAATGAATAAGAAATCAATTTTTATACCTACCTTAGTAAATATCATGAGAAATTTATTCTAGAAAATGTTTTTATACATGAATGCCTTTTACATAAAAGCCGTTGGGTGTTCCAATCTCACGTAAAATAATATGATCTTTTGTTCTATTTATGTAGTATAAATATCTTATGTCTGTGCCTAAGTACACACAATCTCAAATATAATTATGTCACTTTAATTTTAGAAATTCTCTGTACGTCAGACTTTAATTTCCAGTCTTCTTGAGAACTAAATTACGAACAAAATTCAACATTACATCTACGTAGATTGACGTCATAAGCGTGATTGTTTCGCCTCTACGACGTAATGGCGTAGCGCCGTAGCCCGTAGCCGGCGGCCCGTAGGCGCGCTACGATCGATGTAGAGGAAACAATTTTTCATTACGGCACAGATTCCTCGAATGTATTGAATTTGTTTACTGTATTTGTTTTACGGCCTATAAGGGATGATGGACGAGCTTAATGGATCCGCTGCCGATGATATTGCATTGCGTATAAAGATTTGTGGGTATTATTTTTGTTTAAATTTGTCGATGACAGCTTTTGACGTTGAATTATTTATTTTTGTAAGGGTTATCACATTAGGTAGATGATTTTTATTCATCTGGTTATTTACCAAGATAAAATTCGCTCTTTAATTCAGTACTTTTTGAAAATTAATATCAAGCCCTATTAATTCTTTGACTTTGAAATTGACTTGTAAATACATTTCCTTATAACATTATGTCTATTAAAAGTCAGTACGATATAGCGTTTAGCAGCGCACAGTAGTAGTTTAGTGACAGTAAACAGTCCGATCGATGCTTACATAAGGGATTTCCCGGCGCCGTACTAGTAAATAAGGCTGGCTCTGTGCGCCTCGCTTTGTTTAAATAAAGACTTATGTACTAATACCTAGGTTCGATACGACAGCGCTTTGTCTTTTGACTTTGAGATAGTCCTATCTTTGGTACTCTTTTATAGAAGAAATTTTCTTTATTTCTTTGCCTAAAGTGCCTACAGATGTATTTTTTGTGTCTTTCTTTTTATTAAACTTTAACAATAGGAGTTCTGGTACAGATAACAGACATACAGTTCACAATGTACATACACATAAAAACGTACTATTTACTATGGTAAATATTATCATTTTTCTTTCTATCTTTCTATTGATTAAAAGTTCCACCACTTCTCTTCTGTATCGTGGGTACAGTTTACAAATATACATCTCAGATGCACACACACCCAAACCCGGACTAGATGTATCTGTAGACCATACAAATATTTGTTCCATGCGGGGATCGAACCCGCGATACGTAGCACTGAAAGCCAATCGCTTAGTTACTGTGCCAACCATGCCGTAATAGTGATGAAAACTTATTTCAATCTTAGGTAATCTAGGTACTAATGTAATAATATAATAATTTAATTTCTTGCTTTGGAGAAATATAATTATTTATTAAGTAGGTAAGCAATGTTAATATATTACCACTTATCAAAATTACGAACGGGACTTCATAAACTTCTGAAATTGAACGTAGGTAGGTACTTACTTTAATAACGATTGCTTTACTCTAAAATATTATTAATCACCCAATTTTCGTAGACGACGTTACGTCATCGCGAAAAAATTATCAGCTGTCCCATACAAAACTCCAATACCATCTCGACCCAAACTTGTGGGACAGCTGATGATTTTTTCGCGGTTACGATATTGGTGCCATAGAGAAAGTTGTTCAGTTTGATGGTCTGATCCACACCCTTAAATATGACCATGCATTTCTGATACACCTAATTGTAATTAATTAATTATGTGACGAAACGTTGACAATAAGTATTGTTCACGGCCACACGGGACCAGTTGTGATTATAAAGGTTAATTGTAGGCAAAATACTCGTATCGAAATTATGTTGAGTGGATATTTGAAAGTTGACAAGTTTATTTAAGTATCAGAATTACACTTAAGCCCCGTTTCAATAAGTGATTCAACAAAAGCTTTTATATTACCGTTGAAAAGATAAAAAAATATTTTATAGCCGTAACTTCCGGTAATAGAGATTATAAAATGGATGAAATGTTTATCGATAATATAATAATAATAAACAACGATTGCCATTCAAACAAGACTATTTGCCTCACGCTTCCAAAGTTCATTGAGAATTTAATTAATTCGCTTGTGATAAACAGAGCGCAAAAATGTTTGGAATTTTGTCTTGGGATAATAAAGATAACCTTATAGCTCTGGTTTCCGGTGCATGACATGATCAATATTTGCTATGTTTGCGGTTATATTTCACTAGCTTTTGCCTGCGGTTTCACCCGCGCGATTTATTTTTATCAAAATAAAACATAGCCTATAATCACTCAGGAATAGTGTAGATTTCTATTAGTGAAACAATTTTTAGAATCGGTTCAGTACTACGTATACAAACAAGCAAACAAATTGTAACTCTTTATAATATTAAGTATAGATTTAAACGAGAAACTCATATAACGCTCGCTAACGGGAAATAATTCTCAGAATCAGTCTTGTATTTTCCGAGATTATCCCCTACATTTAAAACAAACAAACATACTCTCGTTGTACAAGTAGAAAATTTGTAACCTTTATGAAACTTTACATAGCTATTATTACGGAATTCGAATAAATATGCCACGTTATAATAATGGTGTTAGAATTTTATGCACAGTCATAGTTAAGTACATTATTATTCTTTGATATTGTTACTAAGCTTAAACATACACTATATAATATAGGTTAGATCGATAACCGTCACATAATCTATGAAGGTGCACTTTCCCGATTGCCTGTCAATATAGTAACGAGCCATCTTTTTACCACCCCGACATCCATTTTGCATGCGGTGGCAACATACTTAATTTAAAATAAGTTTTTCTGAACAAAATATAATAAATAATTTTACAGAAAATGTGTCTCTTAGCATTTTTACATGTAAATATTTGAAATGCTCAGAAAAAGACATAAAATCACACCTCATAAAAAAATTGAGATCTCTTGGAATGTAAATGAGTTAGAAAATATTTATGAGTTGTTATTTCAATGAAAATTTATTTAATTTGTTAAATATTTACCTATCAATATTGAATAGAATTTCAACATAATTATTAATCTATACCTATAAAAAGATTAAGTATATTTATGTGATCTCAAACTTTTGTGATGTAAGAAGTATTTGCCAATGATAATAGCGTGCCTTGGGTTAATAAAAAGCTGATCAATGCTGCTCATAACTTATCGCATTAAGAATCCAAATCGAAGTAAAGCTAATCCAAGTGATATTTCTACCGCATTTCCCTATCATTTGCATAATCCAACGTAAATGCGACCGGTAAAGCGCATTATACACTGATCTAATATACGTAGTCGTTACTCGTTCCACGTCCGTGTAATACTGCCCTGTGAATATAACTCCCACTCCTATGGTATACAACTTTCAGTCCGGTACAGTGTAGACATAAAGTTAGACAAAGTTGCTGTTAAACTAAGTGAAAATTACTAACATTGGTTTCCGCACTGGCCGTTTATTGTTTTAATAGTACATCGCTTGCCTGTACCTTACTAAATATGATGACGTATTTACGATTCAGATGTAATTTTAACCTCCGACAAAAAAGAGGGGTCTTGGGGTCTATCTGTGGCATCGTATCGATTTCAATGCAGTTTTTTTTAATTGAAAGCTAGTTTAATCGGGTATCATCTTAGCTGTTTCATGAAAATCTGTTCAGCCGTTCAATAGTTATAGCTCTTTTTTTTTTTGTTTGCTATAGTTGGAGTACGGGGTTTTTGACGGTTAGGTTATTTAAATGGTTTTACTAAATGATCTACCTAAGTTTATTAGTATTATCTTCTATTTTTTAATTTGAAGTAACATTAACACCGAATACCGAGACAGCAGTAGGTTTTGATAGAAGGAAAAAATGTGAAAAATGTATTAAAAAACTTGCTAACCTCTGGATAGCTTATAGTCAACTTTTTCACTATTCGACTTCGAAGCTTTCAGCGGACCGTGAAAGTCCAATTAAAATCAATCTAGTTCTTTTTCGGTAGTATGGTTCTAAGGTAAATCTACCGTACCACGTACGTGTGAAATTTTATAGTACTATACTGGATTTTGCACGCGATTTCGCTCTTACCATCTTATCAATTAGTGTTAAAAGTATATAATATAATATAATATAATATATAGTTTAAGTAAAAGTTAACTATGCGTGCGCACATTGTTTTCATACATGTACTTTAATTTAGATCCTAAAAATGTCCCATACAATCTTACAAGAACTTTTTACGTGTTATGAGTACCAACACAACACAGACAGAGCTGTTTTATTAAAGCACGCTATTATGCTTTGTCTGTGCAGTGTCCGTACATTTTATTAGACTTCGCTGCTAACACGTGTCTCATCTCTCAGGCTTAATATTTCAATATCTGAGCTCGACATTTCCTTTACATTTTCTCGTCTATTTGCTCGGCTTTTCTTTGTCTTCTCTTTAATGTACGTTCGCAAATGTGTTCCATAAAAATCTTTGAATAAAAGTGCTAAAGAATTAATGATGGGAATTGAAAACATGTAGGTACTTATGTATAGGGTTTTTTTTTTATCAGTATGTTTAATCATCTCTATTTGCTTTATTTTCATGTCTATAATGTAATTGGTTTGCTGCAATGACATTTTAGAAATAGACGCGATGCCCGCGCTCTATATTGGCAAAATAAATGCAAGGTAAATGCCCTGCACCGACGGAGAGAATGAGCATGCAACAGCTAATGCCACGTAACTAAACGTCTATATTCATCTTTTTCTTACAACCGACATGGCATATGGTGGCCTTCATTTTCTTTCCCTTTCTTCGCGCACTGTATAATTATATGTATGTACTGCTACGTAGCTATTATAGTAAAGTTTACGCCATTTTGTAGTGCATCAATGTTGGTGTTATGGCCCGTCTATTTGTAAAATGTCATTGGTTTGTTGCCTTCATTAGTAGTTTCAGATTTCCTTACTTATTGTTGGCAATTTAACTCGTTTAACATCGACATTGTAATCTGAGCCCTCCCAGCTAATTACTATCAAAACAACAAGCTTGATATTACACGACATTATTTTAGCTGTGTTGTTCAAAATACATGCACGTTACATATTTTTGCGGTAAACTGCTTTTTGTAAAATTATTTATTTAAAATATGACGTCATGATTGTTCTAACCTTGACTTGATTATGTTATGTTATGATTATTTTGACGATTTATTTACGTGATAATGTATATTAAATTTATTTGAATTATCGAATAAACTCGTTAAAATTTTTGTGTCACATTCAATTCAGATTTTTAGAAATTAAGATTTTTGTTATAAAGTATTGTTTTTGTTATTTTATTTTAATCTATTTTATTGCGAAATAAACCACCAATCAGTTATTTATGACTCTGTCATGTATTCTGTCGATATCGAAAATGACTAGAATCGAACTGCTAGCGAAATCTTATTACAATATAATATTCCCTCTTTGTCAGCTTTTTTTATTTTTCTACCTCACGGCCTCGGATGTACAAAAACACAGTATTTACTCGTAAACAGTTTGCGTGCGTAACATTACTCAGGTTACAGCAATACATGGAACTCGTATTAAAGGGTTATATGATACCAATGTTATTTGACACCCAATTTTGTGTTTGGCTTGTCTCGAGCAGCGAATTTATTTTTTCATATTTTGCGTAGTACCTTTATTACTTGGCAAGTACTTTCTATTTGTCATGATTTTATTATTATACATTTATGCATCTCGCTTTACACTATTGTAAAGGCACGTCTTAGAAAGTTCATCAAGCAGCGTAAAGTACCTAGACACGATAGAAAATCTATTGATTGCGCCCGCGAGACCTTTGCGAAGCTTGATGAATTAAAACAACTAGACATAGTACAAAAAAAATCGAGAGCTGGGCTATCAGATTACAAATATTCCAAAATATTATATAAATAGTCAATATAATATAAAATATAATATAAATAGTTTATTTTAAACGACGAATGTTCTCGTATGTGGTTTCTACGCGAGATAGCTCAGTAGTAGTAAACGTGCAAGTTTCGGCAAAATGCCCTATTCGAGAAATACCGCACGGACACTGTGTGACCCAGGCCTATCAAAAACTCCAGTGACCATCGAAGGACCAAAAATATATGGCGAGATGGACCAAAAGTAAATGTTTCATATCTATCGTGAGGTGATGCTAATAAAACTACAATATGGCTTGCAACAGACTGAATATTTATTTGGGCACTGTAAGACATATAGATTATAAACTTACTAGATAGGTGCTAGTAGTCATAGACTTATATTTATTTTGTTATCTATTCTAACACCCTCTCGGAACAAAATAAACTAAATACCATTTCACAAAACAATAACAATCATAAAACGATACATTTAGTATCCAATTATACTTCTGATATGCCCATTGAACTTAAAAACTTATAATGTTTATTGGCACAAAGACTTTTTGTCAACAAATCAGCTGGCATATTAGAGGTTGGTACATATTCTAGCTTAACTTTGTTTTTAAAGACACATTCCCTAACAAAATGATGTCTTACATCAATATGTTTTGTGCGCTTATGAAACAATGGATTAACAGCTAACTTGAGTGAACTCTGACTATCACTATACAAACATAATGCTGTATTTTCATTTAGTTCCATCAAATCAGTTAACAAATTCCTTAAGTACATAATCTCTTTACAGGCTTCGGATAGAGCCATATACTCAGCCTCCGTGCTTGATAATGCTACTGTCCTTTGCTTTCTTGATTCATAAGATATAACACACCCTGACATTATAAAGCAAAACCCAGTATATGACCGTCTATCCAACGTACATGACGCCCAATCAGCATCTACAAAACCATGTAAAGCATGCTCATTTTTCTTATAAACTAAACCATAACTCTTTGTTTTCTGTAAGTATCTTAACAATCTTTTCAAATGCTTCCAATGAATTTCAGTACAACAGTTATTATACTGACTCAGGTAACTTACACTATAAGCGATATCTGGTCTGGTCAATACAGATAAATACATGAGACTCCCTATTAACTGTTGGTATGGATAAATTTTATCACAAGTGTTATTAACATCTTTCTCTAATTTTAAATTAACTTCCATAGGGGTTTCTGAACTATAACAATCTGACATATTGAACTTATGTAAAATATTATTTACATATTGCTCCTGGTCAACAGTAATACAGTCTTTTTTAACATTCACTCTCATTCCCAGACACTGTTTGATCTGACCTAAATCTTTTATCTTGAATTTATTTATAAGTTCAGTCTTTAACTGTTCATAAGAGTTTAAACAATTATAAAATACAAAAAAATCATCCACAAATAATGCAACAAATACTTTAACATTATTACTACATTTTATAAAAAGACAAGGTTCACATTTAGACTTTTTATAACCTAAGTTTAACAAACATTCCTCTACTCTAGTATACCAGGCCCTGGCAGACTGTTTTAGGCCATAAATTGCTCTATTCAATTTTAATACCTTATTATCACAATCAACAAATTGAGAATATTCTGGTATTTCCATAAATACATTTTCTTTTAGAAAACCATTCAAAAATGCTGTTGGTACATCAAGGTGATTCATACTGAGATTAAGTTGTACACTTAGTGCAAATAATAGTCTAAGAGTAGAGTACCTTAAAACTGGTGAGAAAGTTTCTGTAAAATCAATGCCCTTTTTCTGGGTAAAACCCTTAGCAACAAGTCTTGCTCTGAAACGTACTTCACCATCAGTATTGTATTTCTTTTTAAATACCCACTTGTTTTTAACGACTGTACCATTCTTTGGCCTTTCCACTAGCTCCCATGTGTCATTATCACTAAACGATTTTAACTCCTCCTTCATTGCACATTGCCAAAGTGCTTTTTCAGATCCAGTTGTAGCCTCACTGAGAGAAATCTGATCACCTGCCACTTCTTCAACACACATGTTTGTATAACCATAATAGTCTGGTACACGTCTAACACGTTTTTCACGTTTTTCTGGAATATTCAAAGTGTCTTTCTGTGATTCATCCATCGGCTCATAATAGCTGTCATCAGACTCACTTGTCGATTCATCTGGAACATATGTCACATCTTTTTCATCATCCTTTTCAACATCTGAGCTATTTAACTGACTGTTCTCTACACATTCAGGCTGCTGTTTTTCTTCTACCAAAATAGTTGTTGAACTGTCATTAATATTCTCCATGACCACAACATCTCTAGCAATGATTAATTTTTTTACCTGAGGATCATACAAGCGATAACCTTTGGTATTTTCTGAGTAGCCAACTAGTATCATCTTAGTTGCTTTCTTATCCCACTTTCTGCGCTTTTCCTTAGGAACATGGACCATTACTAGACTGCCAAAGATTCGTAAATGGCTAACATCCGGCTTTCTGCCAGTCCATATTTCATAAGGGGTAGTATCACGGTCTAGTCCTGCCGCTGGTGATCTATTTTTCACATATACCGCTGTATTCACAGCCTCTGCCCAAAACTTTTTTTCTAATTGAGCATCAAATATGAGACAGCGTGCTTTCTCAACTATTGACCTATTGTATCTCTCGGATAGTCCGTTTTGTTCTGGAGTATACGCATTTGTCTTCTGATGCACTATACCACATTGCTTCAAGTAATTTTCCATTTCTGCTGAACAGAACTCACCACCATTATCAGATCTTAATGTTTTTATTTTCTTTGATTGCTGGTTCTCTACTAACTTTTTAAATTCCTTGAAGTACTTGAATGTTTCATGTTTTGACTGTAAGAAGTATACAAAACCCATTCGGCTATAGTCATCCACAAATATTAAAAAGTATCTGGCCATTCCAAGTGAATTATTCTCCATTGGCCCACATAAATCAGTATGAACCAATACCAGCACATCTGCACTTTTGCTAGCACTCAGAGGGAAAGGTAGCCTTGTCTGCTTACCCTCGCAGCATACTGTACAGCTGGATTTGTCTATTTCACTTTTTTCTTGAAATGTTACACCTTCAACTACTCCATTCTTCATCTTGCTTAGGTCATTAGCATTAATATGACCTAGCCGCCTGTGCCATGTAGTACTAGAGATTTTCACTGTCGCTGCTAAAATTTGCTGAGATTTCGCAATGTTTAATTTATATACCTCATTTTCTAACCTTGCTTCACCAATACAAACATTCTGTGAGTTATAAATAAAGCATCCTTGTTTATTAAATGTCACTTTGTTGCCACTGGTGATGATCAGTGATGATTCTACTCACCGACAACAAATTAGTGGTGAGGTTAGGTACACATAAAACATTGCTTACGTTTACTTCATACTGCTTGTTTCCTACTGCAGTCGTAATCTGTAAATCTCCCGAACATAAAACTTGTACAGTTGTTCGATTAGCCACAATAATCTCTTTTATTTTCGGTTGGTACGAAATATTCGACAACATATTTATATTTGACACTAAATGAGTACTTGCGCCTGAATCAACGTACCAGTCGTTTTGACTGAATTCACTCGTTATAAAAACTGCGCTGAATGCATTCATCTTCGCTTTCTCTGCTGAACATTGGTTTTTGTAATGTCCAATCTGTTTACATTTGTAGCAACGGATTACTTTAGCTGATGTTTTATTTGCATTGACGGATGGTTGACATTGTGTTTCATTTCCGACATTTCCGCCATGATGCTTTGATAAAAATTTACTATTTTTACTGACACCACCGGTTCTCTGAGAATTTCTAGCGATGAATGCACCTTCCGATTTGGTCTCAAAATCGGTACTCATATCCAACAACTTAGTTTTGATAGCATCTGCACTAATACTCATGCCTGAATGTTCAATGGCCATGATCATCGGGCCAAATTTCTCTGGAAGTCCTGCCAACAGCAAAGAACCAATCCATTCATCATTTATTTCGAAACCGGTACCTTTTAACTTCTGAGCTGTTTCTACTAATTGAGTAACATAACTAGTCATGGATTCGCAAGTGTCTAAGCGAATTGAAATTAAATTTCTCAGTAGACTGATCTTGCGTGT
This sequence comes from Allophyes oxyacanthae, assembly GCA_932294325.1. Classification (NCBI taxonomy): domain Eukaryota; kingdom Metazoa; phylum Arthropoda; class Insecta; order Lepidoptera; family Noctuidae; genus Allophyes; species Allophyes oxyacanthae. The sequence goes on from OW028611.1 coordinate 5,907,141, forward strand.
GAAACCGGAATCGTCAAACAATGATTTCAATTTCTTCCATACATGAAGCACTTTCGTTTCGCCTTTAATATGTACGTAAAGGGATGGATCGATGGTCATTATCATCTTTGCTCTGGCTTTTCTGTCATTCTGTTCGTCTAGCGCTTGCTCGCCATGCAAATCGACGCCTTCCAGGATGAGAAAATTTTCAACGGCAAAAGCCCAATCGTCGTAATTCTCTCGTCCCTTCAATTTAGGAACGTTTACTGAGTAATTAGACGACATTTTAAGAACTGTGCACTATTAAAATACGTGGAAATCTAAATAATTTCGGGTCTGGGCCCATAACCTAATAAAACTACAATATGGCTTGCAACAGACTGAATATTTATTTGGGCACTGTAAGACATATAGATTATAAACTTACTAGATAGGTGCTAGTAGTCATAGACTTATATTTATTTTGTTATCTATTCTAACAGATGCTTGTACTAAAATGTGAAGTTGAAGTAATTACTTCTATTACGCTTATTGTATAGATATGAACAAACTTTTACTTCGAGATAAACGTTACACTTATTAGGAGCTCCACACATCGAAAATGGTGACGTGCGGCGCGGCGACTGCGGCTGCTGAATTAGACGATTCACGCTATGGAAACACGCCGTGCCTCGTTTGGCGTGCGTTGTCTCATATACTCAAAGATGCATATAGGTAACATTCGGCAGTCGCGGTTACAGCGCGCCGCCCGCACCGCATTCGGTGTGTGGAGCTCCATAATTTGCAAATAAGCCTTTAATTTGAGTATGCTTCAACGCTTGTTCATGCTTGCAATACTGCAAGTATCTACCCAGTTTTTATTGGCTGTCTGAAAATTTACTTATCAGAAGAAGAAGACCGGATGTCAACGTATTGTCACAAACGATATTTACGAACAAACCTGTCCAAGACTAACCCTTTTACTTCCGATGTGTAATGTGATCGTAACGAGATCGCTTATCGTCTGCCGGCACGGCAACACCATGCTAAACCATTGCACTAACATTACAGGCGATTACCAACCATTCTCCATTGTTATTAAAGGTTACAATAGCATGAATTTGGTAGTGGCAAGCGCATGATTTGAAATTACAGTGTACGAGTATGTATTAGGTTCGCGTGTTTTGTTTTACTGTCTTGATCGTCTGTTGATATAGCCTGAATGGGTTGCAGGGTATGTTTAGCTGATACTCATAAAACTGTAGGGTCTTAGCTTAGGTTTTTATGGTGCATTATGAGCGAAAACGGTTATACAATGCGGTTTTGAAAATAGAACGTTTAGTTACTTAATATAATTAGGAATTTGAAAATTGGAACGGGCTTTTATTTTTTTCGGTAGTACAAGGTGTCTCGAACGGCATAATTTGACTCTCGTTCAGTAGGCCCTAAAAGCTAAAAGTGTCTACAAACGGCGCATTTTGCTCAAGATCAGTAAAGTCCCTGGGCTATCAATCAGCTACCAGATGGCTCATCCAACTTGCCTATTGACATGCAGATTGGTAGTGCCCTACCGATCATGAGTCAAAATGTGCCGTAAATGTGTGTAAATGTGCCAAAATGTGCCGTTCGTAGACACTTTTAGTCTCAGGATTTTTTTTATTTTTAATTTTATTTATTTAATAATTATAATATACACATTTAAATCACTACCAACGAAAACGCAGGTTTATCTGTGGTGGAGCAAACTGGAAAGCGCCATTGTTTTTTAGTTTGAAGCTTATAGTTATTATGTTATATCGATAGTGATTTTGTGACATTGCGAAATGAATTCTGTTTAAATTAACATCTTGAAGGGAAAAATAACCATCCATTTATTCTGAGCACCAATGGCTTCCAAACGAAAATAATTTTACTGCCTCATAAATAAAGCAATAAAATGGAATACTATTGGTCATGTTAAAATTAAACACAAGCTAGTAACGATAATCGCAGTTTGGCAAAGGCACTGGCTAACACTAAATGCTAATGTCACTTCCATCTGTTACTAAATACATATCTTAACACATATGCTAGTATGTGACCAATTGACACAACGTCCAGTTACTGTAGACCTCTAAGATTTAAGAGAACTTGAGGGTAACATGGGTCTGACTACAGCAGTCCAGGGTTAACGTAGCGTAATGGAATCTATACAAATAGTAGGCCTATCTTGTCCAATGATCTGTCCTATCTCAGTATCTTGTTCTAATAGTTCCACACTTAATGTGTGTATTAGGTTGTCTCTAATTTGCCTGTTACTCTACATGTTAATTAAGGGATTTGGAACATTATTTGAAAGCTTTAGTTTATCATAAATGATCTGCTTCAATGTCATTATAGTATATTTACGCACACGGAATAACAACAAATATACCTCGAAAGGAAAGTTAAGCACTAAGGGCCATCGCACACTACCCACTTTTTGAAACAGAATCGCCCGTTTTTGCATTCGTTGGCTGCCTTTTGCGTATAATAAGTGAGTGATATTATTTATTTCAACATCATATCTATGTGCACCACTGTCTGCCCCATAACTTGTTTGTCACTTTATTCCATCCAATGGTTGCCTGGAAGAAATCGCTTTATGCGATAAGGCCGCCCATTGTACTTTAATATTGTAATCTCCGTACTTACAAAATTGTTATATTCAGGTGTACAATAAAGTATATAATAAATAAATAAATAAATAAAAAACGCGAAAACCCACGATTCTCCTGCAAAAAGTAGCGTGTGCTGTGGCCCTTACGGGTCATTATATTGGCCATATACGACGCGCAGAATATTAAAGACTTTCTCCCCTAAACGGACTCTCCCTGTGTACGGTATAGGGATTGCAAATATTCGATGTTTTTCGGTATTCGAATATTCGAATAATTTTTCAGCCCTATTCGAACTATTCGAATAATATTCGAATATTTCAGAAAAATTAAATATTTATATAATTTGTCACATTGTAATCAAATGAAATAATTTTAACAAATTCTTAATAAAAATGTTGTCCAGTGAAGTTTTCTCTTCACGTATTAATATATAAATAGTTAGAAGTAATATGAACTTCGACCATAACCAGAAAATCAAAATTTCACAAATAAAATCAAATAAACATTTTTTTTTTCAAATTGTCCTCCAAAACTCATAGTGGACGTAATCAAAACAATGCCACCAGTATCATTCAATACCTTCCATTGAAAGTTGTTGAAACCAAATAATACAACTATGGTTTTGTTGCCGGAAAAGGAACTCGTGAGCAAATATTGAATGGCTGCATTCTCATCGAGAAATGTCGTGAATTTAACGTACCACTGGTCCTGTGCTTTATAAATTACGCAAAGGCATTTGACTACGTACAATGGCAAACTATTTTCGATGTGCTTATTGAGATGGGCGTCCCTACGCACCTTACTTTCCTGATTCAGTATTTCTACCTTGATGGCACCAGCAATGTGAAACTGGAAAACCAAGAATCTAAGTCTTTCCACACGGAACGAGGCATGCGTCAAGGATGTATACTATCGCCGAAGTTATTTAACCTATATGGGGAACATATTATGCGAAAAGCAAATATAATAGAAAATAAATTAGTATAGGCAGTCAAAGACTCACGAACCTAAGGTACGCGGATAATACCACTATAATTGTGTTTAGTGTAGAAGAGATGGCGAACCTGCTAAAGCATATACGGGAACACTTCCACTTTCTAATCTACTTGACGGGTACGAGAAAGTCAGCGAGTTCGTGTATCTTGGGTCACTGATAAGGATAACTAGTGAGGGCAGCAGCCGTAGATCCGGTATGGCTAAGAGTGCAATGGCAAAACTGGACAAAATTTGGAAGAAACGTGGTATTCACCGTATGACCAAAGTGCGATTAATGCATCCTCTGGTCTTCTCAATATATTTATATGGCGCGGAAACGTGGTGCATAAAAAATCGTGATAGCAGTAAGATCGATGCTTTTGAGATGTGGTGTTGGCGCAGATTGCTTCGTATACCCTGGACTGCTATGAGAACTAATGAATCCATTCTGTAGGAGCTCAACATCGCCAAGCGACTTTCCACAGTTTGCCGGGAGCGTGCCCTCGGTTTTTTCGGTCATATCATGCGGTCTTCTAAGCATTGTCTGGAAAAACCTTACAATAGTGGGCCGGCTGGAAGGGAAACCCACTCAAGGCAGAGCGCCGATAAGATGGTCGGATGCAATAAGAAGGGCTGGTGGAGGCAGCATGCAGAAAGCAGTCCACGCAACGAAAGACCGCATAGTTTGGAGGCGCGTTGTATGTGGTCGCGATTCTCATCAGTGAGGGAACGATGAAGAAGAGGAGGACCTGTGTCATATAGAGCCATCCGCAATTTTATTGATGTTTCTAGATTATTGATGTTCGCAAGTGACCGTTGATTGGTCGAATGGCCGTCAATCTGAGCAGTGCCGATCTATTCGAAGATTTGACGACCACGCGTTAGACGTCGCGTTAATAATCAACAAATAATGCCCTAAAAATAAACCTTAATTATTATGGTAATATTCGAATGTTCGAATATTTTATAATTTACTATTCGAATATGAATTTCAAATTGATATTCGAATAATTCGAATATTCGAATATGGAATTGCAATCCCTAGTACGGTATAAGAATCAGTCAATTTTTTATCAAGAGAAAGGCATCCTTTCTTTTATCTTCAAAATAAAAGTTATCCTACATTAGGAATGGTTTCTGTATCGTGGTGCAAAGACAAATCTTCACATACAAAAAGGCGAAAAAATTATCAGCTCAATTAATTCAATATTGCTCGACTAAATACTGTATGTCACATCACAGCTAACAGCTGATTTTTTTTCGCGATATCAAACTTGTTCCCTTAGTATAAGTTGTTCATAATGATGAGTACAATAACCCCTTGAAGGGATCGGGACTAGAAAAGTAGGTCCTTCTATAAAGCCTCGGGCTAAAATAACACACATTCTCTGTTGTCAGTATAAAGAATAGTTTACAAGCACGCATCGGTTCCGATCCCCAATGTAGACCTCCGCTCCGCAGTGATTTGTGAATTGGGGTTGTGTTACAAAACGTGACAAAAAATAGAGGACTTTGTGTGAATTATTTGATAGAATTCGAATTTTAGCCTTTCGATAAAGGTTTAGTTTTTTTGGTATCGTATTATTAATTTCGTTTGAACGGCTGGGTGGTTCCAAGTTTTGAGTAATTAATGTGAAGTGTTCTATATGAAACCAAGGTGTCATATATGTAGTGCCAGATTAATACTTTGTTTAAGTATAGGCCACTTTACTTTATGTATCCCTCCCTCCTTCCTACCCATCGTCGTTAATAGTCCCATACCGCGTAACTAGGATGGTTAAATAACGCGTTTGTAATAAAAAAAAACTAAATTGAGATTTCGCGTCTATTAATAAATAATTGCCAATCACAATCAGCTACCTACAATCGTGAAAACTCGTGAGTGTTAGAATGGCGGGTAGACAAAAAATTTCCTATCGCAGATAAGCCTATAATTTAGTTCTTAATTGGTACTATTTAGATCTTTTAGTACATACGCGGTATTTAACAACGTTAGTTACGTGGTATGGAATTATCAACGACGCTGTCTTAATAACTCTTTTGTATCTATTTAACTAGCTTACTAGCCCATGGTTAGGTAACGTAAATGATAAAATCTGCCGCCCCTAGGCCTATTATTTAAATTATTATTTATTTTATAATTTATATTCACAAAATTTTACTATAAAAGAAAATTTGAAGTATAAAATAAATAACTAAAAATAATATCAGACTGCATATTTCAAGTAGTTTTCGCTTTGATGACGGCTGTCGAAGATAACAAGCTATATTTTCGGACTATAGTCTTAGATACTTCAATAAAAAATATTGCAATTTGGAGTTCTTTATAAAATATCTTTGGCAAGTAATCTCAGCGTCAAGGGAGAGAGGGACAGTCTAGACGCGAATTATAGAAATGTATACCTACTACGTATTACGTAGGGGAGGGCGAGGCCGGCTGCCACTGTATCGTATTGTGCCTATTTTAGGTGACTAGGAACGATGTGTACATTTCATACTGGGCTCGTAATAAAGGAGAAAGGGAGATTAAAGCCACGCCCTCACTGGATCGGTGCGATACCAAACAGAAGGCTTACTGAGCGCCTACTTCCAGTTAGCCGGCTTAACATGAGCGCCGCGACATAATTTTGACGTCGCATTATCTAGTGCGGAACCAGGTTTTTTAGGGGCCATTATCTTCTGACTTCTCTCGCAGCGCGCATGTTAACCAAGCTGGAAAGTCTTATTGAAAAGTAGCAGGCTCGGTAAGTACTCGGTACGGTATCAGTAAACAAAAATCTGTGTAAAGCGATACCGCAACGATAGTCAACATGTTAGGAAGAGGCCTTAATCAGCTGTTTAAAAAAACAGTCCAAATCCAAAATGTGTTCTGGTGAAAACTGGAATTATTATATAATAATAATAGTAGGACCATAATAGGAGTAGTTTGACCTGTCACTGGCAGATTGTTTGAGGTAGGTATACACGCCATCTGTGAATGACAAGTCGAATTATTATATTATAATTAATTTGGTAGTTCTGATTATTGCGGTTGTTTAACTAGCGAACTAGAGTTAACTATACATCTTAAACAGGTCGTAAGCAACCAGTGCCGTATATGGGCCATCTTATATGCGAAGCGGATCTGAAGCAGTGGCTAACATAACCTAACCTAAAAAATGTAATAAATAATACAAACATTATTAATATGTCCGTAATATCAGTTAATTTGAGTCTTAGGGTGAGTTGATGAATCACAAGCAATTTTCATACAACAGTCATGTGTCATCTTGGTATGCCACAATATTATTTTTCTATTAAAGTTTTCTGCCTGCGTTGACGCAATGCACCGTGTGGCATCACCCTTAGATATTGCAGATTGTACACTTGTCAACAGGTACTGATGATAATCGCAGTAATTGCAGTTTGACGACACGGTTGGCGCAGTGGCTAAGCGATTAGCTTTCTGTGCTAAGTGCCGCGGGTTCGATCCCCGCACGGAACAAATATTTGTATGATCTACAGATAGTTGTTTCGGGTCTGGTTGTGTGTGCATGTGACATGTATGTTTGTAAACTGTACCCTCGATACAGGAGAAATTCTAGTGAGGGGCAACGTTTTTAAAAAAAAAGAAAGAAAGAAAGAAATGTTTGTCAGCACAAGTATATGAGGGTGCTAATGCCGATTCTTCTGGCTACCTTCGTCGCCTTTTACGAGAACATGCTCAGGTTAAGCGGCGGGGGCCCAACCTCTACGGGGAAGGACATTTGATTTTTATTTAGTATCGCGATATCTGCTAGTTCAGTCAAAACGAACATGAAAATATAGACATCGGCGAGTAATCACGATACACGCTGTTAAAATTGAATCGGAATCGATTCAATTTTAACAGTTCAACAATCTGCATTGCGCTGTATAATTTTAAAATCACTTCACTTGACAAGGAACAACGCAATGAACATTCCTGTAGTGTCAAAATTCTTGATTACCCTGCGTGTCTCAACATGCAGACAACCACAGTCGTATAATTTGTTATTTTAGAAGATCACCACAATATTTTTAACGTACTAGTGCTCACATCTGCACACATCCCCTGGGCTAAAGCGTGATACAGACGTCGGGGTGGTCAACACAATCGCATATTGTGCTTATTTTAGTACCCGGCGCCGCAGAGCGTTTGCCCACTACATGAAATTCGTGAAAACGTAAACATTTGTTCTAAAATGTTTATGTTGTTTATGTCTGAAAAGTAAATAGAGGCGAAAGCTACTTCGTATTTAATTATATGTGTATTATCAATAGGTATGCGAGTAAATATTAAACTATGCCTCGTGTAGGCACCAAAATAAGGGTTAGGCCTAACAAGAATGAGATGATAAGGGGTAAAATTGCATACATAAGCAATGAGAGTCCTATATTCAGCAGTGGGCCATATTTATGCCGTATAATATGTCAGTTTGCTACCTTAGTGGTGTAATAAAATCATAGCTCTCCAAAGCTAGTTCCCAAATAAAAAGATCGACATTATTCAGAGCCTCTTCACATTACGCCGAGATTTTGTTTTACAGGCAATTTGTAGTTACAAAACGTACTCTCAAATCTCCCGAGTCGTTCTTTTCTGAGCTTCGCCGAAGTGTGAAGACTTCTAAATAAATTATTATGCCTCTAGTGCTTTCGTCTCGTTTGACGGGCCGGCCGGGGCCGACAGAGCTGCCGGCAATGTACGGGCGTCAAGGTCTTGAGACGTCTTTGAAATAGAGACATAGAGAAACAATATGACCGTGTTGAGGTGGGCAGAGCTCACACAGTTTTGTAATACGGCACCAGCTGGTAATAAACTTCAATACGATCGTGAGAGACTAAAACTTCGAGCAACCTTGTAAAAAACAGACCAATCATGAAGTTGGGAGTCCTATCTTCATGATCGGTATTTTTTTTACAAGGTAGCTCTAAGTTTAGTCTCTCACGATCGTATTGAAGTTTATTACCAGAGTCGATGTTCATTACCATTTTATTTACGCGGTACGCGGTCTGTCTCTCCGTCTGTCTGTCTGTATATCCGATAACTCATCGTTAACCACGCAACGGATTTTGATGTGGTTTTCACTATCATTAAGAGCATTTCTTCCGGAAGGTTTATATGTATAATACTTTAATATTGAATGTAAGGATAGTAGAGAAATTGCACCCGTGCGAAGTCGGGGACGAGTCGCTAGTATGTTATAATATGTTTTCATACATTTATACCTTGGCGATAACTACGGGCGAGCTCGAGAAAAACTTGGTATCCTTATACCAAGTTTTTTACCCTTGTAAGGTAATTGAATCCAGAATATCACGCTCGGCAGTTAAGCTTACCAACCTTTAAACTAAATACAAAAACTCAGACAATTTTGTTATTAAAAACTTGTTCCATTTCCATTAAAAAGGACCACGGTAACAGATACTGCCTCGCGTGTTAGCATAAACTAAATCATTGTCCCTGCTATTTCAAACTTGCCACACCGCTTTACGTGGTGTTATGTGCCATAAGCTCACCGCCATCACGATTTGCATACATGTAGAGGTGAAATTTATTGTCAGCGTTCTAACTGGAGTCGTAAACTTTGTCATTAAAATTAACGTTTATGTAACTAGCTCCGTACTAGTTTTGAAGACTGGGGACACTATAAATTCTATGTTACGAGCACTCAAAAAGGAACAAGTTACTACGGAAATTGTTACATAAATAGTAACAATTATTTTCCCCGGAAAATGACAATGACGTGAACAAATAACACCTTTGCCTAATCCTTTGGGGAATACAGGCTCGATATCGAATATCAGTGTTTTGGCTCCGGAATAACGTGTGCGGTTATTTTTGCCGTTAGATGCTCAGAGTCGGCTATACTGTCCCCGTAAATAAAAAAGGCGCATGTGACATAAACTTGACATTTCGCATGCGCCCTTTCACTAACGATATCGGGGACAGTAGGAAACGACAACAAGAAGATAATTGAATTGTTGTCCCTAGACGGACAACAGAGTTATATGCGTAGAGCCTATAAGGACTGAATTATATAAAATCGTTCTTAGAAACCATCATTATTTGAATCATATTTCAATACAAGGTCCTACCTGTCTAGTTTTACTCATCATTATGAACAACTTTTACTATGATAGCACCCCTGAAATCGCGAAAAACATCAGCTGTTTTATACTTTTAGTCGAGTAATATTGAATATTTCTATCGAACAGTAGAATTGTTTTTTTCGCGATTTTAGGTTTGGTGCCGTAGTAAAAGTTGTTCATAATTATGTGTGAACCTTATAATGTACTTAATCGTTTTTGTAGAATTAAAATCAGTCTACATGCACTACATAGGTTAATGTTGAATCTATCAACAGTCTATTTCTTTTTATAATAAATTCGTCTTACTGGAAGGCACAATTTTGTCTAAAGGGTTGTATGACTTGTATTGTAAGGAATCATTGTAGTAGAAGGTACGTGGCTGAAAGAAAACCTTCCAATTTGGACTGAGTGAAAAGAATTGGATACGTAAGAGTATGTTATTTATACGTTTCTGTGTTTCCTTTGACTTCTAAATGAAAGAAATAAATTCATTGTAAGAAATTGAAATTCTTAAAATAGAATACACTCGGACTAAACTTGACATTTTTTATATTGAATACAACTACTTAATTATTTACTTACTTAAATATTTTATTTTCTTGCCTATTCACTATGTCAGATATCAGCTATTAGATTTAAATAGAAGCAATTAAGATTACTTAAACGAGGATTATATTTAATTATCGATAGACCAGTTTGCATTTTAATAAATAGGTATCTCTTGCGGCAGCCAGTGTCGATTACTCAAACAGCAAACTATCGAATGTACGTGATTTTCGCCTTTATTCCCACAAATACAACGCTTACAATAGCATATAGGCATTTAAATAAGTATTTTTTAGCGTTGCAGTACATAATACTGCATTGCAATTGCGCAACGGCGCTGGCTCTAAAAGTGGAAAAGCATGCAAACAACGATACTATGATAATGTATACTTTAAATGCAAATTTAGCTAACCTTCACTTATATTTCTGATTTGAGGCAATTGTGAGACATTTATCTATTTCTTTTTTTTTTCAACTAATGTGGCAAAAATGCACACGTCCCGCCTGAGGTACCTAGAGGTACCAACCTGACCCGGCCGATTGTCATATTGCTTCAATTTTGAGCGGAGAGTCCCGTTATTCAAGGCGCTTTAGTATGGAGTAAGTGCAAGATTATGGACAATAATCAAATGTCACCAGGTTAGCGTCGTGGACTAAGACCTAATCCTTCTAAGGGCCATATTCATCCACAAAATAACACATCACACAACACAATAACACGTTTAAAATGTGAGAAAAATCATAACACAAGAAACACACTCACAAGTACACTTTAATAAAAAAGAACAAACATACAGCACTAGACGACGTAACAAATTAGAGTTAATACACCCCAGAACGAACTATGGTAAGAAAAACATATTATATGAGGGGGCTAAATTATATAATAGCCTACCCGAAGACATAACAAATAGTCAAAGTCTATGTGTATTCAAAAAACGTTTAGAACTGTATGTCAGAAAATCACATTAGTTTCCTTATTAACTTACCTACTTTTAATATATATATATATTTTTTTGTTTGAATTTTATAAAATAATTGTATAATGTAAATCAACTTACTTGTCAATGTCACCTCCATGTCATCGAAAATGGCAAGACCCTATTGGTTGTTGTACCAATAGTAAATTATTTAATGAACTCACATATTTTAATGCATGCTTTATATACCTATCTTTATTTATACTTTTTCTCAATGTAAGTGAACTTATTGTGTTCTTTTTTGAGAAATAAATATCTTTAAACCGAAAATGAAATCGGCCGATTACCCATTTAAAAAATGATGGTTAAACGGTTGATTTTGCACTGATCGTTTGTTATGTTGTCGGTAAACTTAGGCCTAAGAGGGATACTCAGTAATGTGCTGAATTATTACCATTGACACAGACCAACAATAGAATTCTGTTCATAATTTTTACCACGATAAATGATCCACCACACAGCCGCGTTATTATAATCGGTCGTTAATATCACTGCGTTATTGCGATATCTGTTTTAGTACACTTTGTATTAGGTCGCATTATCGCAGATCGTATGTGTCCTAATATAAGTTGTACTAAAAACAGATAGGTATCGCATTTATGCGTTGCGATAATATCGGCGTTATAACACGGCTGTGTGGTCCAGCCTTAACACTGATACAGGTACTTACACAAGCTTATGATAAAATATATTATATTAAGCCGAATAATAATAAACATTCCGTGAGCTGTTAATATTTATTGTGAGCTCACTAATTGAGCTCGCGGCCTGCATACGAATGAGATGAAATAGCTTGTCGTGCGTGATGCGTATTCCGCACTTGCTAGTAATTTTCTCGCATTTTCCTCGCTTCTTCACCTGTAATTTATGATAGGGCGCGTTTTTTATACAAATGTATTGTAATAGTGTCTATTAATAATTGTTATTGATAAGCTAACAAGATAAAATAATAGTTACCTATCGTAATCAGGAGCTATAGTAATTATTCAGTGCTATGGGCAAGAGTTGCTTTACGTTACATACAATTGCGTTTAAAATAACCAAAAAAGGAGTTATTTTTAATTTAGTTTCTGTCACATTAAGGAAAAAAATCGGAAATCGTTTTCAAAAATTTCCATAATTTTAGCTTACTCAGTAAGCTACGATAAAAGAGGTGAAATTGATTTAAAAAAAACTGAAAACGAAATAGGATATAGGGTTATGCAATTTTCCTAATACATTTTTAATTATGTCCTAATTAAAGGACACTTGCAGTCAGGAGGTTAAATGTAAGCAAAAAGTGGCGGCATTGTAGAGTTTCAACTACTTAGCTCTAATAAAAGACGCTGCTGCTTCTATAACATAATATTAAATAAAAAAATCATTAAAAGACTATTTTATTCAGACAAAATAAATAATAATGCTGTTCGACACATTTAGTCGAGTATTGTTTTTTTTATGAAACAGCTGGTTTTTTTTTCGCGATTTTGGTTTGGTCCAATAGTAAAAGTTGTTCATAATGATGAGTACAATAACCCTTTAAAGGGGTCGGGACTACAAAGGTCCTACTAGGTACCTTCTATATATTATTGTGACGATTCAAACATAGCCATAACAGTCGGTAGTTATTCCGAGTTAAAATTAGTGGTAAACAAAATATTATTACAGTGCACAAATAGCGCTACTGCACCACCGTCCGCGCCCGCGCCGGTTAGCACCAGCGTGTTGATATTTACCAGTCCCGATGAGAGAGCCAACACACGCAACTTTACCAATGTACTACTGATTACTCTGTATAGGTATGTTTCTAACTTACAGTGCTAAAATGTTCCTAGCTTTGTTTGTTTTTAACGAAGTAAAAAAGATTAGTTTAAAAAAAGACTGTTTAAATGGAAATGTAGCAAAGATACGGAACAGATAAGGAGATTTAATTTTAAATTGTAAAAAAAAAGTTGCAATAAAATGTCATTAACACAGATAAGGAGATATTATTCCAAATTTTGTTTTAAATGCTTCTAAAAACGAATGTACAGGATTTCTAAAAAAAAGAAACCACAAACAATTCCCGCCGTATTTCAACGCGGTGGTAAAATAACTTTTTATATCTCAACCAAAAATTGCGACGCTAACGAAAAATTATAGTACTTCGTAAAAATGAAATTACTTTATTTCTCGCCCGGAAAAGTCCACAAGGGAGCAGTAGTAAGTGTTTTCACATTTAATGAGCGCCATATTTAGTTATCGTTATTTCGGGCTGCTGAGCTTCCACTCTTTGCTCTTCACACTATCATTAACTAGATGATAATATACAAACATTCGGAAATTGAAGTTCTCACCATACAATTTGTAGGTACTAAACTTGACTAAAGAGCTTTCGATTTCTTGCATTGTTTTTATACCAAGTGAGTGCGGGTGATTAGATTATTTAGGGCCATTTTCACCGACAAAATAACAGATGTTTAAAATGAAATCGGCCGATTACTCATACAAAAATTCATGTTTAAACGGCTGATTAAGCTCTAATCGTCTGTTATGTTGTCGGTGAACTTGGGCCTTAGTGCAGCAAATAGAATTTATCACTTTATTAACCTGTAGGAAGCGTATTTTTTTAGGATCTTTGTCATTTCGAGCATTTAATTTATTAAGGCGCGGCGCAGACGGCGGATATTTTGTCCGCCGTTGTCCGCCTCGCACTAGCGGTGTCAAATAAGAGGACTTTTTGTCCGCCGTGTGTGTTGGTACATACGATTTCATAATCATCGCGGTAAAAAGTCCGTCGTCGGCCCAATGTGACGAAACGTAGATATTAGTATTGTTCTCAGCTACAAGTGTCCGTTCGTTAGATAATGAGATAACAATGCTATACATCTCTACATAGTATAAAATAAAGTCGCTTTCCGCGTCTGTTTGTCTGTCGGTCTATATATCCGCTAACTCCTTCTAAAACACGCTACGGATATTGATGCGCTTTTCACCATCAGTTAGATAATTTTTCACGGAATGTTTATATGTATTATACTTTCATATTTAATATGTACCTATAATACTTTCATATTTAATGTAAAGACAGTAGAGAAATTGCACCCGTGCGAATTCGGGAGCGGGTCGCTAGTGTAGAATAACAGTAAGGTATAAAGAAAATGACAGGTTAAAAAAAAGAAGTTGTAGTTGAAATCCTATTCATGGATATCTATGATACTCTTCATGCATTAATTAAGATTATAAAATAGGCAGGTATCATTATAATAGTGTTCCATGATTATTATTATGGCTTATTTGCATAAGTCGATACCCTATCTAATTAATTAACGGTTTCATGTTAGTCACAAAAAGTGCTCGTTCTATATGTAACAGAGGTTTTACCGTCTATATTTTATCTAGAATAGTTTCATTGATTGCAGCAATAAATATTTTTATTGCCCGTTTCGGCACACCTGTGTCTTGCCATCTTATGTAATCTCGTGCAAGTATAAAGAACTAGAGATAAGTGACAAGACATCAATTTAATAATCGTTAAAAAGAATTAATGGCGGATGTTGTTGATGTTAGGTTTTAATTTTATTGCATTTTGGAGACAATTGGGCGGAATATTCATGGGAGCAAACGGTACTAGTGGTGACCCACGCGGCATGTCACTATGTTTTGTCAACAGATCTTGTGGCAATAAATAAAGCGACAAAGATCTTAAAAGACATAAAAGTGCAACATTAAGAAATAACTTATCAATATTGGGAATTTATTACATAATGTAATAGCTAGCCTAGCCCATCACCGATAACTGCTGAACCTACGCCTTTCCTGAAATTGATGTATGACCCCACAGGGCCACAGCCCGCTTGGCAAGCGAGTTGCCAACACCACAACAAAAACAAATATTAAACACAATAAATAAAGAACACGGAAGGAAACTGATAGGAACGTTTTATTTATTTTCGTAGTTGCTGTTTTACTTTTCAATTTCAGTTTTTTTACTACAAACAAAAATAAAAAAATCTTACCTTTTTCTGAGTTAGCGATAATTGCTTGCATTTGTCACCTTGTTCTGGTTATTTTATTCTACACACCGGAAAGATTACAGTTCGAAATTAACAAATATCAATAAATTCGTCGCATTAAAAATTTCATCATACACAAATGTAAAACATTTATAGAGGTACACAGCCGTAGGTCATTCAAATTTAAATAACATACAATCTTTGACGGACGCCTCCAGAGAAACGGGCCGAAGACGTTTTTATTTTAACACACTAATGTTTATTATCGCTTAACTGTCTCGAGGTAGTATCAATTTGTTACCAGTTGTTATTCAGAGTAATCCTAGTTTTTTACCACCACTTATACATTCACAAATGATTGATTGCCCAGTCGTTCTAAACTAAGCCAGCAATTTACCGAGACAAGTTTATTACCGATCTATTTGCCGTAAAATGTGGTATTAGATTTATGACTCAACTCAACTTGAGTACAGAGGGCCACTGTTTAGTTAGCGAACAGTAGTTGAACTTTGAACAATGCAGTCAGAAATGCAAAAGCTGGAAGTATCAATCATTATTGACTTATTTATAGCATGTCTTATAGATCTTGTTAGTAAAGATTATGACACGTTTTTGTGTCCGCTATAACCATTCATCAACTAAGCGTTTTAACGTATATAGGTAACGTAACTAATATCGGAGTTTCAGTATTTATCCAATTTATGTAATAGGTATTATACAGGTTGTAAGCATTGGTGTGCACTCCATAAAGATACAAAGACACTGCCTACCCTAATAAATTAAGTAATAAGTAATACAAACCTTAATATTATGTCTGTAATATCAGTTAATTTAAATCTTAGACTCGGGTGGTCAATCACAAACGTCATTTAACTTGACAATACAACACTAAACTGTTTTTGCTTCCCTGTAAGAAATGTCTGTGCACACCGTGTAAGTGAGATCTTAACGAAAACTTATACCATGGATTCAATCCATGATTCTGGACTCATCAGCGCTAAAATTTTGAGACGGATTTAACAAAAAAAAAAGGATTTTGTGCGCAGTTCTTAAAAAAAATTTTTTTTTGATAAGATCGACGCAATATTCTAATATTAAGGGACCCAGAGACATGTACTGAATCCATGGTATCAGTTTTCGTTATGATGTCACTTACATCCTATGTATATTATTGTAGATGTATGATCTGCGTACGGGCACAAGGCACCGTTTAGTCTGGAGGCGCGGCCTTGTTCGCCGCAACAGCTGCCGACTCGAGTCGTAATACCAAACATTATAGGCTACCGATATCATTGAACCTCATTATTCTTGTAGGAAACTTGCAATTATTATAGGTACTTGCTTCACAGGGATACAGTTTCTGACGTAAATTGTTGTTATAAATTCTGATAATAATTTTTGTACTTTTATCAGTTACAACAGTATTATCTGTAATTAAATTAACGCTAGCTCCGAAACTATTTTCAGTTTTTATTCCTATTTTAATAGGCGGTTCGGAGAACAGAATAAAGTTAAATTTTTGTTAAGACTTTATTTTTTTTTAAAGAACTCTTGTCGTATATTTCTTGCCGTCATTGTGCGCTCTCGTCTAGCTGTCACACAACAATGCGCCAGCGCAGCCTTGAACCTGCGTCGGCCGTCGCTCTCTTACACGACATTGTGCCAAATGTAATTTAATATATATTTATTTATGTACGTACACATCACTCGTATTGGCGCAGCTAGTTGAAATGTTTTCAACACTAAAATTTATTTTTCTGCTCTGGACCGAGTCCAACGTAAAAAAATGTAATTGTAATCTAAATGGCTAGTCTTTTCTAGGAAACGTTACTTCATTTGATTTAATAATGAATTAATGGCTGCAGTGCTGAAAGGTTGCCATTATAAGATTTTTTTACAGAAAGATTAAAACGGCTCTTAATTTTTAATGGTAGAATTAATGTCAAATTGATAGGATAGGCTGATAGAAATATTATAATCGTTTTAGTTACGAAGTGGGAATAAAAAATAATGTTATATCAGTTCACCGATAAACTTCTGCCAGTAACTCAGTCACATTTCTTGCTGAAATGAATCGATAGAGCATTCAACCTTTCGATTACGCCCTAGGTACAATGGTTTTACTTACTAATAGATATTGGAAGCAGTTTATGCTTATGCAAGTGCCGATAAAGGTCTTTTAGAACCACTTCTGTATTATCAGTACTAGTAAGTTTGAAAGGGGCGAAATCTAAGGGGTGAGTGGTGCGTACACCGTCCTGTTTGTAAATGTTTTTATAACGCGTGAGATCCAAGACGAATCAAATAATTATGACGTACATTAAGCAAGATAAGTTAGTATCTATTTTATTACCCAAAATTAGCGTAGTAAGTAGTTTATTCTTATCATGGATCAATTGGATATTAAACTGTCATATTATGCGATAAACTAGTTTAACCTCGTTTTGTCCTACGATTAACCTAAACATAAATTTCTCGTCTACAAAAAATAGAATTATGGAAGATGAACTTCCATAATTCTATTTTCACAGCATGATGTTTATTACTTTAAGGTGCTGATAGACCAGAGCTCTGGTAATAAGCATTTTAGTAAATGTTATTACAACCAAATGCTCACACGACATGAGCTAGGCGAACAGAAGCATTCTAGCGAACCAGCAAAAATTTGCTTCGTGCTTATTGCTGAGTTACCCAATTGTCATTGATTTTCTAGTATTTTTGACTAGCACAAAAGTGCGATTCTAGTGAAGTGATTGTAGTGAAGTGTGATTCTAGTGAGCGCTCAAGTAAAAACTTGAGCGCTCACTAGAATGATCGAAGTAATGTTCGTACCGAACTACCAACGCGACGATTGGTTCTGGAATGCTCCATGTTCTGTTACAAGAGAATGCTCAGGTTTATGAGCACCTTTATAGTCATATAAATATGTTGGCATACCACAAAACAGACGACGAATTTTACGCACCGTGTACAATGACTGGGCTAGTCTTGGACCAAATCCAAAGTGAACGTTTGAAATACCTCGGGACTGTGACACTAGTGTCTAGTTAGTTTTATTGATATTATATTATTTACAATTTGACAACCTTGTTCAGATTTATTTAGATTGCAGGGATGTCCATTAGCACTTATCTTGCTTCATTTATTGTGACATATGTTTAGATATAATATTGATTTATCTTAATCATGAATATCTTTTAGCATCAGAAAATATTTGAATGGAGAGTCTAATGATAAATTATTTTTAAAAGAGTAATTTAAATTTTGAAAGTAGTTAAAATTGTAACGTTTTTGGAGTCATTTTACCGCAGTCTTCTACCAGAAAACCACGAAATAATGCTCTCAAATAGTAGGTAATTATAAATTTCTGTAACAATTTTAAACAGAATCTAGCTCGCACGCCTCTCAAGGTAAACGAGTGTCTATTGTGTAAACTTCATAAGGTTTTTATAGCAATTTGTAAAAGTTAGATTAACAATATAGTTAGTTACTTATAGCAAATAGTTAGGTAAATAAATATACATATTTTTATGTCTATATGTTTCCTGTTTTATGTTTATGTTTCTTTTATGTATTGTTCTCGATACTATTTTAAAAGTACTAGTATTATATATAATTTCTATATTGTGGTGAGAAAATAAATAAATAATAATAATTATTATTATTATATTTAAATTTCAGCTAGTTTACTAAGCATCAACCTTTCTTGTTTCCCTTAGGTTGCCGTCCCTCAATTCTTGCAATTTCTACGTGGGAATTCACGCAGCTGACAAAATCGATGTCTGTCTGTCATTCATTAAACTTGCATAATCGTTTTATGATGATACGAGGCTATTATGTGTGAAACATAATGTCCAATCCCTTGCCACTGAGATTTGTTATCAGGATAATCACAAACTTTGGTAATAGTGACCTATTCAATAAGTCCTCACAGTTATTCAATATACTTTTTTATAAAAATATATCCTGATATTCATAATAACGGCTTTGAATATTTAATGGATATTGTCATTTATTATAGTTAAGGTGTGTAACCAGTTATACATATATATGTTATAATAGTCAGTCATTCCTCCATACGAAAGTAGTATGGTAATTACTTCACTGTTTGTTGATGTTCGTTCAAAAATAAGAATGATATCGATTTGTCTCGTCATTATATAGGCTTTTACGACAACAGAACAGTAAAATAATATTGATTGAAAAGTTACGAGCCTCGAAACTTCCATATTTCAACACAAATTTTATCGCATCTTTAGACGTAAATAAATAACTTATGGAGTATGAAAATTGCAAAATATTTCACGTAGGTACAGACATAATTTATTTATTCAAAAGTTCAAATAACTTTATTTTGTATAGATAAATTTAGCAGTTTTTTATAATATTATTATGCCCAAGGGTCTGTTTTCGATATAAATCATTGTAAAATAATCATTCTTATTGCTTTTTCACATGATGCTGGGTGACCTATCATGCATTTTAGCCACCCCCACCAACGAGATCGTGCCGACAACTAGAGCCTTAAAGTAAAAAAATATAATAGGACTCTTCTAGCACCCACTTTTGGGACCATGACAAATCCCTTTAAAAATCTACATTTCAATATACCAAAAGAGCGGTTATAATTTTTCCCTTGTGGTCTGGGAGTTAGTTAATAGTAGGAGTGATTAAGGGGAGTGCTTGGAGGCTGTTAACTGGAGTGTACCCTCATCAGCTAGCGACACCTGTCAGGCGACCTCACTCCACGACAATTTACCTTTGACCCCATATTAAATAGTAATTGGAAATGAAGCACTACTTGAGTGGCCTCTGCTATTAAGACCCTATACTGTAGATGCTTTTTTGTGATGCTTTTTTTCGGCTACTTATTATAATTAAGACTGGTTGTAATTAAATTACTTTTGATTGATAATTATCGATATTCATATATCATAAAATTATATGTATAATTTTGTGGAGACCTATAAAACAATATTTCAATCAATTCGATAAGAAGAAAAGGTATTATAAAGGAATTAGATAAATTGACGACACGGTTAGCGCAGTGGCTAAGCGATTAGCTTTCTGCGCTACGTGGCGCAGGTTAGATCCCCGCAGGGAATAAATATTTGTGTGATCTATTGATAAATGTTTCAGGTCTGGGTATGTATGCATGTGAGATGTATGTTTGTAAACTGTACCCTCGATACAGAAGAAATCCTAGAGAGGGGCAACGTTTATTTAAAAAAAACAATTAATAAAAAGGAAACAAAATGAAACAAGTGTTGCTGCGAAATGTTTTTGCTATATAATCCTCGTCTTCAATCCTAACTTTTACGCTGAACACTTTAAATCTTGTAGGAATCAAATAAATCCGGAATGACAAATCCGGGAGCCATTTCACCAAATCAATTATTTCGGGATAAAATTCCGCAGTGGAAAAGGATTGAATCATAGCTACCAATACAATTAATCATTTCGGCACCGAGACACTAACAACACGATAAGGTCCCAAACACACTATTGATTTTAAACCACACATTTTCTAAACAATAGCCAACTTATCTTTAAAACGGGAGCCTCTTTTGAACAGATAGATTAAAATTTGTAGAATTAAAAATAAAGTGGCAGCTCAGTAGAGAGGACCACATCTTTCTGTTTATACAATTTTAATCAAAACGGATCGTTTTTAGTTAAAAGACATAAATATTATCTTTCTGTTTTTTTAATTTTTGCAGAAACTAAAATTGTAAAAAACATATTAAAGAGATTAAAATATTTTTGTTTTTTGAGAATGGCGCCTCAAAAGGAGTGCATATTTATAGAAATTACTAATATCTATGCCAAAATATTGAAATGTGAAATTTACCTTCCTGAAACTACTGACAGACAGTCCATCATTTCAAAATTTAACTCTTTGGCTCCCAATATCAAAATTATGGATAAAAAATCTCTTCACCTCCTCGGGTCCCCGATTTTTGAGGAAGCGTTTCCTACCTTTTTTGAACAAAAAATTCAAAATTTTAACGACATTTCGGATAGACTGTTCAAAATTAACATTCATTCGGCCTTTACCCTTATCCGCTACTGCTGTTTTGGACCAAAATTCACTTATAACCTACGTTCTTCTTATCTTTGGAAACATCCACAACTTTTAGGAAAGGTCGACCAAATTATCAGAAACACCCTTAGTTCTATCATTAATGTGGCCCTGGACGACCGAGCATGGCAACAAGCCACACTTCCCATTCGTTTGGGTGGTCTCGGCGTCCGCAAAATCTCCAGTTTAAGTTTACCAGCATTCCTCTCATCGGTCCACGGTACTGAAAAGTTAACCAGGAAAATCTTGTCTTCCTCACTGGTTGATTTTGAGGTACCGTTTTTGTCCGATGCGTTGAACGCTTGGAAAATGGCTTGTCCCAATACGGATTTACCCGACAACCTGTCCTCCCAAAGACGGTGGGACGAGCCGCTCTGCAGTATTGTAAGGAATACCCTATTAGACACTTCTACCAATACTGTTGATCGTGCCCGTCTGCTGGCTGTGGGAGAATGGGAGTCGGGTTTGTGGCTTCAGGCTCTCCCGTCATCCACCATTGGCACCTTGATGGATGACTCTTCTTTTCGGCTCGCTACAAGTCTACGCTTGGGCGCTCCTTGTGTTGCTCCGCATCGGTGTCACTGTGGTGAAGCTGTCGACAGCCTCGGACACCATGGCCTGTCCTGTTACAGGAGCGCAGGTCGCATAACACGGCACGCCAGCATTAACGACATTATTCGTCGAGCCCTTGCCAGCGCCGGCGTACCAGCGGTTTTAGAACCTAACGGCTTGGTACGTGACGATGGAAAGAGACCGGACGGCATGACGTTAGTGCCTTGGAAGGTGGGTAGGCCTTTGGTGTGGGACGCTACTTGTGTCGACACCCTTGCGCCATCTCACGTTGCAAGTACGGCGGGCTGTGCAGGCGCTGCTGCTGCAGCTGCTGAGACCCTCAAGCGGCGCAAATACTGTAACCTTAATGGTTGTTACAGATTTGAGCCATTTGGGGTCGAAACGCTCGGGTCATGGGGTCCGAGTGCGCGTCACCTTTTTAAGGAAATCTCTCGCCGTCTGGTCGACACTTCGCGTGACCAGAGGGCTGGCTCTTTCTTTGGCCAAAGAATTAGCATTGCCATTCAACGTGGCAATGCTGCCAGTCTTCTGGGCACGTTCCCGGATGACAGCGATGCGGAGGAGTACTTTGACGCCGCCTAAGTGTTCCCTCTTTGTTTTTATTTATATTTAATTTTTAATTTTTAATTAATTTTTAATTTATTTGTAAATATTTAGTCTATGTATGTAAATACCTTTTGCCAAAATTAAATTCTAACCAGCCTGTTCTTCCCCAGGTCCAATATGCGGAGGCCAGTGCTGCGGCAGGGGGCGCGAGGGTCAGGTGCGGACCGCATTGCGGCGATCAGCCGAGGTCAGCACGACGGCCCCAACCAAGAGGACTGCGGAACTGCTGCTGTCCACCAAGCGATCTTTACAAGGTAAAGTTTTATGTCAGACAGTTTTAAAGAAAAAAAAAAGGAAAATGAACGTCGAAGAAATTATTGAATGAAATTTACGGATCACGCGACTGTCTGACTGCTTGTCATAGGATTTAAATGACATTTTAATTTTTTGACGATCGCAGTTTTTTGTCTTATTAAAAGGGCAGAGCTGTCCACTTAACCGTTGTTAAGAATATTAGTGGAATGTACATTATTGACACCGCTTTGCACAGACCTGATACCGCTAAAGTTAATCCCATTTTCTCGCGATTAAATCCACCTAATCTGTTATTTACTTGACCATGTAGAACTACTGTCCGTTTATAGGTACTATACTGATTCCAAACAGTTTCAAAAATTCCATGGTTAATAGAATCATTTGAGACTAAAATAATTAATTAACAATAAAAAAAAATTTATATAAAATTAATACTATAAAAATAACGTATTAATTTACTGGTTTCACTCAGATTTTTATACGTACACGGTGCTTTATTCATGTTTTACTATTGCCACGCTAGAAAGTTGTTAATTCGACAGGAAACCAGTAAATCAATAATTTTTAAGGTATTAATTTTATATTTTCAACAAGAAACTTGATATTTTTATTTTAGGCTCAAATGATTTCTTTTTACATACCACCCGTTAAAAGGATCTCCGCTAATAAGTAGGACCTTATTAAATCAATCGTCAGGAAACCGATAGGTACAGACATCTTCTGCGAAAAAGCGCTCAGTGACCTTTATCTTCGTCCTTAAAGTAACAACAGAATGCCGTGTAGCTAGATTTATGCCATATTAGCTCCACGAAGTTTCGCCTCGTATAAAAAAATCCAAACAGATCTATGGATTTCTTTATGCGAGGCGAAACTTCGTGGGGCGAATGTGGCATAAATCCTTTATTATCTTGAGTCCATCCAACATGAACACATCCAATACAGATTACCGGCCGGCTATGCTCTGGTTGCTGATCAAATCATCAATATTGAACGTTAGTTGCGAGATCAAAGTGGGTAGCTATAACTAACATACGTACGTAGCACACTTTTGTGTCCATCAAATAGATTGAAGGTATTCGGTAGCAGTAAACGGACTTCACAGAAAACAATTAATTACATCATAAGGAATCATATTGACAACAATGATTTGACCTATCCAGTATCCATATAATTAGGTAAGTATAATATGCTACATTGCCCTAATGAGTAGATATTTTAAATCAATATAATCATATTTAAAAATAATTTATTCAATACATTATATTATCAAAATTAAGTTTTTGTTTACCTATTTGAGACGATAATCAGACTTTACTTCTTTTTTTGCCAATTAAACTTACGAGAATTTTAATTGTGAAACTAAGGTGACTTCATTTAATTCATAAGTTATGATAAGATAGAGTCAAATATTACAATCACTATTCTCTTCTATACATTGAATGTGTTATAAGAACAGAATAGTCATAAAAAAATTAAAAATTAACGAAAGAAGGTATGCTATATTTAAAAATTCGAGAGAAGGAGTTATCATGTACGTGCATTATACAATAAACATTATCTGTAACGTCATTGTGATCTCGCTATATAAGGAGACGTTATTGAAAGCTGGCGCATCGATAGATATTGTTTATTATCTCTGTGGCCAAAGATCAATTGATTACAATAAGCAGATGCGCCACATCGCTCACCACAAATACGAGCCTACCGCAACTCATGCCCACTGCGGTTGTAACAATAAATATGGCAAAGTCGAGGCGGGCCCGGGGCCGAGTGTTAGTCTAGCGGACAATACTTGTTTAACAAACACTCCCAACGGCCGACAAATTGAGCACTTTGTGTACACCGACCCTTACACCTTGTTAATACAGGAGCGGCCTCAAAGCGAATATTATACACTAGTTTTTTTTACATCAAATTCTCGCGTTAATATTTATTCGATACACGATTCATCGATTCTCGATATCAATTGAAATAAAATTGATTCGTTATAATTTCCTGTATGTTCCACCTCTATAATTGCCCCTGGTCATTGGCTTTTTGAAACTTGTTCTGCAATTAAATGGACTAGATGTTACGATTATTAAAAGTTAAGTTTAGATTTGACCCGATAAAATTTAAATGTCTTTAAATAAAATTGGAAACAAAGATTTATGGCGTATAATTGAAATATAATAAAAAAATATTCGACATGATACCGTACGGTACATGTTTAAATATGAAACGATTTTATTTAGTGTAAACTTTAATATTCCATAAAAAAGTAATGACTTACGTTATTAAGTCGATACGGCATCGTGTATAAACCAGTCGTTAGCGAGCATTAAATAAATATTTTATTGTGTACTTTCCAGAGATGGGCACGGAAAGTTACTTGTTCAGCCAATAAACTTGATTAAATTACTACATGTGTGCATTAGGAACAAGCATCTTATATGCATAAATTAATAGAAATAGTAATGAAGACGTGACTTAAATTGCGTATGAATATTCATAAAAACAACAGTTTTCCTTACCCGTTTGTCGGACACAGATGTTGGGGAAGCTTATTGTAGAGTTTTTATGCCAGCCTGTTCTAACCAGGCGAGACTAAAGCAATTTCAGTTGGAAAACTTATTTTTGCACCCATACAGTACTTATTATAGGTTTGGGTAACATTTGCGCTACATTTCAGTAAAAAGGTAAAACAACAGGAAAATTTTCATTAACACCTCTGTTTTTCCGAATACATTCTCTACACAAATAAAGACGTATAAATAGAATAAACATTAAAAAGTTACTGACAAAAAAACCCCCGACTCCAACTAGAAAAAGAGCTGTAACTTTTGAAAGGCTCAACAGATTTTCATGAAACATAGCTAAGAACACTCGGGATCAAATTAGCTATGACACAAAAAAAACTAAACGAAAATCGGTTCATCCGTTTGGGAGCTACGATACCACAGACAGATACAAAGACAGACACGTTAAACTTATAACGCCCCTCTTTTTTGTCGGGCGTTAAAAATGAAGAGTTTTTCTCTAGTAGATATCTTTGTGGTGCTATCAGAGTAAACGAGGAACTTGCAACATCTGTGTATGCTAACAGCACTTACAACCAATATTGCCGAGAGGGTGCTGAGATGACAAACATTGACGCTGTACCATTAAAAGTTGCTTTATTTATTACCCCTAATAGCTGCACGTTCCAACAGTTGGCGAAGGCTTCCGACAAGTTAATATGGTGTATTTTGCAATAAAATCCCAATATATGAATATTAGTTACAAGATAATAAACGTTGTTTGATATTCAAAAAGGTCCAACTTATTGCAATTTATAGTGTTTACATTCACGTAATGAAATACCGTCGCATTCGGCCTTTAGAGAATTAATTATTGGTATTTTCTATTAAATGCTATACGATTTACAATAACGAACGTAAATAAATAAAGTTCCTTATAAGCTTCGTAAAATGTTAAGGTATTTCGCAGGGATCGGATCGTAATAACCTAAGACGAATAATGACGCAACGTAACCACTAACCACTATAAAACATCTATAACCAAGCATTTGATAGAATAGAATAGAAGATTATTACTTTCTATTTATTTTTAAACGGGCAAACAAGCGAGGCGAAGCTATACGGAAATGCCGCTAATACTGATTTTCATTTTCATTTTTATATTCTTATATGTCTGCCCTGTAAAAACAAATCGAACTTGAAGATGGTACACAAGGTTTCTCTGTCATTTATTTATTTACTAATTTATATACACACATGAAAAGACATATTACAAAACATTAAATACGAGAACAAAGTACAAAAGTACTGCGTATTTCAAAAAAGAAATCTTGTCCAGCAGACCTGCGAGAGGAGAATTTAAAACACGAAATGTACTAGACAGCGATGTGTACAAGAATAGATCAAAACTACAAACTAAATTTAATAATCAATCAATTAATATTATGTCATCCGATACACGACTGGATAAAGTTCGGTCGATAAAATGGCCCAGTCAAATAACCGCTACAAACAAAAGAAATATCAGCCAATGAGTCAACACACATAAAAAAACGATAGCGTCTTGCAATGAGATTTTATTCGTTACTTATATTTCGCACCAGCCTGTATAATATTACTTCTATGATCTCTCAAATACACTTCAAGGTCTATTTAGCTGCGAACACTCCAAAAAGATTCCCATCTCCACGAGTGCTGCGCGTCATTATCTTAAAAAATATAATATTGGGTGCGTCGACCCCGCGACTCATAAGTATGAAACAATGAGTTCCAACCCTTGCTCCTGAGAGGAAATAATCAGAGTGTGCTTCATGCGGAGGGTTCCCTTTATACTATTGTTCAGCGAATGCCTAAGGGCCCCCGGGACCACACGCACGGACCCTCATTAGTGCACTAAAATAATTTACCTTTGTACTTTATAAAGGTACCGCACTTACGTTAACATAGAACATTTAATATTAATAGACTTCTCATTAACCGCCGTAGTCTTGCTATAACTTATTTTAGGGAACAATAAATTCGGTAAATTTTGTTACCAATTGCCAGTACCTAACCCTTCTAGTCCCTATAGTTCACAAATCACAAGGCAGTTTCACTCAGTGTATCGGTTCTATTATCCGGTTTTGTAAAGGATATTGACGCGGGCCGGGTAATGATCATACATCGCTACCGACAGGATATAATCCCGAGAACCTGCAGCATGAAATTTCCTTAAACGTATTTTCTATAGTATGGCACACCTCAGATTTATAGGTTTTATAGATTCTATCTGCATACCTACTTACAATATTAGACTCGCGGCTTGTATCTTAGAAAAATATGTAGCTACGTAGTCTGATTACGTAAGCTTAACTTCTACATAAACCTGGATGAGGAGTTTTATAAAAACATTTTAGGATTTCAAAACTAGCCAGCCGTGAGCAAAAGCTAGCCTTTTAACTAAATGAACGGTGATAAAACAGCGTTATACATTTTCCTTAGCGAGCTATTCTACACAATCTCCTTTATTTTCACTCTCTCACGTTTCAATCCTGTCTAAATTACAGTCTCGTTATAGTTTAGTCTTGCCTCTCACAAATGAAATTGCTTAAAATGCTGAAAAACTCTCAGCTTGACAGAGTTCATTTGTTAAAACAACCTCTGTAGCAGAATTTACATAACTAAGTAATTAGTCCACTCTGCAGTCTATTCACACTTTGAGCTGGCTACAGTATAATGCAATTCATGATTCTTTAACGAAATGACTTTTAAGTGTGACTGTACTTGCACAACGCGCGCGGTGCAAAATGTCATGATTTTGATGAAAGGGCGTTAATTGCGAGGAGCGTTAAACGTGTTTATTAGGCCAGCTTTATTTACAATTTTACAACGAAGGGGAAAAACACGTGTATGAATAAAAAAGATTTCTGTTTGAAATGCTGGGCTGCCTTTTTATTATATTTGTTTTTAAGACGTTTCGTTCTGTTTGAAAAAATTACTTAAAATACCGTTTTTATTATTATTTTCTGGGATTGTCATTTTTTTAATCCTTTATTATCTCATGAAGTCTATGATATGCCTTTTTTATTTCGACTGGATAAGTCATTCGAATATTTAAACAGTCCAATGGATCAAATAAAAATAACAGGGTCGCAAAAGTAAACTCCGGAGCACGTAGTTTTGTACTTATGTAGTTAAGTAAAATTTTGTGAGTTCAGCGGCCGCTGCAAACCGTCGGTCGTCTGGAGGTCTCCCTCTGAAAAGACGAATGACACTTATTATTTATTAAGCTACCGCCTACCACCACAAAATAAAAGGACAGAATATCCACTTCATACATGGCACGATATAATTTCGCCGCCGAATGTCAGAAAGATAGCGCCAAAGCGCACGATGCATGCAGTGCAAATGGTTCAATTGTGTCTGAATTATCTATGCCTCTGTAGACAAGTGTAGAATGTACACCGAGAAAAAAATCTCAGTGTAATTACAAAAATTCTCGTGCTAAATGTGACAACAAGAAGCATTTAGTAAACTTTACCTTAAAGTTTTTAATAGGGTTAACTGTGTACTTATAAATAGAACATTGATTATGGTGTAACATTTAGTTGATTCAA
Organism: Allophyes oxyacanthae; assembly: GCA_932294325.1. Taxonomy (NCBI): domain Eukaryota; kingdom Metazoa; phylum Arthropoda; class Insecta; order Lepidoptera; family Noctuidae; genus Allophyes; species Allophyes oxyacanthae. Next base: position 5,935,913 of record OW028611.1, read on the forward strand.
CTTACTAAGCGTTCTGGTAGTTTTGTTATCACAATGTTTTTCTTAGTGTACGATCGCTAGAGAATAGAAAAGCCAGCAAAATGTACTGAATTGACATAAGCTAACGAATAGTCACGTGATTTTTAAATGTCAATCCTATAGTACATTATACTGATGAGTCTATTTCAGCGATCGTAAATTGCAAAGTTGCAATAACACGTTGCGTAACACCCTTGCTAATAAACGTTGCAACCCTGTTAGCAACGTTTATTAGCAAGGGTGTTACGCGGCAATAGCATTGCTGTTAGAGATGGGCTGAGACATGATTTTTCGATATCAATGGCTACATGAAAAAAAACATAGAAATATCGATGACGGAAACAATGACAAAATCATAAATGATTTTTCTCTAACTGTCATCACATTCACGCATTGCTTGTTGTCATCTTGTCATTATAATGTCACAGTCGAAGCCGAAATTCAAGTTCATTCAGTCATGGTCATTGTCGGGTGATGATTTTAGGCATTGATTTTGTCGCTGTCACGAAATGATAGTAAAATATCGATGATTTATACATGTGACATGATATCGGACTGAACTCTAATTGCTGTCGCTCTATAAGAACCGATTAAATGAAGCACCTGTAGCTTATTACCGTGCATTGAATTGAATGGACATACTGTATCTATCTTTCTTGTGGTGTCACTGTCACCGCTTCTGTGGCGATACACTCAATGCGAGGGATTTACTCGGGAGCACTGTGAATGTCATCAATCCCTCATTGTGCAGGTGGAAATAGCGAGGCTTACTTTTATGTACTGTCTATGGGGGCTGATGTGAAAGTATATGAATAAGTCGTTCTGTTGTGGTGAACTTTAGAGCTGAATTGTTTAAAATCTTCCATTGATCATCATCATCATCCATCTTTCATGTTGTTTATGTCAATTTCTTCTCAAAAAGCAGAACAATAAAAAAATTGCATATTATTTCCATCATAATTTTTTTATTGTTCCCTTTTATCTGCAATCAGTCTTTTGACTATATTCAGATAAGTTGTATGTATTTATGGTATGTAGAGTGCTTCCTCAATAAGAACGCTCCTCATCTATGTGATAGAGCTACATTCTGTAAAAATGCTTCATAGTATATGTTTTTTGTTTTTATACTTTTTATTATTAACTGCCACCACCATCGCTCTTGAAAGGGATTTTCCAATTAATGTCGCTAAAATGTCATCCTAATATTACCCACGTATCAACTTAATGTGTAATCAAATCAGCATCTACAGAGTTATCAAATTAACATAAGGACGGTCGTGGTTTAATAATACGGTCTTCGTATATCGTTTTAGACATGTAAAAGATACGGTCTATTAAATTTACTGCTGTCTTAAAAACAAAACTTTGAAACATTTCTCTCCACGCATATAATCCAAGAAGATTTATTACTAAAATCATAATGAATCCTTCAAGTGAAGGCTTTACATTAAAGGTATATCTACAAGTATACGCCGTAAACGCCGCCGGCTAAAAAGCTTTTCGTCAAGCCACGTAGATCAAAGCGCTTTTCATCCTTCGTATAAACACGAATGTAGGCTTTCATTTTACACACATACCACGACCACTCGGATTTAATCGTAGTAGCATACTGATAAGGAGTCTTATGTTATTTAATTAAAAATATATCTCTCATCTCTTGGCTGAACACGAATGTCTTGACGTAAGGTAACGTTAACGTAAGCTTTTGATTATAAAATACAATGAATCCATTGAATTGTTTATTTATTTAATTGTTTAATTTTATGCATCGTACACACTTGTTTCATGAAAACGTATCATATCATATCAATATTCTAAAAAAATATCATGGATTAAAAGCGTATTTTTAACCCCCACAAAAAGAGGGGTGTTATAAGTTTGTAGTGTGTATCTGTCTGTGGCAACGTAGCTCCAAAACGGATGGACCGATTTCAATTCAGTTTTTTATTGAAAGCTAGTTTCATCGGGTATTCGTTTAGCTATGTTTCATGAAAATCTGTTCAGCCGTTCAAAAGTTACAGCTCTTTTTCTAATTGGAGTCGGGGGTTTTTGACGGTTAGGTTATTGATCCTTGCTTTCGTTAACTTTACGATACGTCAACACATTATTGAATTGCCCACTGTACCGGTAGGATAACGTCCTCTTTGAGTTTAAATGAATTTATATACAAACATTATCCCTGTAGGAATGCGTCAAGGCGTTGATCCCGCATCGCGTGGCTCTGCATTCCAACAAGATAACACTGAGTATGTAATGTAGGATAAAGCAGGTGCCACAAACTATGAAACCAAATACTCAGGGGATGTTTGAGCAACTAAGCGTATTTACACAGGCTCTGTTAACATTACGTTTAATTTATTGTACACAAATGTTGCGTAACTACATGTATCCAAATTTCGGTAAGACGCAATATAAACATAACGACCCTTAGAGGTTTTACTTAGGTACACAATATAATACCTACATAATTCAGTTTGATAACAATTCTGCCATCATTTTGTAGTATATTTACAATTGAAATTGAAGGAGTCATAATATTAAAAGGAATCTGAGGGTCTACTGCGTAACTAAAATGGTAATGAACATCGACTCGGTAATAAACTTCAATACGATCGTGAGAGATTAAAATTTAAGCTATCGTGTAAAAAAAATACTGATGATGAATGATGGCAGTCCTAACTTAATGATCGGTAATTTTTTTACAAGGTTACTCGAAGTTTAATCTCTCGGGATCACATTGAAGTTTATTACCAGAGTCGATGTTCATTACCATTTTAATTACGCGGTAGACCCGCTGCTCAAGAACCTTCATAATCCAATGATCATCCTGGCCTTTTCCTATAGAGTATCTTTGGATATGCTTTCATGAGGTGGATACTAGTATTTCTCTGCGTGAAATGTACGTACCTGCCTATAAATGAATACTATACTTAATTAACTCTCCATATTTTTCACACAGATCATCTAACGGGGCTGTCACACCAGTCGCAGAACAAGACAGCGACATTATTCACGCAGCTGTACCGAGGCCACGCGACGCGGACCGTCCAGCCTCTAGCGAATCTTTACGATGACATCCGGACAGTTCTCCGGGCAGACGGCGACGTATCCAGCGCAGGGCTCAGTGCTGGCCCACCGAAGGACTTGTCTGCCAGCGCGAAGAAGTTCTTCAGAGACATATTCCCTGTGGCCTACCATAATGTTCTCAAGCTCGATTTGAAGCAGTTCACTCCAGATTACGAGATGTGCTTGAAAGATGCGTATGACGCAGTTCAGCCGTTTGGGGATGTTCCACAACAGGTAATTTGTGTAAAATATTATTTTAATATCAATTAACGTCACCCTGTAAACCAGTAGACTTTGTCAAATAAGTAAGACGTTTTTTGTTCACGTGTCTCTAAAAATACTGACATCAAGCTTTGAAACGATCAATACAGAGGGCCGAGCACAAATGTTTTGACGTATGCGTAAACGTAAGCAAATGAATAAAAAATACTAGTTTAATCTATGATATTTTTTGAAAACATGCAGTATTTTTACATTTTCATGAAACAAATGTGATATGTTGCATAAAATTTAACAAAAATGCGATAGATTCATTGTTGTTGTATAATCAAAATTCGCTTACGTTAACGTTACCATACGTCAAACTATTTGTGCTCGGCCATAGACTTATTATCGAAGGGGAGCCCTACTTATTATTTCTATGTGCTCGGCCCACAGTTTTCTACAAACTTCAAACACGTCAAACTGTTTCACAAAACTTCAGACTCAAATTACTTGAACACGTAAAATTTGACATCCATTTTGTTGGTCGTCAAGGCACATAAGTTCACTCATTACAGTCATTACTTAAGCACAAGCGTGAAGGTATGTAGTACTAAGCATAAAATGCCAAAACGTTGGCGAAATTCAACATTTCTTAACATTATGAAGAGCCACGCGACGGCATACATTCAGGCTGTAGGTTTTCGGTCATTAAAAGTTATGGTGCATTACACCTTTTACTTAACTGTTGGCACGCGGCTTAATTGAGTTAACCCGGAGATTATCCGAATTAACCTGTGCCATGTAGTGTCATACTCACACTGGAGTACGGGATAACTCACTTTTATTTTGTGCTTTTAGCTCATTACATTTTCATGACAATGTGGAATCGTGTACCTACAATAATAAGTATGAAGCTACATACAGAACCTTGATCGTGCCAGCCTGCGCTGAGCCATTAGCATAAAAACAAGTCCCTAATAGTAATAATAATCATAACCAGATCCAGCAAGCCCCCCTCTTGTTGTTCCCCCAGCGACGCCCTAAGCCGAGGTCCGAGTCCCACTATTGGGCGCCATTAGCTGTGTGGTTGCTTAAAAAAATATTCTTGCCTGGCTGGATACCCTCTGGTCTCGCCGCTTGACCGATCAAGCAGAGAAGGCCCCCTGAGTCGCCTGCGAGAAACATGCGTCAGAAAATACAACATACAGATTACCCAATCTTTAGCTTTGAAATTATTTACCAAGTTATACCTACCTACAGGATATTTTTTTATGTAGTGCGCATAATTTTTAGAGTGCAGTGTCTGCTCCTAAATACAACCGCTAAATAAAAATCCGACTTAGTATGGGGGACACGCATAATTTAGTAGCGCAAGCCATACCAAAATCAAATTTTTATTTTGTTTTGGAGTGAATTTTAGTACTGCGGTTGCATTTGGAATCGGGCACTGAAGCACTCTGCAAATTTTGCGAACTACATAACAAATTATCCTGTATTAGTAAGGGGGTTAGAGTATAATCACTACCACCAATCTAGGGCCATTTCTATTTATTCCCATACAAATGATAAGGACAGGTATAATTTAATCAGTATTAAAAAAATTAAACTTTTTATTAGTAAGGATTATTGAAGAAAGAGAAAAGTTATTCGTTCTGAAAAAAATTGTGACATTTAATACCTAAAATTATTATTCATAAGATAGTAAGCTTGTTAATGTATTACAAAACATAAGGTTCTAAAGAGAAATAGGCCGGTTACGGTCCGGCGCGATGTCGTAATATTGTATGTCGCGTCTTTCACGACAAGTTGTATGCAGGACAAAGCCTTATTTCATCATAATGAGCATAATGAACACTATTGCAAAACTACTGTAAAGCGGTCACCGATATACAGGTTGTTGCATTCATCCTAATGTGCTAAAGATGTAGGTCTTCTTACATTGTGTGCTTCAGTGTTTCAAAACATAAATATTTTTTTGTGGAAAGAAAAATTCGACTCGAACCTGCGATCTTCTGGTTCAGTACACTAGCCGCTCTTGCAAACCGAGCTGCCGCAACCCCCGAACACAGCATCAAATTCTTCCTTCAAAAATTCGAATTCGAATTTCAAATTCCACAAAAAAAGAAATCGCCGCCTAAATAAAATATAAGTAATTTTATCCAATATAAATTAAAACAGAAATATATTCATCTACGATATTATAATTGGTGATTTCTGGCCAGGTTTTTTTTTTTAAATTTAACAATAACCCTTATAATAAACCCTTCTCTATCAAATGTACAATTGCAAGCGCGGGCACGATCATACAGGAGTGCAAAATTGCGATAAAAGCAAGTTTCATATAAAACCAACTGCAGACATTTTTGCGCTTGTTATTTACATTGAAAAATACCAGACGGTAAGAGCTTCTTACAGTCTTACAGCGCTGACGGTCAGCCCGTAAAGCGTGAAATCGGATTTATTTCAATGAATACTGTCGCTCGTCGCCAACGCTATAATAAATAATTTCCTAGTTAATTTTAACAACTGCGTCGGGAAAGTCGTTTGATATTATAAGATTTGAAGATAGCTACATAATATTAATTCGATAATTTGATTTATTATAATTTATTCATCATCATTGCCTCGTCGAGACCTCCCAGTTAATCGCTGACTTATTGTGACTACCGAAACGTGACAGTTCGCTGATAAGATCGTCTTAATTTATATAACACCTTAGAAAATCTTAAAATAAATATCTTATCATCCATCTCTGTTGTCAACAGTTGGGCACATCTCTATCTCGGTCGCTAGAAGCGGCGCGTGCGTTACTACAAATGTTAGCAGTGGGCGCCGACGCACTGGCCATGTCAGAGCGGGTGCTAGCCAGTGGGACTGCGGACTGCTCTGAGCGGTTACTGCGGGCCAGCGGCTGTGCGCGGTGCCACGGACATGACGCGCGCCCCTGCCGGAATTACTGCCTCAACGTCGCCAGAGGGTGAGTTACTATTACCAAATTAATGATCTACGAGTACTTCTGCTGTTTCGCCAGTGGCACGACACACTTTTTTCAAGTCCCGAGGTTTCTTCTAGGCAAGCTTGCTTCATTGTCCATCGCATCGTTTCTTAACTTCAGGTAAGATGGTGGTCAAACGCAAGCCTATCTACAGTAGAATATTTAGAGATAAAATTCGTTTATTTGTTTGTATATAGAGGGTAATCTCTGGAACTACTGAACTGATTCTAAAAATTCATTCACTAGCTAATAAACAATCCCTATATAGGCTATATTTTATTTTGATAAAAATAAAACGCGCGGTTAAAACCGTGGGGAATAAAAAAATAAATAAAAAATAAAAAAAATAAAAAAAAATAAAATTCGTTTAATTCAGACCATATCTTATCAGTCCATATTTTGTTAATAACAATTATCTTAAAAATTATGTTAGTAATCACTCAATCAATTATTCTTATTATTATTTCATTAATTATAAAAAAATAAATTAAATTAAGTTATAAATCAAATTAAAATTTCGTCAGGCAACATGTAGCCTGATAAGCCTCCCTACAACTGCAGACTCTGGTCTCTCGGAGATCATCCTTAGGATTCCGTTGCCACTCCCTCGCATTCGGCGAATTAGTGAGGCTGACTTTTTGCGCATTATGGCGTAAAAGTCATCCACCCTCGCGTCGGCAAACATACCCGAGGCACTACAAAATCGAGGCAGTCGCACCAGAATCCTAAAGGCGTTGTTGTATTGCACTCTGAGAGCATTGTAGGCCCGCTGCGTGTAGCTGGTCCATAGGGCACTGGTGTAAAAGCTTTGAATAGGTAGTCTGAAATAAATAAAATTGCAACAGCTGTTCATATAAAATCATGATCATTTTTAGCTTCATACATTTTACGTAATTACCTTCACACAACTCGGTTATTAGTTCCTCTCTTCCTTCGCTTTTCGTTTGATGAGCCGTGTCCAGTTTCCCAATTACATACAAGCCTTTGACAAGGCTCACGGTTCACCAAACAACGAAGTCTGGCCTCATAGCCTGTGCAAGTCGTCTACGCAACAAGATGCTGAATGTGTCATGTCCAGTTTCACAATTACGTGTAACCCCTTTGATGACAAGGCTCGGTTCCTCAAACAACCTTGTCTGGCCATGTGCCCTGTCTAATTCCACAGAAACTCCTTTAAGCAGTGCATAACGTCTTGGCCTCTTAAGCGCAGGCCACACCGCGAGCTAGCGGGCGGGCATCGTTTCACCTCTTTTCAGACTTCGGTTCACATTGCTAACTACAGAGATCCGACGATTCAAGAGAAGCTATCGTTCACCTCGTGGTAACGTGGCTTAGCTCGCCGAAGCTTCACTTAGTTCGCATAGTTTTAGCCTCGCTTTGCCCGCCCGCCGGCTCGCGGTGTGGTCTGCGCTTTATTCGTCGACGAACTTCAACGTTATCCAATCTTAATTAGATTCAGAACATGATACGCTTCATGTCTCTCTGTGCGTCTTGTGCAAACGTCGCTAGGACATTCCCCGATGAAGTCCCCTAACATTGTTATGGTAGGAATAGGAACATGGTTGCAATTTTCATCTGGACATTTTTGACTGAGGACTAGTGTGTCTAGGTTATAACAGAAAAGTAGGTATTTCTATGCAGTTTGAAAGTTAAGGGGTCAGTCGCTGGCATGTAGTGTACCGGATCGCGTGCTACTGTCAATAAGAAAATTACTGCATGCGCAAGTAGTGTCGCTTGCAATTGCAGCTGGTATTACTAACGCAAACTCTAAGCTGCCAAGAATTTTCGTTTTGGTTTTGATCAGAAGCCTGCCATATTCCATATGCCATATAGGCCGAAAAAAAAATCGGGAATGCCTCTATACCATAGAGATAATACATAGTACCTACTATTTCTATGCTCTATACTTAGCGTAAGCGGGTTCTTCATCTGAGCTCTATACAATATAGACAAAGTTATTGATAGAAAAAAAAATGTTTATTATCTTGTCAATTTTCCAAAAAGGTATTTTCTAAATAGGTTCCTTCGGAAGATAATGACTCGGGATATACATTGTGATCCGAATAAAACGGTAGGTAGTTATCTACAAACCTACTGCAGACACGTCACTAATTAAATTCGTTAACTTTTGTCAAACAAAGAGATTTTAACTTTAACGACTCCCAGAACTCGTGAGAAGACTCAACAATGAGGACAGACTATTCAAAAGTACGCCACAATGAATCTATTTTACTTTGTTAACTAGATACTTTAATCACCTAATTGTAGAATGATGATTGATGGCTTTATGGTGACATTTAAGTGATAGCTTCGTCTTCACAGAGTAGTTGGTTGCTTTATTGACTTAAATTGGTACTTTGTTGGAATGCAACTGCTTCCTCGCACGTTCTCCTGTCATGTAGTCACTATGTTACATCAACGCTGCAAAGTGTAGTTACCACTTATATGCTTAACTAAATTCCTTCTTTCTTATAGATTTTTCCTGTCACTCCTTGTTATTTTAATAAAACAAAGTTATTAATTTTAAATCCTCACAGTACAAACAGAATCTTTCACTTAAAACAAACAATAAAACTACAGTCCCCAAGGCAAATGAATTACGATATCATTTAACAATGACCATTATCAGTGGTGGTGAGAGAGGCCAGTAATCACGTCCAGTAATAAACTAGCTTCGGCTAGTGTACACTTGCTTGCGAGTCGTGCGTGCGGATTAATTGCAGGCCGTGTACTCCCCCCTTGTTCCTATGTGTCTAAAGGGCCCTCTACACGTTCGGCGAATAGAGGCGAATGGAGGCCATACGGGGGCGAACATAAAACTGTGGAGGATGCATTTGCCTGCATTCGTTGACATTCGCCAATGTTCGGCGTCATTCATCCGCTAACTGTCGTGAATGCACGCGAAGGCGCCCTCCACAAGTTCGTGTTCGCTTCTATTCGCCGAACGTGTAGAGGGCCCTTTAGATACAACAGATAGACACAAAGATATATAGACTGTGTGCAAGAATATCTATGTGAGGATTATATTGGCTTAGAATAATAAACTGAAAACTCACTAAATATTATAAAGACTTATTTTTCTTCTGAAACCGATGCGTGAGCATTATGGTTATAAGATTGGTTTTTTCATTTCATATCGATGGAACTGGAGCTGCCACTTTTATATAGTGAAAAAATGCTATAAAATGAGTTTTCAGGCACGTTACAAGTATTTGTCTGTATTTGTGCTAAGAGACTGCTATTTACAGAACAAACATGCGTGCGCTAAATGTTTTAAAATATTTTCTCCATAACAAAAAGTTAACCTATACTTACTTTCATTGGATAATACTTATAATGATATATATATATATATATATATATATATATATATAATGATTTATAGCAAATAATAACTCCAAATCAGTTCACCCGTCAAGCGTGATTGAGTTACTTTCGCATTTATCGAGATAGATTTATTGTGATCAGTCGGAATGTTTTACAACAAAGGTTTTGATACACCTACGGCCTGAATGATACCTATTCGTATATGTGTGTAGATTTATGGTGTGTGTGAATATCTATATGAATGTGTATGCACTGAGCCAAGGGTTTAGTTAAATAGAATAACTGTCTGGACTTGAGACTAGCTCGGACGATTGAGTTCAAATCCTTAGGTTGGATTTCAGTTTATAATGAACCATTGTGCTAAGTTGGGTTTAGCTATTATACCGAGGTCATTACTACGAAGTTAAATATATTATATTCTGTATTTTTGAGATAATTTCGTTAGATTCTAATTGGATTTTCTTATGTCAATAACCTCTCAATTATCTCTTCAGAAAGCTTTTCAAGTTTTAAGTATTCGGGTGATATACTTCAGTTGGGATGCGACTTAAAATCATCTATAGGTACTATGATATATATACTTTATTATATTATAAAGAGATAAGATTTGATTGTTTGTTTGTTTGTTTGTAATGGATAAACTCCAAAACTACTAGACCGATTTTAAAAATTCTTTTACCAGCAGAATGCTATATTGTCACTGAGTAACACAGGCTATAATTTATAAAGATATCACGCGGGCGAAGCCGCGGGCGGATGCTAGTGCCTAGATAATTCGGTATCAATAATGATAGTGACATTATCACTATTCCCCGGCATGAACGTAAGTGTCGTATTCTTTTAGTTTAGATCCTTCATAAAGATTCATATTACGTAGATATGACAAAATGCTCGAGGTACAGGATTCCGGAAATATACCGATATACACGCTTGATGTTTCAAAGAAGATTCCCTAGAAATCCATAGCAAACTTGATCAAAAGGAAGGATCGCTAAAACATCGCAACTTCCTTCACAAACCGGGACAAAGTGAAACACGGCTAACATTTTAGAGTCTCGCAAACAATTGGAAAAACAACTCAGAAACGTTTGTAACAACTAAAAACTACGTCTTTTCCCTTTTTCGCATCACTACAGACTCGCACAAACAAAGTTCTCGGTTGCGTCCAGTGTCGGAGGCGCTTTTCTATTTCTATGTTTGGGTCAACATGTAGACACCAACACCAGGCCAAGTTCAGAGAAATAAAAATATTAAATAGGTATCTGTACAATAATTGATATTACATTTCAGAAAAAAGTTCCTTGCTGGATTTTGATAAGGTTTTTCTATCAAAGAAAGATTTTCCAAAAAGTCTTTGATATGGTAATTTTAGAAATTCAAAGCCTTTGGGTGTTGATTGTAAATTTAATAAGCAATATTCTAATGGATTACTTTCAAATATCTTTTCAATTAAACATTTTGGTTTATGAATTATAAGATCACAAAACCAGTGCCCCTAAGACAAATCCAATTAAATAATCGTTCTGATACATAGATATCTTTAACAGGTGCATAGGATCTTTGTTGGTGGAGCTGGATGGTCCCTGGGCGGGGTACGTGGAGGGCGTGGAGAGACTCACCAAGGTGGACGCAGACGTTGCGTTGAGAGAACTAGAAACGAAGGTCTCTAAGGCCATCATGTACGCGATAGAAAACAGGGCTGTCTCCGAAAATAAGGTAAGATTTAATATATTTATAATTTTCAGAAAAATATTCAACATTTTGTCGTTTTAGGCGAAAAACACATCTGTGTCTTGTGTCGGGACATGAGTTGATCATCAAAATTTACGTGGTAATTTAGGAGTTGCAGCAACATTCAGACCTAATAATGATTTCCCATAATCATAAAATTTATAAATACACCACCAATACGTTATTGATTCCGTAGTTGGTTTAAAACTCCAATTCGAAGAGCTTAACACCATTAACCTAAAATAATATTTACATACAGAAGCAATTTACACAGTTAATCATAGTCTGATGGACAGGTCAATTTGATGAACGCCCTCATTCTAATTGGACAACTTTCAACTTAGATTCAACATGATAATTTTCTTAGCGATAAAATATGGCTCTGAATTCACAACGACTATAATTTCGTTTGATTTACAGTTACTCAGAAGTTCAACATTTCGCACCCCATTTTAGCATGAAATTGCTGTTACAACCGAGCTATGAAATGTGGCACCACTACTTAGCTCATAGAGCAATCAAATGAGAAAATATATTCCAATTTAGCAGGAGAACTTGGATAAAATAAAGTTGCCGGACGCGCCCTACCGTTTGGCAGCTCGCCACACGTGCCTCGAATACCTCCACGAGACATTTCAATTATTCCTTAGTTACTGCCGGTTTCGAACAGAAAGCGCTGTAGTGGACGATTTGCATTCAGCTATTTACGTACTAGAACTCGATCCGTACAAGAATTCAATAGGGTAGTTGCCTGTTATTCTTTTAATAGCAAAGTTAAAACTTTTCCTAAAAACCTTAAATAATAATGGAAATATATTTAAAATATATGGTCTACTACTACTACTTTATTAGCGGAGGTCTTTTTAAGGGGTGAATATATAAGTTAAAAGAAATCATTTGAGAAGAAAATAAAAATTTAAAAATAAAGATGTTTTTTTGTGTAATAATACCCTAAAAATTACGTATTAATTTCCTGCTTTCCTCACGGGTTTTCATACGGACAGCAGCTTCATTCATCTTTTACTATTTCCAAGGACAGTTTTGTTAATCCGAGAGGAAACCAGTAAATCAATAATTTTTATTTCAAGGTAGAATTTTTAAGATAAAAAAAAAACTCAAATGGTTTAAGTATTTTATCCTCCACTAATAAAGTAGGACCTTATTGAGATATAAGCGTTTCTAAATGCTTAGTAGACAGAGAAGGCACTAATGAGGTTGTGAGGAAGGAATGTATAATACTTGTCCCTGTTACTTAATACGGCGGTATCTATTCGATGATCGTAAAGTGAAGAATCTCTGTGTCTAAATATGTTTACAAGGTATTACGAGACCATAAATGGTTAAAAGACACGTAGGCCGGGCGGGTCAGTGGTGGGCGCAGGTCGCGAGCCGGCCTGCACCCACTCCCATACAACAAAGAGAAAATTGCTTTTACTCTAAGTGGGCTTTTTATCTTCGCATCTAATGTCCCAAGCGAATTAGCGCTGCAACTATCGGTGGCGGTCAAAAACTACAATGATATATAATACTCTATTAAGTAAGTATATTGAATTTAGATTGAAATGCCTTTCAATAATATTCGATTGAAATCTTGATGGAATCAATTCGCCTATCTCGGCTACCTTGAAGATCAATTTCCGAATCAAATTTATTGCTTACTTCAGCACCCGATTTTTGGTGTTATCTCTTTACTCAAGAAGTCAAGATGCCAATTACGTTCGTTCATTCCCCCCGTCAGTTGTCGCTCACAGCTATTAGATTTAAGCGTAGTCTAGAATGGTTCAAGCTCGTTTTATTAGGAGTAACGAGACTCATAAAGCTCCCTTTATTTAGTGGTATGCATCCACACCGCGTTAAAATATCACATAACATGCATTTCGCTTCATGAATATTAATACCGCAGAAATATAACTTACGGTTATTGTGTGCGCCGCTTAAACATCCCACTTTCATTTACTTTACGTCTTTTATAATAGCAAAGTTATTACTTAAACATAAAAGGATTTTTTGTTTTCTTCATATTTAATTATGGAATCATTTCTGTTATTTGCGATTGTCATTGCTATAAACAGCGGTCTATGAGCCGAGTTTGGACAAAAAGTGACACATTAAATGACCATGGGTAGACAAATTGCCGCCGCACGTAGGATACATCCCGTTGACTCATGAAGTAATTGACAACACTAATATTATGTCACTGCGCACCTCAGATCAAGGACACTGTTTCCGTCTTCCGGCTTAATGGCTTCATCTATATACAAAGCCATTTCACAAAGATTGACTAACTCATTCGGAACGGAAGACCAATTTATTTTAGCGAGAAATAAAATTGAGAAAAAACTGCCACGCTGTGTTTCTACGTGAATATTTTCTTTGAGAGGAAATATTTTACTTTGTGTCTCGTCCCCGTAATCAGACGTGGCAATATTGCCAATATTGGTAATCTTGTTTCGTTCTCAATCTTTTTCCTCGTACACAAACGGTTGATTCAATAAACCTTATGAAAACATACGCAGACCACATACCTACTATAAGTTTTATTTGCCGTAGACAGTTCATCTATAACATACGGTACTGTAGATAATGTTTATATCGTAAATCAAAGCTGTTGTTAGTGTATTCCTATTATTTTTATGGTCTTGTAGTCGAGTAAATTAAATACCATGAAAACAACGGAACGCGAAGAGGAAACATTAATCAAAGTGCAATATCCGAGAAATTGCTAATAAGCACTGTTAATTAGTTTGTTTTGTATTTTGTGAAATGTGTTGTTCAGCTATGCATTGCATGTAAGCTGAGAGTTATCGGAAATATTTAAAGATAAATCGTACATAATATTAAAAATGATAGAACTTTTAAATTCCTGTAACAATTACAATACAAGAGATCTTTGAGGCAAAAGATGAATGAGATACAATTTACAGAGATTTCGATTTTTGAACTTTATTACTCCCAAACTGATAGCTACAGCTTTATAAAAACTTTTCACTTAAGCTAACTTCGACATTGGAGGTTGTTGACTTTGAATTTCGCAGTACTTAACTACATAGTAGCACCGACTCGCCTTTTAATCATGCAGAATGAGTAAGTATTTGCGAAACAAGATACCTAGTTGAAAACAGAATGCTTCGTTGATTTTCTAGATACTTTTTTAAAAGACATCAATGCTAATAAACTTTCAAGCCAATGACATTTAACAGATGTTTATTTTTAAAGTACCTTATTCTAAAAATAATATTATTATTATATTAAGCCCTGAGTGTCCCATGTTCCATTGTTAAGCAAAAGCCTCCCCCTGAGTCTTCCACTTATCTCTTTTACCAACCTAAAAATAATTAGATAGAAAATAAATACAATAAAATCTTGAACACATAATATTTGGTACCACAATTAAACCTAACATATTTTATAGAATTACAAGAACATAATTATAAGACCCTAAACATGTACATTTATTTGAAAACATGCAAATATTTTTTATCAACAGTAATATTATCTAGTCATAGATCGTAGATCTCACACGATGCAGACGTCACGTATCTGTGTCAAGAGCGGGTAATCATCGCCTGCGCTTCCTACGACTGCAATTTACTAGATGTGTGCTAATCATGTGGATAATCTCCTGCCCACTGCTGAGAAACAGTGCGTCAATAACAGGAAGGCAACGTCGAGTAATTTAGAAGGCGGATTTTTAAGAATTATTGGGAGTATCTTGGTGTGATTCTGCTGCATTTTGATTGGACTGCATTTTACCATTCATAAGCTCCTTCTCTCCTGTCTACTGCTCAGAAGCACTTTACAGGCGGCAGTGCGTCAATAGCGGGATGAATTTTTGTGTCCGTTTCTTTGATTCCTACTTTAATTGATTATGAACAACTTCTACTATGGGACCAAAACAAAAATCGCGAAAAAAAATGTTCTATTCCATACAAATAATTCAATACTACTAAACTACTGTTACTGGACTAAATGTATAAAACAGAACTTTTTTTCGCGTTTTCTGGTTTGTTTCCATAGTAAAAATTGTTCATGATGTTGAGTACTACAACTCATTCAAAGAACCTCAGAGCATAAATACGCAGATTTTATGAAATCTTAAGGTTTGTTACTGAATGATTTCAATGCAGAAATGCAGGATTTCTAAATAAAGGTTATGTTGAAATCTATCTATATCTATACAAATAAATAAAATTGAAGTGTCTATTTATAATGTCAAAATACCAGCTTTTTACTAAATGCGAAAGTATATACGGTATAACACAAAAATCCATTTTTCTTTTTGTCTATTTGTTCCGGCTAATTTCCGAAACAGCTGGACCGATTTTTACGGGACTTTCACTGGCATATAACTGATGTTATAAAGAATAAGTTAGGCTACTTTTACTTTAAATAAAAATTAAGTCTGTTAAATACCACGCGGACGAAGTCGCGGGTACAGCTAGTATAATAATAAAATGACGGCTAATATCTTGCCCACAGCTGGGAAGCCCTTACAGTAAGTAGTTAAGAACAACATTAGCGCACAAATTTTTTTTCTCCACCTTTTTCATAATAAGTATCTTATCTACTTACCGAAGCGGAATTGAAGAAATCTTTTGTACAAACGTGGTTGGACTTGAAGCTTTACATTGTTTCTTACTCAACCCTTTTCAAAGTCACACAAATCTTCTCTGCAATATTTATCATTGAAAGATTTGGTGAGCATTTTACTGGAATTAATTTCCTTTTACGAAATATATTGGCTTTGCCTGTAAAAAACTATATGCATTATAGTACGACACAACTGTGAATTAACATCGATGTACCTGATAGTTAGTTGCTCGTTTAAATAATTGTACAACTTATTGCATCAGCGTAAAGATCATGTTTTACTGCACAGTACTAATAAACATCCGTGGTCTTGAAGACGCGCGCAGTGCGGAAATGTGAACCTACTGCGTAACTAAAATGGTAATGAACATCGACCAATCATTAAGTTGGGACTCTTCTCTTCACGATCGGTAATTTTTTAAGGCTTAATCTCTCACGATCGTATTTAAGTTTATTACCAGTGTCGATGTTCATTACCATTTTTGTTACGCGGTAGACCCGCTGATCGGTTTTACGAAATTTGTCGATGCGACTTCTTAGTTTTGTCGTACTATACCTACACACACCAACATACAGTTCAGTTTAATCATAATATTTTTGGAATACCCAATCATAAAGTTTCGAACTTTTCTCCGTTATAGCGTCGTTATTGCATTTGTTTTCTGACTTCATTTTATATTTGATGCTTTTATTTTGACACAAAGTTTTGGATTTGTGTACAAGTCAAATTCAAAGCATTTTAATTCAAATGGGCCTTTGGTATACGGCTGTACCAAACTGACCAATATATTAATTAGACAACGATTACAGAACAAGGTACTGAGGAAAATTGTAAATGTACCTTGGTATATAAGAAATGATGATCTCCATCCTGAGATCCCGACCTTAAAATAGAGTTCGTCCATAAAGTAATTAAAAAGTACCTAGAAGGGGTCACGAACGTAGACGGCTCTTTCAAAACTTTGAGACTCTCAAGCGCACGTTTCTAAAGTGGGTTGGTCCTACGGTGTAGATACTGGTAAGAAACTCCACGGATATTCTTTTAAAATAAATTTTCCATAGGTATGTTACAAAAGTACAATATTTTTCTCGCCGCCGTGTACTCCTGTTACATATCAGAAAAACTTTTCATAATCTTGTTCTTCTTCCTCCAAGACGTCTCTATTAGCATATAAAGAGTTGTGACATCGAATCACAGGTTCAGTTTATTTATAAACTCGTGAAGTTGAACTGCGTCTTATAATTATTTCACCAGCCATTTAATATGATATATTCTGACTGCAATATTTTGCCGACTCTTTAACGATGCCTATTAGAATACCAAAAATTCTCATTATTACAGCCAAATTAATTTTATTTATATTATATGCATAGTATTCGTCATTGCGGTTGTCAACCGACTTGCCCAGCGTGATAACTACAACTTTTTAGTAAAAGCCTATCGAGTTCAGTTGTAGCATGCGTTAATGTTAAATAAACTATTCACTACTTAAGGTCTTCATCATTCTCCTGCCTTTATCCCATTTTATTTGTGGTCGACGCAATATGTGTTTTTCTTCCATTCATCTCTACCAGACGTCATTTCGGGATTCACTTTCCTCACATTCATGTCATGTTTCACATAGCCCATCCATCTTTTCTTTGGTCTGCCTCTTCTGTGATAGTCATCAAAATTCATACTTACAACTCTTCTTATAACATGATTCTCATCCCTCCCCCATTACATGTCGATCCCTCGACAGCCGGTTACTTTGCAGTTTTTCTGTAAGTGGTGCAACATTAATATTTCCTCTAATATACCTACTCATTCCTGATTCTATCTAATCTTGTTACGCCACCTACCCACCATCTCTCTCAACATTCGCATCTCCGCCGCATGCAATTGCCTTTCATTTGTCCCTTTCGTGGCCCAACATTACTGCCACAAAAAAACTTACCTCAAACTCGGAGACCACTTTATTAGCATATAAAGAGTAGTGTCAATGACACGTGTCACAGGTCTACAGTTCAATTCAGTACAGTTGAAGCGGCATCTCATATTCTATCAAGTCGTACGCTGGCGCCCGCCCACGCTCGCTGCGTGCTTTCACCTCGCCAATTGCAGGCGCAACGCAGAAACGATAGCGGACGAAATATTAGTGCAATAAAAACGATAGATATTATTGCACAGATTACATTTTGATGCCAGGTTTAAATAATAGAAAAGATATTGCTGGTGATAATGCGAATGTTATGGGTGGGAGTTAAGGAAACTTAGCTAAACTTTTGTTTCAGTTTGGCTTGCGTTTGTCCATTATCTCATCTGATAGTAAGTGACAATAAAGTGATCACCTGGCGCACCCAGCGGGGCTAGCACGGTGAAATGGGGACAGAGAAAAATCGGGGAAAAGGCCATTTCTTTACTGTTTTCTCTGTAGATTTTTGGTTTTGTCTTTGTTATGGAGACAAAAGGTGGACAAAACGGCATTGTCGAAAGAAAAAGAAAAATCGGGGACAATACCATCTCTTTACCGTTATCTCTCTCTATATTTCATTTTATCTTTTGTCGTCCAGGAGACAGAGGGTGGAAAAAACGAGATTTTCCACCTGCCATGCCAGCCACCATGCTCGTCTGGCATATTTTTCCACACAGTGACGATGTTGTCTACGATGAAATACACTTGTGAAGTGACTTACTCCTTGTTTACATATTTTTAGATTGGAAACTTATTGTGGCGCCGCCAACGATGACACACCACTAACATTTTTATCAAGACTATTCATATTTAAATTTGTTATTTATGTTAGGTCGAGCTTTCCCTATTCCCATAAATAATTTATACAGTTCTCATTTGTAGGTACAATAGCCAGATAGTGTAAACAGCTATTTAATATACTGCCACGCGTCACGAAATTCGATAGGTGTACAAAAATTTTCAACGTTCAAGATAACATGGAACGTGTAGAGCTATTAATATTAATTTCTCAACGCATTTCCCCGGCGCCTACGCACACTTAACAGTATGGCACACGAACTTATATAATATTACATGTTACACAAAATGAATAAAATTAGAAGATCCAGTCAATTAAGTTCACGAACACAAAGTTCCATCCGCGGCGAGCAAGAACGAAGTCATTGCTAAAGCAGTTGCAATCTCGTATAGACTGGATGCTGAAGGCGGAGGATCGTGTTCCGGATCGTGTTGTGACGCCTTAAGGAGGCCTTTGTCCGGCTGTAGAGGACCTTTTCAACAAGTAGTGTATAAAGTGCCGTATCTGAGACTGAGTCATTCTAGTTTTTCCAAATTAAGCAAACATAACATACCTACAGTTTGTGCTAGAAGAACATTCAGGCCAATACTGCAATGGATTGTGGCGCTTTTACAATATCTTGATCTCCAGTTCGTTCATTCCTCTGTTTCGTGTCCGTTTCGTTATTATTGGGAGTGAACCTTCTGTACCTTCTTATATTATTCTTATTAGTTAGAAATGTGGGTTTGGCGTGTGGCAGATTATACGCTCGTGTCTTGGGTCATGACTTACGTGGGCGAAACTTAGTCTCGATACGACCAATCACAGAATTGATGTATAGCCACAGAGACTTTATTTATTGTAATACTACGAGTTGTTTATGGAAACCGACTACTGGTTCTAGCGGATTTTTATTGCTATGGTTATTATAATGGTACTGTTATAAAGTTGCGGACTCTGATTGGTAGAGTTGACTAGTAAAATAATTTAGGTTATTGTCGTAATTCGTTCGTTCGGTTTTCCGTGATTAGAATATAGAACTTGATTTAGTTTCGCATTATATAGGCTTTCAGTAGAATAGAATAGAATAGAATAGAAAGCATTTATTCGATAAAGGACATACATACACACACTGAAACACACACGCTACGGGAGTACAATGAAAGGTCAGCATATAGTGAAATTTAGCCGTGCGTATATTAACCATTATGGAAGTACAGATTTCCCTGATAGGCAACGATTTGGGAAATCATTATAACATTGCTAAAGTACCAATGATAAACATAACTAGTTTTTTCCAGGAATAGTGACTATATCAAATCATTTATTTTCAGATAATAAAATCCAATTTGTTAGTAATTACATATACTTCTTAAACACTAGTGTTAGTACATACATTTTGCCAATTATTTTAACATTACATTACACTTATTAATGGTGTCAACCCAACCCAATACAAAATAATGTCAAAATCATTCATCCTAGTCGAAATCACTAATAACAATAACAATGTCAACATTACACTAGTCAGATACAAAAAATAAAAATAATTAATAAAAAATTATAAAAATAGTCAAACATCAATAAAACATTATTTCAACGCACGATTTGAAGGAAATACTTGTGTCCTGGTCCAGTGTTCCAGTATTAGACCTTCCGCCCTATCGGCCACGGTGACCAAGAGGCTGTTGGCGCTGCCCCGCACCCGCCGCATCAGGGAGGCGACACGCTTGCGCATGATTCCGTAAAAGTCGTCTATACGTGCCTCTGCGAACATCCCTGATGCGCTACAGTGTCGTGGCAACCCCAGCAGCGCCCTGTAAGCGTTGTTGTACTGG
Organism: Allophyes oxyacanthae; assembly: GCA_932294325.1. NCBI lineage: Eukaryota > Metazoa > Arthropoda > Insecta > Lepidoptera > Noctuidae > Allophyes > Allophyes oxyacanthae. The sequence goes on from OW028611.1 coordinate 5,956,415, forward strand.
ACACGTAAGGCGCTGTAAGCCCTTTGCGTGTAATCGACCCATAGACTGCAGGTGTAAAACGATTGGCAGTATGCCCTAAACAGAGTAATTTTCACACCTCTCGAGCACTTTGCAAATCTACGGATCAACATATTGCTCCTGACTGCCAGCGCCCTACGCTCTCTCTCCCCTATATATGAATTACAAGAGACGTTATGGATTTTTGTCTTGCAGCATTAATTGCAACAATTTTTAGACGGCATTTTTGGGACGGCTACCCCTTTTAAAACTGTCACTCTTCGCCACTGGAGGCTACTAAGGTATGTCGTCACAGGCCACGGCAGTATCCCCTATGTGCTCACAACATCAACTCGCCACGCGCGGTGGTACATAGTAAATTTCTCCCATGAGGGTAGGTAGTGGATTTACGAGGTAATAATAATTTGTGATGGGATATAGTTCGTCATACAAACAGGTACTCAATATGCACCGTCCCCAGTTAATTGGAAGTTATTAATTACCTGGTTCTCGGTAATTGGTATTACTTTATAGTCAGTGTTGTAACATAATGATGACCATTAATTAAGTAGATACATTAATAACCATAATTGTAATTAATACTTTTAAGTATCCATCCTTTAAATTAAATTTACTTATTTCTAACTTATTCATTCATCCATCTCGTTTAATAATTTTAAGTACCCATCTTTTAATTAAATTCATTTATTTTTAACTCATTCTTTATGATTATGAATCATAATTTTAAGTATCTATTTATTAATTATAATTACTCAATGTTATCACTTTCCCTTACCGCGTAAAGGATTTTAAGTATCCACCGACATTATAACAGACGTTAAAGATCTTCTTCTTGTCTTATTGGCTCATGCTATCTCATGGGAGTCCCTCATGCCTTAGTGGAAAGATTGTGCCTTAGTGGAATGGTGGTAATTGCTGTCTGGTTAATCTTTCCACTAAGGCATCCCATCGGGGCCGACCGCCCAAAAATGTGAACGGCCGTTTACCCATTGCATGTTAAACGACCAAGTTTGTTTGTTTTCAACCCCCGACAAAAATAGGGGTTATAAGATGTATGTGTATCTGTGTGTTTGACTGTGGCATCGTACCTCCAAAACGAATGGACCGATTTCAATGTTTTTTTTTTAATTAAAAGCTAGTTTAACCGGGAATCATCTTAGCTATGTTTCTGGAAAATCTGTTCAGCCGTTCAAAAGTTACAGCTCTTTTTCTAGTTGGAGTCGGGGGTTTTTGATGGTTAGGTTACACAAAGACTGAAAAAATCTAACCAGCCTAAAATCTCACGTGAACTGATACTTACTGTTTTGTTGATATTGGTCAACCAACCGCAACAGCTAATATCTGCTTTGAAATGTTCAGATATTCGGCCAGCCTTTCAGAAACCGGGGGTATTTTATTTCCACTTCACTTCTATATTTTGTGTGAACAACCATTTTTACTTACTTAAACTTTTTCCCACAGAATTGCCCATTAATATATTCAGAGAAGAAGGAAATTTCAATAGAAGCAGTATATTAACACCTCATAAGAATAACGCTCAATGGAAAATATACAACGTGTCTACTTACTGTAATAACGCGTTAATATGCGCTGAATACCAAACGTCACGTCTGTCTGTCTGTACCTATGTACACTACAGCGCTGGAGCGGCCACCCGTATCAGGGGGTTTACCGCGTAACTAAAATGGTTATGAACATCGACTCTGGTAATAACTTCAAAATGATCCTGAGAGACTAAACATCGAGCTACCTTGTAAAAAAATTACTCATCATGAAGTTAGGACTCCCATCTTCATGACCGGTAAAAAAATTACAAGGTAGCTCAAAGTTTGCCTCTCACGGTCGTATTGAAGTTTATTACCAAAGTCGATGTTAATTACCATTTTCGTTACGCGGTACCCGAGGGTCCATCCCATGTTACCACCTTCCCTAAGCAACAACTTCAATTAATAGATACCTATGACGACATCTTTTTGGTTTTAAGTATTCAGTCCCTTGGACAACCGAGTTTAATAGTTTAGTTTTACCGGTACAGTCGACGTCTTTTTTATGATTAATTAAGAAATGGGATGTAAAATGAACATCCTAGTAATGATTGGTAAATAATGACTCATATAGAGAAGAATATGTTAGTAAATAGAGACTCGCTCAAGAACTGCTTGTACGTTTAGCATTAAAGTTTCCAATCAAATAGCTTTTAATGTCTCGGTACTTTAGAATTTATGTGTTTATTTCACAGCGTATAAAGTCATGGAGTATTTCTCGTATCTAACATAGGTACTTGTTGATAGTTTTATATGATGTGAATTCCTGTGAACTCTAATTTTGTAGACTTTACTTTTATAGGTACCTACTGTACCGTTCCTTATAAAGTTGACAACATTTCTTGATCATTCTGATAAACTAGAACCAGATTTTTAACAAATCTTTTGTGAAAATGGAGTCACAAAATCTTCACCAAATAAAAAGCACATTCAAGTCAGGTGCTAAGAACTTCTTAAATCTTATTAATTTCAAATAGGCAATCGCAAGGGAAACTTTTCTTATTTTCTATTAAGTAATCTTCCGAGGCGGAGCTCGGCCGTAATTGCGTCATTTCCTGCAAATGGCTGTTCCCAAATCCATTGAGAGTAACAAGGACTATGACGCCAGACAATTTTTTCTTGCTGTCATTACTTTTGCTGTGGCTATGATTGTCACCGTTATCAATTTGTCGTAATGGATGAACATGAAGATCTATTGATAGAAAAAAGGTTATAAATATATCATTTCAATGTTTGCCTATACCCACTTGATTTGTTAAGAAAAGATTTTTGTTAAATTTCAGTTTCCCCAAACCACTCTCTTGTGTTTTGTGTAGGTATATTTCAACCATTTCAACCAGCTCATGAATAGTTTTTGTTATATATTACTTATCATCATTGTTTTATCTACAATATTAACACTAATTCTTAAAACAGTACATCATTATCATTATTATATAAATCAGCGGCATGAAACAAATAAATCACGGTTGGTAATTTATTATCGCTCGACGCCTCAAGTAACGCCGAAGATCGTAATGTTGGCAATATTAATTTAACCCAAGTAATAAATTTACTTTACTTAAATGCATTTTATCCCTCTAACATACGTGCAATAGATTCGCCATTAAATAGGAGAGAGTCATAATTTTATATAGCTCAAATTATGGCCATAGGCCGATTTATGATAGGTCGTTTAAATGACGGCCTTACGTTGAACTTAAAATATTTATTGTCATGTTGGAAGCACCCATAAAAGTGCCATTTATTATTTATCTCGTACAATCTAGTTATACAGACGAGAGCGCAAAAAATGGCGAGTTAGAGTTTGGTTTGTATTGCCTTTTTTGCGATGTTATGTTATGATATGATTTATGAGTTCAAGTTATGTTGGTTATAGTGTTCGGGTTAGTGGTCTATGCGTTAGATTTAGTTATTATTTCTCACGTGAAGTAATTATTAAATTAAACCAAGTTTGCCTAACACAAAATTGCTAGATTAAGATAATACTAATAATACTGCACAGACCATTTTTTTTTTCTAAATTTGCAAACAAGCCAGCTATTGCCGGCCATTACAATTTAAGATCATACTCTGAACAGCTACACTCTAGCAATTTATAAATGAATTTGAATTTGAAGCATACGGCCCGCTTGATGTTAAGCGGTTACCGTAACGTATGGACGCTTGCAACAACCAGAGGCATGATCATTTTTTCGCGATTACGATATTGGTCCCATAAAGAGTGTTGTTCAGTTTGATGGTCTGATCCACACTCTTAAATATGACCACACATTTCTAATACAAATGAATTATATAAGAACTTGGTGGAGGTTATTGCCCAGCTATGGGACAGTATGGGCCAACTAAAAATCAAATACCTACCAGTGTTACACCCATCTTAACGTGGTAGACATACAGTCATCTATACTACAGGTAGGAACAACAGATGTCATACATAATACTACATTCAAATTCAATGACGAACTGCCTCGACACCGGATGTTCTGTTTTTATAGGTCGTCGTGAATTATTTAACACTACTCTCACACATTTTTATGTTTAATATTCAGCAAATATACAATATTGGTGAATATTTTGTGCTTTTTTTTTATCTGGTACTCTAAAACCAACCGCGTGCGTTAACCGTGTTCCCTGTGTGGATATTGGTTTTATAAGCTATACCTACCTAATATCATTGTTTTGTGTGTCTTGAGAGAAACAAGTTTTGTTTTTGTATTTTATGGCAATATCAATCAGATGAATGTACAAAAGTACCCAAACCACTAAGGACTAAGTTTATATACAAAAGTACCCACATCACTAAGAACCAAGTTTACCTATATCATAAACGTACTAGTAATAATAACTTTATGGTTTATATACAAAAGTATTCTGACGTCTGAGGGCTATTGTTTAATGATTAAAATATATTTGTGTTATTTTTGTATTGTGCAAAGACAAAGTCCTTCAAAGAAATTAAAAATAAAACTGTATAATACTCGTTGAACTAGGCCTTAAAAATATAATATTACTAAACAATAATTGTATTTAACCATATCCGCAAAAATCGTTCGGTAGATATATAAAGATGAATGAATTTATAGTTGTTGAACATAGCACTGGAATATATTGCCATATTCCACGCCGAGCAATTATGAATTCATCCACGCATAATTATTATATTACCTACTATTGTAATTTTAGACTATAATTAACAATGCTATTCAGATAATAATATAAGTAATTTTAGATCATTACGGCTAAGTGCTACAAAATATAACACATTAATACCATTCACAATCATGTATGATTAAGAATTCATGACGAACAAAGAGGCTTATGTTTTAATTATTGTAATTGATTAGCTATACAATGCGTCAGTCATTCGCTATAAATGGTAATCTAATAGATTATGTGACGCTTTCAATGAAGACCTGGCCATAAATAGCCGTGACCGTCGTATAAGTTAATAATTAACATAATTAACGTTTAATTATAGCCGTGGTCCAAAGGCCCAATTTTCAAAATTTCGTTTCTTTTATTCGATGTTAATGATTTTTGATGACTGAAGGGGACTACAACATTTTAAATTAAATTTGCCTTTTCCGCCTTGCGTTGTAGGTACACCACTAAGCCACTGCCAGCTTTCTATCTATAAGATTTTCGAATCTATCAGATTACCTAAGTATAGAATTGAAGTGTTTCACTTCGCTCGCGTCTATTAACTTCCTTAGCACGTACAAACTTTTGTCCTACCCTTTTAGGTTCTAATTAGGCATTCCCATCCAATTAAGAGTAGCAGTGTAGACAACGTTTCCTTGCGTTTCGTACGAATCACGCGCCAGTTTTTGGCGCACACCACGAAACTGTGGAATCAACTACCTTCAGCGGCTTTCCCGAACACATACGACACTGGGACTTTCAAGAAAAGAGCCTACAACATCCTAAAAGGTTGGCAACGCATCGGTGACTCCTCTGGTGTTGCGAATGTTTATGGGCGGTGATCACATAACACCAGGTGAAAACCTTCAATAGCTGTAGAAATTAAAAACATAAAGTTCAAGTAACAGTTAATCTCACAGGTTAAATTCACAATGATAATAATTCCTAGCTATCCGTTAGCCGTGATCTCAAGCAATGCTTTTATCGGTTTGCACTATCAAGTTTCTTTACCACTGTAATTACTATGCCCACCCGCGGCAAGCAAATGCTTTCGATATACAACCAGACAGCTTTTTTATTCTTTTCGTAACCGAAGGCAGTACAAGCCGGTTGCGGTCGTGCAAACGCAGAGCGTTAATGAATATTTACTATATTTAGCTGTCGGTGCCTTTTTATGCCTATCTTGGGAGTTTTGATCGTAAAAACCGCAGTAATTAGCACATAATGTAAAGAGCTTGTAATGACTATCTGAGTTTCGGACTGTTGACTTTTAATTGATGTCTACTTTTTGTTTGTAGCAATTGTATTACCTCTAATATTACTACTATTCATTATAAAATTAAGTTTTTAATTTGCGGCCGTTGTCTGTCAGATGTTTGCCAAGTACTCTATTAGTGGGTACTGGGGTGGATTTCGGTATTAGTTTGTATCCAAATGTAGATTATTTTTGTACCAAATGAGTTACACCGCGATTAGCTTCATAGGAGTAATGTGGTCATGATCTTCAGCAACGAGGGAACGATGCAGAACAAGAATAGTGATTTTTCGTTACTCAAATAGGTTCTTTTCAAAACCCTTTTCAGTTTACTATTTGTCGAGTTAAAGTCTAGAGATATTATCATTTATTTCTTCTACAACTTACTAGTCCTCAAGACACGCAAGGGCTGACGCAAGCTGACAGCAGACCCGTACGAATATTTCGATATTAATAAAAGCAGAGATCTACCATTCTAAGTATCTTGTGTTGTAACGCGACAGATGTTGGAGCCGTAATAAAACTTTGTCGCGACTCCTAATGGGATTCACGATATGTCTTAAAGTTGGCCGTATCAAATATATTGGAACGAATTATTCCTACGTACAGAAAGATACTCAGCCGCATTTTGTCTGAATAAAAGTGACAACCCAACAATCAAGAGAGCCTAATAATCACATTATATATAGTCGTGGTCTATTGTTGGACATAATCTCTCCCCAAAAAAAAGGAAACTTCCATGGTCACCATGTAAACGGCACAAAGCGCAAAGCAAACATTTTTTAATAACGGGTAGGTATTTCACAGTCCCTATCGAGGGGCTTGCACAAATGCCACATTTATAAATAGCAGAAAAATGTCAAACGAATTCAAAGGGGCGTCGACTGGTTGTATTATGTAGTACTTTTTGCAATAATTGCGTTGGAACTATGCGCCTATTTGCGTCTGCCTTGTTGTAGTTTATTTGTGTGTCGCGAGTCGCCGCGGCCGTTCACACGGCGCACGCGCGGATCTCGCCTCTCTCGGAAATATCTAGAGATGTTAGTGAGAAATGTGGAGTATCGAGACATAAATTTAATAGTCTTTACTTTTCAAATTTGTAGCTCCACTTACTCACACATATTCAGTTCTCGATGTATCGAATTCTTAGTAGATATCATTAGTCTTCTTACGATGCAAAACCTACCTAAAAGTACTCAGCAACAACTCTAGATAATTACATCTCGCACGAATATCGCATAAACACGGAGAAGATACCCACAAATTAACCGTATCGTTATAAAATTTCCCCATACGATATTTTATGGAAACTGTGCACTCTACAAGGTGCTATCTTCGTACTCCCGCACCCTTTAAGGGGTTATTGTACTTATCATTATGAACAACTTTTGACATGGGACCAACATCAAAACCGCGAAAAAAATAAAAAGTAGCTATTCCATACAAATGATTAAACTACTAAATGTATAGAACAGTAGATTTTTTTACGATTTCCTATTTTCTGAAGATAATAAAAGTTGTTCATAATGATGGCTACAATAACCCATTATACGAATCGGGACTAGAAAGGCAGGACCTTATATAGTATGAATTCCTGAGCTATTTAAAAAGTTTTCTGCTAACTTAAAAATTCCTGTTATCGTAAATGACAATTTTCTTAATCATGATAAGTTTACAGAGGGCCGAGCACGAATGTTTTGACGAATGGTAACTTAAACGTAAGCAAATTTTGATTCTAAAATACTATGAATCTATCGCATTTTTGTTCAATTTTATGCAACAAGCACACTTGTTTCATGAAAATGAAAAAATATTGCATGTATTTCCAAAAAAATTTCATGGATTAAACGTGTGTTTTGGCTCTAAATTTGGTTACGTTTACGTATACGTCAAAACATTCGTGCTCGGCCCACAGTTCTATGATTTCGTATTTCGCGACACAGTACCTACACCTAACGATGATTGTATCTACCTTGTCTACATGAACATGACACCGGTTATTCACACCTCTATTTCCGCGATCCTCGCTTGATGATATTCCAGCGACAGCGGCGCGGGCGCCTGCTCGCTGACAAATGACCTGACTATTGACTGCGTTACAGCATCGTTTGTCTTCATCACGTGTGGAACGTACTGATTATATCTCAGTTTTTGCTAGTTATAGGGTTAGCGGTAACGCATTCCCTGTTTGGATAATGTTTGCGGCTATGATTATACGTTTAGGAACATTCACATCCTGCTGATGATGTTTATTAATATTAAAGTTTGGATAGAAGTCTGTCTGCGGCGTGAAAAACAGATTTTGATGAATGAGCTGAGATAGTGCTGTATCTTTGATAGTATACGTAAAATAAGGAGGTTCTTATCATCTTAAAAAACTAAGATGTGAACCATGAAGATAATGTAGACGTACAGAAAAAATATAGACACTGTTCGAATCGCTATAATGATATAATTATCTAGTCAGTTTTACATATCTATCAAATTACATAGCTCATAAAATTTTATTTCGTATAAACTCCACTTTTGAAATAAAAGGAACTGAGTAACCACATCTCCAAATGTCAATGTTAGGTCCAATTGTGATGAGGGTAAACCTTCACTAGATGTCGTATAATACAGGTTTATATTAAACATCCAAATTATTGTCAATTCTTGCCATATCGCTATAACAAATACCGCCAGATTAGATCTTCCGTTATACACCAACCAGCCATCTTCAGGTACCCACGCGCTTTATTTTTCTTCAAATCATGTACAAGCTACGTAACTCAAAGTCAAAGTCCCAGTTTTTTATTTCAACTGGGCCTTTGCAGGCACTTTCAAAACGACGTGATTCTAGGTGCATGGTTCCAAGTCAAAATACCGGCAAAAAGCTCCATGGGTACTCTTTTTAATATTTGGGTCCACGGGAGCTACACCGTCTAAAATTCGACCTGAATTTACATATTATTACAAAAAAAGAACAGCAAAAATCATAATAAGTACCACTATAATTTAAAGAATACAAGTAGGTACATACTGACAGAAATCTTTTCTTCCTCCCTAGGTGCGTCAAGAATGCGGTCCTCCAGGCACAATGGACAGTCCCGGCCTATCAACACCGTACCCGACCTCCGGCACGATCCGTCGCGAGAACCTCCGAGCTCCTCCACCGGATACCGAACTTCTGCAGTTTGCTGCTACCCTCGCGTCGACTAAGAAACTGTTCGCTGGACTCGCGGACAGGTTGTGTGATGAGCCGGACTTCGCTGCGGACGAGAATGAACGCTGTTGGAACGGAAACGCTATTGGAGAGTAAGTTACTCTTATTTCTATCTATCTGCGCATATCTCTTAGATACTGCCTTCTGGACGCAGATCTTTAAATCCTAAAACTGTAGATATTGCTTCTTCAACCTTCCCTCTCTCGGAAAGCAGGCCTGCGAAGATAATTGCGTTTTCATTTTAAATATCATGCTTAAGAACATTATATCCGAAATTATTTGTAGATATTATTTTTAGAGCCAATTTCACCGACAAATTTACAGACGTTTATAATAAAAACAGCTGTTTATCAATACAGCAGTAAACGGACTTTTTATCTAACGTTTATTTTGTCGGTGAAAATGGGTCGACCATTCTTTTTCCAAACTGCAAATTACTTATAGAATGTTCTCCTATTGTTATCTAGTTACACGAAGCCACTGGTATCGTCCGCCTCCGTGAGCGATCAGAAGTACAACCCAGAGATCAACGGCAGCCCCCCACAGGACCCCAGAGTAGCTTCCTTAGCGGACAGGCTGCAGCAGGCTAGACAGGTAAATATTGACTGTAAATTATCACACTATTATTAAGGCAATACCCTATGACCGTTTACTGTAGCGGTTACTAGGAGGTCCATTTTAGCAGGATACGTTTATGGTATGATGATAGCCGGAAAATGAATGGCTGCTATGATGATGATGTTGATGATAGTATGATGTGATTTTTTAAAGAGATCATGGGAAGTTCTTCTCCCGACCTGGAATGATTGATGTGGCTTTTTTTTGGTAAAAATGTTGCTCGTATAAAATACCATAGAAATTGAAATCTAAGTGATAGAATTCAGTTCAAAATACAATGTTCGAGCAATGATTTCCATTGGAATGGCAGTGAACACCATTCCCATGTAGCTTTTGTCACGGTAGTTTGTTTAACAGTCCATTTTAATGTATTAAAATAAGCCAGCTATTGTCTTTTATTATATTTATAACAACGTGGCGCCAAAGTGCTTGCCAAGATAGCTGTGAATTGGGTCACAATCTTCAGCAATGAGGAATACGATTCCGCAACAAATGTCGCGTAACAAAAGTTACATGTGCGCTTCCTGATATAATGCTAAGCTAAAAAGTTCCTGAGAAAGTAATAGCTAGCTATTCCCCAAAACTATGTTTTCGCCACTTGTTTTAACGGTAAAGGAAACTTGTCCGGGAACGAAATTCTAAGACTTGTAACATCCACCAATCCGCTCTGGGCTCGCGTGACTCGTGTCGGATCCACAGCCCATCCCTCTCTCAGAGTGCAACGAAGTCCTCCTTTATCAGTTCATTACCTAATACTGGAAATCTCCTTCATCACTGGCCACTTTATGCTTCGAAAATCTCAATTCGAACTTAGAACATTGCACTGAATCATCATTTTTCATTTACTTTTACATCATTCCTTCTCCAACTCACAAAAGACAAACAGAGCTGAGCAGAGTTTCCTCCAGAGATCTAGCCGCCGAACGTAAAGGTAGGTACTCTGGGAAGAGTAGGCTTGAGTACCTGCAATAGCTGATGATAGAATTCTTAAAATTATCACTTCAATATCCAAATTATCTTTAAAAACTACTACGGTAGCACAAAGTTTAATAGATAAGAAACGGGTTTTAGCTTGACAACGCTACAGGGAATTCATTGTTAATGTTGTCGTTAAAAACTTTCATAGCTCCTAGAAGTAAAGTTAAATGTACGAGGCTAATTGATATCGACTCTTTTTAATTAGCTAGTTACGGTTCTTTCCTTAATAGAATTTAAGTCCGTTGCACCATTAAAAAACTGGATAACAGAATCGCCTTGCTGGCCTAGTGTTGTGAAAAAGTATAATTGAAATTTTCAACTACATAAATTCTCGGTTATGGGCTGTTACTGAGAATTTATGTTGTGTTATTAAGAATAAGAGGCTCTTGCTGTAATTGGCAAGGGCTAGGTTCAGAATCATTGCAGAGTAATTTATTTAGAGCCTTGCTTTGATTATCTCTTTGTATTTTCTCATAAAATCCAAGTAATCATCAGAATAACCGAAGTATGCCATCTGTATATTATTATGTTTGTGCCTTTTAGACTTGTTGTTCGAACATAAAACATGTTCCACTTCATGGTTATGTAAGTTTCTTGTGTCTCCTTTTTCTTATGTTACCTTTTCTGTCAGTTTTTGGAACACATTTAACCTTTACAAAGAGTATTTATTACGGGTACATAGTACATTTACGTTGTTTGCTATTTGGTCGGGCCTTTTATCGGTTTATGGACTTGTCAAGGAAACAGCCTTTTAGGTTTATTCGGCAATTGAAATTACGGTCCTTCGTCATGAAGAATTATAATCCAGTCGTGTAGTTATGGAAGAATAGGCTACAAAACATTGTTTTCTTCCACAGTTACTAGTTTCATACTCTCGCAGTAAGGAACTCTCAGTGGAAGCAATCATGCAGGGTGACGAGGCTAGTGAAGAGGGCTCAGGTTCCGGCCGCAACTACCCTGATGATTACGATACGGAAGGATCGGGAGATGACGGCTCCGGAGATCATGACGGACGTGAGTATGATTATAACTATAAAATACTGTGAAGGTGTTTTGATGTGGCTTAGAAAGGTGCCAGATAGACTGATGCCTATTTGGTACTGGAATCTTATCCAGGCCGAATCGGGAGATCCAATTTCAAGAAGCAACAAAAGTAATTCTTCGTTTTAGCTGTCTGATACGATAGGCTAGTGCAAAGCTGCACTACGGAAATTCATAACTATAATATCATGGATAGGTACAAAATTAGGGAACTGTTTACTGCAGCTATTGAAGGCTATATAATTTTCCAGTAATTCATAAAACTTCATAAGAAACTTGCCTTGTTTAGTACTTTACTTAATGATGTCTTAGCCCGTTTTTTTGTCACAACAGAAAGCAGAACGTACTTCAACGAGTCTCCTCCCGACTCCTCGACGCCGAAGATCTTCAACGCAGCAACGAAACACACCACCACATCAGTGCTGGTACTCTTCACGACCACGGTGCTCGCACGCCTCACCTAAGCCACGCCGCAGCGCACGTAAGAATAACCATATCATTGTATGACGTCATGTGTGAACGTGTGTGTGCCGCGCGAAGTTTCGTTTCTCGTGCTATCTCGCTCTCACCTACGAGTGATTGGAAATGTGAGAGGGACGGATAGCGCTTCGTCTCCAGTGCGTAAGGTGAACATAGTGTAGTGACGCAATAAAAGACAGTGAGTGACGCGTAGTGCGACCGTTCGTTGTAGCTAGTCCCGAACTACGGTAGTATCAGTCCGATGCCAGATTTCCGCGTATTTACAAAGATATTTGTATAAGATTTTATAATGAATCTCGTTGTAACGATGCACACGACAATCCTGAGCATTTAAGATATTTTAACGTTTGTAAATGTATAGTGCATATCCCAGTTAATGTACAGTGCATATCGAAGTTGTCTTCATTTTGTAAATAGGTTTTTGAACAATCTTCTTAGAATTAGGTGGAAATATACATTGTAATGGAAGCTTTACTATACTTCTGCATTTAAAAACTTCGAGGCGATTGTGAAATTTATTGTCATAATAATAATAAATTATTTGAGAAAATTTTAATCATTGTTGAACTAGCTGATTGGCAATAATTTTATTAAGAAAAATGTATAACGATTAGACGCGAGTGATAACTCTTAAATAAGGATTCTGTGTACAGATTGTGTAAATACCTGAAATCCTACTGGTCTAGGTGCTTAGCTAGTAAATATATTTCGTTGCCATATTAATATTACGGATATTATTATTTATAATATTAATTAAGTCATAATTTAAACTAATATTATTTTATGTGATACTGATTAGTTAATAAGTTGATTGTGTTTAATAAAATTGATTTGTTCTCATCAAAATATCAAGTAATTAATTAAAACCGATCATTGAAATGCAAAAAATAAGTTCCATCTTAACAAAATAAAATTAAAGATATTAAGTACTATAATATTAATAGGTGTATGTTTGTTGTGTATAATTTATTTAATACAGGCCTAAGCAAAGTATCCATGTTTATTCTGATATAATAAAGATTTAGTTTCAGTAATAAGGTCCTTCAATTCATACCTGAAATATTTTAAGAGGTGGTAATACCCATCAACATGAACAACTGTTACTACGGAAATAATAAGAGATAACGCGTAAAACAAAATTGCATACGAGTGTTCAACTCTTGCTCGATAAAAATGTATGAAAAGATTAGTTTTTTTTAATTACTTTTCCTAGGATTCCTCCTGTATCGGTACACTTAAGAAACATACATGTCACACCTAACAAACATACATGTCACACCCAGACCCGCAACAACTGTAGATCATACAAATACTTGTTCCGTGAGGGGATCGAACCCGTGGCACGTAGCGCAGAAAGGTAATCGTTTAGCCACTGCGCCAACTGTGTTGTCAAATTAATTTCTGTGTTGATCCCATAGTAAAAGTTGTTCATATTGATGAGTGCTTCCACCTCTTAAAAGATTTCGTGTATGAATGTAAGGACCGTATACATATATGAACCAGTAAGGTAGGACGAGCAAAATGACAAGAAAAAAAATATAAAATAAAAATATAAGTTATATGTAGCAATAATATACGTTTGTAAATTGCTTTAAAGATTAGTGAATATTATATTAAAGTCTAGCTGCCATGTAATGGCTGCTCTGGCATTTTGTATGTATCGTAGATATGGATTGTTGATGTGAGGACCAGACGGATGTGGGGGTCATGTCGCTATACAGTTATAACAAATGTCCGGCTTGACCGAGAACTTGCATGTCTTGGAGATTATAATGAACTGAAAATTCCATTCAAGTGACGCGCAGTATGGCTATCGTACAAATAAGCAAATGACAGTTCTTAAGCAACACTCAAAATGGTTCGGATTGAGTTCATAATAAGCCCCCTGAGTCTAAAACTGAAATCGATAGTGCGTACGTTAGCTCAGACTTTAATTATACTTTGCTAAGCTGTTTGCTTAGCTTATACGTTGGAATTTATAGTCATAACACGCTAAGATTGTGCTGAGCATACTCTAAGACCAACGTAGTCAATAAACAATGTCTAAAAGTTAATAAATAAAGAATGTAATTCCAAAGCAAAGTTTTGAGCAGTCTAAGTACCTACGCTCTAATAGATTTCAGCTTAAGCCTAAAATAAGTTCACGATTCCAGATTCTAAGCCTGCATTTAATAATAATTACAAAGAAAGTCTCTTGGCTACAACCAGCTAAGTTATATACCTACTTATATTAATTAGTATGTCAATCATTTTTAAGTGTCATTTTCGTTGCGCTCTTTAGTACTAAGAAAGAGCTTCTTCACCTTGACCGATATAATGTACGAGAAAAAAATTGAGATTTACCCACATAATGTTTTTGTCTTCTATGGTAGACTCAATAATAATCCAAAATCTCTTAGTTCAAGCTTTTTCACTTACAACCTGGATATGTACTTTGAGCACCCTAAAATATTTTGTCGATATATGAAAAATTATAAATGTTTATTAAATGATGTTGTTTAGGAATGCGACTCGGATCACGCGATATTTTTCATCTATATTAGGGGATTTGTGTTTACGTCTCCTCTTGCCTTCAACTGACATTCTACTATTAAGATCCTTTTCTAGATTTATGATGATGTAGGCCCTCCTAACTGGTTGGGAATGAAATTCAGTTTGACACCATTCGGTTTGTGTACAAGTATTTGCATCGATATTTATGTGAAGCTATAGGTAATCGTTGCAAGTGCGTGCACTCTCTAATTATCGCGTTTGAAGGCGATGCAGCGATGTCAAAAACAGTGTAGCGACATGAAACCCAAAACTCAATGTAAATATTGTTGGAGAGTATATGGAATGGAAGAGACAGTTGCTGTTATATCTGAGTATATAATATGGAAATAAATTCTGTACTATACACGCTCTTGTTTTATTGGCAACCCTAAAACTTCCATACAATTTACATATTTCTTACGACCTAACATCTATTCCTTTTTATATTCGCAATGCCGAGGTTGAGATATGTTCGAGGTACGACAAGAAATCAGAGATTTATTTCATGTAAACCACTTACAAGCACTACGTCTGAAAACTGGCAAGCGAATCAAAGTAGAAACAATGGAAAATCTATTGGTTGCTAGCGCCGGCGACCGTTTGCAGATTAGGCGAGTAGATACTCAAAGGGCGAGTAGCAAGTAGGTAATTGATCAAGTGGCACACGGCACCGTGTCTCCGTGCGGTACAATTTCCGCTGATGATGACCCGCTCGACCGCACATCGCTGCATCGCCGCGCCGCAGCAGTCCGCTCCGTGTGTTATTCGCCTAATATAGAAGAAAAGGCTTCATCATTACTCCTTGCCCACTGTACAGTCAAACAAAGAGACCTTTTTGGTCAGCAGTGGGCCGAGCACGAATCTTTCGACGTATGGTAAATTGGTAACGTAAACGTAAGCAAATTTTGAACCAAAATACACGTTTAATCCATGATGTATTTTTTTTAAATACATGCAATTTTTTTACGTTTTCACGAGACTAGTGCGTTTGTTGCATAAAATTGAACAAAAATACGATAGATTCATCGTATTTTATAATTAGTTAGAGTATAATTAATTGTAGAGTTTATCGTATGTATTGGTATAAATGTCATATAGTATAGGTATCATGGCTTTATCCCTTACAGAATTATACATTGTAAAGTGCATCCCGCAAAAAGCCTTTAGTGCAAAAGTTTTAAACGGTAAAACGTGTTACTAATCTCCTCCATTTTTAATGAAAGTTCTCAACTCCTGCGAAAATGCGATCTCATTTCAATTTATTTTCTACTAGCGTTTTTAAAGCCTCGCTTTGTTTACAGGTTTGTTTGTTTGTTTGTCAGACGAGACCTTTCATCATGAAGTTAGTCCATGGTTTAAAGTTTCTCGTTTTATGCACCATATTACAAACTAACTTCCATATATATAAATAATAGTATATATATACACTGAGTAACCTCAGTGATAATTATAGCATTCTGTTGGTGAAATAATTTTTAAAATCGGTCTAGTAGTTTTTGTGATCCATTACAAACAAACAATCAAATTTTATCTCTTTATAACATTACTATCTATCTAAATGAAACCTCTTTAAACCAGCATTTTGGATATGAATCGAGCATTTCTACTGTTAAAGTGTAAAGTGTAGCTATACTGTTCCCAAATCCATCTGATGCGATTCCTCATCGCTTTTTACAATTAAGGTATTCATTGTATGTAAGACGTAGGTAGGTCCTATAGTAAACCTACAAAACTCTGCTAACGACCAGAATTACCTACAATTGACCTTATTACACTACAAAAGAAAAAAACATGTACACTTCACAAACACTGAACACACAAAGAACCATACTAAGTGCAGTGCAGTGACGATAACAGGACGTGCAGCGATATGAAGCGTTGCAAAGGACGCATTGGGAGCGCTGCAACCAAGGAGTAGGTAAGTAATGGATTCCTCAAACGCATATATTTCCAATAAATAAATACTTACAAATTCTGCGAATCGAAGCGCAGGGGGAAATAAATTTCTGTCATTGGAGGATCGCAGCTGAGCTGGTAACCTGTTATGCGGCGTATATCCAATTGATGACAATAGCGGCTGATGCAGATGGTTTAAATCTAGCTGATACAAACACCGACCAAAGAGATCAATGTGGGAAGTATTCGTGGCTAATAAGACGTCTTGTCAGTTCTAATGACTCCAATTGTTTTACAAGTAAATACATAATTAGAGGGACGGCGAGTCACACTGCACATGTCGGCAGCCGCGCATCGAAAACGAACCCAAGCGAATAAATTGGTCTCAGTGACCATGTAATTATGAAAGCAGTATGTGCCTATGAAAATTCATATCCACCACATTCAGCATTGGTATCGAAATAGTCGATAGTGTAAAAATCTCCAATATCTTTCGCATCATTCGCAGAATTCCTCCATTTGATACTACTCTGTGACAGCACCGGTGTCCCCGTTTCAGTATATTTTATTCATAGGGACCATTGTATGCAGTCCGCACGGCGTCATAATAACTGCAGTAATGTTCGTTTCAAGCAACGCTTTTAACATTATGAAACTCTGAACTATGTTATCTGCTTTGGAAAAAAGGTAGGTATTTTAATATAAAAAGTCACGTGTTGGTAAGTAAATGATTCTCTTTTGAACTGCAAAATTGAAAGTTGTCTGAGTGGATAAAAGATACTGGAATCTTTGATTCTTATGTTTCTTCTTTATTCAAGATGAAAGAGTTCTTGATATCTGGGAGCGAACCGAGACCTGACATCGGCAATCCTTGGGGAATCCAGGATCTCACAGTAAGGAATTGTGTTGACATTTTCTTAATCAACTCTAAAATCCCACGAGATATGCCGAATAATAAATAAATGATGAATTGTTAGAGTAAGCATTGTTTGTGGATCATTCTTACTGGGAATACTTACAAGATTCATTTCATAGGTACCAACCGTATTCCTTTGTACATTTGAATAGCCTTTAACAATTTAATTGCGCAATCTGTACCATTAACAAGCTTCACAACAAAATTGATATTTTTAGTTGTAACTTGAGTGAATTCGCAAGGATTCTTTTATATGTTATTTGTTATAGTAGTTTATAGTACTTAAGTCATTTATTTTGTTTGTGTAAATGTTATTTAGTAATTTAATTGATTATTATTATTTCATAAGTTATGTCTAGATTTTAGAGCACTATCGCATTAGGTTTACCGACCTGTAATGGTAGATGTTTTTGAAAATAAATAAATAAAATAAATAACAAAAAAAATCCAATATTCATTAACATTCGACAGGTACCTCCTACACAATTGTTTTTTGAACAGATACCTCTTCTTGTTTATTAATTAATTATGACACACATGCCTTTCAGAGAGTTAAGTTATCAAGAGTCAGAGTAGTAAGTTTCTCAATAAAACCGAATAGGTATATATTTTTTAATATACCTGTCTGTTGACTAGATAATAGAACTGAATCCTAGTTAAACAAGATGATCCCGTTCATAATTATTTGCCACGATTACTCTGAATATATGTAGTTAATACCAACGAAGTAAGTTTCAATACCAGTATCTGTTACCGCATCGTCTGGAATCAGGCAATCGAATCGAATAACGGATAGAATAAGTCAAAAGCTGTATCGGGCGGCCATTTCACGGATCATTTAGTGCGAGGTCGGCCGACTCCACTCAATTTGTACGATTACTTACACGAGCCCCGGCTAGGTACAGTCGAACAAGGAGTTAAGTATGGAGGGTCACCAGGGGCTGCAGTCTCGACATTATAGGGTCATATTTTTTTATTTTTTTTAAAGCTAGGCTCTATGAATGGTATAGAATTCATTTCAAATATCAAATTAAAGCTGCAGTAGATTCAAAATTTATATAGGCATTAAGATCAAGCGGGGCGGCTACGCGATGCGTGTGTGTGTCAGAGTAGCTGAGCCCGCCAGGTCATGTGGTCGATTTCATGACCTTATTCATAATCATACAGGAATAAAGATTTTATGCAAACGGAAACATCAGTTATTTTAATTAATGTTGAAAACGTATAAAAAAATGTGGAAATTATTTTAAAAAAATATCTGAATCGTATCTATAGGATTTACCTTCTAAAATATTTTGGATTATTAAAATAAGACCTTATATTTACATAGAATTTATGACGGATGTTTTTAAATAAAGTTTTACATAAATATAGCTCAACTACATATTAAGCCTATATACTTCTTTATCTCCTGTATCGTGTGTACAGTTGACAAATGCACACACACCCCGACCCGAAAAAACTATCTGTAAACCATAGAAATAATCGTTTCGTGCGGTGATCGAACCCACGATACGTAACGCAAAAAGCTAATCGCTAAGCCACTGCGCCAACCTTGCCGTCAAATTAAATAATATTACTATAATTTCCTGAATAACTACATATAGGTTATATATCGGGTGACGCTGCATACCCATCTGTTTGTTCGACTGTACCTTCGATACTTTATCTATAATCGGTATAGTACAACACAGCTAAGAAGTAACATCGATGTCTCTGATCGAACAACCAATGGCAGTCGCTCGTTTAAATAATTGTACAACTTATTGCATCGACGTAAAGATCACGTTTTACTGCAGTACTAATAAACATTCGTGGTCTTGAAGATGCGCGCAGTTCGGAACTGATCGGTTTTACTAAGTTGGCCGATGCGACTTCTTAGTTCTGTCGTATTATACTCGCTTTTATTGGCTTTCAATTTGATCTGGAGTTGCATCAATCTTGTTGAGTAACTTTGAAGTAGGTTCTTATGTTGTACACATTTGATCAATATAAGTGAATTATTGAAATGTTTGTCCGTAGTTTTCGATTCATATTTGATTTTTATAGATACGTATCTAGAGTTGTGAAACTTGTCAATATACTATGTCAATATACTAATAGCTAGTTTTTAAGATAGCTTATAGAATAAAATAATAAGCCACATTTTCTTTTTACAGCCTTTGAAAGATTTGGAAAAATATTCAAGTGTAATTTTTTTTTGAGAACCCTTTTTTTTCAGCTTCTACTCAAATCAGTTATATATGATACCGAATGGCCAATTAATTAACTAGTTTAAAAGATAAGATCACGTTAGGGCCAATGCTCACTAGCTACATTTTTCAGGAGAATG
Organism: Allophyes oxyacanthae; assembly: GCA_932294325.1. NCBI lineage: Eukaryota > Metazoa > Arthropoda > Insecta > Lepidoptera > Noctuidae > Allophyes > Allophyes oxyacanthae. The sequence goes on from OW028611.1 coordinate 5,976,374, forward strand.
GCGCGTTTTCGCGTTCGTTAATCACTTTTTGTAAGTAAAAGGAAGCCAACGAACGCGAAAACGTGAAAACCTGATTTAAGACTGAATTAAATATGGCTTAACATACATAGGGGTTCATTTTGTAGATATTGAGGCATCACTTCATTTAGGTACACCGTGTATGTCCTATATGACAGGCAAAGTAAGACAGGCAGTTGTACTGTTTTGCCGATGTTCAGCAGGCAAAGGTTTAGCAGTTTTACAGTGACATCTCAAATGATGAGGTCACCACGGTGAACTAAAGCCTCCATAAAAATATGAATAATGATGAAGTCGTATTTTGTTGTCACATCATACTTAATGTTGACCAATGTATGTGGCTGGATCTCTATGGTAATATAATATTGATATTACAGCTATCTACAAAATATACGCCGACAAACTAGCGCGCAATCACTATATTACATACAATTACCGTTGAATCAATCGAATGAATTGTTGATTAATAGATTTCTGAGTTATTGAATGTTCATGTATGCGAAACATTAGTTTGAAACGTGTTTAGTGGCATTTACAGAGTTCAATCATGTTAGGAATGTTATTTTGAAATGATGTATTGATGTTTTTAATACGCATGCAGGAGTTTAACATTAATGTGGAATATTATTCATGTTAACATAATACGAAAACAACATGTAGGTACATATATATCTATATATTAATATGCATGCTGTGATCTCCTATAATTGGAGGCGCACAATTAATACCAACAAATGAAATTGTTCAACATGTCATGTGTCTGGGTAGCCTTTGTTGGAGGTCCTATAAATAAATAAATACGGGAATAGAACACTGCGTGCACGGGGGAGTGTGAGATTTGGCATAGTTAAAGTTTGTATGGAGGAGTGCAGAAACCTAAAATATATATACAATATTATGGTCGAATTGCGACCGCCAGGCGACCTCTAGTAAACTTTAACTATGCCAAATCTCATACTCCTCCGGCTCCGTGCACGCAATATGCTTAAAAAGGGGTACAAAATTTTCTCTTCACGTATTAATATATAGATAAGAGTGAGATTCGAATTGAGATGTTCTCACAGAATAGCTCCTCTGTATTGAGTATTCAATAAGAGCCTTATCCAACCGCATACCTGCACCATTACCTAACATGGACCGAACAATAAATCAAAACGTAATCATTTCCTAGAACGGTAACTCGTGACCCCAGGTCACAGGCTAGAAAATTCTCGCAACAATTAATACTTCAATCTACGTTATCTAGGATCAGTAGCAGTAGGTCAACTGGTGTCAACCATAGACTGGGGCTTCCGCGAAATGCAACTGACTTATCTTCACAAAGCCGGTGCTATTGTGCAAGGCGCTTCGTTCCACAGACAATATCTTCGACGGATGTCACAATTGAGCGGCCAGTCGTAAACAAGTTGCAAGAAGCATTCCACTATTATAGATAGGCAATAAAGTATCTGAGAATAAAGATAATTCTGATTTCTTCACAAATAAATGCCAGTAACAGACCACTGCTGAAATTAGGTACGTTGTAATCGACGATTCGGGAAAGTTATATCTAATCACCATATTTGTCTAGACAATAAGTGATAGAGTGAGTAGATAATATGTGAGAACAGTGACATTAGCTATCTATGTAGGTAATGCAGCTTATTTACCTTAGTACAAGGAGAAAAATTTTGTGATACTAAGACTACCAGAACGCTTAGTAAGTTGCATCAACTCAACGTTAGTACTCCTTATTAAATATTATGACGGCAAGGTTGGCACAGTTGCTAATTAAGTAATTAAGTTATTTTCATGTTTTGTATATTTTTTTGTATTACCAGACAATTTTATTATCCATAATTATATCTGTGACTTTTATCAAATATTCATATTTTCGTTACAAAAAATAAATATTCACGATTTTTCGCCCCGTTTTGGTCTCGCGCGTTCCATTGCTGTCCCGTCCGCTTATGTAAGAAAACAGATTACCAAATATACCAAACTATCATCGTCTACTGATGGGGAAATTTCTCTTAAACGGCAGGTAATTTCCGTAGACAACAAGCGAGCTGCGCTAGCAGAGCCTCCTTTCACATACTTCCCATATTAACCACTAAAGCTAAACACAAGTTATGACCAACTTATTATGGGTAAAACATTTTCTAGGAAGTGAAAATGCAATAAACTTTGACGTCACGTTGCCGCCACAATGTATCGCAGTTTATGTAAAAGCTAAAGTTGTCGCCTGTCTTTTAAGTTAATATTATGATGCCGATATTGTCAGCTCAGATGGTGTGAAGCTAGTGGAAACTTTAAAAAGAGTGCTGGAAGAGGATCGTTAGGTAACGCTCATAAGTAGAACTATGATCCTATATGACAACGAGCTTAATATCTCAAATTATGGTCTGGCTTTCTTTAAACACGTCATCCCGTCTTCTGTAGTTTAAAATGCACATTTAAAATATTTTGGGTTGTGTATTTTTTTTTTTTTTACACACCTTTATAAAATAGAATACACACAGCAGAATAGAATAGAATACTATTGAGAGTAAGTATTCTATTTTATTATGTCGTTCAGGACATACTCAATAAATTACAAATAGGTAGATACCACCATTTGATTGCAGAATTGTTATTTTTAATATCTACTCTCGTACATTTTTTACTTGTCATCAAATTGTAAACCTAGGCTAAGTTATAAATGAAATAAATTATTTTCTTGGTTTATCTAACCCCTGGGTTGACTTTACGAAATCCATAGTAAATACACAAATTCATAGTCCAACGTAGTGGACGTTCGCAATTATTAATCGTAACTTGTGTTAGAGCCTTACAAACCACAGCCATTAATCATTTGTTCAGTCGGGCAGTCAGCTGTTGCCGCCTGTCCACATGACAGGTCCTTGCGGCCATGATTGCGGCTACCGTGCGTGGTCGTTGCGTTATGTCGCAGTGTCGCGTTGCACTGGTGGTGTAAGAAGGTTATGGTCAGGGTATAAGCGACCGGAAAATTGTTGAAGATTAGAATAGGTTTACATATTTCTCCTAATCAATTAATATTATCTCGTCATCATCATAAATTTAAGTGATTGACTCGTGTCGGTATAGCATTTCCCATCCCATTATCTTATACGGGATAAAAATTTGATATTTTGACCGTGGCCCTCTGCAACCACCGTAGCGCCCGCGTATCCAACAAGCGTAAAACAACGAGTCTACCGCGTAACTAAAATGGTAATGAACATCGACACTGGTAATAAACTTCAATACGATCGTGAGAGACTAAATTTCGAGGTACCTTTTAAAAAAATTACCAATCATGAAGTTGGGACTCCTATCTTCATGATTGGTAATTTACGGATATTATCGGATAGTATACGTAGTATAGTAGATACTAGAGTCGATGTTCATTACCATTTAAGTTACGCGGTAGACAGGCAGTTCTAGATTAAGTTTTCCGGGAAGCAAATAACGCAATACGAGATAGAAAAAACATATTACGACCTACATTGTTTATTTTAAATATTTGAATACTACTTAATAATTCCTTATGTTCTGCTGACAAAAATTAAATTAATATAATATAATAAAAATTAACATAGTATTTAAAACAAGCAATTAATAAAAAATAACATCTCAGTTTGATACCGACTATCTAAAATAATATCTGAAATAAAACGTTCCGCCCAATAATTACACTAAACGTCAATAACTTTACGATGTACATTCTTATTTATAATTAGAAAAGAAATTATAATTATGTTTATCATAGTTAATCGACGATAAAAACAATAATTTTAAATGTTCGAGCTCTTTAGATATCGGTCCCCCGCGGCGAAACAACAACTTTAGTGAACGATATTATGTAGTACAGAAATATTTGAGTATTAGTTGCTTATAAGATCCACTAATAAATCCATATAGAAAAAAAAGATATAGTAAGTTTAAAAACATTCTAAAGTTTAAATTTCTTCACACAAGTAGTATTAAGTACCCTAATGATAAATATTGGCAAGTTTTGATGCGATTTATTTAATAGAATAGAATAGAATAGATCTTTATTTCATGTAAACCAGATACAGGCACTTATGAAATATCGAGACTCTAGATGCGCGGTTGTCCTATGGAGAAGAACCGGCAAGAAACTCCATATATGTATGTATGTATAGGTACATTAACTGTAATTGTTGTGATATGTTTAGACACCAGACACCATACATTTAGTCGAGTAATATTGAATTATTTTTATGGAACAGCAGTTTTTTTTAATTTCGCGACTTCATGTTTTTTCCATACTAAAAGTTGTTCATAATGGTGAGTCCGTAAGTAAAGTAAGACCTTAAATAGATGTATCTATAAGGTATACAGGACTCAGTACGTGATTTTGGACTCCTTAGCATTAGAAAATTGCGTCGGTCTATTCAAAAGGTTTCCACATAATACGACGATATTGTTTTCGATGCCACGATTGATGCAGTGGCTAAGCAATTGGCTTCATCCGCTACGTGCCGCGGGTTCGGTCCCCGCGCAGAACTAATATTTATATGATCTACAGATAGTTGTTCGTGGTCTGAATAAGTGTGCATGTATGTTTGTAAAGTGTACTCACGGTAGGTACAGGAGAAATCCTAGTGTGGGACAACATTATTTAAAATAACATTAATACATAAATATTAATAATAAAAAAATTGAACGCCAGTGTACTTATTTCAGTCGAATCTTTTGGTTATATTACTTACAATAACCGCTCAGTCGGTTTATCATCCTACGCAAGCCGTGAGATTCAATTGAGAGAAACAGATTAGTATGGTATTACTAACGTAGCTTCACGGGATACTGCTGGAATTACTTTCACTACATAAACTTAAAGAGCGTGTTTTATTATTGTTCTATAAGGAAAACGTAGTTAAATAACCCGACGCACCCTACAATATGAATCTTTTTCCCCCGTTTTTGCGGGTATCACGCTCAGGGTCAAGGAAACATATTAGTCTAACATGTGCCCCATGACAGAAGTTTGTCGTCATGACAAGACGAGATAATGCCTCTAAAAACCTGTTTCCGCACGAGATAATGCGACGACAAAATTATGTCGCTGCTCGAGTTTTCATTAGCAAGCGAAGACCTCTTATAATACCTATTTTCTGATTCTGATGTTTTTTTTTATAAAGACGAGATTTTCCTAACTTGCGAAAGTATTTCATAGATAAATTAGGTAATTAAATTTCATAGTAGGTATCTAACGCGTTTGCGCGTGCGCTTGTAGGTACACCCTAATATCTCCTATGCACCTGACTTATAATTTCATCAGTGTCTAAGTGACGAAGATTTTTGTAAATGCCTTTTATTATTATTGAGATATATTATTATTTCGGTTATATTGACGATATAGTACCTACCTAATGTTTGTCGAAATCGTCAATCAAAATATCTTTTTTGTCCTACCTTTCTTGTCCCGCACCCCTACCGCGTAACTAAAATTGTATGAACATCGACATCGGTATTAAACTTCAATACGATAGTGAGAGCCTAAACTTTGAGCTAACTTGTAAAAAAATTACCTATCATATAGTTGGGACACTTATCTTCATGATCGGTAAAAAAAATACAAGTTAGCTCAAAGTTTAGGCTCTCACGATCCTATTGAAGTTTAATACCGATGTCGATGTTCATACAATTTTAGTTACGCGGTAGACCCGCTGATCCCTTTATGGAGTTATTGTACTCATCATTATGAACGACTTTTTCTATGGGACCAAATCAAACACTAAAATCGTAAAAATAAAAATCAGTAGGCCACTTTTATTCTAGAAAAATAATAAGGGTTCCGCGCAAAAAAAATACGAGGATGAAGTCACGGGCACAGCTCGTATGGTAATAAGATTCGAAAATCGAATACCTACTGAACACCTTCAATATGTGCCTCGTTTTGTTGAATTATTGAACTACTGAGACATATTTATAGGCAGTACCTACAGTATCCACCGTTATCTCAGTAATGTAACTTGGTACAGCGAAAACATTCACGAAGCTAGACAGATAACGCCCTACAGTAGACCATGAGTCTTACCGGGAGCCGTCGCTGAGGCCTTGGGAATTCATCATCATTAAGAACATACAATATTTTGCATGTTAGTCGACTCATACTAGGTACCTACTTTTGTGTGACAGGGTTGTCAATCAAAAGTTTCTAACAAACTTATAACGAGCATAATTATGTACCTAGGTAAAGTTGGTGAGAACAAAAAGGATTTATACTTGAAGGAAAGGAAATACTCTGAAACAGCAAACAATGAAGTAAGTAGTAGACTGCAGGAATTAAAATGATCACCGACCACGATGACCCTTACATCAGTTAATTTCAACTACCGTTTGTCCGTGGGAATCACAAGCCCGTCCAATAGATCACGGCCCTAATCTGAGCGGTGATTGATGACGTGTCATTGCTCAATATCGCTCGTTACAGCTCAGCTTCCACGTGCGTCTACGCTGGTATGGTAACGAATGATATACCAATTAAATTTGATCGCTGACACATATGCTGCCGCTGCCAGCCCTAGGTGTAGGGTTATCACGTCCAATAAAGGCTGTACCTATATAAGTTTTTTAATTCGTTTATTAGTAACGGGATCTCATTGTATTTTGGGGCTCATCAATCTCAGATGTATAGGGCAGATTTTGCTACGGTGTTTACTCAAATTAGCACCTTCTCAAGAGCTATTATCTTAAAACGGATATTAATAATTATATTATATCAATAGAGTTGGGAAAATAGATATATATGTCTATTTTCCCAACTCTTTTGGGGTTGATTACCAATACAACACCCATGTAAGAAAAACCACAGAGCTCACCGCTGCATTATGTATAGGCTTTTCAATATAACAATTTTACAGAGTGGTAAAATGTTATTAATACTGATTAAAAAGAAATAAACGTGAATTTATTCGACAAGTTGGGAATAATATCAATTTATTTCATTTAACTGCTATTGGAAATGTAATTAAATGATCGTGTTTCAATTACCAAGATGAAATAAAATTTTACTACTGTTATCAATTAATTTCTGTGCTATAAGTAATTATTAAGTAAAAGTAATAGTCTTTATAATAATTACAATAATTTATAATAACAGACACAGTAAATTTTATCAAAGCTTAAATCAAGCCACGTTATAAATCTATAATCAATTAGGTATAATCATTTTTCACCACAAAAGGAAATAGGAAGATTTTAAACATATAGAGTGCCGCAAAATTTTGGGTCATTAACGGTGGCTTATACCCTGTCTGTTAAAGTTACAGATTTCTGATCGGAAACTTTAGGTGAATTTTAAAGATATTAAAAACATTGTCAACGAAAAAATTTACATTTCTCAAAAAACTTAAGTGGAGCTCAATCAACTCTATTTCCTAACAGGATTTTTTCCTCCAAAGAATCAACGAAATTGGGAACTTTGAAAAAAATCGCATCGTCTGAAGTCCACGCAGACGAAATCGCGGGCACAGTTAATAAAAATGTATTTTATCTGTATGGTCATTGTGGGACCATCCATTTGTAGGAACTACCAGGTACTATTAAAAGCTCTACCATAGATTACCGAATAGTTCCTACGTCAACTCTACTCACTCTGTCAACGAGAACAACCGTGAAGATAGACAGACGCGGACAAAATAATCAAACTTCCCCCGTTACTTATTTAGAGCTAATCTTTCGAGTCAATCGGATTCAATCCGCGCTCCAGACTATCAGTCGTCGTTACTACGAAAACTTAGAAGATTTGGTCCATTGAACTCCTGAAAGGACCAAAGTGGAACTGGAGAGTGATACTTTAGTTCGTTTTATGTACAATCTTTTTCTACAGTCCAGATAAGTGATTTTTTACTTATTTCACTAAAGGTAACAAAGCTACACACTGTCAATAAGGGCGACAACAATTTGATCCTGAGGAACTTATTTCCAGCAGTTGTTTGAGTAGATCGGTAAATTGCATGGAGCACAAATTGGTTTATAAATAAAAATAAAACTTTATTTGTTCCAGTTTACAATAAGTGTTAAAAAGACTTATAGTTGAAACAAGCTTGTACAAGTAATAAAGACAGCTGAGTCTGTATATAAACTGTATCACAGACTCCAACGCCTTTCTCAGAATTCACATGTTAATAAAAAGGGTTTAATTATATTTTTGAAATAATAACTGTCGTCTATTCGGATGAATAACGTGTAAATTATGTGTGTGTATATGAGAGCGAGGGTGTTTGCGTATGTACCTATAAAAAAGTTTGCCGATACAGTTTGAAAAAAATCAATTATTAAACATTTTTTTAACACACTTTTATTAGCTTCACCTGTAACTAACTATGTAAGAAAATCTTGGAAGTTAAATTTGACCCACTTCCCGGTTTCCGATTGAGCTGAAATTTTGCATACACGTTCAGTTTGGATGACTAAAGCGTGTTCTATAGTTTTTTTAAACTACAATATTTTATTACCATTGTAGAATGTATCAATGTAGAGCCATTAATACCGCTAATCTATATGGAGATTTCGCTCTCAGTATGATAGGTAGATTAATAAATCATTTACTTTTACAGCAATATTATACACAGGTGGATACTATAACCTACAAGCTATTCTACACATAACTTAGCCTTATACCACCCGTAGGAGCACTAGGTATTTTATTAATTACTAACCCTAAAACGCGCCAACCCTAGCTGAAAGAAGGACGAATTCATTACATAAACGTTCCAGTTTAATTCACGCCCATTCCATACTATTGTATTATTTATTGCTGTTCAATCTATTTCTGGGTCTTTCGCTCTGTGTTGCTAACGGTACTCAGATTCAACGATGGTACAGATTGCTTAGTATAGATAGAAAAAAACATAAGTACATTTATTTAGTTGTTGAATAGTCTAGTTGTTAAAATATGTGATACATTTTTGTTAGTTTGTTTTTACTTTTGATGAACGTAAAAAATTAAAACCTTTGGCGAAAATTATAAAGACAAAAAACGTCTCGATAAAAGTTTAGGAAACGAGTAAAACGCCATCGTGTACGACAGTGAAAATAATTATAGATAACGAACGCAATAAATGAGTTTTTGAAATTTACATAATCAGGTCTGTAAATTCGGTATGAAATTTTCAGACTGCTCTGTGACGTCACGCGTCAGCAGCAACAAAAGCTTAATCATTTATTAAAAATAAATTAAGTACTTCTTGAAAAGCAAAAATATTGAAATAAGTTGCTTCAAAATTGCCTAATCTATAAGAAATTTAAAAAAAAGCTTTACTTACCGAATTCCGTTAGTGAAAATAGTTGAAACAAACAATTTAATCTATTTGTTTTAAGAATTCCATTTCCTTACTGTCGAATGTCGATTAGTCCCATCCGAGCGTCAAGCCTATTTGACTGTAATTTACCATCTACGCTAAGGAATTCAAAAGGTCTCACTAGAGCTACTATTTATTCTAAAGTTCAGTTGTCATGGTGACGGTATTATTTTGTCTAAAGATCAGTTGTCGTTGCGACCCGCTTGTTTGTATAATTCTGCAACTGGTCGTAGTTGCACATTGCAACATAACACCGCACACCTAACCCACTGAGCGCCACATTCCAGCGCGGGTCAATTGACTATTGTGTGTTGTGTGTCACCATATTTCCCATTTAAGGTGTGATGCGAAGCTATTAATGCGGAGCGATGTAATAACGGATCGAATTCAATCTCCAAAAATATAAAGCTATCAACAAAACCGGATTTGGAATGAACTTTAAGATTGGACCTCCAGATTAGTTCCAATACTGGGATGAGAGCAATTCATTCACAGTTGCAGAATGAACGTGGATAACGGATAACCAAGTCTAGAGGCACAACTTGGAGTAGCTAAGTTTATTGTGCAGAAATTTAATTCCTCATCAAAATAAAAAGATTATAACCCCAGTAGGCTAATTCAAGTAACTAAAGAAGTGCAGTTGCCGCGCAGTTGCAGTAAAATTTTGATCAAAATAACGCATATTTGATATTTTCTCAGCTTCAGTGTGATACGCTCGCGTTAAGTTCGAGGGTCACTGCAATACGATCGATGCGTCATAAAATTTCGGGAACTTTGTGTGAATGATATCATGAAAGAACAATGGCAGGATTTTAGCTGAGTGTTTTAGAAGGTGTCTACAAATGTGACTTGTGCATTAGTTATTGAATTTGTTCGGTTTTTATACTAAATTAGTTTTATTTGATTAAATTCTTAAATTGACACCCGAAAAACATTTTTAATCACCAGAGTTGCCACTTTAAAAGTAAAACATAGTTAGTATTCCGTTAATAGAAAATAATAAATAAAATTGCAATGAGCACAGAACCGAAATAAACATGCAGTGGAACCTATAGTCGGTTTCCGAGCCCCAGTTCCTTCACGCGCAGGCTCAACACGCTGCTGCTCAACAAAGCATACTACAGCGTGGACGAGTACCTAACCGACAAATCGATCAATGATCCAAACTTAAGAGTATAAATAAATCTTTTGATTATTTAGATGGATTTGTAACAATTAATATTAATTAATATTTAACAATAATGTTATTATAATTTTTGACATGTAAGTTTGTAACTTATCAATAAATATTGAATTGAATTGAATTTCAGGTTGAACACGTCAATGAATAAAGTATAGTATTGATAAAGTATAATTTACTGCAAACCGAAAGATAGCATCTTTGTGACATATACTAACCGTAAGCACGAACAGCAACACAAAATCAACTTAATTAATTACAACAACAATTAATGGCAGTTATAAAAAGACTACAGTTGAGTGAAAACCTCAGCGAGGCAGTGCTGAGCAATCCCTGTTACTTTACGACAGCGCAGCGTCGCGTCCTCAGGGCGTTGTAGAAATGAAGCTGCGGTCATTGAAGCTACTACAACATAAGGAAAACATTCAGAAAATCCACTACGGATAACACGCGGGCTTCGAGACTATTCGGCTAACTCAGAAATCACTATATCTACGAGGCGTCATAGCGAAGTCTATTATGCAAATAACTGTGTTCCAGTGGTAGCATTTAATAATCTTTGTCGACAGTCGGAGTCAAACCTCACGATTTAATATAAATGGTATCTTGTTGAGATCCTGTGGTTATAGGCAGTCTATCCACGTAAAAATACAGGTTTTTAACCCCCGACAAAAAGAGGGGTGTTATAAGTTTGTAGTGTGTATCTGTGTATTTTTCTGTGGCATCGGAGCTCCAAAACGGATGGACCGATTTCAATGCAGTTTTTTTTATGAAAATCTGTTCAGCCGTTCAAAAGTTACAGCTCTTTTTCTAGTTGGAGTCGAGGGTTTTTGACGGCTAGGTTATTAGCTGCTTTGGTAAGAGTGGAAGCAAACCCTATTTGGCTGTTTCCACATTCTTGCATCTTTGTGTCCCGCGTATTGTGTAGGGATCTGACCTTTTCAATTATTTTTATAGATAATATTTTTATTCATATTCTTGATTTCTTTGTGATTGTTATGCCTTCAAAAATACTGGAGGTGTATGAATAACTAAACTAACACTAAACTATATGCACTAATAACTAAATATCTACGTCATGAGCCACGCGGCTCTCATCTCATATTAGCATTGCACGCGCTTTTGCGATTATTACATTATTACCATGTATTTTAAAACGCTTTTATTAGCTTCACTTGTAACTATGTAAAAAAATCTTGGAAGTTAAATTTGACCCACTTCCCGGTTTCCGATTGAGCTGAAATTTTGCATACACGTTTAGTTTGGAAGACAAAAGCGTATTCTTAAAAAAATAAACTATAATATTATTTAGAGAGGGTATTCCGTAACTACTTGTTTGTGGCTCTAAGTTTGGTGTCACCACTGAATAATGAATGAGATCCCGCCCGTCGGTTCAGAACTGTTATTTTATTGTAGTGTCAGTTCATTGAGCGGTACTGCATAATAAGAAAATGCAATAATAAAGAATGATGGCCAAATAAGACCTGACCAAAAATGGAAGGGACCATTGATGGATGCTACGCAGAAATGTATATTGATAAAGGAGAATTTAATTACAACAATTTAAAACTTTTATTAGAGCGGCAGTAAATAATTATTTAATTATTTGCGACTTGCCATATTTAATCGTGTTAATGGTTTTGAACGCATCTTATTATTACGCAAAACATTCCGTTTTGTTACAAGCTGTAGCGAAGATGTTAATAATTAATTTATTTTTCCTTTTCCAATGTTTACTACATTTATTGCTCTATGTGGATATTTTTTTACGGCCGATGTGGGTGTTTTCTGGCCAATGAACATAATTATTGTATATTCCCAACGAACTATAACGATGGGACCCATTTTGTAATAAAAAAACAGATAAAACGAAACGGATCGTTTTTGACACTAAGTGATAGCTGTCAAAGATATGTCACTCAACGTTGCCTCCTTGCCTCCGTAACGTCGTTGCGTACCGTGGTACCGTGCGATTACTAGTGTTGATATTGTTTGTTTTTGTGTTTTTACGGACTCCAATTGATCCCTCCACCTTTGACGACCCTGCTTACGATTCTCGGACTCCGTGTGATACCTTCCATAGCTGACGATTCTTGACTTGCGCTTATTGGGAACCGACTTCCTACGCCTTGTGATTTTCAGTGAATCACCATGCAGAAACCGCATTCACGTACCAGCACAGTACACAGCACGTACAGCAGCGTGTACTTTGTGCTAACTGCAATAGGTAAAGAGAGAAGAAGAAGGGCGAGAAGGCATTTTAGAGTGTTGTTGTAACTGTTGGGACGTCGCACAATAGGATGTTGTGCGCATGTCATGACTTTAGTGTGGTACCTACCTTGGATGGGCTAGATTTCAGCCAAACATATCACCTCCAGCACCATTTTTAGATGATGTTTTGGAAGATTTAGAATAAAATAAATGAATATTATAAAACTGATTATTTTATTGTATCCTGTATCTACCTTTCTTCTGTCTCTTCTCTACTTCAGTTTTATTACACCGTACTTACACAGGACTATACCGTATAGAAAAGAGCAGGTATACACTGATATCGTATCCTACCATGTTAGTTTTAAGTACCATACCAGGAGGTTAGTTAAGTATAATGACAGCTCGCCAAGGATTGACTATAATTAGGTATGGGACATGTCTAGAGAAGAGGTACATGCCACAGTGGAAAATAATAGACTAACTGACTGTTTTATAAATAATGGCGTCACAGTCGTATTAAATCCTAACCTCAAAACAAAACAAAAAATGTCCCGTAGTGTAAATTCACCGGTTTAAAAAAAGTAAAACCAATAAATATTTTAACATGTGCCTAATGAACAATCAAATAAGCCATACTTCATTAATGGTCGCGTCACTTTACGGTCAGGTCATAGTTTGTATGAAACTGGCCGACCTTCTTTACTTAGGGAAAGTGTTAAGAAATGACTGGAAAGTATTGAGAGATGACGTGGCACCTGTAGAAGTCATATCCAAGATTATGTAGAAATACTGCAGGACTTGAACCTCTGGCACGGTTCGCCAGAGGTCGTAGGTTTAACTCCTGCCCGTGTCATAAATTTTTAAGGTTTTCTTTGTAGTGTTTCTACAAGTTATAAGGCTTAATATGACCACACATATAGAAGGTCCAACCAGGTCCAACCTTACTCGTTCTGATCCGTTTAAGGAGTTATTATATTCATCGTTACGAACAACTGTTAATATGAGAACAACCGTAAAATAGAGAAAATGAAATCTGCTGTTCCATACAAATAATTAAATATTACTTAGGGTCGATTTAACCAACGTCAGTTATCTATTATCCAAGGAATAAATTTTAATTTTGACACCTTTTGTATGATAAATCTGTCAAAAATTCAAAATCTCCTGGATAACGTTATCTGACGTTGGCGAAATCGGCCCTTACTCAACTAAATGTCAGAAATCATCACTACAGCTGTTATACCTTGCTTGCTTGTATCTGTACTCTATAGCTAGCTAGAGCAAAGTGTATTAGCTGTAGTGATGATTTCTGTTCCTGCTGCTTATTGTTGGACTACGCAGTACTAAAGTACCTACCTACGTGGGAGAGGTACTAAAGTATAGTACGCGCAAATCTTTATAAGTCCTCGAACTCTCTCCATCCCCCTCCCTCTAGCACCTATAATAGTACGCTTATTATAGGTGCTAGAGGGAGAAAGAGGGAGTTCAGAGCTCAGTTCAGGGCTCATAAAGATTTGCGAGTACTCTACTTGAGTTATTGGATGTGAAAGGTTGCTTTCCTGGGAACGTAAATAACCGTTACATGAGTTTTAATTAATAGTGATTACCTATCGCATTGCATAACACAGGATCAAGTTGTCTGTCATCAGAAATCGCCGATAGCGATAACACCGCCTATTGTACCATTTTAGTAATTATATTATATTTATGAGTCCTACAAAACTGGCGTACAATAAAAAATGTTTCTATTCTATCCTATTCCCTATAGTACAAAATGGCCCACACAAGTACACAGGTTTATATAGTACTTACTCCTTTTATAAACATAAACAAAAGTATTATTAATTAACGTCATCCCACGTGTTCATCCACAATTAAACACTATTAATACACTTACAAAGATTGATGTCTAAAAAAAACAATTTATTTATATCACAATGCTTAAACGCACTTTGTTTGCCGATCACAACAATGAGTACAACTCCATTCTTCGTGCCCTGGTGACGTGCACCCACGGGAGGATAACGCACTCCACTTTAATTAGACCCCCTTAAATTCACGGAGTATACCTTCAGAAAGGTCAAAGTGAATTAGTCGTTGGTGGCACCCGCCAGCTAGACACCACTTTAACAAGGCCCCCATTACTTCCTCAAGATTGTTTTGAAAAAGGTCAAAGTTGCTTGGTCGTTGTTGCCACCCACCAGTCGCGCGATCTATTGTCTCTCGGAGCTTATCTGAACATTACTTATAATGACTGAGATAGTGCATTCACAGCACTCCTACGCACTAGAACACACGCAGCTTCGGTTCCCAACTATTTTTATAGCCGTTTAATTGGGAAGTTTAGGAAGTATAAGAATTGTGGTTACGACTTTATATTGACAGTCATGGCCGCTTGTTGGTTGGTAGCACGACTAGTGGATTTACACTAAATTGTTTCAGATTTCTAGATGAGGTAAGTACTATCTTCGAAAATAGTCAAACTGGTATCTACCAGTCATACGGCAGGCCAAGCCTGTGCTACTGTGTCAAGAGTCTTTTAAGTATTAATCAACTTATTTAGTAACTTTTCGAAACCCGCGAACCGCGTGAGAGAACTAAACTACCTAGGTAATTCTTTGAATTTTTATTTTAAGATAATTATATTGTTTCTATTTTATTTTTTTGTATTGCTGAATGGCAAAACATAGAGCACCACCTATCTTTAACCGACTTCAAAAAAAAGGAGGAGGTTCTCAATTCGACGCGTACTTATGTTTTTATTTTTTAAGATCTTTACTAAAATTGTTTTAACAAAAACAATACGTAAGTAATTTTTTATTTTATATTGTATCTAGGTACTATAACTTCTTTTTTTTTAATGCGATGTTATACACTTCTCATCAAAAAAATCGAAACACTTCTCAAATTTATGTTTTTAATGGATTATTTAAAAAAAATGTTTTATTCGGAAAAAAATGAAAATGTCATTTAATAGCGGGTAGTACAAGGTTTCGAATTCCATATGTTAATGTTCCAAATTCAAATTAAATTTTCATAAGCTTCTTGTTTTGTTTAACAAGTCACTTCTAACCCGTATGGAGATTTTATGAAATGCAATAAATTAAACACGAAAATAAAAAAAAAGTTTAATTAGAATTTATTCAATAGTTTGTATTCCCTCCCCGGACCCTTAGGCTGCTTCCATACGTTTCATCATGGATTGGTTGAGAGTCATGACTTCATGTTGTGGAACGTTATTCTATTCTTCTTGAATTGCGTTTTTGAGCTGGCCAACAGTCTCTGGAGCAAGATCTCTTGCTTGAACTCGTCTCTTTAGTTCATCCTACAGGTGCTCTATGGAATTCATGTTCGGGCTTCTTGCTGGTCACTCCATAACGGAGATACTGACTTCACTGAGATAATCTCGTACGATTCCTGCGGCATGGGCCCTGTCATTATCATGAATGAATATGCAATCTTTGCCAATGAAATGTGCATAGGGAACCACATGAGCCTCAAGACATTCTTTGATGTAACGACGACCGTTTATTGCAGGCAGGCGTGGTCCAGATACCAAAGGGAGTTCTGTTTTTCCGTCGGTACTAATGCCCCTCAAAACTGTCCATGAACCGCCACCATAGCTTACTTTTCCCTCATTGCAGCAGTGTATATAACGTTCTCCCTCTCTTCTGTATACCTTCTTCCTTCCATCATTAGCATACAGCATAATTTTACTCTCGTTAGAAAAGAGAACCTTGCTCCATTGTAGGTATGACCAATTTAAGTGCTCACGTGCAAACTGAAGGCGCGCTCTTCGATGGTCTGTTGTTAATTTAGGCCCATTGGCTGGCTTGTGTGGTACCAATCCACGTTCCTTAAATCTTCGTTAAATTGTAGAGTCACTCACAGTCACCCTTCGAACAACACGGAGCTGTTGCAGCAGTTCAAAAGCGTTAAGGCGTCGATTTCGCAAAGAAACTGTTGCAATAAATCGGTCATCTCGCTCAGAACTGACCCGATTCCTACCCGATCCTGAGCCGCGCGTGAATAAACCAGTCTCTTGGTGGCGTTTGTACACTCTATGAACAGACGAGAGGGTTAGATGTAGTCTTGCAGCCACAACACGTTGACTAAGACCCAAATTCAGCAACGCCACGATTTGGGCGGCTTCTGCGGGCGAAGTATCCTTGTGTGGTGACAAAAAATCTTGTTAACAGATGTCATAGAGCCTAATAATCAAATTACCAAAAGTAAGTTTTAAAATAAATCGTTATTTTGTGTTTATTACACACCAATTAACTGTACTCCGATTAAACGCATTGCCTCAAAATAATGTTCCATTTCATTTAACGGATGAAAATTCAAAAATTTACTTTCAAAATTGGAACTCTCAGACACCACTGAAAAGGCCAAACTGCCAGCTATAAAATGGTGTATTTTTTTTTTAAGAATTAATCCTCTTTTTTGGTTATTTGTCGCCAGAAAGAAAATGTTGGTAGTGTTTCGATTTTTTTGATGAGAAGTGTAGTTGGTCTCCTAATAAAACATGACCATAATGGTGAGTACAATAGCCCCATAAAGCAGGTGTCCTGTATATACATATAAACAACGTACCACTTCTATAAGGACTATATATTATTATGGCTGACTCCTATAGACCAGAGTTTTGGAAACAGGCTAGAATGATGATAAAGTAAATCCTTATAAAATTAGTTACTGATACCGTGTGTTCCATCTTTATTCTTCACTTAACGTTAATTCGAACACGCGCCTACAAACGAAGATTTAATTTAATACGAATTAGATAGGACTCGGCCTGAATTTAAATTACAGGATTGCCAAAAACTTTTTAAATAAGTCTCTCTTCGGTACTGGAACTTGGGACTCCTTGGGAATCAACTGGCATTCCCAAGGAGATTTCTTTATTAGTGGTAGAAAAAAGTATTTTTCAAAAAAAATAACACATTTCCCATAGGGTATTTTGTTAAATCATTAAAAACATCTGTGACTGACAAACACAGACGGAAGAATGATCTTAAGCAGGAGCGGTCCTAGCAAATTTTTCAGGTAGTGCGATATCTCATTTTAGCGCTTATATGTAGTTGGACCTAACAATGGTCCAAGGGACTCAAACGTTGAAATGAGACATTTCACTGTAGTTCTCTTTGACGGAAAAAACGATTTTGCAGGCTCCATCCGAACCAAGTACCTACTCGGTTATAAATAGCAATAACTTGTTTATTTCCAGCCGTTACTTTTTTCAGTATGCAAAGAATAGTGACATAACGCATTTACGCAGTCATTAGCGTTGTTCTCGGCCTCCGATATCCGCTCATTAGCTAATGAGTTAAAATCCTCTATGCTTAACCCGTCAATGTATGAAGTGTAATGTTAACTTTAATATAAAAAGCGAAGTAAAGTACTAAGGGCCAAGTTTACCGACAACATAACAGTCGATTAGAGCATAATCAGCCGTTTAAACATGAATTTTTGTATGAGTCGATTTCATTTTAAACATCTGTTATTTTGTCGGTGAAAATGGCTCTAAATCTGTCATACCGCGTGTGAGTAAAAATGAAACGTAATCGCGTATAAAAGCCATCAAAGAACAGTTTTATGTTGAGATAAAACGAGAGGACGAGATTAAAGCCGAGTCACGCGCCGCGAAGAAACAAGCAAAGGGAATATTAAAACCACGTCGCACCGCACGTTCTGGCCTTAATTTATATGATTTACAAAATGTATTTCACTTTTCCCTTCAGTTTACTTTATGGATCGATTAGGGAAACCAGACTCCAAAAGCTCAAAATATAAAATGTTACTATTTTCCTTCTGAAAAGTCTGGTGTGAGAAAGGCGAAAGAACTGTTACCTTATGTATTTATTATTATTTTATTATTTATGTTCACACATGCACATGACAAAGAAAATATGTAAAGATATCAAGGACAAAGGTACTGCTTATTTCTAAATAAATATCTGCTAGCAGACCTGCGACAGGAAAGAGTGAAAATAAAAGAAGACACAGTGTGTAACTACAGGAAACAAGGTAGGTAGGTAGGAGCTAAGGATGAGGAATTTAATAAAATACATATTAATAAAATATATACTTACGTATTATAAAGATACATACCTAATAAACTAATACATAATATGAATATACTAATAAACATATATATTTTTATAGATATTTTAAGGATAAGTATTTCGTTGAAGTGGGGATTGACCCCATGTCTTGATTGCATTTGAATCTAAGGTTATCCCTCTAACGCAGAAACCTAACGCTTAGATTTAAATACTTTAACATTCAAAAGCACAATAAAAGGCAGCTGAAGAGTTTATAAGGAAAAGTAGTTAATTTAAACAGCATCGTATCTTTTTATAAACTTTAGAAAGTTTTCAACACAGAAAAAGACAAAACACGACAGAAATCATTAATTAAAAATAAGCATCTAATAATGATGAAATGCCATTTCGTGACGACACGCGCGCGCCGTGGGCAGAACATTGCGTACGCGCCGATGATAAATATTATGGCCGAGCAACGGTGTTAATTGACATTCGAAGTTTAAAACTATCCGTCGACGATTTAAACCATGTTGAGTCGTAAAAGTGTCTCTTCCCACGGGCGCTCGCTTCAATTTGTTTCACGTTAATACGCCGTGACATCAACTGATTAATGCCTTTGTAAGGCTAATGAGACTCGTCCGATGATACATAATCAATAATTGTAAGCGCGTGCGGCTCGGATTTCCATCGACGAACTACTATAAGTCAGACACGCCCACGGCTGTGGTAATTTATGGCATTTTACTTTTTAATTCTTCTGTCTGTGTGAGATGACTGATTAGGGCTTATCTATGATAAGTATCTCTATCTGTTTAGAGTATTTTATAAAATACAAAATAAACTTTGAATAAGAACTACATTACTTGGACTCGTGAGATTCAAAGATCCAGTACCTAAGTAGTTCCATTTACATAATTCATTAAAGCAAAAGGGGTAAAGGGGTTCTAAAGGGGTAGTGTAAAATTACGAATGTTACCATGGTATGTTCCAGGCTCAAAAAATTTCTAGGTCTCAAGGGGTTTGATACCTTAAAAGGAGGTCATTATCATTTAGCCAAGTCTTTTCATCACTCCTAAGGAGCTGAGCAGACGACGGACTTTTTTCTGGCGGACTTTTTGCCACGACGATATAGTTTCTGGAATCCTATGCAACAATGCACGCGGCGGACAAAATGTTCGCTAAATTAGCGGTTTATTGACGGGCGGACAATTTGTCCTATTTTAGCGGCGCTAGTCCCGGTGACGTTAAATAAAAACTACCTATCTTGTCTATTAAAAAAAAACCTACAAATAAAGAGCTCGCTATATTGTATACTTACATAATAATACTAAATCCATGATGAATTCTAAATAAAAAAAAGATTAATTAAATAAACAATAACGATTTACTTAAAAAAAACTTATCTATAGGAGCAGGCCACGGCCGATCCCGAAAGTTTTAATTGCGTAGACACTTACCGAGATCCACCCCAGTCTTATCTGGTTAGGTAATCGCCTTAGTGCTACCAAATTGAAGATCCTCCATCAACAAATCGAAAACTAATTCAATCACCAAGATACCTACCAGAAATTTGGAATTAAGATTAGGAATCAATACATCTGAAGTAGGTCCGACTATAGTTAGGTAGATCCTTAGTTAGCAATGTATTTTGCTGTATAATTTGTAGTTCGATTTGAACAAAGAATTAGTTGGAAGTTTGCTTTCTCATTTATCAACCAAGTTATCAACTAAAGCTCAACAAAATTACTGAGAAAAGAAAAATACCGACCATAAACAATAGACACAGCTTCAGCGAAAAAAGGAAGTAATTCAAACAATAAATATTCAATTGTCTGTTTCTTCTAAATTTAAATAGCTAGAATAGAATGTAAATGTTACGCGCTAAGAATTAAATAGGCATAGGATAAAGTTGTCAGGCAGCTGTCAAATGGCTGGGGACTAGTCACGTTCGTCCCAGGAGTATGATGTGTTATTGCCATCGATTGTACTAGGTCGCAGAACTTAGATCTAAGAATAAAGATGCAAAATTATTTAGGAATAGTGATTGGTCTTAACGTAGGTAATATTTGCGACGACTGCGACGACACGTTTGGCGCAGTGGCTAAGTGAATATCTTTCTACGCTACGTGCCGCGGTTTTGATCCCCGCACGGAATAAATATTTTTGTATATTCTGCAGATAAAAAAAAAAAAGTAAATGTATTCTCTGTCTATGCACCTGTCCTCTTCTTATTACCTGTGTCTAACACATACATATTATGTGTGTGTTGTGTTATGTGTGTATTATGTGTGTCTGTGTGTGTGTGTGTGTGTGTGTGTGTGTGTGTGTGTGTGTGTGTGTGTGTGTGTTCTAGTGTGTCTTGTTTTTGTGGCAAATAAATGATTTTTCTTTCTTTTCTTTTCTTAGATAGTTCGGGTCTGGGTGTGTGTGCATGTGAGGTGTATGTTTGTAAGCGGTACCCTCGATACAGGAAAAATACAAGTGCGGGGTAAAGTATAAAAAATAGTCGTCTCTTTCTAACCCTTATTCAGAAAGCGACAAAGCATTTTAGCCCTCCCTTAAAAATAATTAAATTTATTGTACCTATTGATTTAACTACTGTGGTCTTATCAATATTCTAATTCACTGAGAATTCTTGTCTCATATGACGTATCTATGGAGAACGTTATTGGTTGCATATTGTTTATTTATAAATGTGTTCAAGTTGTTTGTTTTCCCGAATAAATAAAATAAAATATTAATGCCTCGGTAACGTGTTCATTAATAAAGAAAGTAGCATCATTAAATCGCATATCCACAGCTAACTCATTTTCACAACCGATTTTCTACATCTTCACAGTATAATAGCTCGATTGAAGCTAGTTGAATCCCATCTCTTCTGTTTTTACGATCCGTGGGAGTGTAGCGGAATCTTGTCACGTACCACGCACCTAGAGGACGTGTTCGTACATAAATAATTTTAGACTTATGTTGTGTACTCAAGTGTACAGGCATATTTGTGGAAATTGCATCTGTCTAGATTTGAATATGGAATTTCGTCACCAATTTTCACTTCAAAATAATAATGATAAGTGGATAAGTGTGTACTAAGCAATGTTGTCGTTTTCTATTTTGACAAAGACACCGATGGCGCAGTGGATATGAAATTGGCTTTCTGCGTTACAGGTCGCAGGTTCGATTCCCGCATGGAACAAATATTTGTATGGCCTACAGGGAGTACTAATAATTATCTATTCTGTGCAAAAGGTAGTTGTTTCTGGACCTGACTAGGATAAAGGGGAAATCCTAGAACAACATTTTTTGAAGAAAATAGTGTAATAAAAATTAAAGACAAATCCAAACATTAATTAGAGACGAGAAAGATTAATTTGGAATTAAATGTTGTATTGAATTTCATTCTAAATGGACTTTGTTTTAACTTCAAAAGCTAGGAATCCGATGATTTCCAATGTCAGAATCAGAAAATACGTTCTTTTGTTTGAATAGGATATTTATTCAAAGAAAACTACTCAATAGAATGATTAAGTTTGCAGATTTTTTTTACCTAAGTTCATTTAAGTTTTTTTTTAAATAAAAATCCTATTCTATTCGACCAAAAGAACGTATTTATATTCATGAATAAGTATGTGGATACTGGAGCCACGCACTATTCACATTTAATAGAGTCGTACACTCTTACCTCTAGCTTATACAAGAAGAATACAAGCTTTGCAAGATTCTGTTATCTTTTAAAGAATTTACACAACAATATTATAATATAATTGATGCATCTAAGAGATGATCTGACTTTCATTGTCCCTAGTTAAAGTTAATTTAAGCGATTATTGATCGCGTATGGTAGCGTCTGAAGTAGGGATGGAAATGCAATAAATTAGTACTAGGGCATAAGAGAAGGGCTATGAGTAAGTCAGTATCGGATACGTTGCAAATAGAAGTACAGGTGCCGACCGCTACAAGTTAACTTAACTTGAGCGCTAGGCGGGGTGGCGGAATTTGTTTGCGCGTCGTATTCTCTCAGGAGCAAGGTGCAAAATCGCTTAAAGTAATTAAGGATCAGTGCTTAAAATTCGTGCCTAGTACCTAGGTGTATTGTTTAAATTCTTTCATCTGTTTTCAAAGCTATTCATTCATATTCGTGGAGGAATACTGTGCCAAGTATATTTAATTTGCCATTGACACGCTAAGAAGAGGAAGAAAGCTATTTATTTGCTAAAGCCAGCTTTTTACATGTAAATAACAAACGCACATTCAGTTAGCATTCCTAAAACTAGATACTAGACGCCTTTCAAATCTCTGAGCACAAAATCTGCCGTTAAATCTCATGTTATAACTGATTAGACAACAGATTTACTTGATCAGAGAGAATTGGCTTCTAGAACTTGTTGGAAAAGCTTTGGACTACAAGGCAAAGTACACGCTGTAGATAATATAGTCATAATTTACTCAAATATGTATTACAACTTTGTCTCCTTCGGTATCCTATACAAACAGTGCTAGGATACACAGTACCTACTATATTATACAATAACTGTAAAATAAACTATTCATTCACCCTTCCACCAAACGCACCAACAGCATGTAAAGTCCATTTTATTTTAAGGCAATGAACTTAATATCCCGATATCGGCCGGATATTGACAATCGCGCGCCGTCATTCGGTATTCAAATAGTGCGGCATTCGGCCTCGCCCATCCCTTAGTGGATCAGATGTGCCGATACCGACCCTATACTTGTTTGTATCTATTTATATGACTGTTTGCTGAGGTTAAAGTAATCATTGACTGAATTGGGGAACGATACTATGAATCTCGAATGGATTTTACATGAATACAAATGTTTTTTTTAAGCCCCCGACAAAAAAGATGGGTATTATAAGTTTGTAGTGTGTATCTGTCTGTGGCATCGTAGCTCCAAAATGGATGGACCGATTTCAACACAATTTTCTTTAATTGAAAGCTAGTTTAATCGGGTATCATTTTAGCTATGTTTCTTCAAAAGTTACAGCTCTTTTTCTAGTTAGAGTCGGGGGTTTATGACGGTTAGGTTATTAAATCTCAATGAAGTGAAGTTGATGACTTATTTTGTTTCCAGTAAAAAAATGTACTTAGTCTATTAGATTTCTAACGATGAAATCTAGATATTTGCACGCCTCTTACACTTTCTGGTTCTCCCTTCTAATGAACTAAATAATATTGAGAGATATAATGTTCTATTTATATGCAATTCATAGTAAAAAAGTAAAATTATTTCTGATTAATATTATAAGTCTCGACATAAAAATTTGTACCATTAGGCTGCGTATCCACCTGAGTAATCTGGTGTACTTCAGTTTACGGGCCTAGGAAAATGAGGTAAGCGTAGTGGTGGATCTTTTCCTCGCGCACCGCTTAGGTACCTCGCAAAGCTCTGGTGGAAACCGCAGCCTTACGGTGCTACCGCTAGGCACGGGCCTCTTCTCAAAATGAGAAAGATTCGTCCACTACGCTGAGGGCGATCTACACACACCATCGAGAACTTTTTGGGGCCCTCTCAAGTGTGCAGGGTTCCTCACGATGTTTTCCTTCAATCGAATCGAATCTGTCGAATCGAATCGAATTCTGAATTCTTCTCTCTACATGTTCCTCGTAAACACCTGTAAATACCAATCGCAAATAGTACTAGCCTCTATTTTATAGCAGTATGATCTCATGTGGCAAAGGTTAAATTGCTTGAATTTCAATTCTAAAATTCCTCAGTTACGTCAGGATTTCTACTAGCATCTCATTTACCATTAATTATAACTTTTATCATAATATATGGACGTTCCAATTGTTATGGTAATACTAAGTCGCCAATTTACTTTGAATTGTAAATTATAACGATTCTATCGCCGCTATTTATTACTGCAGTAAATGTCTAATTTGGATTGAATATTCTTATACCTACTGGTTGTTGAATGAAGATCAAATTTCAATCAATCGAGATGATTTACTGGGTCCTATCACAAACTCTGGCCTTCTCTTAAGAATTCAACATTAGTCATACCGTTTAGTCAGTGTTCAGTGTCATTGTTTCGTTTGGATTTTACTTCAACAATGTTTAAGGTTGTATTTTACGACGATTTCTTACTTTTGAGGGGGTGAAGTATCAGCCTAAGCCCCACCCACTAGGGGAGCTCCGTTCTCGCAATAACGCAATTGACGTATCAGACTGTGTGACACACGTGTCACAGAATAGCAATATTAATTAGCAACATGCAGTATGACACCAGCAAATACTTGATAAATATAAATCCATAATATCGTATACCCAGTGTCCTATATTACGCTAGAAAATCTGTTCCTCCGTTTTGTATTTGTAGATTTTATACCTATTTAACTATCTACTTATAAACTATCAGTCATACCTATTGTGTATGAGTTTATGCAAGTGCACATATTGTCTCGACCAACATTGGGCATTTTCAATCAAAGCCAATAATGCCGCAACGAAATCGATATATCGGCATGACAAACCTGATGACACTGCCAATGTGTGTGTAATGTTAGAAGAATAAGCCAACTCAAATCCATGCCTTGAGGTAATAACCTACTCTCACCCACACCTGTAGGAGTCGTCCATTTCCGTAGTCATACCTACTTAAGTATGTTCACAGGGTTGCTTTTTTACCAAAAAAGAAATTGCATATTCATAGAACAAAACCATATTCCTAGTTCAGATTCCTCGCTATGTATGCAGATGAAGAGCTTCAAAATTGAAAGAAAGAAAGAAAAAACATTTAAATCGGACTCGCACACGAAATTACATAAACACACAAAAAATTCAAATAATGATAACAATAACCTAACCGTCTAAAACCCTCGACTCTAACTAGAAAAAGAGGTGTTACTTTTGAACAGCTGAACAGATTTTAAGAAACATCCCGATTAAACTAGCTTTCAATTAAAAAAAACTGCATTGAAATCGGTCCATCCGCTTTGAAGCTTCGATGCCACAGACAGACACACAGATTCACAGATACATAGATACACAGATACACATTATAAACTTATATCACCCCTCTATTTTGTCGGGGGTTAAAAAAGTCCTGCAAGAGGCCAAAGAAAGTCCCTATCTCAGCATATCCTATATTATTTCACTCTAAAATTTTGAAAGATTTTTACTTTTGGTCCACTTTCACTCCTGAAATCCTAAGTGGGATGACAGGTGATGGTATGCCACAGACGTACTAGCAGACTGTTGTAGTTGTGGAGAAACGAGGTATAATTTTTAAAAACGTTTTTTTTCCTTCTTTACATACTATCTATCTATCTCTCCCTAACTTCTAAATTTTATTAACTACGGACATGTATCATTCAAATTCGAAGAATTTACAACAAAAAACCACATAGTAAAAGTTATGAAATTTGGTTCTTGTTCAGAAATAGTACGCATTTCTTTTTTTTGTGGATAGTTTTCCTAGATTATTATACCATTTTGGAATCTTGGATAGTTGTGTAAAAACAGTAGTACAGTAGTACAGTAGTACAGTAGTAGTGGAAAAACTTGCCATGGTAGTGTCTGTACTTTTTTTTTACACCACGATGAGTGAAAGTGGACCAAAAGTAAAAATCTTTCAAAATTTTAGGGTGAAAAATAATTTTGATTGATTTTTGTGTCAAATCTACAGGCATTCTGAGATTTTTAACGATTGTGGTGGATAGCAGTGCTACTTAGGTTGCCGGTACAAAAAGAAATTCAGAAATATCTGAAACATTGTGGTCATGGTAATTAAAAATATCTTAAGGGGTGTAAATTTTTGAAGGATTTCAATTTTTTTATGTAACTTCTTAAAAATTTAGATTTTTTTTAATATTTTTTTTGTTCTCGAGTAGTCATGAGCTGGTCAACCCTCTGGTGCCCGCTTATCGTTGAATTTTGGGACATGGTGTATATAAAACTTCATACTCTTTGTTCTCAACACTACAAATTGTCGTACTGATTTTTCTATACTACATCCTATAAAATGAATTCTTGACGGAGATGTCAAGAAATTATTTTAGCATATTGATTTTTATAAACGAAATACTTAGATTTTCTGAATAAAAGGCAAATTACTTATACTTCCTGTTGCTTTTTAATAATTTTTTTAATGATTTTACTGTCATTCTTTCTTTTGGTTTTGAATAAAGTGTAAGCGCAGGAAAGTCAAAAAAAATTGCACAGGTCCGACCTCGATGCGCGCCGAAACGCGACTGATTGATGGCAGAGATGACAGAAATCACGAATTTTGTGGTTTTTATCAAATTGTGACCAATATACGTAATATTATAAAAAAATAACAACCGATTTTCGTTGGTATATTTGCGACCAATATTGTGATGTAAAAATTATATGAAATAATATCATGTTTTAGAAATAATCTTGTAAACACTTTTTTAAAAGGGGTAACTTTGCGAATTTTTTTTATCGAGCCAACTTCATCCAAGCATGTATCAGACAACCGTGCAGAAATTGTCACATCTTCAAGTTTGATATATTTTTTTTTCGGGACAAAGAAATAAGTATTTCTATTCAAAAAATTGTAAATACAAATCGGTTTTTGCGCCATTCCTGTAAAATACCCCCTTAACATAGGTCCAATAGCAAACTAACCATGACTGAATAAACGTGAACTTCGGTTTTGGCTGTGACATGACAATGACAAGATGGCAACTTTTAATGTTAGAATGCGATGACAGTTTTTTTTTTTTTATTGTTTTGTAATTGTTCCCGTCATCGATATTTTTTTGTCATTGTCATGTGAATAGAATAGAATAGATCTTTATTTCATGTAGGTAAACCAGATACAGGCCACTTTATATGAAATTTCGAGACTCTAGATGCACGGCTACAAATAGTGGATCCTATGGAGAAGAACCGGCAAGAAACTACATGGAAACTAGAATAATAGATTACAATTCTTGATCAGTACAATGTTGTGGAAAGAGCTGCGAGAATAATGTAATTTAATACGAATAAAAATAAGACTTGGATAGTAATGATATTTATGAATAAGATTGCCATGGCAGTTACAAGCTGACCAGTTCCGACAGACATTGTAATCATTGATATCGAAAAATCATCATTCAGCCCATTTCTAAAATGTACTAAACATAATGTTATAACCTTACAAGTAACAAGAACGAGGAACAGAAAGTGTAACGTGATATTTATTAGTCCAATTAAGGACAACATTTGTATGGATTAACTGGCACTAATCACGGAACAAGGGCGTGCTCATGTTTCGGTAAACCTTCGGGTACATACTAATATAATGCTACCTATATTCGTATGAAAATTCGCTCACAATTTTTGTGTTATTTTTTAATTACTGCATAGCTGAATGTAGGTATTTCATTGTCATCTTATTAAAACAGGCAAAGTGATTCAACTTTTGCTAATAATTGATGTATTTGGTAGGAAAGCGGACACAGACAAAAACTAGGACCAATATTGTACGGTAGAAGATAAACTCGTAAGTTTATAAATCAATCAATTAAATCAGTTTATCAATTACGATTGCTGAACATGAACCACTCAAAGATTCAGAAAAAACTAGAAACTGCAAAAAATTATTAGGAAAAACATAAATATGATAAACGTACAGCAGGCTACTTCATAGAGAAATTCTTTCACTAATAAAAAGCTACACTATCCCTGAGTTATATTGTAGTAGATAGTTACAACATAGATAGATAGTTAGAAACGCGTGGATGAAGCCGTGGGCAACAACTAGTTAAGATATTATAATTCAAGAACGAGATGGTCTCTTAAGGACAGGGTAGTCAAAGAAATCATTTAAAACATCAAGATAAAAAAATCTCAGCGGTATATACAGCGAATAGATAGACTGGCAGATAATTAAAGAGAGCAAAACTACATATAAGCATTGATAAAATTCATGAATCAGATTTGAATTCAAAAGAATTACCAATAAAGAATTAGAATAACGAAGTGCTGATTAACATTTAACAAAACGACAGATTTAGTTAAACCACGGTATGAAAAGTTCGTTTTAATATGCGAAAGGTCAGAAAAGAGTCTTCCACTTATCTCTGTTACTAGTTGCTTGCCGCCACTGTAAAAGGCATCAAGTTCGTCTCGCCACCTTCAGCGCGGTCTACCGTGGTGTCTTCTTCCAGTTATTGGAAACCATTTTGACTCACAGGTTCTCTGACATTTGGTAAATATGACCGACCCAATTCCAATTTAGTTTAGCAGTACTCTGAGCTACGTTTTTAAATTGCGTTTTGAAGCGCAGCGAAGTCTTTTTCCCGTTTTCAGGATTTCAGGGAATTCAACGACCTGACACACAACGCCATTAGCAAGCCACTAATATTTATCTTTAGTCCAACCTGAAGGCTAGAGGTTACCGAGGTTAAGTCTTGCAACATCAGCTGTCGGGCAAAATAAGACTGCTCAATTATGGAGAGGCGGAAAGTCGCGGGGCACGCAAAGCGGCGTGTTTCACTCGCTCTCCATGAATATATATATATATATCACAATACGCGCCTTTCGCCGCGTTGCGCGCCGCTTTGCGCTCCACGCGGCTTTCCGCCTCTCCATAATCGAGCCCTATGTCGTCGGTGAAACGAAAATTTGATAGTTTCCCTTCTTCTATTAGGGTCACACCCAAATCCCTCCAATTTATCCGCCAAACTTCAAAAATCGAGAACACTGTTCAATAACTTGGGAGATGGTGGGTCTCCATATTTTAAGCCTTTCTCTATGCTGAATTCTGGTCCGGTAGACTGTAGAACAAGATTTGGTGTTTGGTGCCACCAAACAACCTGGCTGGCGTGGGAAAAACATCGAAATCTACTACTCTGTGACGTCATTAGCAGCAAGTTTGCTAATTTATTAAAAGTTAACTAGTGCTTGGAAAACAAAATTATTGAAATTAGTTGCTCAAAATGGTGCAATATATAAAATAAAAATATAAAATATCTACTTAAATAACACTTTTTATTATACCGAATTAATTAACAATACTTACAATAATTTAGTAAAGTCACCTAAACCACTCGTCATAAAATTTATAGGCTACATGAATTCTACTACTGGAAATACCGCTGTTAAGCCGGCACTTGGCGCCACCACGGGGTCAAGCAATTTATATTCTATAAGGTCGGAGGCCATTATATATGGCACACGCCATATTCGCTCGCGACGATGAGGTGAAAACATTTTCCAATAATAAATAGAGATAATTTATATAAGGTCCTACCTTTCTAGTCCCAATCTCTTTAAGGGGATTTGTACTTATCATTGTGAACAACGTTTACTATGGAACCAATACTAAAATTACAAAAAAAATGTGCTTTTTTTTTCGAATATTTTGTTTGATTTGTCTGATGAAGTATTCTTAGGAATTGAGAGAGGCCTATCTCTAGCACTGAACTACGATATGATTTATTTTGATAAGCACAAAATAATTGATAGCAGATGTAAAAAATGTGTGTCTATCGTAAATATGAATATTCTATATTCTTTATTACTTGTATTTTTTATAATATAAATACAAGTAATAAAGCAAATAATAGTGTCGATTTTGTTTTGCATTTTGGCAGTAGTAATCTAGACCAAACGCATATGTCACTTTCTTTTTAACCCCCGACAAAAAAGAGGGGTGTTATAACTTTGTGGTATGTATCTGTGTATCTGTCTGTGGCAACTGGCATTGTAGCTTCAAAACGGATGGACCGATTTCAATGCAGTTTTTTAACTTGTAAGCTAGTTTAATCGGGTATCATCTTAGCCATTTTTCATGAAAATCCGTTCAAAAGTTACAGCTCTTTTTCTAGTTGGAGTCGGGAGTTTTTTCTATGAAAACAGAAAACGACAAACGCCCTTAGTTAAGTTTACTCCTGACAAAGTGCGCAACAGAATGGACACCATGATCACTCCACAATAGTCTACATCATACCATAAGAATAATAAATAATACGAGTATTAGGTATTCTTATTATCATACTCAACTTCAAGAGAAACAAATCCAGGCGTAGCAAACATTTAAAAAATCCGTTTATAGTTAGCAATAAAAAACAGCAAAACTATGAGTAAGAGAATGTTGCATTTTAAAATTCTGTAACGAGTCGCCATCTTTCTTTTTTATCTTTTACACGTCGGAGTGCAACGTTATGGATAAAGCTTGAAAATACATTGGAGTATTAAAACTTTTCTGTCAGATTTATTTATTCCCTACATATTTTCACAGCATTTGTAGGTTTTTGGAGGTCGGTTTTACAAACATTATTATTTCAATAAAACATCAATACGTCAAATCGACGGGGTTTTCGAATTATAAACAAAGGTCGAAAATATTTCATTTCTGGAGGTGGGTACGGGGTTATGAGTACGAAATCTAAAGCCCATAAATTACCTAGTCACCTATTGTTTTTTTAAGGTAATCTAAAATAATTTTATATTATTAAATAAATAAATAAATCCAGCCCATTTCTGTCCCACTGCTGGGCACGGGCCTCTTCTCAGAATGAGAAGGGTTAGGCCTTAATCCACCACGCTGGCCTAGTGCGGGTTGGCGGACTACACACAACATCGAGAACTTTATGAGGCCCTCTCAGATGTGCAGGTTTCCTCACGATGTTTTCCTTCACCGTTATCGCAAGTGATAATTAAATTCTAATCCGCACATGAATCCGAAAAGTCAGAGGTGCGGGCCGGGTTCGAACGGGGTCGGGTTAAAATAATTTTATATTATTACTTTACTTATATTACTTAATTGAAATTATCTACTTCCGAAATCACTGAAGAAAAAACGCCATAACTTCAGTTGATATTTTGATCTCAAAATGTCGAATCGAATGTCGATTTGTGTGAATATCGAATCTTTCAAATAAATATTTCGCTTTCAGGTAATAAGATTTTAACTTCTACCAAACCAGCTAGCACTATATAACTACTGAGCAGTTCACTATGAGAGATTTGAGAATCCGAGCAACACAAATTCCTTTTATGGTTTATGCTATGTAGTTCAACTACTCTCCATTGTACTCGAAGATGCAACCGCTTGATCGTTTATTGTGATAGATAACAATGATTTACGATTTAAGCTACGGTTTCCTGAGAGTGCGGTGCCATCTAGTGTCCGTGGAAATTGTATGAAATCTATAAAACCGCCTACAAAAGGAAACATATTCGGCCTTATTAAAAAACAAGGTTTACAGCAAGTCTAATAAAACTCAGGTTGTATTAGACTACCACCACCATACCAAACCCATATTTTGTAATAAAACAGACCCTGTTTTGAAGAATATTTTATGGGTTTCAATTAGTGTGCGCCACATTTACCTGCTGAAAGATGATGATGAGCCCCAGATATGTCAACCCTGGTCCTCGATTAATGAAGTCCTTTTTACCCGACTGCATGACGCAAAGGAGGGTTATAACATCCTCTGGTTACCGTTCAAAACAATGTCCTAAAAGACAATGTTTTTTTTTCCAATCAGAGTTTACCGGCCCCTTCTCTTAGGAAACCGTACCTTTATTATGATAGTCAGTTAATATGATTTACAAGTGATCGCTGCTATCATCTCATCCGTCATCTCGAAGTCAGCGCTACAATAAGCAAAGCGACCGTTAGATACTTGATCACTGAATTAACAAACAAATCTGACAGCTGAACTGAGATTGCGACCAAATTGTCAGCTATTGTCAGCTGAATCATTTCTGAATTATTGAGGAGAACTCACTCGACTCTATGGCAAAAAGATAGAGTGCATAAGTTTATCTCTCTACAAGACTACGAGTTCACGAACATATTGACACCAAACAATTTTTTTTATTATAGTTTAAAAAACTATAGAACACGCTTTAGTCATCCAAACCGAACGTGTATGCAAACTTTCAGCTCAATCGGAAACCGGAAAGTGGGTCAAATTTAACTTCCAAGATTTTCTTACATAATAGTTAGTTAGTTACAGGTGAAGCTAATAAAAGCGTGATAAAAAAAGGATTATCATTTATCCCAATACTGCGGTTGCTTAATGTTTCCTAAATGGAACAGAAACAGAATCACTCTACAAATTATGCGCACTAAATAAAAAAATATCCTGTATAATAATTAATTCTCATTGAGTTTCTATCAAATTGTTTAGGCTCGCATCTAAACCGATTACGACTGATTTCGATCCCCAATCCCGTGGGCTGCAATTCGTCAGCGCCACCAATGGATTATTGAGAGCATTAGGCGTAACCTCGAGGGTGATCCCATTCGGCCCGGCTTCACCACTTTAGTTAGTATCAGCGTTAAACGAGGTCACTGGACAATGCGGAATTAAAACTGGGCAATACAAACACACACGAAGCTGAAATGTTATCTACACTATTATAGTAAGTATACTAATTGCCGAAACAATGAAATTAAACAATTTTGTCTATGTTCTGATGCAAAACCATTGGTAGATAATTAAAGAATCCAGGGCCGAGGAAATAGCAGTTATATACTTATACGAATTAGTTCAATAGGAGTAATAGGACATTGTCAACATTCAAATAGCTATCGTTCGTCTTTAGATATAAACTAAGTCTTATCCATCCCAAGGTTGTCTGGCAGAACGCAAGACCACCCTTTGTACATTTCTATTTATGGTTTTCCTCTCTTTATGGTGTGAAATAAAGTGTTGTATTGTATTTTTTTGTTAACCAGATCTTTTAATCGCTAAAAAAACATTGTTTTTCCGAGATTTCTTTGGTCTCGTAATATTTTTTTTTCATAATTATGAGTACAATAACCCCTAAAGGGCGTCAGACTTGAAAGGCAGGGCCGTATATTTAGCGTAACAAAAATTAAAATGAGGACGCTTGTATATTCAAACAATCTTTAACGGCTTCCACACAATTAATTCGCATCCACAGAGTACCTATAAATCACGAGAACAAAACACCGAAAACCGTGCCGTTAATTACTGAATGCGGAACAAAATTTTAATATCTATATTTACATCTCTCGAGTTAACGCCAAAATCAAGTTTAACAGTTTATGTTTTGTCATGGAATAAACTCTCCGTAAAAGATTTCTTATGTTGTTTACAGACGTAGCACACTATAGGTACTCAAAAAATTGGTAGTAGCTGGTTTGTGTTAGGCCCACTGCAGCTGCTTGTTTTTAACCCCCGACAAAAAAGGGGGGTGTTTTATGTTTGTAGTGTGTATCTGTGAGTCTGTTTGTCGCATCGTAGCTCCAAAACGGATGGACTGATAACAATGCAATTTTTTAAAATTGAAAGCTAATTTTATTGGAAATCATCTTAGCTATGTTTCATGAAAATCTGTTCCGCCGTTCAAAAGTTGCAGCTCTTTTTCTAGTTGGAGTCGGGGGTTTTTGATTGCAATATGATTCCCACAGAAGATTGTGGTTGTAATGACAACAGAAACGGTCTTCTGTACTTCAGAGGTTCAAAGCGATTGCAGTGTGGTCGCGATGTGGTTGTCTAACATCGTTAATACGTTGCTATAGCCGCTGACATGAACCACAAAATGTGGTCCGTGTGTTCGTACATTTCGTTCGGTCCAACTTTTTCTCGTTGTAGTGTGGTTCGAAAGTGGTACGTCTGCGACGACCTTTAGAAGAAAACCGTCGCTCATTCTCCGTTCAAATATTAACGAGAGCCACACGGGAAATGAGGCCGGTAAATAAGAAACTGCGAAGCTTGCAGTGTTGTTTGTCCTCTCATTCCTCTCCATAATATTGTAGGTTGGATTTAGGTAACAATGCAAGAAAATCATGTTATAAAATACTCTTCTAAAAGATTTATCTTACAAGTAGCATTTTTGAAGTGTCTCAAGCTGGATGCTAGTCTAAGATTTTTCAAACGCCAGATAATATTTTATCCTCTGAATAAATTTGACGTTTGACAGATTTTATAATAGAAACACTGAAAAAACGTAATGGCTAGAAACACGCTAGAAATAAACAAGTTAGATATTCCTATTTACAACCGAGTACTTGGTTCGGAATGTTGGATGGGGCCTGCAAAGTCGTTTTTTCCGTGAAGGCTGAAATTCAAATTTATTCCCTCGGATATATCCGGCGATAAAAAAAAAACTGGCCTAAATATCGGTATTTTAACTATACTCGTATCTGACTGAATAATATTTACATACAAATCCTTTTAGATATAGCTTAACATTTCGGATGTAGATTTATCAAACTTTTGAATAGAAGCCTAAATCTCTTGAGTAACAACTATACTTAATACATACCTTTCACTCACACTTATTTTTTGGAAAGGTACGTCTACAGAGAATATAGGAGTAATTTCTGTCCATTCTACGTTACCAATTGTATTACATATAGGCAGGCAGCAGTAGATCTCGTAGTACATCCAACGTAAAGGAAGTTATTAGAGGCAGGTAGGCTGCGAGCGTGCGAGGTACCAACACATGCAGGATGCTATTTCACGCTTGCAAGAACCCGAGAGCTTTAGCACTTCCGAATTCTATACTGCAGAAAACTCCAACGACTCAAAGTGAAATTATTGTGAACAGATCAAAATTAGTTCTGCAATAGAATTCCGACTCTCTTCAATAATCCCAACGTTGAAGGTTGAAGCTGTAATAAAAAGTTTAAGTACATTGTAATGGATTAAACATATAAATAGTCTCACAATTAAAGCGGATACAGGTATAATACCACGGATATCGATATAATACTCAAGCCAGCGATTTCTTTTGCACAGACCACTGAATTCAATGCGAGCGAGCAAAAACTACTTAACATTAAAATAAACATTATTATATCCTGCCTGCTGAGTCTTTGGAAGCAGTTTGTTAGTCATGCACGACAATTGCTTTTATAGCCAGATGATGATAGGTGTTAATATCATGACCTTGTGGCTCGATAGCCTACTACAGGAAGTCACGTATTAGAATAGAATATGTCTTTATTTCATGTTAACGAGTCGTCGAAACTCTAGGAGCGCGGTTCCAAACAGTTGGTCCTATGAAGACAAGAAACTCCATGGAAACTCTTTCAAATTATTAGATTACAATCTTGATTAATACAATGTTTTAGTTAGAGCTGCGAATGATGTAATTTAATGTGAATAAAATTAAGAACAGGATAATAATGATTTGCCTCTGAATAAGATTGCCATGTTAGTAACAAGATAATTGTCGGGTGTTTTTCCTACAGTAATCACGCTGTTCCTAATAAACGGGTGTCAAGTGTGGATTCTGTACCCCCATACCGAGTTTTCTCGATCTCTACCGTAATTACCGTAAAGACAAAATGTATAAAGAAAGTGTGCGCACGTTTCCGATAGAAATTCTCACAAATGCGCGCGCACATAATTTTCATACATTTTAGGCTTGACGGTAACTACGATCGAGGAACAGAACAAATCAGTATAGCGTAAGAAAAGTACATTTGTGTGGTAACTGAAAGAAACGTACTACTTACAGATAATATTGGGACTCAGAAAAGAACATGGAAGTTAGAAAATGAGGAAGAAGAGAGGCTTACATCATTAGCGAGATCAAAATATATAAGACGCCGATATAAAGCCCCCACGATCAATACGTCTAAGTAGCAAAACGTCCAAATAATCCAAATGTCTATTTAGCAATACGTTTAATTAGCAAATTGTCTTTATAGCAAAACGTCCAACTATCGAAATGTCTATGTAGCAGAACGTCCAATGAGCAAATAGTCTAACATTTTTTGAGTACAGTCGTATTCGTAAACAATATTTCTTAAATAAGTATAATATGTATAAGGCCCATGTGATAGAGCTTAAGTAAACTTAGAGACATAACTTATCTATACATATGTGTGCCTTTGGGATTCTACTTCTTAACACAAGACGATCCTGTTTTCTCAACACTTTGAACACGTCCAGATAGCTTCAGGATGTCACGACACGAATGTACTTTTCTTTAAGTAGGTATTACCTACCTACTTGTATAACGAACTTTTGTCACGTCCTCACATCTTAATGAAAGCAATCTCCGTTACAGAAACACGAATAACGGCTGTTCAAAAGTCGAGTGGCTGATTAAAGAGAGAAAAGTACTTTCTGACTTCTTTTTCTGTACTTACTCTTAGAGCCACTTTCACGTACGATAGTACGTTTAAATTTTTCAGACGAGTTTGTTGCCACGCGAACGAACGACTTTCGTCACCGTTCATCAGGCGATGATTTGTAACACTGAATTTATTTTAAGAAGTCGACAAAGAATGTACCGTATTTTGGTTCAAAAAGAAAGAATAAGGACATTGACCTATGTATACCTATTATTATAGATTGAACAAAAACCGTAACGAATCAGCAATGATTATACCTAGTGTCGCGCGGCTAACACAATGGACGCCATTTTAAAATTCATAATTGTTATGAGCCCACGAACGGCGAAAAGTATAGCGGCTTTGATTGATACCAGTAATTACGTATAACAGCTAGCTAGTTTTTTTTTTTTCACAAAAAATACAATGTTCAAGTAAACATTTTTCAAGTTTTATCAGATTAATGGTGTAATTTTTTTTGTTGTAAAGTGTTAATTCTTTGCCAAAAACAGCAACCATTTTAGGTGTATTCTTTTTTGTTAAATTAAAAGCTATTAGAGCGGACGGTAATTAGTTGTTTTTCCACCTGCGGATATTTAATTTCCGTTTTTGTAATTTCCTTTTTATAAAATTCGGTATCGAGACTATTCTAGAGAACAGTTTTTTTGTGTCCTATGAGTCTAAATTGCATGTTAGTATTTCTAGAATCGGGATAATAGGTATTTTTTGCGTATACAGCAACTACTTTTACGTCGTATCTCATGCTATTTATTTCCTCAACGAAAATAAAATTGTCTTCGCATAAAAACTGGTTTTGAGGACATAACCAACGATGCCATTAACATAATATCATCTAAGATAATGTCTTGCATTGATATTATTCTAAATTAAATTATTTTAGTTCAAAACGATTAGACTAATAGATCAACTCTAATAAATAAAATATAAATATCGATTTTGGACTTACTAATTGCGATATACCTACTGACATTTCAAAAAGCTGAATGAAATCGTGAGAAAATATATTAAGTCTAATACCTGAATGAATTTTAGTATTATCAACTAGGTACCTTAGTTTTATTAACCTGCGTGTGATGTTAGGAACAGGTTTCCAGCCTGTCATAAAGCTAATTTTATATTTATATCTAATACATAAATTTTAACGATTCGACATTGATTTCGGTCACTACTTATCATAATATGTCTGGCAATTAACATAATACAAGTTAGAGTTATCGTGACCTATTGCTAGATCTATATATTCAGCTCAGTAGGCAATCATAATTATTTAATAAAACCACTGTTTAACGCAAACCGTCGCCATTGAAGCGCCAGACACGATAAAAAACGTCAATGAATTAGCATAACGGCTTTCACAAATTACGTTATTGTGTAAAACATTCAGTGCGGACATGTTTTATCTTGTCATGTGTGACAGCGTAACGCCGCCATAAATATATATGACGCCGATCGTGCTGGCGCCTAATAATTCATATTATCTTAGCACTATTTAATCACTATGTTAATTATTCAAAGTGGTATCATTCCGACTGCAAAATTCCATTATATTTTGTTTTATGTTGCCACCGAACTCAACAGACTTGAAGTTTTTATTAAAGCCTGAAGTCGTCGCCACTCGTTCGCACGTGACTGTTGCTACAAGCACAAGAAAGGATGAGATTTCTCCTCAACGCTCGGGTTTATGATCAGACAAGCAACTTGAACCCATTTGAACAGGTCTTAATATTAATTAAAATCTCGAGTCTCGCCGTCGAGCGGGATCCAGTTCCATTAAGGACAGCGATCGTTAGTCGATACGACAATAACCGCCCGAATCGCATTGCGCCGTTTCATTATTGGCGCAATTATGGAACGAGACAATCGCGAGCGCACATCCGCGACGACCGGTTGCGCATGCGACGCTCATACCCAATTAAACAGCAATTTCCGCAAATCGCTGCCTCTATGTTTTTATACGCCATGAGCACCACTGTAAAATGATCCCTTTACATTCCGGCTCTTCTTTTAGAAAGAGATCACCTTACTCCAGTCACTTTACCGTAAATACGAGGGAGTGTCAAATAAATAAATTGAAGGGGCCATCATCCGCGACAGTTCTTGATACATACGTGACGTAATGGAACTTGACAGTTCAGCTATAAAAAAGGTTTATCCAGAAACAAAGTACAAGAGTAAAAATATAAACTGTATTTGTTATGATCATACGAACCCAAACTGGCTCATTGGCCAAGAAGCCGCAAGCGGACTTGCTGAGTATGACGTCTTAAATTTGATTCCCAAGTTATGCAAAGTGGTATTACGATTTTTATAAGGAAATTCTCAGTAGCAACCTGGAGTTTGGCCTATGTACTATGCAGTACACTCACCTCCTGAGTGTGAATATGGGCATTGGCCAAATGTGGCACTTTTACCTAAATAATCCTATGGGAAATACAGGCTTGATGTTAGCATTTACAAGCGGTGCTTACCTCTAAGAAATTGTAACTCTTGACTTACTATATAAGCACGATTTTTGTAATTTTACTGGTGTTAACAATTGTTGGAGAGCCTATAAAAAAAATAGCATAACTACCTACCTACCTATACTACTATACTTACCTATAGTTATGTTACAAATTAAATTAAAATAAATTCAGCCCATGTGCCATTACAGTCCCACTGCTGGGCACGGGCCTCTTCTCAGAATGAGAAGGGTGAGGTCTTAGTCCACGACGCTAGCCTGGTGCAGGTTTGCAGACTACATACATCCATCGAGAAGTTTATGAGGCCGTCTCAGATGCGCAGCTTTTCTCACGATGTTTTCCTTCACCTTTAACGCAAGTGGTAATCAAATTCTGATCTTCACATAAATTTAAAAAGTCTGAGATGTGGGCCGCGTTCGAACTCAGGCTTTCCTGCATGGAAGACAATCACTCAACTGCTAGGATAGCACTGCTTATTTAAAGTTACTAGTGGTCGCCCAGTGGTCGAAATTCGACCGTAATTTTAGCTTTCTGCACTCCTTCTCTAAACTTTAACTATACCAAATGGGTACAAAGTTTTCTCTCCACGTATTAATATACATATATAGATGTTATAAGTAAAAAAAAGACATTCTAATAATGTATGCAAGTGTGTCATCCAGATACTTACGTATAAACTATGGTGTCGCCTATTTGGATCGGTGAGCATTATTAATACTAGGTATTGATAGAAATGACACACGCAAGTGACCTTGGCCGTATGTGATGTGATTTGAATTATTCCAAGGACGGTTGAAAACAATTCACGATGTAATTTAATGCCAAAAGGGTGAAGCGATGCGTGATCATTCTACATCATCATTAGCATCTCCTGTGGTTGACGTAAATGATCAATGATCAAGTAGGACTGGGGCAAAGAAGAGAACACAAAAAAAATGTACTATTCACAAGATACCTAGGTTTTCATAGAGAATGTGGACCCAGAACTGGTGTTTCCTTGTTATCCTTCACACACATTCTCCCAGGTAGTGTCTGATCGGATGCCATCGGGGACACATTCCGGCTAATATGAGCACTGCGAAATAATTTTGTCGTACCATTATGTCGTGTAGAAACAAGTTTTATGAGGCATTATCTCGTCTTGTCATGACGACAAACTTTTGTCGCGGCGCTAGCAGGTCGAAGGGACGAGATCTGAGAACTTTAAATAAAAAGAGAATTTTCTAATCAGAGGTGAGCAGTTTGCAACACGTCAGGCGTTCGAATCGTCGATAAACTTGGATATCGCATTTTTTTATATAAGGATGCGTAACAGTGCTCATGTTCGGATTCTCAATGTCACTACGCCTCCATTGGCTAGATCTTATGGAGCGTTCCTTTTTCGTATTTTCGCGATTAGGTTCAAAGGTTAATGAGTCATGCACTGTACTTGGTCATTGGGCCTCCTTGCCGCCTGCGGTGCGATTAACTAGCACCATGTTAGGCTGCGTACGGACAGCATAGAATAACATTATAAGTCACGGAGACTACCATCTGCACTCAGCTTAATTAAAGGGAAACATGACCCCTGTAGTGGAAATATAAATCAGAACTTGAGCACACTAGGGCTTAAAAAGATCCAAAATGTGTATATAATCCTAGTCGCCAATCCGAACCTAGCTAAGCGTGATGAACCTAAACCTCATCCTGAGAAAAGTCCCGGGCCCAGCAGTCGGAGAGTAAAGGGCTGAAATAGACTGTTATGGAAATTAAGTCTATAACAATTTATGCCGACTTCGGTAAAAATATCACCAAGTTTGGTATACTAAAAATATCTTTTCCCTTTCGTATAAAATCCTCTGAACACGGAATGGGCGTGTCCATATGACTAACTACCTAAATGTCTCTTCGTAACTTACGCAATACAAAAATCTTAATTTAAGCACTAACTTACTTGGTCGCGGGACTTATCTCATTACCGTGACCCTGGAACGTAAAGGGCTATTGAAGGAACACCGTGGATTTTAGTCAGTACAAGTCTGACAGTCCCTCCCGCCCTGCCCGGGGTGGGAGGACTCATTTGATGATTTTACCACGCTAAAAAAAAAAAAAAAAAAGCACTAACTTACTTGTTATTCTTCACATCTGTATCCGGAAAATAAAATCGCGATAAGCTCGTCATGGCCACATAAAAACTGCTTTTTTACTGAATTCGTTCATTGACTGGCAAACCTAAACGTTAAAAAATATATACATAAATTTAAAGCAACACCACACTGCAATAACTTTAGTGCTCCCGCATTCCTGGGCTGGTTTGAAATAAAGCTGCGCAAGAGTCGATCATGCGGGCAGCATTGTGTGAACACAGACAGCCCGCTTTATCCTCTTTTTAGTTTTACAGACAATTTATGGGACTACATGTCATGGCGATATTGCTATTTTATGTTTTTGTCTGAGTAAGGTAAGGGACAGACAACAACCCAACGTTACACATTCTAGATTACAACCGTTACCTATCACAGTTACAAATTACCAATATATCGACGGTTATTAAAATTTGTTCTAAGCGACATTTGTTGTATTTTTTTTTTGTTTTTCGAAGATCAATAATTATAAAAAATATATATTTTTTAAATGCCGTTTGGAATAAATTGCATTTTAACCGTCGATATATTATTTTAATATTAACAGTGTACCTGTCCTACTGCAGTAGATCACTTTTGTAGTGATTATGAAAGACCAGGATACACTTGACGTAAAGAAAAAAAATATAAATGTTCACCCAGACATAAAAAATCCGTTATGAGTAAATTAAAATCGAGATACCGCATTCACTCAGTATATCATTATTATTTAAATAAATCCTTTTTTAATAAATTATGTCAGCTTAAGGATTTCTTTATCAACTCTTTCAAAGCTAACGGCGCAACCGTAAAAAACATGTGTATTTTCATACCTATTCTTAATAAATAAATACCGATACATATACCATACCTATTCACATTTAATTTAAAAATCAATTAAAATTAATTAACTAATATAAATGTATTATTTTTTAATAAAAAAAATATATATATATAGGTATACGTATATACTAATAAATACAATATAAAAAGAATAATGATAAGAATAATTTATATATATATAAGTAAATTAATTAATGAAATTATAATTAATTAATTAATTTACTAAGTTAACTATGGTATTACTTCAAAAACAAAGTTGATGAAGTACAGTCACAAATTAATAGTTTTCGTTTTACGAACGTTCATAATTATGTAAGATACACAATACACGCACATTAGACAAAATGGGGCAACTGTAATAAAATCTAAGTACGTCGCGAAAAACAATTTTCAAAAATGCAATAACTCATCACAACCAACAATTCAATGTGCAGTCAAACAAATAGATAAATAACCAGGGGCACTAGATTTAGATAAAGTTTTCCCAGGAAATTATGGATATATTCCAATACACATAGTTGAACTATGTAAATTTATTTAAAACCATCCATTATAATTTGATTATAAAACTTCATCTACATTATTTATTAAACGCGTTAGTCGAAAAGGATATATAAAACCGAAAGGGGGTAATTGTATTCATCATTATGAACAACTTTTACTATAAGATCATAGCAGAATTGGCGAAAATAAAATCTGCTGTTCCGTACAAATAATTTAATTTTACCCGACTAGATGTATGGAACAG
This sequence comes from Allophyes oxyacanthae, assembly GCA_932294325.1. Taxonomy (NCBI): domain Eukaryota; kingdom Metazoa; phylum Arthropoda; class Insecta; order Lepidoptera; family Noctuidae; genus Allophyes; species Allophyes oxyacanthae. The sequence continues at coordinate 6,019,354 of OW028611.1, forward strand.
CTGATTCGCAATTTCTGGGTTGGTCCCATATTAAAAGTTTTCTTAAAGATGAATACAGTAACCCCCTTTCGGCTATATATACCATTTCCGACTATACGTATACATAATATATCTGATGACATGTCTCTTTGTTCGACTGTACCTATTTATGTGGACGGCGGTGCATCTTGACACGTTTTCGCATTCCCCGCTCTAATTGAATGGAATGTAGACGCAGACGGCCTGTGGTACTGAAGAGCGGCTATTACTCGTCTCTGATAAGCATCCAGCAAATATTGCTTCTAAAGTGACACGATACGATTTTCAAATTGTTATTAATTATTTATTCAACACTTCGTCGGCAGACTCATTGAAGAATGCGTGATCTTAAAGAAAGGAGATTATCGCATTCAATGTATACATCAATATTGTATAAGTACGTATTTTTGAACCATGATTCGAACTGAGGCAGGTATTAATAATATTGCAGAAAGTTACATTTTGAGTCAAAGAAGTAACATGCGGGGTCAAAAGGAACGTAAAATGTTACAAAAGTTACATTCTGGCAACACTGAAGAGACCGGCAAGAAAATGCATGCCTTTGAAGCCTTTATACCCAGTGTTATCCAAGCACCCAGAAACAGAAGATTACTCTCAACGTTTTGTGCAAGCACCCAATTCCAAAATACATTCCGTACCTAATTGCATTATGTAGAATTCGTTCTGTTCTAGCTAAAACACATTACAGTACGTAATAACCGCACTTCCTGCGAGTTATGAAGGAAGCTCTTGAAAATGTCGATGTTTACGGCCCGTGAGCCAAAACGCTTCGCAAACTGTCTACAATGAAATTGTTGATATATACCCACTGTGCAGTGTGCATAGATTGCTTGTGGGTACTATTGCTACGCCCAGTCTCGACGTCGTAAATCAAATTGATGTTTCGTTTGGAAATAGTAAAGTAAATAAATGAAAATGGGTAATAGAAAAACCTTTCGAAAAAGCTTAGTTACCAAGAAACTACCTATTTTATAATTAAAGGTAGTGAGCAGTAACATTTCCCTGAATTTACTTATTCATCCGCCAAAGAAAGTAATGGCTGCTGATTTCCCAAAATCAGAAAAAAAGCATTACAGCATACTGCTGTTTTAATAGCAGTATGCTGCTGCTGTCGGTGCCTTTAAGGCAGGGCCGGATTAAAAATTTAGAGGCGTCATAATGGTCTTCATAATTTGGGAAAAACCTTTAATTATTTTTTTTGTTTTTCTCTCTGTCTTTTGTTTTCTTTCTTTTATTAAACATAAATACTTGTATTTCTCGGGCCTCGGGCCCCTAACCATATACATGATAATATTACATCTGTGTAAGACCCATACATATTTATTTTCTTTCTTAGATCGTTTTGTGCAGAATTTTATTTGAGAGAAACTCATTGTCATAATCACACATAGTTTTGTTGCCACATCTCCCTCATTTCAGCTAAGTTGTCTTCAGACTCGCACAATTTGATGGCCCATAACTCAAACTTCGAAAAGTGCACGTCAGGGCTTTGGCTCCGATCCGTTGTTGTTTCTAAGTTCCACAAGTTACGACGCTAAATGCAAATTTATGACTAACAAGTCACAAATAAGCTTCGCTAGTGAAATGGACCGTCTTTTAGGATGAGATAAAAGTGTTAAGTAACTGTGAACAATCTTGAAAGTTTTATGAAAATTACTCTGTCTGGAGACTAGCTTCGTTTAGTGTCTTATTAGCATACCTTCTACTGCGGTAGAGTCGGGTTTACCCAAAACAAAAACAAAGTTGACCTATGAAACATTGACCCCAGCAAACATCTTTTTAAAGTAATTTAATCAGTAAGTTCAAGTGTTAGCTGTCATATCTTTAGTAGGAAATCTTTGCACAGAACATAAAAATTCAATATTATAATTTTCAGATCGCAAATTCATAATAGCCATTGAACGATCTGGACGGCTCGAGTGGGACGCAATGATGAGTGTACTTCCTATCTTTAATGAAGCTTTCGTACATAATATTTCCACCCACGAAGCAAAAGCAACAGACAGACGCCCACAGAGATGCAATCTGATGCTCATCCATTGTTCAAACTCATTAACAGAGGAAAATGCCCACACAAAATATACCAAAAAGAAAAAAGTTATCGATATTAGGTCAAAGACCTCTTATACTAGGGGATTGGACAAAGGGAAGGAAGTTCCTATCCTACTCGCATTGTGGGTAAAACAAGCCGTCAATAATCATGATATATGAATGGAGCGTTGAAAGGATATGTTATCAGGAACAAAACGTGTGAATTGCATCACATTGTTATTCATAATTCTTTTATTATTGAGATTTATTGGTACAAGCTGGAAATGTGTAATTCGGGAAAAGGTATTTCGAGGAACCAACAGTCTTTCGTTGAACTTTGGAAATTAAAATTTAAAGTACAGATAATGTGATTATGGGTAGGTGGGCTATGAATACCTTCCAAGGCGAAACATCAAAACCATTGCTAACTATAGCCTGTTAACCAAATGCACCTATAACCATAAAGACTTGCATGATATTTTGTAAATTCTCATATCTAGTAGGTAACAACGTTTTAAATTAGTCACGACAGTCGCAACGGGGTCAAACTCAATAAACGTTAAACTAGTGTAGCTTTTATTTCATTCCATAAAATTGAAGCTCAAGCACTTAGACCTGAACTCGGCTCGCAAATACCAAGTCTAAAGCAAACTGATACCTGCATTATCTAGCCCGACTAACTGCGACTGCCATAACCTTTGCGACACAGTCGTAAAACTAAGTGTCGCACAAGTTCCGGCATTTCCAATAATGCTACCGCCATCAAAGTAGACGTTTATGACGAACAGCGCACATTCAACCTTATAAAAAATTCAAAACAGAAGCATAAAGTTCATAAAACTCTGGAACTACATCTTGACCTTTACCGTTTCGATTCTTATGCGGCGATAAATTCTGTATTATATCTAATAGATTAAATTACTTTGTGTTTTGGTTCGCAGCACGTGGAGGCAATAATGCGACAAAATAATTTCTGGAGGCTCAAAATTGTGTTAATGTGGTCTCAAGTGGAACTCTCGGAGCGCGGAATTGAGTCGCTCGTAATATTTTTATTATTTATTCATGGACATCTCTTGACCGCCATCGTTGAACCCACTGTTACGTCTGGTTTTATTGGTGCTTATTTTTTATATTAATACGGAAAGCATGCAAGCTACACATCAAGTTTGATTTTTTTATTAAAGCTAGCTGTCATTCTTCCTATATCCACGTATTTATTTCCCTAATGCTCTATAAAATTAACTTTGCCTAAGTTTACAATTCCAATTATCATTCCACAGTTAAGTTAAAACAAAATGTTTGTAGATTGCTCGAATTTAGATTAAAACTATTTGCGTGCTTGGGTTTAGGTTACATTAAATTCGAAGGCTGCCATGAACCAACAAATAAATCTATTTGGAACTGGAAATCAAATGGCGTAGCTCCGGTAATTGTGTCGTGGTTAATCGCTCTAAGCTTAACTAGATTTTCTGTAACACTCGGAGTTTGTTTATGAACCGGAATGTTACTAAATTATTTCGCTCTACTAATGTATCTTCTACAGAAATACTCGTAACTCCTATTTCGTTAGCTTGATCATCTTAGTTTGCTTTTAAATCACCGAAATCATTATCTACAATTAATCAGCTTTTATACATTTATCTGGCAGTGGAATTTACTTTACTATCTCCAAATTAATGATCAGTTCAGGTCGTTGGTGATTTCTCAGCGGAAGAACATGTCAGTACCCGTCTAAGTCGGCCATCTTGTTTCATGCTCCCACGACGTTAAGCCGACACATCCTTCTTAACTAACTCTATTGGGCATTAGGAAATCATAACGAGCTTTAATTATGCAAATAACCGTGAAATTTATTGATGTAAACTTATAAATTTGTTGTTTAAGTCCCTAATTTGTGATAAATATTACTTTATTACTACACGGGACCAAGTTAGGAAAATCTCTTTTGGCATCACGTCTAGTTTATTACTGAAAAACACATTCGACGAATTATACTTATCGCATTGTTGAGTCATTGGATCACAACAAGGGTTTTTAGAAAATGGATTTTTATTTTCTCGATTTAAATGCCAGGTCTGGTGTCGAGCCGCATAACTTAACGTCCGGACCCAAAATAAAAACATATAACATCTCCCGAGTCATTTAAAACGTGATTCACTTGTAGCCGTCCCATCGCGATATAATGTTGCACACATATGAAATTACAATGCAAAACGTACGTGGTTTTATATCGATATCGAGATTCCGCGACAGATAACGCCTTTTGAACGGATAGCCGAAACTGGTTTGCGGCCAAAAAGTGGTCACTGAGTCGTTATCCCCATCCATTCAACCCGCAGAATGTCACCGCGGACGTTTTCGGGCCTCAATTCAATTTTGTAAAACGTCGTTTTAGTTTTTAACTCTAAATGGGATTGCAGACGGCCGCAAATTTTTATGTTCAGACGTCTGGTCGCGGCGCCAGTGACCAGGATCTGTCAGACCTAAGACTATAAATTTGGAGAAACCTGATTTTTCTAGATTCCTTATGTCCCGCCACACCCACGTAATTTATTCAAAAAAGTTTTTAAAACAGAGTAGTAACTGTAAATATTATGACAGATCTACTGCGAAATTGCTCATTTTGCGTATTTTATCAAGACATCTAGTGTTTTGGCTAGTTTATTATAGTTTGGATTATTAGGTGTAGGTACCTAACCTACCATTATAATAGATTTCCATTAAATTAGAATAAATATGTATAAATTTTTGTCAACATGCTCATTTTATGTATAATGGCAACAATAAAGGGTAATATGCCAATCTGATGGATATTTTATATACCTTTTCGGTTATTCCAACAACGGCTCATTCTTTATATTTTTGACTATTTGCTGAATATATACATAGCGAAAAAATATACAGTTATGAAAGGAAAAACCTTTGATTGCTTGATTCCGGGCGCAATTCGGCGACGCGTGTTTCTCGCGCGTCCCAAATGCCCATTTCCGGCCGTTCATCAATGACCCTTCACCGATGACGTACATTACTACACTGTATTGGTATTGATAAATGAACGTTATATCACCGAATTTTTAAACAAGGAACATAGTAGGTATATAGTGCCACAAACTTATCTGACCCGGTGACCAAAATTGGAACTAACGTCGTTACAGAACCAAAATGACTTCAAAACAATTTATGTAGGGCTAGGAACAAGCATACCAATGTTAAATTAGGAAATCGAATTTATATTATATTCCGCACAATAAAGCACTGAAACTTAGCAAATTGCAATTATCGTGAACCTGAAGTGGTAGCCGCGCGGATACCAAACCGACTCAACAACTGACACTTTGTCTTTCAAGATGACGTTGAAGTTATGTTGCTGTCACTTTCTTTTACAGAGAAAATTGTCATAAGATAAAACGAAAAGTATGGCAGTTATTTCTTCGTTTTAAAAATAATACTTCCATTGGTATGCTTGTTCCTAGATGTAGGGCTAGGAACAAGCATTTGTTCCTAGATGTAGGGAGATGCCATAGAGATTTTTTTTTTTTTTTTTTGTTTCTTTTGTCCCTTATGGGACAGGCAAAGGGAGCTCAGCCCATACAGCCATGTCTGATTTAATTTTCTTGTCTTCTTTCTATTCTTCAGGCCAAAGCCAAGTCTTATTTTCTTCTTGTAATGTCATATATTTAAAATCGTAAGGCCGAAGCCAAGTCTTATTTTCTTCTTGTAATGTCATAAATTTAAAATCGTAAGGCCGAAGCCAAGTCTTATTTTCTTTTTTTTATGTCAGTGTATCTTCTTTTTCTTACTTTTTCATAAATAATTAAAATATTATTTCTCCTTTCTCGTCAAGTATAAATGGGTCTGTTACCAAGTGACATCGTTCGCATGTCAAAATGTCTTAGTTTCTTGTCAATTTCAAATTTCATTTACAGTTGATATAAAATAGTCATAAATTGGTAAAAAACAATCTTTTTTCCTCAAAAGTTGCTGAAGTGAGCGCGGGACATCTTCAGCGTTTTTAAAAATACTTAGGAGACGGTCAATGAGAATGATCCTTTGGAGAGCAAAACTAGGACAATCGAATACTATGTGATCCAACGTTTGTGTAGCAGAATTACAATAATCACAATTTGGGGAAGACAGAATGCCAATCCTAAACAAATGTGCATTAAATCGACAATGCCCCAATCGTAAACGACAAATCATTGTATAAAATTTTCTGTCCCGATAGATATTTCCTCCTACAAACCAGGGAGGAGAAATCTTGGTTTTAATCTCAGCTAACCATTTTCCTTTGATCTGAACTACCTGCTGCCATGAATTATGAAAATCTTTTACCAGTATGGATTTGAAGTGAGATATAGCATCAGAATTTGGAATGGGATTGTTTAAAATTGGACATACCTGATGGTGGTTAACTATAGATTTAGCTAAGTAATCAACTTGTTCATTTCCTACCACCCCAATATGTGAAGGTGTCCAAAAAAGCACGATATCTTTGAATTTCTGTATATTGTTGTATTTTTCCCTGATATTGTAAATTATGTAACAAGTTTTTGCATTGCAACTGGGATTTTCTAGTGCTCTCAATACACTCATACTGTCAGTGATAATAATCCATTTATTTTCTTGCCTAGTCCCTATATGCTCTAAAGCACTAAATATTGCCATAGCCTCTGCTGTATACACAGTAGCTACTGAAGACAACCTATTTCCGAAACCACTTCGAGCCTGAACATCATAAATAGCCATAGCTACAGCACTATCATTCTTAGAGCCATCTGTGTACAATTGATTGTAACCACTCCATTCCTCAAGCATTCTGTAAACATCCTCTTTAAACTTCAAAGACTCATTTATTATAATTTTAAGTGGGCAATACTTTGATTCATATGAATTCATGTAACAAGGCCAAGTAGAGCTAGTGAAAAAAATTTGGTCAGAACAATAATTTAAAATTTCAGATAAACCCTGTACTAGAAAAGGTGGATTGATGTCAACATTATTAATAGCTTTCTGTAACTTCAATAGAAGAGGATGGCTACTGATGGAAGAGATCTTGAAGAGGAATTTTGTTCTGAGATAATTGAACCTAAGCATCAATGGAGGCAAATTACATTCCACCTGCATTGAAACTATAGGTGTTGAACACATGGCTCCCAAAATAACACGTAAGCACTTGTTTTGAATTTTATCTAGTTTTTCGATTAGTTTTTGTACACCGCTATAGCAAAAAAAAGCATACTCAAAATGACTTCTTACTAAAGACTTGTATAAAATTAATAGAATCCCTGGATCAGCACCCCAATAAGTGCCTGCAAGAGATTTCAAAATATTGCAAGCTTTTAATGCTCTATTTGTTAAGTAATCAACATATGTATTCCACTTAAAATTGCTTTGAAAAGTGACACCCAAAAATTTTATTGAATTTTCCACCAACATAAGGCTATTATTGTAATAAATTTTAATTCCACCAGACTTAACAATCTTTTTTGAAAAAACAACAACCTTACTTTTCTCTTTGCTGACCTCCAAACTGAGACATTCAAAATAATGTCCCAATTTTTGGAGGGCAGTATTGAGTTGTGTCCCAATGCTATAAAGGTTTTTTCCTGAACAATATACCACCAAATCATCAGCGAATTGCAAATTACAAACATCACTACCTAACACAATATTTAATTTATAAATATATAAAATAAATAGTAAAGGACTCAATATTCCTCCCTGAGAAACTCCTCTATAAGAATATCTAGGTCCTATTAATTGATTATTAACTTTAACATACAGTTTACGCCCATTTAAAAACTCAAAAATCCAACTTACAATTTTTCCAGGAACATTAAGTGAAAGGAGGATGGATGATAATGTACTTAAATTTACATTATTAAAAGCCCCAATAATATCAAAGAAAACACATCCCAAAATTTTATTCTCAGCTAGAGCACCATGGATATCCAGAAATAAATGAGACAGACTTTCCCGAGCAGAACGACCACAACGGAAGCCAAACTGATTATAAGGTAGTAAACAATTACTTTCAATATAAAATATTAATCGTTGTTTTAGAAGTTGTTCAAATATTTTACCAACACATGAGCTTAGAGTAATCGGCCGATATGACTCAGCCATACTAGGATCTTTACCCTGTTTTAGAATAGGAACTAAACAATCTGTTTTCCATTCCTCTGGAATTATAGAACAATGCCAAAGTGAATTCAAAATATTTAAAAAAATTAATAAACTATGTGAATTTAATAATTTGAACATTTTGTATGAGAGCCAATCTAAACCACATGCTGAATCTCTTCTTGATCTTAATGCAGATTTTAGTTCTTCAATAGAAAAGATTTCCACCATGAAATTATTTGTGCAATTTGCCAAAGTATTATGACTAATGGTGAAGTTATTTTGAACTGTATCAGGAGTATACTTATGCAGAAACTGAGAGATCCATTCACAACTAGAAAACAAACTGCTATTTGAAGAATTTTTGAACTTCCTCATTTTTGCCCAAACTTGACTCATTGAAGTGAGCCCATTAATGGAATTACAAAACTCTAACCAACATGCACGACATTCCTGTCGTAAAATTCGTTTTTTTTGTGCTTGCATACGTTTGAAACTTGTAAAATTGGATAAACTAGGATTTAATTTAAATAAGATGTAAGCTTGCTTACAGTCCTCCACAGCTTTAGCACACATCTCGTTCCACCAAGGAAGTTGAAGCTTCCTTCTTGGTCCACGAGAATTGCAAGTGGCATTTTTCCTGTTATTATTAAAATTGATTACTGACATCTGAACTGATTGTAGGATTATTGAACACAGATTATTATATGTATCAATATGACTCAAATTATTATTATACTGAAAACTAGCCAACATATCATTTACAATTTTTTTATAAATACACCAATCTACTAATTTCAGATTACTATGAAGAGGAATATTTGAAACATTAGAAGGACCCACATCATCAGCGGCATCTACGACATATTTTGTAATAGTAGGCAGATGATAGCTGCCCATAGGATCCTGAAAAACCTGCCACTCACAAGACAAAGCCAAGGAAGAAGTAACCATAGTTAAATCAAGACCATTTGGAGTCCATAGATGAGACCCTACAGTAGTTGGCTGACCATCATTTAAGAGTATCAAATCATTTTCATCAATAGAATCCATTATAGCTCTGCCACGAGAGTCGTCACTACGACAACCCCAAAAAGTGTGATGGGCATTAAAGTCCCCAGCAATTATTAGTGGTTTAGGAATACTATTTATGAGTGAATCAAATTTGTTCTTTTCAAAAGGAGGATTGCAATTTCCAGGGCTATAGAAACTAACTACTGAAATGTATTTGTGATTAATTTTAATTTTAATAGCGATATTTTGAATAGAATCGTCAAAATATGTATCTAATAACCTAAATTCAATACCATTACGTATAAAAATAGCAACACCATTGTGATCATTACCACAATCATTCCTGACTGTGGTATAACCACGAATGTTGCATTGTATGTGTGGTTTTAACCATGTTTCCGAAACTAAAGCTAAATGTATGTCGTTATTATAAAGAAACTGTTGAAACTGTAGTTTATTACTTAACAAACTTTGTGAATTCCACTGTGCAATATTTAAAACTTTATTATTGAATTTTATGTAGTATTATTTTTTCCCTGAATAGTCTCTCTAATAGCAGAAGTTATAGTTTGTGTACAAATGCTTTCATTTTGTGTTTTATTTAACTGAATCAATTTAACAATTGATTCTGTCAGCAAACTCAATGCTGTGCTATTAGACAACACCAAATTTATAATGTCTGCCGAATTTTCCGATTTGTTCAGTGATGGGAAATTAACTTTATTAAATAAGTCTGAAAAGGGGGTTTTCACGTTATTTTTGCTTTCAGCAATCTTTTTCTTCTTGATGGGACATTGGCCAGATATGGACAGATGATTACCTTTGCAATGAACACATACGGCCTTTTCAGCAGGTACTGAGCACTCCTTGAAGGAATGACCCTCTGTACATACTGAACATCTCTGAGAATTTTTACAAAATTTGGCTAGATGCCCAAAACGTAAACAGCGGAAACACTGTTTGACTGGAGGAATATAAGGCAGCACTGAAAGCCGCCACATTTTGATGTGGACGTAATCGGGTAATGAAGTAGACGAAGCAAAAGTGATGACTACAGTTTGTGTAGGCTGTAACTCAGATGAATTATTTACCCTAACTTTTTTCATTATCCTTCTGACACATATTATTTTTTTGGAGCTTGATATAGCTTTGAAAATCTTCTTATTTGACATGTCTGTGGGTACTGAAGTAATAACTCCGGACAACTCTGTTGTCCCAGCCGGAATTGAAGCTTTGATCGACTGTTCTCTCAAAAAAGTGGCATTGTCCATGAATGAATTTGCTAGGTTCGGCCGATCAAAAATGACGCCAATTTTATACTTGTTAATTTTTTTCAGGTATTTAATTCCTTTGACAAATTTAGTGAAGCACCCACTTAGGTACATCATATCCCTATGTCCTATAGGTTGATCTTCATTCGTGCTTTCAATAAATACAATGAACTCATACCCAGCAACGGCGTCCTCGGGGTACCTCCGGCTGTAGTCTGTAACTCTATAGGGGGCATACTTGTCTGCAGGTTTTTCTGGGATACTGCTAGAATCTTCATAATCTGACTCACTGCTGTCTGAAACTGAGTCTTTAGCAGCACCAGGAGTGTCCGCGTCATGATCCGGTTTGGCTTTTTTGCGTTTTTTTGCCATCCTTCCTACACTTATGCTATTCTAGCTTAAAAAATGCTTATTAAGTTAAAAATATTAATTGTATGACTAATATATACACTAAATTAACTATTAACAGAAATTGTACAACTAAATATGTACAGATTAGGAAAATTTTAAAATAAATTTCAAGAGAGAAATAAAAAGACCGCCTATTGTTTAAAGCTTCCCGCGCTTTTTTTCGATGCCATAGAGATAATACATAGTACTTGTACTATTTCTATGGGAGATGCATAGAAATAGTACAACTATGTATTATCTCTATGGGGAGATGACATTGGTAAAAACGACGGCAGCGACGCCATGGCCGGGTTAGATAAGTTTGTGGCACTGTAAACTGGTTATTTTCTGATACCTAACTAAACTTCCAATTTTGAAATTACGTTGAAACGGCTTGGTTATTTCATTATTTGTAGGTATTGCTAATTCGAGCCGAAAATAGGTTTTAACACTTTTAATGTGGTTAAAAGTGTTAAAAACTATTTTCGGCCCGAATTTTAAATAAAAAGAACGTAAATGTAAATTCCAAATTCGAAACAACAAGAAATATGAATTCTAGTTCGAAAATCGAAATACAAACATAGTCATTTCGCCTATATTTCCATGCAGTTCCTATTTCCATGAAATTTAAGTAAATACGGCCTTAGTATCGGCATTTCAATAAAATACCCGAGTCCAGTACATTACGAGCTTCGATCACAAAATGCGAATTCCAAATCCGCGATTTCAAAAGCCATTACATTTTTATGACTGCATCGGGAATTGAAATGAATAATACAGGTTAATGGAAGCGGCGAGCTCTATAGTAGTTTATGGTAGAAAAACGTTGTTATTATATTTACTTGAAGTATACACTCAAGACTATTGAATTCCTCGCAGTCGTAGCAGTAAAGAATAAAAATGTCGTAGTACTTATACGCGTTTCAAGCTTACGCGATGCTTAGGTACGCGCAGCCTAGGTAGTCAACATGCAGTCAACTACCGCGTAACTAAAATGGTAATGAATATGAACTCAGACGCCCTAATGTACGATTTTACGCATCCACCGCGTTTTGCGTGCCGATTGGCCCGCTCCGAGCTCTTCACCAATAGGAACACCGAACGCGATTGATGCGAAACATGGAGAATGTAAACAGAAACTTACGACAGGGCCTCTGGTAATAAACATCATTACAATCATGAGACACTAAACTACAAGCTACGTTGTAATTTTTTTACTTTTTTGAAGTTGGACCTCCCAACTTCATGATTGGCAAAAAAACAAATACACCGGCTATGGACATAAAAATATAATTCTATATTTCTTTGTTGGAAAAGAACATTATAATTAGGTACCTACGTGAAGAGAAAACTTTGCGCGCATGGAGGAGTATGAGATTTGGTATAGTTACAAGTTTATATGGAGAAGGAGTGCAGAAAGCTAAAATTACGGTCGAATTTCGACCTCTGGGCGACCACTAGTATAATTATATTAAAAGTGAAGTTTATATTAAGATACGTTTGAATACTTTGAACTTTACCTAGCTCTGTAGGTAATGGCACATCAAAGAAATATTATACACATTCGATATTTGAATCTCATTTGGCCGCGCCCGACACGCCAAACGATGATTCAGTGAACCGGCCATTATTATTTCCAATACATTTGTAAGGTATGAAGCACTGTGGAAACTACTCACACTCGATAACTTTTGAGTTTGGTTAATTTTATTTCTTTGTTCATATTTCGTTGAGGCTTCAGTGCACCTTGGTGACTTATAGTTATATGCCAGCCTCGTAAGTTCACTCTTATAGATACATTATAATATAACAAAGTTTAAAATATACACAAAATTGATTATTTTTATGTTTCTATGTAACTCTTTTTCGTTTTTACCGACAGACCGGGGTCAATGGACTATAATGACAAGATATCTAGCGCGAACTATTATTGTCATAATTGAGATCGATTCGGATTACGAGCGTGCATAGTGATTACCCTTTACCCTGATCTTAGAGTTCATGAATATAATTATTAAAGCCCGCAACCGTTCTGATCACTAAATAAATGAGGCAGCTACCTATTTCACAATTATATCAACGAAGATATTATCAGTTATTTCAACACCGCCTTCTGAAAACATACGTTCTATAATGAACCTACCATTACGACATGTCAAATGTCTTCCTGTCCGTGCGTACGCGATTAACTAATGTCTAATGTCTATATTCAAATTTTTAGATAAAGATATTTCATTAAGAAATATTGCCTACGTGTGAGGTATTAGAGAGATTTCATAAACAAATGCCCACTATTCATCTCGACAGATGTCTCGTGCGAGTTACGATATTCGAACAATTAACCGTAGCTGGTGTGTTTGTCATTTTTCATTAGAAAACTCGCATTTCCGTTGCCCACACATATATCGGTATAACACTAAACGAAATAACGCTAATAAATCTACTGATGTCTCAATTTTATAGCGTGGTTATTTTCTGCATAACTGCATTTTAATTTAATACACGTCACATGAATTTATGCTACATTGCTTATAATAGGTATATATAACTCTTTTTAACTCACTTCAAAAGAGGAGGTGGTTCTCTATATCCAACAAGTATGTGTTTTTTTTTTTCAAGAATCCATCCTTGCATTTCTTTTCGTTAGTACTTAGCGTCCAAGTACTTGTCTACTCCTGTATATCTGGCTGAATAACCAGCATTTTTTTTCTTCTTTTAATTTTGGAACTATCTGCAATCAGTGGCTTCACTATACTAAACACAAAATTATTGTGCACATAATGATTGATATGTGAGATTGAACCTCCCAGCGGAAGCTATCGGACGGGACGGACGGACGGTTGATTATAGTATATTATTGTTCGGAGATACTTTATTATACTATTAACCAGCAAACTGACAAACTTAAACAACCCACGACGATAATTATCAGCCGCGTCCATCCTTCTTACCCAGCGTGATGACCGACCCTCTTTATGGGAGTCGCCTATGTTCAGCGTGTTTAAAAATGGCAATGATTCAAGATGCAACTATACCCATAAATTTTCAATGTTGTATCTTACAAATCTATCCTGTGTTCTTGCTTATACTGGTCGATATGAACAACGCAATATCCATATTGTAAATGTCACAGGAAATCGACGAAAACAGAAATTTTGTGAAACCCCGGGAACTTTCAGAATCAATATTATCAAATAAAAAAATTACCGTAACCTACTGAAGCCATGGCAGGTTATGGTTTATTCTTTATTTTAATTTTAATCGAGACATGACGTAGTAAAAGTAGTAAAATCGTCTGTTTATAATATAACAGTTATTATACCTCGATATTCGACATTTCATCATTTGCCTGCGACATAATACTAAATAAGTAACGGGATCATCAATTACAAAAGCAAGAAACATTGTGGGCACAAGAAGCATTCAATGAAATAAAATTACATTACCGTCAACGACATACAGCTGAAATTCACAGTACACACAAATATACAGTACTCAGTTTAGTTCTCGTAATGTAATTTACATAAGTGTATAGGCCTCAAATGACTTTAAGCACTGAAGTTTACGTGTGAATAGCGCTTTTGACGCTTGTAAACACGTTTAGGGTAGTTTATTACGTAGGTGTGTTACATACGTACATAAGCTCGCCTCTGACATAATGTCAAAGTCAAAGTCAAAGATTTTTATTTCAACTGGGCCTTTGCAGGCACTTTCAAAACGTCGTGATTCTAGGCGCACGGTTCCAAGTGGGTTGGTCCTGGAGAAGATACCGGCAAGAAAGAAATAAGGCGCGCCTGTACGTCCCGCGGGGTACGGCGGAGGTGGGACATAGTTCACTGGATGATGATGTTGGGTCTTTTGTGATAGACTACGACCTTGTGGTCAAACCTTATCATAAACCAATATAACATACAATATGACATTTACTTTCATTACCAGTTTTAGCAGGAGCTATTACCATATTTTTAACTGATGGTAATATAAATACTTATATAATTTTTTGATCCAGCTATATAAGAGAAGAGTTGCAATTAGATATATATCAATATTTAGAATTTTTGGATACCCAGAAGTTTATATTTTAATTCTACCTGGATTTTGAATAGTTTCTCATATTTTATCCCAAGAAAAAGGAAAAAAACACACTACACTATTAACGTTTTATTAGCAATTGGATTAACATATTATTTCGCCGCGCCGCGTCGCTCCGCTTCAGTCTCAGTAAGGGTCGGTACCGGATATCTATGGTCGGTACATATCTGACGGAAAATGCGTCGCGTATATCGGTCGCGAAACGCCAGAACAGACAATGATAATATATGATAAAATATTCAACCTTTCCACTCAACCGATGATGCGTTAGTGCATCTCTCAACCGATGATGATATTATAATGCTACGACGCATTTTCCGTCAGATATGTACTGACCCTAAATATATTTATACTGTGCTTCAGTTCAGTTCTGTCTGGCTTCAGACAGTTGCGCTCAGTGTGGTCAAACCACACGTAGTTATTAATAGGAAGCCGAATCTTCAGTTTTGTACTAGACGGTGAAGAATTATTTCCTTATTTATTACAAGTCCTGCTTCATTGCAGCATTTGCAGCACACGTACTTTCAGACTATAGGCTAGTTTTGGTGCTCTCGATTATTAAATTCGATAATTTCTAACAGAAACGTAAAGTAGAAATGTTTGTCACGAATCGGACACGTCATTCATCTACCAATAGTTCAATAAGTAGGTTTACATCAAAAAGTTCAATAGGTTTACGTCAACCAGCTTAACTGGATAACGTCAACGTAGATGAATGACGTCATTCATCTACCAATAGTTCAATAAGTAGGTTTACATCAAAAAGTTCAATAGGTTTACGTCAACCAGCTTAACTGGATAACAACAGTTAACTACAAATGACCAATAAAACGACAAACGAATTCACCGTTAACTTGATTAACTTGCTAAGTGAAAACTGCATCGGATTTAATTGTCTAATAAAAATGTCGTGTCTTTGTCCTGTAGCCGAGCGTTGGTTAAGCCTTCGGGTCATTTGTCTTGTTCCACGACTGTTACTGTCCCCATTTATTACAACCACTTTGTGATCTTAAAAACTTAAATTTAACGATGTTATAACTTGATACACCGGCTTTATGTGTTTATTTTTGTAAAATATTACTTACATGATTGCATAAAATGGAAAAACTGAAAATAATGCTATAGTATTATATTTTTGATATAATATCAAAGATTGCATAGCACCGCAGACACTGCAAGTATTTTCAAATTATGTATTATTAATAAACGATGATTAAACCTTATTTAACTAAATTAGCACATAAGTCTCTCATCTAAGCCTGCTTATATTAAAACTTATATATAATTTTTTACACTAGAGTAAAATAAGTTTATGATATTCATCGGCATATAAAAGACAGGACAGGTATAATTTAATGTTTAATAGTTAAAGTACAGGTTTTATTAATTAAGAGATTCAGTGTTTTGACGTTTCTAATCTTTTTTTTTTGTTAATGTTAGTTTGGCTACAGGACCTACTCGAGTTAAATTTTATAAGATTTCAGTGCATAATATTTGAGAAGACGTATTTATAATGTTATAAAAGAAAACCCGCTATTATTAAGTATGCGTTATGATTATGGACAGGGAATATCCTTCAATTACCTACCTCCTACAATACCTGACCGCTCTGTGTGTAAGAATATTTAAGGCTCGTTCATAAAGTCCATGTTCAGATGTGAAGATTTACAAACTGTTAAATGCGAAAAAATATCGTACATAGTTTAGATTATAACATTAAAACTATTTAGGTACAGTCTGTCAAGAAAGTCATGAAAAGGATTTTGAAGGAACTAAAATTCTTCTTCGCTCGCAACCCTAAATAAGTACCGCAGGTGTCAGTTTGGGTACAACGATGTGTTTATTTTACTATTCTGTGTAGATTTTTTGTGATAAAAAAATGTTTTCGGCATTAATATATTAAAAATAAACAAGAGAATATGCAAGTGGCGCCCTCAATCCTTTTCATGACTTTCTTGACCATAAAGTTATTATTACTAGTTACCACTAGTAATAATAACTTTATGTTCTTGACAGACTATACCTATATTTTTTCGCATAATTATCACGTTTTGGAGCAGACGATTCCAAACGGTTGACAAAATATACGTAGCAATCTAAGAAAGATTGCAAAATTAAAGAGTAGGTACAGCTTTGTGATACAGCGTTTTTATTGACTATTATATAAATAATGCCTTTCCTAACACACACATACACAAATAACATACCAAAATTCATTGTTTTTGTTAAAAGCTGGTTCACACACGGAAGCATTAGGAATATTAATTAATCATGAAACTGTCTTCTGGCGTCCGGTCCGAACTGAGGCACAAAGCCGTCTGCTCGCCGGACGCTTTGGACACCCGGACGTCTATACAAACCGAAATGTAGCAAGCATTTAGCGTCGTATATCCGCAGATAAGGTGGAACTTGATGGCTGAATAAGATTTGGCTGCTTTTGGAAAGTCATGTTCCTGAAATAATTACCTGGTACTTTATTATGAAATCGAGAAAATATGAATGACAAAACGTCAATATCTAGTTTTATATTTTTTTATGTAGTCATAAAAAAATATCCTGTAGGTTTAGAAAACTAGATATTGACGTTTTGTCATTCATATTTTCTCGATTTCATAATCGTAAATCATACATGAGGTTTCATAGTCGTCAATAATTGACGTAGAGACTGAATAACTCTACAAATTATGCGCACTAGCGCATAATCTGTAGAGTTATTCAGTCTCTGTTCCTAAATGCAACCGCAGTATTGGGATACACTTTAAAACAAAAAGAAAATTCGACTTAGTCCCTCACGTAGGTGTCACTAGGTATAATATACCAGCGTAAGCCATACAAAATCAATTTTTTATTTTGTTTTGGAGTGAATTTTCATACTGTGGTTGCATTTGGGGACGGACACTGAGTCACTCGGCAAATTTTTCGCACTACATAAAAAATTATCTTGTATATTCATGCGAAAAAAAAACATAATAGTACCTAATAAATCGTCAGTAGTAAATAGCAGATATCATAGTTAGTAGAGTTCAGTACAGTTCAAAGGCACCCTTACGTAAGCGACACAAACAATAAGTCTATGGTGGCGGTGCATGGCGCGTCGATAAATTTCCCCGCACCATGCGCCACTATCTGGCTAGCTTCCGCCCTCGACGTGGCCTATCCAGCCAGCCATCGCGAATGGTCCGAAGTAAAATATTACGCGGTTTGTTTACGCCATAATTAGTTTTGCGACTGTTCGTACTAATTTATCGACTCCAACTAGAAACTTTTGAACTGCTGAACAGATTTTCATAAAACATAGCTAAGATGATATCCGATTAAACCAGATTTCAATTAAAAAAACTGCATTGAAAACGGTCCATCGTTTTTGGAGCTACGATGCCACAGGCAGATACACATAAATACACAGATACACCAATACATACTACAAACTTATAACACCTTTCTTTTTTGTCGGGGTTTAAAAACGGCCAATAAGGTAACTTCTCTCGTGGACTGACACATATTATCGCTTACATAAGAAAATAACTACAAAGTACAAATATAGGTACATATCGCAATATTAACGCTATTTTTACGGCCAAAGCTCATGTTGATCATCTTTATTAAGCAGACAATACGGATATTTCGGCACAAAAGAAAAAAGAAACATTATACCTTAATTATACGAAGTGAGGGGGACGCCGAATTCTTATAATAACAAAAACTGTTGATACTCTTATCTTGACTGAATACATCTTGATTGAGTCCGTCAGATAACCTAACTATACATTAATTAGTATGCAGCGGCCAGGCAGGTGGGTATAAAATATATTTTGCCGCTAATAAGCATAAATTGACTCAAGTTAAAACATAAAAACACTGCATCCGGTTATCACTATGTCTTTATTATACAAATAATGACAGTCATTGACTTCACAATATTTAAGTCATTCTGATCATTTAGGCAGTAAGTAATTAATTTCACGTCATAAATTCAAACGTGTCTAGTAAACAGAGTTTATTTAAGTGCTGATTAATTTAACTTTAAATAAACATATAATAAGTTACAGTGCTTATCTAAGAACAGGAGTAACTTATCGTGCTCAACTCAGTTGCTTATTTTACCTCCCAAGCAGGTTCAGAAGTCAACGTGCTCAATCTAATGGAACACGTAGGTTGTAAATTATTGTCTAGTCTCATTATATACCACCTAGTGGCTACTTTTATAACATACATAATCTACTTACACAATACATAACATTACGTCCATATTTCCTAAAGGTTTAGGCAGAAGTGTACTGTTGCGAAATATGGATGACATGTAGGGCATAGCGGGACTAAGAAAGGTAGGGAATAACGAGATTTGCCCTTAAAATTAGAGCTGCCCGACTAGTGAAGTACCTCCACCTTGCAGAATATTGTAGCCAAATAACACTGCTTTTTTTTCAGTCTAATGCCGGTTTCACACAGAAAGAAAAAGAAAGAAAGAAAAAATGTTTATTTAAGAAAAACAACAAATTACACTTAATTCTGTACTTCTACAAGGGCAAGGCAGCGAAGCAGAGTAGTGAGCAGAACAGTACTGCTACTATTTGTATTGATACTACGCGCGTGTTGCAAAAGTACTGTAATGTCACGCGCGTTCAAATACTAGCAACATTATAATCGCGAAAAATATCTGCTGTTCCCTACATTTATTCAGCCTAATAAATATTGAATTATTTGTATGGAACAGCTGATTTATGTCGCAATTTGATGGTTGTTCCCATAGTAAAAGTTTTTGTTAATAATGAATACAATAAACACATAAAGGGATCAGCCGCCTGATTACGTATGGTAAATATGACAGTTGCTGTCGCAAATAAACGTCCTATTCCGTATCCTCTTATGAAAACGTATATAAGCGAGAAAGGGATGCATTGTTTGTGTGTTTTGTTGTTGTCGCTGTGGCTTTCAGATTTTTCTTACGTAATCAAGGCCTTGCTAAAGATAGTACATACGTTATCTCAAGCAAGGGCCGTACTCGTCAATTGCAACAACTGTAATTTAGGTAGTTACAGAGTAATTAAAGGGTTTTTGGTTCTGCAGCATCTATGCCTTCGCTTTAATTATTTCCGTTCGTATAAATACGTACATTAGCATATTGTGACGGGTATCCGTTCCAATCACAGTGGGACACAGTTGATTAAACGTGAGTGTGATTGTGAGCCAATTTCACGCCGAACGAGCCGATTGCAAATAAATCTGAAATGGAACCTCGGTAACAGACGCGAGACACTTATTACGCCCCGCAACGTACACTGAAAATCCGTATGGAATAAAATATCACTCTTTAATAAGGTTCTGTACCTTCTGAAAGTGAGATGAAATGAATCTTGGTGATACACTTTATTTAAATTTTATTAATTTAAATTAATTCCATTATTCTCGCAGCTCTTACTACAACATTATGCAGCATTATACTGAGATGGGGGCCATTTTTGGTCTCGTCCAGGTGGCTTAATTATTGTTTTTTTTTTGTTTTGGTTGCAACGCTCGGCCGTCCGGTTCATTCTACCACTAAAAACTGAATCATCTTGTGGCATAGCTTGTAGCTTCTTTTCCTTATAGCCTTTAAAAATTAAAACAAAATAAATCACGATAAAAATTATAATATTATTTCCGGCGGTTACAAGATTCTAAAGGAACCCCAAATCAGTTCGAAAACGCGATTGTGATTACAGTAATGAATTTACCGAATTGTGAATGCGTTATAACCACGACCGTGACAAGGTAATGGCTTTATTTAACGTAATGGACTTGAAAACAGTGGCTGTAACCCAAAAGCTTATTCCAAATGTTGATAGGAAAATGAAAATGTCGAGACCTAAAGGGCGAGACTGTCAGTCACAGATCCTAACTAGAAATTAGAAGTTCTTGCCATTATAGTATTTTCATAAGCAGAAACAAAAAACCTTTTCAAATAACGTTCCAAGATTATGTTTCAAATCCATTTGATGTCGAAAATGTCGCCTTGCCTTCCACATATTCGCTGAAAAAAACATTTTGTTTCAAGACCTAAAGGGCGAATTGGGTCAAATGAAATATAAGCTAGACTAGAGAAATTTATGCATGCAGTAACATTCAAGAAAAAGGTTGCCATAAAAACAACATAAGAGGCCGCACAGCGCGGTGTGTAGGCCATGCGACACCGCCATGAATTTTACGACGTCGCGAAATTACCTCCACTCTCAAAAACTAACACGTTTGCCGATTAGCACCAATTTTAAAACACTGTGAAGAAACGAGGTAAAGTGTTCCTCTATTGAAAAGGTAGGATAGGGCGACCAGCCGGGCTAACATGCCGCGAAATAATTTTGTCGTCGCATTATCTCGTGCGGAAACAGGTATATAGAGGCATTACCTCGTCTTGTTATAACGACAAACTTCTGTCGCAGTGCGCATGTCAGCCTAGCAGGTGAGATGATAGTGCCTGGCGGGCCGAACACAAAGCCGGCGCGATTGATGTCGGACAGTTGTACTGTGTTAGATACGATTATAATTTTACTGGTAGTGCTCTGAAATAGGCCTTATGGAACGAGGTATAGTGTTCCTTCATTGAAAAGGAGGGAACCATCGACCATGCGAGGTTATATTGCCTGGCGGGCCACAGCCCAACGGTTGATGTGGGACAGTTGTTTGTGTTAATTACGATGCTTATTTTACTTGCGTGATACAGAAAGATTAATATAAATAAAATCGATAAGATTGGTGTTAAAAGTTATTTTATATTATCCCATCTCAATCTTTATGAGATTCCTAAATCAATATTGGAAATAACTGGGTAAGATTAATGAATGACCCAAGAAGCACGTTGGTTGAATGTTTTGAAAGTCGATATACGCCGATAAGATGATCATCGAGAATTGATTTACTCTGAGAAAATGTTAATTGATATTATAATTAAATAATAATAATCGTAAAAGATTACCAATTTAGATTAACGTGTAAGTTTGTGAAGATGTTTGGATGTTTGGATATTTGTTAGGTATTCAATCACGCATAAACGGCTGAATGGGTTTGAATTAAATTTGGCACCAAGGCCAAAATTTGGCATTTTTTATTCCGTAATAAAATCTCGCATCTCGATTCTAATCTCACTGTTATTGTCGGTTGATATTTAATGCCGGTTACAGACTGGTGAAACGTAGCACCCAATGAAACATTTCAATGTGTTGTATGATACATTGTATCACATAGGACGCGTCGCGCGCACGAACCGCGCATCTACGAATCCTCTCCGCGTAAACTCCTATTCCTTTGTGTTCGTCCCAAAAACCAACAAATCACGGATCGCTCCTCACGCGATTTGAAATGCTCGTAGCGTGACTGTGAGAATTTATTTCAAAGTACCGACAATAAGAGTGCATGAGATTCGAAACGAGATGCGAGATGTTCTTACAGAATAGCTATGCTGGATAGACTTTAAGTTGGGATTCTTTTTGTCCGGGTACATGAAACAGTAAACATGAAAGACTGCGAGCAACAGCTAGTCACCTATAAAAACACCAAGTCAAGAGCAATCTAAACACAGAAGCAAATATACAGAGTAAATGCGAAAATCGTGTAATAGTCGCACTGTCGCATGTTTCAGGACAAACACAAAAAGGGCTCTTCGGCCAACATTCGAAACATGACACAAAACCGTGCGTCACCCTAAAAACTGTTCACAGCTTGTCATTTTGTATGGTTAGGTCGGTTACATCAATAAAGGATTTCCAACGAATTTTCATCGTAACTTGTAAGAAGAGAAAAATAATAATAAAAAGGCTTATATTTCAGCTGTCTATGTAATAAATAAGTTTGTATGTTCCTCGTAGAGCCAAAATTATTTGTAACATGATTTTTTCGTAGATTACCTAGCTGTATATTTTTCTTAGAACTATAGACTTAGAATTCCCGTAACCTCGGTGCCAGGTTTAGTATTTTATTTATTTATTTTATTTTACAATCTTTGGAAAACTTACAGCTAGGCATACACAATAGTTACAATGTTAATAAAAGAGATAAGGCCAATTAAAAGTTCTCACAAATAACTATAAAAAATAATTAAGTCGTAGACAGTAGACAGTCTAATTAAGCGCATCAAGATATATTATGTTAGGTTTTGAAAGAAGTGGTTACACAGAGTTTTTTTTAATTTAGAAACACCAGTAGCAAATAGATCGATATCAACTTCCCGGCAAGTCGCATTGTACATACGGCTCGCCCTTATCAGGTACGAGTTTTGCCTGTAAGTAGTTCTTACCCATGGTACGTGCAACAACTGAGATCTACGAAGATATAAAGAAGGCACGCGCAGCCCAATTCTGTTCATCAACTCAGAAATATCATTGGATCCGTTGGTTGTTTTAAATAAAAATGCTAAATCGGAAATTTTCCTACGTTCATAAAGAGGAAGAAAATGAATTTTTTTACATCGTATAAGATAAGTAGGCAGATACGTTTTCGAACGAAATTGAATGTACCTTAAGAATTTTCTTTGTATGCCCTCAAGACGATCGATATAAATGTTATAGTTAGGGTTCCACACTTGAGAGGCATACTCGAGGTGACTACGAACGAAGGAGCAGTATAAGATTTTGATAGTTTTGATGTTTCTAAACTCAGATGAGATCCTGAAAATGAAACCTAGTGATTTCGAAGCTTTCCTGACAATATTATCTATGTGAGTGTCGAAGATGAGCTTCGAGTCAAAGGTAACACCGAGATCCTTGACGGAATTGACCCTAGCTATTGAGGTACCCAAGAGTTTATAGGAGAAATAAACAGGTTGAGGTTTACGGGTAAATGAGCACACATAGCATTTAGAGACGTTTAAGTCCAGTTTATTTGTTTTACAATAAGCTTGAAAGGCGTCTAGATCCTCCTGTAGTAAGAGAGCGTCTGCATGAGTGGTTACCTGTTTCATGATTTTCATGTCATCTGCATATAACAATACTTTAGAGTTCTTAAAGCAGGAAATGACGTCATTAATAAAAATATTAAATAAAAGAGGCCCTAATAACGATCCTTGGGGAACTCCCGAAGGAATACGCATAGCTCTGGAGGAATAACCATTCAATACTACAGTCTGACATCTGCCCTCAACATACGACGTGAACCACCTGTAGAGATTACCCCTGATACCCATCGATAGTAGTTTACGCATTAAAGTTACATGATCAATTCGATCGAAACATTTACTGTAGTCGGTATATATAACGTCGACTTGGGACCGATTGACATAGAGTCCGAAATAAAGTCACTACAAAGAACCAGATTGGACGTAGTAGACCGACCTCTTAAGAAACCATGCTGATGTTCGCTAAAACTAAGTTTGATAGCCGAATATACTGGTTTGTAAACTAATTTATCCAAAATTTTTGCGAACACACACAACTTGGATATCGGTCTATAGTTCTCAACAGAAGTTCTTGGCCCTTTTTTGTGTATCGGTGTTATATATGCCGACTTCCAGATCGTGGGTACTATACCAGCGTGAAATGAACTTTTGAACAGGATCGAGAGCGGAACGGAGAGACTTTTCGCGCAGTTCACAATAAAGACCGGTGGAATGTTGTCAGGACCTGCAGATTTTAGTAGCCTATAAACCTCATCCTCACATACCTCAATAGTATTTATATCGTAATTGCTATCCATAACCGCAACCCGTCCGCCAAAAGCCGCCGAAGAACTATCGCTAGCATTAGTTCTTACAAGAAAGTTAGAGTGGAAATAGTCCCCAAACATGTTGCAGATCACATCGCCGCTGCCAGAAGATAACTGCCCATACTGAAGTACCGAGGGATAAGAGTTTGATTGTTTCTTCGCTTTAACATAACTCCAAAAGGCTCGAGGATTGTTACGAATGTCTGATTCAATCTTTGAAATGTAATCGTCAAACATTTCCTTCTCCAGGTTTTTGGCCCTTTGACGTAATAAAACAAAAGAATGAAAATCTGATAGGTTCCCGTATTTTTTAAATTTAGTGTGTGATTTGGCCTTTTCCTTAATAATTTTTACCAACGGGCTTCTGTACCAGGGAGGATACTTGCATTGGGAAAAAACTGTTTTTGTTGGAATGTGGGTACTTTTTAGTGTATCTATAACAGAGTAAAAGTATGTTACGGCATCCTCCAACGGCCTACGGTTAAATTCCCCCTGCCAATCCACAAGATTCAGTTCGTTATTAATTGATTCGTAGTTAGCCAATTGATATAAAAATTTCACATAGGGACGCACGGGAAGACTATGCAATTGAACAAAGTCCGCAGCAATACATAATGCCCTGTGATGCAGATCCTCAGGTACAAGTGGATCATCACAGCTAGTGACAACAACTTGGTCATTGGATAATACCAGATCCAGAATCCGGTTGTTGATGTTTGAGTGACAGTTATATTGTAAGAGGTTACAGATATTAAGATTGTGTGTGTGTATGAATGGAAGGAGCATATAATTATAGATAGAATAAGATACTAGGTATGAGGTAAAAGCTTTTGGGGCTTGTAAAATATTACTGAATCATACTGGATATTTCAAAAAACATAACAAAACATTGTACTTGCCGGGAAATATCGTTAACCTCTCTTTCATTAAGCTGCGAACGGTAGCATGCGTCCGTAAACAAAAAAATATTTTTTCTTTCTAGTTTGCGTCGC
The DNA here is from genome assembly GCA_932294325.1 of Allophyes oxyacanthae. NCBI lineage: Eukaryota > Metazoa > Arthropoda > Insecta > Lepidoptera > Noctuidae > Allophyes > Allophyes oxyacanthae. Next base: position 6,044,975 of record OW028611.1, read on the forward strand.
TTTATGGGGTGAAAAGGTGTTGAACAAGGCGCCTAAAGTAACGTTAAGATGATAGCAACTACGACCGATGTAACGTAGCGGTAACAAACTAGAATAAAATATTATAATTTAAAAAAAACTATAGAACACACTTTAGTCATCCAAACTGAACGTGTATGCAAAATTTCAGCTCAATCGGAAACCGGGAAGTGGGTCAAATTTAACTTCCAAGATTTTCCTACATAGTTTGTTAGTTAGTTACAGGTTAATCTGATAAAAGCGTGTTAAAAAAGGTCTACAAATTCCACTTTCAAAAAGAAAAAGTCAAAACCCTTCAAAAAGAATTATGCAATGAAAAGAGCTAAAGGAATCCTAAAGGACCTGCCATAAAAAAGAATAAGCGAGTACCAATTACTATTATTAACGTAACAGTACGACTCGCGAAGCCTATAAAATACGTAAAATATCAGTACTATGTGCCGTATCAAGGAAGACGTACAAAATAAAAGAGTACAATAGGCCCGCTCGTAACGACACGGATTAAGAGGAAGCCAGGATTTTGAAACGACATCTGTCAAATATTCTTTACCTATACAGTATATTTTTTATGTATTGCGCATAATTTGTGGACTGATTAAGTCTCTGTTCCTAAATGCAACCGCAGTATTGGGATACACTCTAAAACAAAACTAAAATTCGACTTAGTATATACGCATAAATTACCAGCGCAAGTCATACAAAATCAAGTTTTTATTTTGTTTTGGAGTGAATTTTAGTACTGCGGTTGCATTTAGGAACGGACACTGAATCACTATGCAAATTTTGCGCCCTACATAAAAAAATATGCTGTATATATACAGCAAACCGCAGCCTATTTCGCTAGACTTAAGGGTACACTAGTGTATATTGACACAATACAAGAAGAAGAAGAACTATTGTAATAGCAGTTACGGCCAGTCTGCTACTATGTGTAATTAATACGTATACGCTAGTTAGAGACCTCGCCCATCCGATCGATCGGGACCAATTTATCATGTAGCATACGAACCCTTTTAAGTCCACGTTGGGCAAACACATCACAAACGATTTAAGTTTTTCTTTTTTTTATATATCACTAATGTGGCAAACAATCATACAGCCCGCCTGATGATAAGCGGCAAAGCGGTTACCGTAGCCTATGAACGCTTGCAACACCAGGGGCATCACTCGCGAGTTGCCGACCCTGTAAAAATATTCTCACTCCCTTTTTGAAGAACCCCATGTTGCAGTAGTCTATAGTGTATAAAATATTGCTTGATAGCTACGACAGCTGTCATCGAAGTGGACAACAAAGCTTGAACTTGTCTCGGCATTATTTTGAATAATTTTTTATTTTATTTTATACATCTTCATCCACCATTCTCGAAAAAAAATCTATAATTAACTAAAAATAACATCAGGAAGCATATTTAAAGTGGTGTCGGCTTTGATGACAGCTGTCGCAGATATCAAACTATATTTTATGGACTATAGTTGCTCGTAGCGACGTAGCAATCATTTTTGTTCCATTCAGTGAGCTCACTTTATTTCAGGTGGACCTTCTATAAAATATTCTATTTTGTGTAAAAATCCAGGTCGCTACGAAAATATTTTTTATATAAATCTAGTCGACATTCTATTTCAGTATACTTTTAAGTGTATATATTTATATACTCCATTAATTTTTTAGGAGGTGCTCCAAAAACCATAATGTCCAATATTATTCTATTGAACGAGCCAAAACAGCGATCCTGAAAGGTAGCTACTTCCCGTCTATTTCTTTTTCCCACATGCCTATTAAATCATAAATGAAAGTTGTAACGTAGTAAAACCATAATATATACAGGGTGTCCCAGGAAACCTGTACCAGTGAAGGTCTGTGGTCAGGGTACACTAATACTCATCGATTGAACCCCCATGTATGTTCTACGATATTTTGTAGTTTTCAAAAAATTAATTATTTGAAGTCTTTTTGGTAAAAATGTTATTTATACATATAGGTATAAATAATAATATGTATATGGGCCCAAAACAAATGGTCTCCTATCTTTGCGAGTTCCAAGAAACTGAGTTCGCCGAGCGTCATAATGAGTGATCATTATCAAGATCATGACTACGGTCTATCTATATATCTATGAGTTACGGTGACACACATGTGCATTGTACTGCAGTGGGCGTCCGTAATCAGCAAAGCCCTTCGTTCTTCAAGAACTATTCCCACGCACCCATTACCATTAGGCAATGATACAATCGGTATTGTTTAAACGATGGCCTCTTGAACGTCCTGTGATTGATTCACACGCTCGCCAATGATTACCACAGATTACTTTCTATACAGACTCTCAACTTCCTACAGAAGTCGAAGTCTTCTTACAATTTTAGGGGGAAGTAATGGGCTTATACTCTAGACGAGAACTTGAGCCCCTATTCATGAAGTGGGCGTTGCATCTACATAGCGCGCACTTATTTCACTAACAGAGGTAGAACCTTACCACCCTATCTGCTTTTACAGTAACTTACTACGTACTATCAATAAGGAACCAGTACCTGTAGACAAGTGTGGTAATCTATAATCGCTAGACAATAGAAACGCCAGGAAAATGTACCGAATTGACCTAAACTGTCGAATAGTCACGTGATTCGTAAGTGTCAATACCAAGCATTTTGCTGGCGATTCTATTCTCTAGCGTTTGTAGAATGCTATTGTCTAGAGGGGCAGTAATCATTTTACAGTGTAATAAGCCTGCCTCACAACAATAGCTTAGTAGACTAGATAAGTACATGTATTTCGTGTGCGTGCTTCTTGCGACAATTGTAGAAACGTATGTTTCTGGAATAATATGTAATCTGTGCCTCAGTGGTCGAGATTGGACTCAATTTAATCTGGCGCTGAATTACATTGTTCGTCCGGATATGCGGGCCGGACGACCAACCGAAGCTCCTTGGTCATGCGTGTACAATACTATGAATATTTAAGCGGAGAACTATTTAAATTTTGCGCATATAGATTGAGGTGTTTCCAGAATATTCAGTATCTAAAAATAGTCTGTGTTTAGAGAGAACATTAAAAACTAGACGTGCTCACAACTTCTGTTAAAGAAATCCCAAGGAAGATTTTAGACAGTGTTCCATAAAATATAACTGGATAAAATATATGCTAGGACTAATATGCTACAGCAAGCGCCAATTACAAGGGTTCTTCGTATTTTAAATAAAATTTGCGAAGATAAAGATCTCGATATTTTCACATGTTCTTTGATGAAATTCACGGATACTGCACTTAAATGTGTTAGTAGTTATGAATACTTACACTGTCATACTGGTTATGTACTGTAAAGGCAATGTAAAGGTTAATAAATAAATAAATAAGAACAGACTGGAGAACATCCAAATCAACACGAAAGGAACCTACTGGACACCTCCAAAAATATTATTAGACTAAAAGGATATTTTGAACACATCTGACACATGAGTGTGCTGAAAAGAGTAGCCATAATACTGATTGTGGCGCTCTAACTGACGATTCTCCAACAAAAATTCTAATAATAGTCTCAGTAGACTGAGGCTAGATCAAAACAGAACAAAAAAAAATTATGGATACTATTATTTCGAAGTTTAGTGTTATCATTTTAGGCATGAATGATCTGCGAAGACAGCATTTCTCATGTAAAATATTCGCATAAACGTCAACAAACTTGATTTTTCCACATAAAACAAAACTTCACCACATGCTTACCTAATAGGTCCGAATATGGCCAAATCTTATTTACAAATTATTTCCTTTTTGGGCCTAGCCTATTTGGTTGGGATGCCAAAGATGGGATTAACCCCTCTAGCGGTCGACCGCGAATTTACTACGAGACGAAAAGCCTTTTGCTACAATTTATCCGTCTTGTTGATATTCTAGTTACACAAAACTATTACAAATGCATGTGATGTCTCGTATATAAGACAATTTCTGCTTGTTCCCTCTCCCTCAGCCTTATTCGTCACTTCTGAACAGTATTACCATCACTAAAGGTGATTTTTGCATAGTTACCTACCTAGTGTGTAACGCTAAAGAGTTTCATTCTGCATCACGCATTGTTACCAAGGATACTCCAGAAGGCGTAGCATGACCACCACAGATCTACCTTTGCTAACGCTAACGTTCTAAGCACGTTCTAAGTATATGATGACCACCATATAAGTTTTGTCTACGGAAGAATAAACAAAATGACAGATTGTAGAAATATTTCTACTCTTCGGTTGGATTTGGCGTCATTAACTACTTCCCCGTTGCTATGGATAGAATATTTTGTCTTTGTCTACGTAGAAACGCGAGTCTAGATGTCAAGATATAAGTAAAGAAATAACTTTGTCCATTCTTAGAAGAATACTAAAAATGATCATGCTATATACGGGTGCTGAAAGCATTTTATAATTTCCATCTAAAGAAAAAAATTATAACATTTTATCACGGCATCCATCTCACATATTATTATGTAAGTCATTTCTAGCAACATAAGTCCTAGTACCAGTGGGAGGTAGCGGGTGGTGTGAAATTGCAAGTGTTCCCATGGGCTTAGCCGACACTGCGCGGTTTCATTACCGAGCATTACGGCGACATCGAAATAATGCAGCCGGATTGAGACCGCCTCTGGGAGGCTTGATAAAACGTTCCTGGAGTAACTCGCCTATACATTACTAGTACGTATTTATGTACAACACTGAGTTATTAAGTAATGCTAGCTGTAAGAGGAATTGAAGTTCTGTGTATCAGAAGCGGCAGATATTAAGACGGCACGTGGAGTGGTTCGTCAAGCTTTCAGTAAAGTCCCTTACCTCAAGAAGACGATTCTGGTTGAGAGGCATTTCTCAACGCCCGGAGGGATGTTTAAATTAGGAATAAGGTTTATTGTAAGTATGTAGGTAACTCTTCTGAAAAAAGAAGAAATATTGTTTACGGTATTTTTTTAAAGATTTAATTTTTTTTACTGTATCTTGTAATATTTTTGCTTGGATTACAAGTTTCAAAACTGTTTGGAAAATTATATTCCTAATTAAGTCCTAATTATTGACTAATATTCCGCAACATGGTCTTTCGGCTAGTCACAACATTTAGAATTGTGGCTAAGACGACTCCATGATTTGATTTCGGAATCATCGATGTTTTGGAATAGGGTTTTCAATTAAGTATTGATTTTCCGAAGGATTTTAGTAGATTTTAGTAATAGCAGTCACGTAAGACCGTTGTTTCTTCCAAAACTGAACCTGAAACTGATGCCTGATCAGAAACATACTATATTATGTAACTCAAATAATATGTAAATCAGCAAATTACACGCAATAATTAAGCAAAGTCGCGAAGCTGCGAAGTAATCAACAAGTTTTGGAGTATTCAAACCGTAAAGAGAATATCAGATTACATTTATGGTGAATACCAATCCGTCGCAAATGGTCGCAAACTGTTTACATATTCATGACTACTAATACCAACACGTATTCATTTGAGCAGATCATAATTGTCGGGGGCCAACGTGAATCGCATCCCAAGCAACGCTTATACACCTATTTTGCAACTATACTAGGTAAAGAAAAACAATATGATACTTGCTATAAGAATCGGAAAGCTTTGTAATTGAATAACATTTATATACTACTGGCTAGTGGTCGCCCAGTCGTCGAAATTCGACCGTAACATTATATATAAATTTTAGCATTCTGCACTCCTTCTCGATGTAAACTTTAACTACACCAAATCACACACACTTCCGTGCGCGCAATATGCTTAAAAAGGGATACAAAGTTTTCTCTTCACGTATTAATATAGGTAGGTAATTACTATAGATGAATAAATCGATCAGTTCAAGTAGTAGTTCTATTCGATCTTATTACAAAAGCAAGTCTTGTAAAACCTATGTTTTAAGAGAACCCTGTCTCTTTTTAACCCCCGACAAAAAAGAGGGGTGTTATAAGTTTGTAGTGTTTATCTGTGTATCTGTCTATGACATCGTAGCTCCAAAACTGATGGACCGATTTTAATGCGGTTTTATTTATTGAAAGCTAGTTTAATCGGATATCATCATAGCTATGTTTTATGAAAATCTGTTCAAAAGTTACAGCTCTTTTTCTAGTTGCAGTCGGGGGTTTTTGATGGTTGGGTTAGTTATTGTTATATGACGTTAGAAAATGACGGATATATTTAAAACCTGGGTTTTGCTAGACTTGCTTTAAACCATCTTTGTATTTGTAATGAGGGGTATTGTGTTTAAGATTGGCCTACGTCAGATGAATTCGAAACTTCTTTCTTGACTACTGAAAAGGTCAAAGTAAGGCTGCTGTGTATACATAGTATAATTCAGCTCAGTGGGCTGCTTTCTTATACAAACAACTTCTTAGAAAGAGGATTCAAAAGAGATTATAATCTTTTTAACAACAAATTAAGTTCTGTTTTTTTATTAAAACAAAACATCTAATTTCGAAACCAAAACGCCTAGCCTGTGTAAACGTGTCAGATTTTATTAAAATTCGTTTAGCGAAAGAAAATACTGAAAGATTTTGAGTAATGAGTCAAATTTTTAAAGCTCCGCGATTCCTATTAAGGCCCCGAACACATTTTTGTCATACTTTAATTTTTTAAGGCGTTTTTCGCGTCAAGTGTTCACTTAGCGTGTTCTTTTTCCAAGCTAAGCGCGTTTTCACACCTCGCAGTCGGTGGAGTGAGTTCGTGCGTAGATAGATGCACAGTCACGCTCACACACGGGAAAAGTATGCTGCGTACTGCTACGCGCGTAGGCGCTCAACTACGCGTGTAGGCGCTCAGCTAGCATAGCAGTACCTTGCGCCACTATAACTTTGCGCAGCCTGCAATAAATTATGGCAATAACTATGAGAGTCGGTCAACTGTCGGCTGATTAATCTGTAGTTTAGCCCTAAGCTGCACTAATGTAACATCTTTCCACATGGTGACATACGATGACGTAATCGCAACGACTACTTGCGAACATGGAACGCTCGTACGTTGGACCACCGCAAAACAAGCCTCGTGTACCGCGAACCGCAAAAGTTTCTGCTACCGCGGCGTGACGTTATTCAACGCTATTGAAATTAACATTAGCCTCAGGAGGCGGCAACTTTACCCAACTAGCAATTAAGACTCGCGCACAGATAACACTTTAACTACTTTTGAACATTAACATCTCATCTAACGAACCAACAAAGTTGTGCTCACAAGTCGTGTTACACCTTAGCCTCACATTTACTATAAAGTGTATGTATGGGTGTTCGATTATTAACAGGTTGATATAAATGGTGATTGATTTAAAGACGCGCTTACAAAGCTGAAATAGAAATAGAAATATTTTTATTCACAGGAAACATGGCTACAGGTTGTTACAAATGTTGTATAAGTACATCATGTCTCGCCGAAGAACGGCATGCAAAAATAGATTGCAAATTTGCCTAGAGTAATAATTAAATTAAGACTATAATATAATAACAATCACCAATTTCAATTAATAATAAATTCTCTAATAATAATTTAAGGTGTCATTTCATCTGTAGCTGTTGATTGTAATGAAGATTTGAGATATGAATAAAGGGAGCGTGTTTGGAATAAGCTTAGAGCCAATCTTTTTATGCAAAGCGGATTCTGAAAAAGGAGATGATTGGTAAATGGGTGATTCTTGAATGATCATTTTGAAGGTATATTTAATTATTTACTTACGTAGAAAATTAGATTTTACCTTCCATAAAAATGATTCCTGAGACCTATGAGTGAATGTATTTGTAGCTACAATATTATAGCCAATGAATGATTTGTGAGAGAGATTTGTGCGTGTCAAGAAGACATTTATAAAATAATTTTGGCATCGTTAACTAACAATATAATATATGCGATAATCAAGCACGCTTATTAATCGTTTCTATGAAAAATAGTTCATTCAGTATTACTTATCAATTATATATCTTCTATTGTATCACATAAAAAAAAATCTATATTTTTTATAGAAATTTATATCAAGGTCTACTTAACTCATGGCTTGTAAAGTGCAGTTACGGATTCAATGTTACTCCTTTACGTTCATCACGTTTTCGAAATTCCTTGAGAAAATCAGCTGATATTAAAAAAAGCTTATATAAAAAAAAGTTGAAATCATAATATATTTCTTGGGCCTAGCAAACCTATATTTCGCAAGGATAATCCTGAGCACGTTGAACCCTCACACCAGATCCAATATATTGATCAGGCAGTACATTGCGTAATATTTTTCATAACATCGGATAGAAAAACCTTTATATTCCCTATTGCTTCGCGGAGCAAAATTCATGGACGTGTTATGTGCGTTCTGAGAGAAATTGATCACGATCTCATGCTAAGAAGCGTGAATATAAAATAAGATCTATATTTAAGTACCATATAATTTGGAGAAGAAACGTTGTAATAGCATTGCGATAGATAACTAATGTTATGATTAAAATTCGCTTTGAATAGTCGACTTCAAAATTAATTATGAACAGTCAGATGTCGTTAATAGTAAATCATGTACTACATTAACTATGAATAATTCAGTAATTTAAAAATTCTAATGATCATCACGTACTGTACGTGTACTGTAGATACCATAGAACACAGAAATGTATTCTGTGGCTTACCACGATTACCGTTTGTGAAGAGAGGTGGTTATGGTAAGTAATAGCAACGTGGAGCCCCTGACTGTTCCATTAGCAGCCAAAAGAGGTCCATTTTGAAGGCCAAAAGGCAATTTTCTTCAGATACATAAATGCTAAAATGGGAATGGGCCAGCCATGTCGTTTGTATGCATACATATGGGCAATGATCGTCACTCACTGGACGCCTGACGGAGGAAATCACCGACAAGTTCAACCTGGATGTGTGTGCCAGGCAGACATGGTGTGGAAGGAACATTGAGAGGCCTTTACCCAGAAGTGGGACCAAAAATAAGGTAAAAAAAATAATATTATTGGCATTGTAGCTTTAGCATCCGTTGGAAAGTGTTATGATGATGGGAAAATAAGACTGTTTTGAATAATGTCATACTTTTAGATACAGCATTTTCTAGCTGATAAGAAGATACTTATTTCCACATTTGAGGCTATCTAAGTGGGTCAGTAGGATATTATGTAGACTGTCTTGGGACATTACATAATACCCACTGCAAACCACAACAAACGCCTAGGATACTTATCACTCTGTGCCCGAGTACCGTAGTAAGCCGCTTAGCACCAAATGCTAATCAGGCAGGAGCGGCTCTGGTCCGAACCGTCCCAACTCGTCGCCCGGTAATTACTAGTCGTCCAGTTTGTCGTGTTAGTGTTAATTAATCAGTGTACGGACAACTATGGAAAATGGAAATACTAAATTACGATAAAGTCTGACTAACTTACTTAACAAGTGTGAATCTAAACACAGAATTATTATAGACCAAGTAAAGTATCTCGTTGTAATTACAAAAAATCTCTTGCTATATGTGACAACAACAATTTAAAAAAATACCTATGAAGCGGGTGCATAGAGATAATATATAGTATTGTACTATTTCTATGAGCGGGTGGGACCGCGGTGGTTTACTATATATTTAAACTGTGGCGGTGGGGGCGGTGACTCGGTGTGTTCTATATTTAAAATTTTAAAAACATAATTTGAATATACACAACGCAATCACAACACAATACAATTTATTAAAATGAGAGAATTTGACGGGATACTAACTCTGTTTTATTTTATTTTAGAAAAACTACAAGTTTTTATTTTCCTTATATTCGAAATGAAAAGTAGAGTGTTTCACACGGGTCAAAGTCACCAATTCCTACTCGGACTATAGTCTAAAGACCTCGTATGGGAATTGGTTTCTTTCGACCCTTGTATAACAATCTACTATTTAGTTGATGCAACTTACTAAGCGATACGATAGTCTTGTTATGACTGTATTTTTCTCCGTGTAGATTGTAGACCGTGTAGTTACTCAGTACAAAGTATATAAATACGTGAATGAATTAGGAAGGGCACCGAGAATTAATACTAAAACAACTTAGGCCAATCCCTTGCAAAGCACAGCTCAAGACTAAACTATCGATTGAGATAATCTTAACAATATCTGAGAGCAATGACTAAATTAGCGTTTTGCACAGATATAGATTTAAAATCTGTGGCGTTTGCCTAGGTACCTAAGATATAAGTACGAGTATAATGCACATGGGTGCAAGCCATATACAAGCTCACTTGCATTTTCATGAAGTTACAGTTCCAGACAATTGTCGTTTTGCGGGTGTTGTAAAAGTTAAGTGGAGTCTATGTAACCAGTAGGCTAATTCACGTAATTGTCTGACGCGCCGATAAAGTTGCAGTGACGCTGCATCGAAGCTCAAGTTTGAGTGCTAAATGGTATTATTGTAATCTTTGAACTGCGCGTCCGCTTCGCGGCTACTTCGCGCTCCCTAAACTATACTACGGTGTGGCCATTAGGGAGAAAAAAAATTACCCACTTAATAATCGAATGGAATCGATTACGTTTCAACGAATTTATCGTTAAAGAATATGAAAATAATATCCCAATAATGATTTTAGTGCATTTTCTTACTATAAAAACAAACAATTACGTTGTGATTCATAATAAAAGATATATTTCGCTAATATTTGGCTGAATCATGGTTTAACATGGCCGCTTATAACCTTATAACAAATAAAAACAATACTGTCAAAAATAAAAAGTCAAATTATGATAGGTAGTTATTTTGTAAAAAACTAAATAGAAACTATGAAAACTTAATAAGGTATGTATAATATTATATTAAAATGATATTTATGGGTGTATAATGAAGGTTACTTTACGAAGAAGTAGCAGTTTATATTAAAATATGGTAATCTTTCCTTGTATGTTTTTGCTTTCAGCTATGACTTCACGAAAATCTGTTTCTGTGCGGCAAATGGAACTCTTGGTGGAATATTTAGAGGGTCACAGGGACCTTGGCTTTGGCAGACTAAAATCCAAAGAGGCGCGTGCCCTCTCATCACTCTTAAGGGCCGAATGCGCATATAATTATATTGAATGCCGAGGCAGACGGTGATCAGAGGACTTATATAGAAATGTATGTATAAATTACACATATTTGATTATAGTTGTATATTTTGTTTATAATCTCAAAGGATTCATAACCAATAGAAACTGAACTGCAGTAATTTTATATGATATTATGTCTATTGTACAACAACCTTCATAATCCAGCATATCCTACCTACTTGTATGAACGGTTTTCTTATGTTAGTCCTTCTCATGCTCCGGATTGAAATTTAAAGAATAATTACATATTTATACAAACTAGTACCTACTTATTTTCTTTGTCGTGTGTATGCGTGTACATAATAATAAATAAATAATTTTCTTTTCAGGCAAGACGGGGGAGTTCAAGTGGGGAAGACGAAGAATAAAGAAGACAATTATCTAATTGAACTTAATTATATTATTATAAAAATAAAGAACTCAATAATTCAAACTCTATTTTGACTCTAATCACTATTTAGCCAGAGGCGATTAATAAGAGCTATAAGAGCTTGTTGGACAGCCCGACCTTCCAACAAATCTCTGTTCCCTCTTCTATTTCCTTGAGCGAGTATGTTCACGCTTTCCACTCGCATATCCTCTTCAGCCACCCTACGCCGTACACGCATACTTTCTTCATGCTCACGCTCTCGGTGTGTCAGTCGTGGCACTGGTAATCGTGCCTTGTTAGCTGCATTGGGTAATCTTCTTCTTAGCGTGTCGATGGCAAATTAAATGTACTTGGCCCAGTATTCCGCCACGCGAATAGCAGAATCAGTTGCAGACATAAGCTCCTCACGCGTGCAGGTGGTAGGGCACGCGGCGCAGGATGGAAGGTGGGCCATGGTTTGCGGAGAGACACCGCACATCCATCTGTGAAATTCCACCTGTGGAGATTATCTTTACTTCGGCCGACTTGGGATCGTAGTCTATTAAGAGATTTCCAAGTCGGCCATGGTAGGGTGAAATGGTTTCCGATGGCGGGAGAAAGTATGCAGGTGGATCGAATTTTTCTCGCCAGAGATTGCACCTAGCTTTAGAGGCATCGATATCAGCGGGTAATGCAGCACAGGCGTTCACTATTTGCACTTAATTTCACCAAAAACAACCAAACAATACCAACAAAAGTTAGGTATGATGAGCTTATGTCAAACTGCACTCGAGCTTGAATAAAACTTACTAAGCTGTCAATTTGGGACGTCAAATGAATAGTAGTATACCGATAGGGTTGCGTTCCGAATCCCGCATTAATGACGCGCGACAGTAGAATGCGCTATTGCGCCCGAGTGACGCGAACTTGACGCGAGCGTATCTGACAGCGATCGCTAAAGCCAAGCGAATGCCAAATGTGTTGTTTATGTCAAATTTTTACTGCAACTGCGCGGCAACCGCACTTCTTTAGTTACGTGAATTAGCCTACAGTCTGTAGTCTTAGTCGCTTCAATGCAAAATTTCGTGGCGAATACCGTAAAATGTTAGCAATAGTTTGAACTAAGCACATAAAATTAAATTTATCGTCAACTCCAATCGTAACGAAAAGAAGTGAAACCTGCAATGCGTGTAGAATGTTCTAACATAAATTTTTATGAAAGTTTTATGTAAGATTTATGTAAGTCTGATATAAAAAGATTTTTTTAATACCCAGCATTTAGCTCCAAATATTCACAACGAATTCTGATATAGCGTAACCAAATAAACAAGCTTTCGGTTTTAATAGAACTTGGTTGGTTGGTTAGTTTAAACTGGTAGACACAAATTCCTATTAGGCTGCGCGATTGCTATCTAATCGGCGCAGGACGTGACGTATTTAGTGTAGACAAAGCGAGCCAGCCCGCATGCCGACGACCACACCAGCCTGTCCATCACTCTGTCTCGACGGCATACCTACCTAGATGTAGGTACAGTGCGCCCAGTATATTTTGACTGGCACCGAAATAGCTCGAGAACACTGATTACTGATTTTCACATTTAGGTGCTTATTGCAAGTAGCGCCACTGTGAACCGCCAAGATAATTATAATATATTGTGCACTCATGTGCAATTAGGGTGGGTTGCACAAACGGCTACGTTATTGTTACCAATGACGATAGAATTTAACTATCTACTGTTGCAGCGTCATATAAAATGTAAAAGTTAAAGTTAAAAATTGGACATAAGTGACAAGACGTTTTATATTAGGTTATATTCGATGCCTCTGACAGTAGTTACCGATAGTTAACATGAACAATAACCAGCGAAGCGTGGGCGGTTAACGGTTACAGTTAAAATTATGACGTTAGATAAAAAAAACAAATGGTGCAACAAATTTTTTGCTTAACCGGTACTTTAACTCAAGTTTCGATGTTTATAATAATTAAAGTAAGATGGTGCAACCCACCCCTAGATTAAAACAGAACTGTTGTAAACACAATATTTACAACATTTCAGTCATATTCAGTCATAAACGATGACCGTGTATCTATTGGAGTGAGTTATATTTTTGCAGTTTCAATTTGCGTGATGGAACAGTTCCTCCAGTTGTGAAAATACAATTGGATATCACTATTTGTTAAAATTAAACGGAGACTAAGCATTTAGTTATTTTGATTAAAACAATATTTTATTTGTATTTTCCCGAAATTGACAATAATGTTACGAGTTACAAGGTAGGTTTTACATTAATTGCCTTCGTAATAAATGTCCTAGGTCCAATTCCAACATTTTGGTAGGTATATTGCTTGTATAGAGTTCATTGAAGAGGTCCAATAACTTGAGAATATAAAAAGAAAATATAATTAAGCTGGAGAAAGTAGGACATGAAAACTAATTCTTGGCACACACACCGAAGCTATCTAAAAGGTCCTTTACACCCACTACGATGTATCCTGCGGAACTACGAGCATTCCGTACTGCAAATAATCGTAGCGACTACGTGCCTTGCCGTCCACCAACGTGCTACTACGCACTGCTACGCGCGTAGCGGCGAGCCTAATTTGCAAGCATTCGTTGAGACTACGCGCGATGCCGGCCGTCCTCCAACATACTACTACGCGCAGCTACGCTCTCGGAATGTTCAAGATTATTTAGAAATTCCTTTTCTATTCAAACTGAATTTCAGAAACATTGTAACAGTAATAATTCAAATATCGAAGGTTTTTATCGAAATATTGATATAGCTGGCCGTGTGACATAAAAATCTAGCAAAAGCTGTACAATAAGTAGGTACTTTTATTTTTCATTGTATGGCATCATAATATCCAAATTTTTTGCTACATTCAACCAGTTAATCCCCTACATTTTTTTTGTAGCGTAAGCGGGTTCTCTATCTTAGTTAATTTTATAATCCATAAATAAAAGGATAGGTACTATTATATAAGGTAGGTTTTATTTTAATTTTGTAGCTCAAGCTTTCAACATTGATATCATAAGACTTTATTTTGGCACGGTAAGAAAATATATTTCAGTTCTTGAGTTTTCATTAGTTGGTGTAAGCCAAGGGATGAAGGCGTAGCCCCAAGGTTTGTTTGTCTAACAATATTACAGTGGCGGACAGCCGTTATTTGGGGGTTGCTAGCCGACACTGATTTATTAGGGCCCTCAATTCATGTAATAACCTTTTCAAACACCGAATATACTACGAAATGTAGGAATCCGGAAGGCACCGGATTAAATAAGCCCTTGTTATTATCTTAAATTGAATTTCAGTGCCCCAGAGAAGATTTCAGTCACTTTAGAGTCTAATCAATGATTAGTATTGCTTCAAATTTAAATAACAGCTTTCTCATAAGTCATAAAAAATTAAATCGGAAAAATATTATTTCGCAAATACTATGTAGTACCTATAAATAAGAATGCAATTTCATCATCAGAAGACCTTTCCTTATCATCCCAAGCGCTCCCTAATTCTTTTGAAATAAAATTAGCTTAGGCATCCTTACCATACCATACCTTTTTACCGAAGTAAGGAAGGTATGTACCTATAACACCACGCTATTATAGGCCAGGTTATGAACACAGGGTCATTCCTGTCGCAACAGACACAGCAATTACACTGCTCCTCGTCACCAGCCACTCGCTATTACTTCTCGCCATCTTCCGGCCAATAATATGTGTCCTGATGTTTTGTACTTCGCAACAAAGAATATCCTAGTAATAATTAATTATGGACTAGGTACTTACCTACCTATCGATAGTACAGATTAAATTAAAAGTTACTGTTATTCTGATAGTGATCTTTATTAATTAGTAGATACTTACTCATTATTTAACAGAAGGACGCGTTACTGCGCATTACTTAACTATTTAAAAAATAATTAAAATTTGAAACAGTTTAGGCCACCAACTTAACGCTTCTGATACAAAACAATATTAACCAGATGCTTCAGTTTTAGTTATATGTCCAATGTCAAGTCAAGTTCAGCGATCGTAATACTTTTTGCTCAAACCATTTTAAGAGGCGCTTCGCCCCCCGCTGTAACTTCGCCAATCAAAGTTTCAGTTGGTCCATAATTCCCAACCGTTAAGTTTGTAACAACTTCCAAAACACTTTAAAAGGCTTCAACTTTAAATTAATTAGAACTCATGCAATTCTCGAAACCATTTAGAATAATAAATTGGCTTCTCTTTGAGGATAAGTATTAAAAAAAACTGAGGTTATTACAGTCGGGACGTGTAAATAAGGAATCATTTTATTTAAATCATAGGGAAATTATATTTTTTAACTTTTCGCCATAATTACCGACATTACAAATCTCCGCAATTCTCCCTATCTCCGAGCTCCGAATCCATCGTTTGTCACTTTCTAAACAAATAATCATAGAAATATTAGGTACTATATTAATAACGCTATGCATATAATATAATATAAATATTTTAAATTCAAATGTCAAGTTATCGATTGCCAAGCATTCACTTTACTCACTTTAAGTTTTATCGCAAATACACAGGAAAAAATATAAATGGAAATCAATGTACGGAGCGCCAAAGGTTGGCGACGTCTTTGTAGTAGAGCAAACAGAACTAGTGTTGGGAAATTAGTAGGAAATTAAATTTCACGACTTCGAACTTCGCCACGAGCACAACACTTGGCACCGCTGCAAACAGACGTTGACACGACGACTCTATGCTCTCTAACAGTTCTGGAATTCTTTACGTACTTAAATAAATATAGGTAATAATTGTTCCTGGTTTATATTACGTACCTACATTTACTTATATCTTGACTTTCACAGATTTCACTGGCACATAATTTGCCAATCTCATTTAACATTGAGATAACCTACCTACCTTATTTCAGTCAGCTTATTTATTTTTATATCGTAGGTTTCGTCAGTTACTTTAATTAATGTACCACTCATTAGTACCTAGGAACATAATACACTACAACTTTATCCCGTGGTGTTATGCAGCTAGTACCTACACAGAACGCCACCCGTAGCGTAGCAAGTAGTTTGATCGAAGCACGGGCTACGATCCATAACTAAGTTATCTGCACACTCCTCCTACTTGCTTCTTCTACATGCTTACCGGTTTTAAGTTTTTTCTTTTTTTGAATTATCTTTACCTACCTGTACCAAGGTATCTACCTATACAGAATGATTTTTAACAGGGATTTTCCTATTTTAAATTAAGTGTTAGCGTAACTGCTATAAAATTGGGATGTTAAATTATAAATTATATTTATTTCACCGAAAAATATATAAATTATTATAAAGTACAAAGTTTACAGCAAAATGGTACAATATTATTAGGCTAACAGTACTTCATAATATAAAATGGGAAATGTTAAAAACACATTGTAGATATCATTCACGTTTTTGCAGAAGACGGATTATACCTACTAAAAGACGACCCCATTATAATGAATAGGTACCTACCAAATTTTAACGAATACCTAACCATTAGCGTTTTTGATTTGACTATTTTCATTTAATTTTCTAGCTATAAAGCCTTAAAAAGAAATATTTCTTTGATGTCTACAAACGTTCGAAAAGTTGATTGCAGCGCACGTAACAAGCTGTCGTCGGCAAACTACTTATCTAAATTAAATCTCTTGGTCCTGGCGGGAAACTGTTTCCTTTGCCTCACTGTACTTGTACGTACGAGGTTCGTAGGTTCACAACTCTGGTAACATGGAGCCTAGCGTAGACAGAGAAACTTTCAGAGATAGAGAGACAGTTTCTCTGTCTACGGAGCCTAGAGAACAAACTAATAATGTCATAATCATAATAGAGTATCTACCTACCGATCGAATTATTTTAAGTTTGTAGATTGGCAAATTATGAAATATACTCGTAGGTCTCTTAGGAAACCTGATTTTAATTAAATTGTCCACCTTCACTAACTTGCTCGTCTGTTAGAGCAATTACTTAATAAGTTTTAAAGACACGTATATAGGTAAGTAAAACCGAGCGAAGCGAACGAAACTATGTCAGCATAATGTTATTATTCGTCAGTATCATCACATCTGCCCGAAGACGGACTAGAACCTAAAATGAACAGCCGTAGAACATTGCCATTTTGGTGCTCTCCACGATTGGACAGTCGGATTAGTGATGGCAGTGTGTTTACTGCAAGATGCTGCGCTTCTGCCGCTCGTCTTAACATAGGTAATCGCTTTTCATGGCATCTTTGGATGAAGAGATGGAGCGCTATTGTTTCCCGGATACACGAACCAATTCGATTTATAGGTCAGTAGATATATCAAATAAAATTATCATTCAGGGAGCATCTAAAATATACGCCTAAGCATTCACTTGTAATGAGCATTTTAGGAAATGTTACATTATCACTACATAGTATAAAACAAAGTCGCTTCCCGCTGTCTGTCCCTATGTATGCTTAGATCTTTAAAACTACGGAACGGATTTTGATGCGTTTTTTTTTTAATAGATAGAGTAATTCAAGAGGAAGGTTTATATGTATAATACTTTCATATTCAATGTAAGGATAATAGAGAAATTGCACCCGTGCGTAGCCAGGGACGGGTCGCTAGTTACTTACATTTTGCATGCTAGCGAATGTTAATAACTCGTGGTTTTTTTTTAGAAGAGAATGGTCAAGTTTATTTTCATTTCTTAGCCGATTTGGGCCATAGCGACCGCTTCCCTTAGTACTCAAGTTTGTTGCTAGTCAGCATGGGCTCCCTGGTGACTATTATAAATGTTAATGTAACCAAACTCGACCACATGCAATGACAGCGCGGTCCCGTCAAGGCACCGTAAACGCAGAGATAGAATAAATAATAATAACGAAAATGCTCTGTTAAATAATAAAAATACTTAACTACATATTACAACAAATTTATTTGCATTACCTATAAATAATATTAATAAGTAATAATTAAATATAACCATTTATTAAATAGCACGATATAATTATTGTACAATATTTATGTGCAGAGCTATGTTATGGCATCTACTACATTTATTGCATTTTAAGAACAAGTCTAATTAATCATTATTAAAAAAGATGAAAACATAGGCCACTTATATATCATAAATTAATTTGATGCTTTTACATAATGAGACTATGATACACGATATTATGACGTAAATACATAGCGAATAGTTCTGTAAGAGGACTAAGAGGTAGTTTCCTAAAATTCCATAGGAGATAAATAAGGAAGACTGAGCATGAATAATAGAAATATAAAAAAAAAACTTCACCAAACGACAAATCTCCCTGCAGACAGTCATAAAATGTGGGAGCGAGACAGGGCATACAGAGCACTCACTGTATGCTCGCTAAATGCTGTCTCGCCCCCAAGTTTTATGCCTGCAGCGAAATTTTGCTTTTGGTATAATAACAACCAAGCCCAACTTGTGCCAACATCCTTATCACTTATAGAGTATGGTAATTACAAGGCTCTAATTATGTAAGATGCCATAACATTTAATTAATGATAAAGCTTATCATATTGATCAGGTGTTAACATTGACAATGTCAGTAACGAGGCCAGCAGCGATCGTTACCCCGGCGACGCGCAGCATCACGCGTCCCAGCTCCTTCACGTCCTTGTACCTCTCAATGCAGATCGGGCGACATACTTCTATCTCCACTACAGCCACGCAGTTATTGCCAAGACAACGAGGCTTCTTCTTTGTCAGCTCACCAGTACTTTTGTTCAATAAAGCCTTCAATTTCACTATGTTTGCAGACTCAACCAATGATTGATGGTGAATGAGCACCGGGAAGCCTATTGTGATTGGAACCTTGACATTGAAAACTACTAGCCTTGCTTCGAACCTTGTACTAACCGGAACTTGTTGGACTGGGTCACTCACTACAAATCCAACTGAAACATTCTGCATGTCTACTCCTGACAGGGTCACACTTACTTGGTCTCCGGCAAACGCAACATTACTTGTCATCTCATTGATACTTATATTCCTAACTTCAGCCATTTCTTTAATGGGGCATACCAACACCTTGTCTCCTTTACTGATCATACCAGTCTCAATGCGTCCAGCCACACAGAATCCGGAGCCAGTACCTTTATACACATCATTTACAGATAAGCGTAAGGGTTTTGATACAGGTCTCTCAGGCACATTAAATTTGTCAATAACATCTAAAAGACAAGGTCCGTTATACCATTTAAGTAGCTCAGCCTCAGCTGGAGGCTTCACCAAGTTTTCACCAGTTAATCCTGAGCAAGGTACATATGTGACATCAGAATCCTTGAAGCCAGCCTGTTTCAGGAAAACTTTCAGCTTCTTTGTGATGTCATTAAACCGTTCTTGGGACCAATTAGATGTGTCTAATTTGTTTACAGCTACAGCAAGCTGACTGACTCCTAGTGATCTAACTAGAAGAGCATGTTCTCTGGTCTGGCCTCCGAGATCAAAGCCTGACTCAAATTCTCCTCGGGTTGCATCCACCACAAGTAAGGCCACATCAGCTTGTCCTGCACCAGTTATCATATTAGGAATAAAGTCTGCATGACCTGGTGCATCTAATATAATTACTCTTTTTGTCTTTGATTCAAACTGTGCCCTCCCTACATCCATTGTGATGCCTCTGACCCTCTCCTCACCAGTTTCATCTAACACCCATGCGTACATGAAGCTCTGCTTGCCAATTTTCTTACTTTCTTGTTCATATTTGTGCAGAGTTCTTTGACTGACTTCCCCAAGTTCACAGAGCAGCCGCCCCATTAGGGTGGACTTGCCTGCATCAACATGTCCTATAACAACAATGTACAAGTGCTCTTTATCCGATCCCCTCTCATTCGAGTATTGTATGTTAGCAGCAATCTTGTTTTCTTTTACTTTGGGTGCTACTTTAATTTCATCAGATTGTTCAGTCTTTGATATCCTCTCAGTGCAAGGTGATTGGTCTCTAGGAGTCTGTGGACGGCTACCAGAGCTGCCATCCTGTCCAATTTTAAATCCTTTCACAATTCCCACAGTCTTGGGTTCCAAATTAGTTGCTATAACTTTCGGAGTTTTATCTATGGTTGATATGACTGGAGCTTGTACAGCATCAATGATGACTACAGGCTTTACAGGTTCTGGTTTGGGTACCGCAGAGTCCTTACTCTTTCTATTCAGTATATCATCAAGGGACTTGTCAAAATCAAACTTGTGCTTCAAAACAGTTTGTATGAGTATGTTATCAGACACTGTGTCACCTATAACATTTCTCAATTCGTCTAAGCACGACATGAGCTTCGCTTCCTCCTCTTCCTCGAGGTTGAGGCTTCGGAAGTCCATAGACTCGCGTCGCTCGAGTGCGGAGCGACTCGAGTCTGCGATATCTTCTTCGGCCTCCTCTTGGATGTCATTGTGACTTTGCATGAAATGGGATATGGCCTGCTGGTTGCGACTTCGGTCGTAGATCCATTGTGATGTGTCGCTCGGAGACATATAACTCTCATCTTCCACGGAATGTCCATATACATCGTCATCGTCGTAGTCGTCGGAGTAGCTCCTATTTCTTACGTCACGGTGACGAGCCATTTTAAAGACTATCAACTATCCCGTGTTTATTTATATGTGAACATATTGCAAAATAATTCGGGAGAAACCACACGTTTTTACAAAATATTCACGCACTTTTTGACAAATCGTAATTCAGAAAATCTCATCTTCCACGGAATGTCCTTATACATCGTCATCGTCGTAGTCGTCGGAGTAGCTCCTATTTCTTACGTCACGGTGACGAGCCATTTTAAAGACTATCAACTATCCCGTGTTTATTTATATGTGAACATATTGCAAAATAATTCGGGAGAAACCACACGTTTTTACAAAATATTCACGCACTTTTTGACAAATCGTAATTCAGAAAATGACAAAACAAAGCAGTGTTGCAAATAAATATTGGTAGTCTTGCCAGCTAAAAAATGGTAGAAATCGGTAGTTTGATTTTACGAAATGAAATAACTGTTTTAATTGGTCTAAAACAGTTTTACTATTTGTGGTCATTTGTAAATTCTTTATTTTATGACTATGCACATACGCGTACGTTTTCAAGATAACTAAAAAATTTTTTTATAAATCATGATGGATTCAAGCGATCTAATAAATTCCTGAACTACATTACTCCTGTCATATTTACGTCTTGCTTGTCAAATTTGTCATGTGTCATTCAAACAATTTCATTGGCTTTGTGTCGTGATTGCATGAAAAAGAATTACGCCTACTTCGCTTTTCTTGTTCAATTTATTCTAATCAACTTGCAACTTAGGAATCATTGAACAGTGGTTATCAAGTTATCATTTGTACAACTGTATTGTGTGCAATATTATTTGTGTGCATAAAGTAAAATTACAAAACATAGTTTAGACCCTTGACCCAGTAAAACTTAGTCAACATGAAGAAAAAGGTGCGTATCAACGAGATAAACTTGATTTTATTTGCATAATTTATTATTAGAAACAGATTTTATCAAGATCATGTATAAGCGTGCTTGTTTCTATTCCTGGATTCACATTGATATGGGTGTTTTCATTACTGTCTATTATTACATTTTCAGGTGTTGTTGATGGGGAAGAGTGGATCAGGCAAGACGAGTATGAGGTCCATTATATTTGCCAACTATATCGCCAGAGACACAAGGAGACTGGGTGCTACAAGTAAGTTGTATATTATTCAAGACTTCATAATTTTCCAGAAATTTGTCTTCAATAAGTACCTAACTAAATGTAAAAATAAATATAACATTATGTATTGAATAGAAATATTACGACCTATGTTTATCAGCTGTCAGTTGTACCTAATATCCTTTGACTCATACATTCACTGTTCATATCTATAGTTTCCGTTGACTACCCATGCATGTAGACAGTATCTACTTAACAACATTATTATATTATGCACTGATTTCTCTTTCCTCTTATATTTTACTACCTATATTATATGTTAATATATATTATGTTATTATATATTATATGAATAGGTGATAAGCATAAGTGCAACAGCTCATGATATTTAGTTTTTAAATTTAAACAATGGAATTAATATTCCAATTTTTTTTGCATAGGATATTGTTTATAAACAAAATCCATCTTAGAATTATTACTTAGTAATTTAGTAATTATTTTTGCAATGTCAGTAGCAATGATGTTTACTATCAATCTTACTAATACTTTAAATGTGAACATTTGTGAAGATCTTTGGATATTCTATCTTGATCACACATAAACGGCTGGATTAATTTATATAACAGCAATTTTATTGGTATGTCTATTTGGATGAAATTTGGCACACATATGACCAAGTCCAAGAAACGAATAAATAAATCCAGCCTATTACTGTCCAACTGCAGGCACGGGCCTCTTCTCATAATAACAAGGGCAAGACCCTTTGAGTATCATTCTAGATACTCAAAGGCAAGACCTAAGTCCACATAGGATACTTTTTATCTGGGTATATAAAGTAGTTGTTCTTGTAGGATGTTAGTGACATGTGCATCTAGGAAATATAAAACTGTTATTTCCAGTTGATGTAGAACACTCACATGTCCGTTTCCTCGGCAACTTGGTGCTGAACCTGTGGGACTGTGGAGGGCAGGAAGCATTCATGGAGAACTACTTTGCCTCACAGAGAGACAACATCTTCAGGAACGTTGAAGTACTGATATATGTGTTTGACGTTGAGAGCAGGGAGATGGAAAAGGACATGCACTACTACCAGTCTTGTTTGGAAGCAATCTTACAGGTATTTTTTACTATTTATCTCAACACTTCTTTTAAAATTTTGTAATGTAATGCAGACAACAAACTGTACTACGTGTGTAGAACTGGGTGGGTGTGGGAGGCGCATAAGAAAGTGAATAACATACAAAAACTGTTTTTGCCAAAAAGAAATCTGCTGTGCCATATAAATAATTCAATATGACTCGACTAAATATATGAAATAGCAGTATAAAAAAACTCCGGTTTCAGCACTCGTCCTTTAGTAAAAGTTGTCATAATGATGAGTACAAACCCTTAAAGGGATCGGGACTAGAAAGTTAAGAACTTTTATATCTTCTTATATTGTATATTTGTTGACAGAATTCTCCAGAAGCAAGGATATTCTGCCTGGTGCACAAGATGGACCTGGTGGCTGAGGAGCAGCGCGAGGAGATCTTCAAGGCGAGAGAAGAAGACTTGAAGAGGCTGTCCAAGCCACTGGAGTGCACCTGCTTCAGAACCAGCATATGGGACGAAACTTTATACAAGTGAGTTTAATAACAGTTGCCCTACATGATTGATCTCAAGTAATTTTCGTTCATGCGAACATCTGAGATAAAACAGATATAGAAATGTCTGCTGGAATGTAATGTGAAAAATACTATTATCTTAGATTATTGATTAGTTTTCGCGGCCGCAGCGGAAACCAATCAATAATCTAAGACTATTATCTATATATTAATACATGAAGAGAAAAATATGTACCCTTGTTTAAGCATATTGCGCGCACGGAGGAGTGTGAGATTTGGCATAGTTAAAGTTTATACGGAGAAGGAATCTATTGCACCACGAAACTGTGGAATCATTTACCATCCGCGGTTTTCCCGAACACATACGACATGGGGACCTCAAGAAAAGAGCCTAGACCATCCTAAAAGGTTGAAAACGCACCGGTGACTTCTCTGGCCTTGCGGATATTCATGGGCGGCGGTGATCACTTACCATCAGGTGTATCGCAAGCTCGTTTGCCCCCTATACTTTAAAAAACGAATGCAGAAAGCTAAAATTTATGTGATCGATAAGGAAACAGTATTAACATTATTATATTTATTATGTACTAATTTGCGTGATAATTCCCCATAGCAACAATTTAGCCTTTGGAAAAAGCCTCTACAATAATATAATGCGGAATAAACAGAGTCGTAACTTATTATCTTCAATCACTGTGTCGAGTAAATATGATTTGCTGTATGTTTATTTACGTCTGTATAAGAGTATGTGATTATGTTACTTTTGAGGTCAATAAGCAAATACCGTATGTGTACCTAAAGGGGCAAACAGATAGGGCTAATGTGACGTGGTAACATACGTGATATTATGCCCGTCGGGAGCCATCAGCTTACATGTATAAAGCCTCGTATTCACTAGGAGACAAGTGTTCCGCAACACGTGTCTGGCAATATCGCGCGACTAGTCCTTTTACGGCGGCGTGTCGCTTCAGTTGAGGGATTACCCCGTACTCACTAGGGAACAAATGTCCTGTGAGACGTGTCGCTAGAGATGTCGGCCGAAGACGGGCAAAGTCGCCGTACGTCGCTCGACTTCGCCCGACATCTCTAGCGAGTCGCTAGAGATGTTGTTGTTGTGACTTTAGGACCCGTTCACACTTGATACTTTTAGCAGCAGAATCGCGCGTTTTCCCGTTCGTTGGCTGCCTTTTGCTTACAAAAAGTGGATAACGAACGCGAAAACGCGCGATTCTGCTGCTAAAAACATTGAGTGTGGATGGGCCCTTATATACAAAAGACCACTGTTTAGAAACAACTTGTCTTAGGTGACGTCGCTGACATTTCAAACATCATAATATATACCTATATAAATTTTAGGTTGACTGGTAGAAAATGCCTACGGCATTAAGTCCGCCTCTGTACTTAGTGCATAAAGTATAAATAAATAAATAATATAACGTGACGTCATGTCACGTAAGCCGAATCTGTTTGCACCTTAATGGTCTTGAGGTAGGAAGCGCTTCGAAATAAAAATACTTTGGCAAAGACTTGGATGATCAGAAAGCGTAAGAGAACACCTTTGCTTTTCTCTTCAGGAAGAACATATTATATCAATATGACGGTTATTTATATTATAAAAATATTTGTTTTCAGGGCATGGTCGAGCATAGTGTACAAGTTAATACCTAATGTCAAAGCGTTAGAGTCGTCATTGAAACAGTTCGCAGAAATCGTGGATGCAGATGAGGTATAGTAACATTATAATTATTATATTAGTAACTAGCTTCCGCCAGCGGCTTCGCCCGCGTGATATCTTTATAAATTATAACCTATGTTACTTAGTGACAATATAGCATTCTGCTGGGGTAAGAATTTTAGAAATCGGTCCAGTAATTTTTGCGTTTATCGATTACAAACTAACATACAAAAAATCAAATCTTTTCTATTTATAATATTAGTTTATATTATTCAATTAAACCACTCGAGCACTCGATAAATCTATCCAGTACCCACTTTTATTTGAACTAAGCATTTTTTTTTTTCTAAAATCTTCATAATTTTAAAGATTAGTTATTCGAAAAAATAAATGTCGCTTTGTACAACCCTTCAACCGTCGATATGTCGGCCCTATGAATTTCTTGAAAGATTCGTCACTTCAATATCGAAGATGACAACTTTTGTATTGTAATTTAAATAATTATATTTCCACCGTGTATACTTGCAGGTGTTACTGTTCGAGCGCGCGACGTTCTTGGTGGTGTCGCACTGTCAGCAGCGGCCGCACCGCGACGCGCATCGCTTCGAGAAGGTGTCCAACATCGTCAAGCAATTCAAACTGTCTTGTTCTAAGCTCGCCGCGCAGTTCCAGAGCATGGAGGTCAGTGCTCAGAAATCTTTTGTTCTTTTACATATTATGGGTATACCTTTAATGTCCTCTATAATATGTGGCCAGTGTTGTTCGATGTCTTGATTTTCGTGGTGCGTACTGCTTTTTAGGTGTGCATACCTACGTAAGCCTTACCCTTTGTCTTAGCTGGGTAGCGCTTAAACGCGGGGTGACATTTGAAACAATATGGTGCTTCTTTTGTGCTGTGTAATGCAAGGCGTCTTTGCTAAATCTACATGGCAGTTACGCGTCACGTTGCTTTGCACAGCACACTGTTCTTTGCTGTATAGCAAGGACAAAGCCTTACCATCTGTGAAAGACGTCCAACAGTGGCACAGTATTCTATACATCAATTTTAAATTAAATCAATTTGATAACTGTACTTCATTCTATTTTAGGTTCGCAACAGCGTGTTCGCAGCGTTCATAGACGGCTTCACAAGCAACACGTACGTGATGGTAGAAATGTCAGACCCCAAGATACCGTCAGAAGCGACGCTGATCAACATCAGAAACGCGCGCAAACACTTCGAAAAACTCGAAAAAGTGTCTTCAAGCGCGCCCAGCCAGTACCAATGAATGTAGAGGACAGAGGAACTGTGTAGATAATTTTAAATAAAGAATTGTAAGTGCGAAGCACTGTATCTTGCCAAAGCAAGTCAGTGGTAGTCCGTTTGTTATGCCGTGTGTACGAGTATGTTTGTTATGACAAGTTTTTAGATGTTCTATATCGCGATGGCATGTGAGTTCTATGACTGCGATATAAGGTTCAAATTGAAATGGCTCACCGCCCTGGTAGAGTTAGTCCAACATTATATCGTACAAAATTTTACTGTAAATCTATCATTTTATTATTTAATACAGCTACAACTCTGAAAGGCTGCAAAGTAAAAGTACCCAAATAAGTTTAATTTCCTTATTAGAAGATACTTTTATTTAGTTAATATGATCAGTATTTCATCAAACTATAATATAAAACTGTTTTATCTGAAGTACAAAAATTTTAAAATCCGTTCAGTTTAAATGCCAAAGTTTCTAAACTAAAAAACATCTATCAAACATTGAACTCATTCATCCAAAAATAGTTATTATTTTAGATATTTAAATATGTTCATATATCAGTGGCGTGCACACATGTTTCAAGGGTAGCTAAAAATAACTTAGTGCTGTATTGTCAAGGAAAATAATATTTGTGATTGGCCACCTCACCCTAAGGCTTACATTCAGAGACGACAGAAACGAGTCTAAGCGTGAACTTACGCTTCCATATGTCATTTTTACGAACAAATTTTGACAGATGGAAGCGTAAGTCCACGCTTAGACTCGTTTCTGTCGTCTCTGAATGTAAGCCTTAGACCTTAATACTTAATTTATTAGGGTAGGCAGTGTCTTTATGGAGTGCACGCCACTGTCATATGTAGCTATAAGCTTTTCTTCCGTGACCCCCTCCAACCAAACTAAAAATGTAATAATGCCTGTCGACTGGGATTAGTGAGTCTGTCTAGGCGGCAAAACGCATAAAAATGACGATGTCGTTATATAACATTATATCGTGCATATGCACGGAACTAACGACATCGGCATTTTTATGCGTGTGTAGAGATAAACTACAAAAACATGGCGCACTCCTACTAAATTCAAAATGTTTGAAAGTATTTACAAAGCGCCACCAAGACTCACAACGCATGTTTGCGTACTGAGACGGCCGTCAAACAAAAATAAATCCAAGGATTTGTTGCTCGGTAAGGAGATGTGACTAATAGAAACATTAAAACAGTAATTTGGAGGAGCGCGCCATGTTATCGTAGTTTATGTCTAATAAACCATATTTTGTTCGTCATCGCTCGTCTATTGTCTTGTAGATAAGAACCTTTTGCCTCTAATGCAGATTTGTACCCACATGCGTATTCCCAGAACGTATCGTTTCATACATGCTTTTCCTGTCCTGTGTGTGGCCCGCAGCGCGCTAATTCACACATGTAGACCAGACTTCATAGATTATACAGGCCAAACACGCACGCGTGACAGGAAAAAAGGCCCTAAAAGTTATTATACGCACACATTCAATGGTAGTTGTATGCATGTACTCAACTATTATCCATGACATGGCATCGTAGAAGTAGGTTTGCGAGATAATAAATAGAAATACGTATGTAGTCGTATCGAAGCTATCCTCTTACCAGTAAACGCGGAATAAAGTTATATCATGAATAACGTTAGTAACCATACAGTACAACGATTAAAGTTATGCACCTCGGCAATCTTCGTCTATCTTCGGAAATACGAACGCGCTATGATGATACCTAATGTTGTGATAAAATAATTATCCTCCTCCAATGTCGGTCCCTCAATGTTGAGGATCTGTGACTGCTTCCCATGATTTTTCTGATACTTGATCTCCATTTGCTGCGGTCTGTGGCTTGATGGAGTGCCACGTTAACCGGTACCGGTTCCGAAAATTATTATAAACAATAATAAAAGGACTCCTCGTGAGTAATTAGCGAGACGCGAACAGCAACACATTGGTAGCATATTCGGACTAATTCGGAAATACGAAAATTTCCGAGGCGCATAACTTAAATTGTAGTACTGTACATTTTTTGAAATTGGTACAAGCTTGACTTAACTTTACTCCGCGTTTATTATAATGTCAGGCAACAGGTTTCGTGTGATGTTCGCCGTAAGAATGTAAGACGTGTGTGTGGCTTTATGAATCGCGCTATAACAAATGGACGGAGACAATACTTAGTTAATACATGTAATTCGGCCCACTGTCCCAATGCTGGACGTGCCCAGCAGTGGGACTCTTCCCAAAATGAGAAGGGTTAGGGCTCAATTGTGGAGACGCGAGTAGATGCGTGCCCCGTTAAGCGTTGCATCGAATCCAAACGTTTGGCTATGTATGAGAGAGAGCGCTCATGCAGACACAGTTACAGCGGCGGATACAAAGGGGCAATTACACCCATTGCCCCCCCCCCCTCTGTATCCGCCTCTCCAACTCCGGACTCTGACCAAACACATCATTATTATAGGTATGAATAACAAATAAAAGTTTATCAACGTCTTTGTGTAGAATATATTTTCTGGAAGATAGGTAAAATTAGACAAAAATTGCTCTCCCCCCCCCTTACAAGCAATCGTATCCGCGCCCGCGTGCAGAAATGTTTATTTGATATGTAGAGTGTTTCCGCACGCGGCATAAAGCGCGGCGATGCCAGCGTCGTCACAGGGAGAGGTGCGGGCTGTTGAATTATAAACGCGCAGCGCATCGCCCGCGTCTTCGTAAACGAGACAACATATCGCCATATGCTTGTGTTTGCGCGGACGTCGCCGCAGGCCCCACCGCGCTTCACAAGCCGCCTCTCCATGAACGGAGAAATGCGTGAAGCACCGTGATGCAACGCTTAACGAGACGCGTAACCACCCGCGTGTCCATAATTGAAGCGTTAGGCGTTAGTCTACCGCGCTGTAGGCTAATTCACGTAACTAAAGACGTGCAATTGCCTCGCAGTTGCAGTAAAATTTTGATCATGTTTTGATGACACATTTAGTATTCTCTTAGCTTCAGTGAGATATATTCGCAAGTTCGAGAGTCATAGCAATATGATCGGCGCGTCATAAAATTACGTGAATTAGCTCTCTGGTCTGGTGCGGATTGGAGGACTATACACACTATCGAGAAATTTAGCTAAGAAATGTGTTAGCTTAATTATACTTTTGGCCACCGATTGTGAAACTCATGGACACGCGTTTGTATTTTAAATCACACTATTTAATTTTCTAAACATTTCATTGAATTATACATATATAAGTGAATATTGAGAATTTACACGAAGTTTAGTTTATATAAACTTTTTAACACCCTGTTACGGATCCAACGATTTTAATTAAGCACCTAAATACTTCTAAGCTCTCCCCCAATCCGAAATAAAAATTGTAGTAAAAATAGATAGCAAATTGATGTACACCACCATCGAAACTAAGCGAGATGTAATATCCTACCTTTCTAGTCCCGATCCCTTGAAGGGGTTATTGCACTGAACAACTTTTACTATGGACCAACCCCGAAATGTTGTTCCATACATTAAGTCGAGTAATATTGAATTATTTGTATGGAACAGCAGATTTTCCCTTAGTAAAAGTTGTAGATAATTATGAGTAAAACCCCTTTTAAGGGATCGGAACTGGAAAGATAGGTTCTTATACATTTATGTATAAAATATTGAAGTAATGCTGCTGCTTTATCATAATTGTTTAAGCGTAGGTTATAATATAACTGTGATTGTGTATACGGAGTACAGTTTCAGTCTATGGTGTAGTTAATACTGTTTCAGTCATACACA
The DNA here is from genome assembly GCA_932294325.1 of Allophyes oxyacanthae. Taxonomy (NCBI): domain Eukaryota; kingdom Metazoa; phylum Arthropoda; class Insecta; order Lepidoptera; family Noctuidae; genus Allophyes; species Allophyes oxyacanthae. The sequence goes on from OW028611.1 coordinate 6,075,351, forward strand.
TTATTAAAAGTTTGAGATCACTCCTATAATTAATTAATAACTGGGAATGTAAATAGTGCAAATTTGCATTGATTAATATTAAACTATTGGTCGCCCACTGGTCGAAATTCAACCGTAATATTATATAGGTATGTATATTATACGTCATGTCAGCTTTCTGCACCCACTGCACTTCTGCACACACTCCTCCGTGCGCGCAATATGTTTAAAAAGGGATAAAAAAATCTGTTCACGTGTTAGTACATAGATTGTGTAAAGCTCACCGACCAAACTAGAAATACCGCACAATATACTCCAGACGGCTCGACGGATATCGCCGACGTTTGCCATAAGCCAGTTAAGCTGAAATAGGATTGGTCACATTTATTGGATGCATCAGGATAGATGGGCTAGGGGCGACGCGCAGTGGGCGTCTGAGGACTCTGAGGATGGGCGGAGCCGCCGAGGTAGGCCTAGAAAACGCTGGCGTGATGACCTAGATGCCTTTACTAGAAACTGGCCGGAAAAAGCAAGACAGCAGAAAATGGAAGGATATGGAGGAGACTTTTGCTCAGCAGTGAGAAAATATAGGATATTAAAAAATATCATTTATATTTAAGGTTATTCCAGAATTTGTAAAGGACCTCAAACTTTTTTTGGTGTGTGTACATTTTAATTTCTTGAATATTACCGACATTAAAATTTAATACTTCCTGTTTCATTTTTAAATATCTATTATCATATACTGAAATTGTATTCTTAAGAAATATTTATCTGTTATTATTATTGAGGAAGTTCGTTTGGAGAACAGTTGATTTTTGTTCTTTAAATTCTATTACCTATACTAAATATTTATTGCAGTACAGTCAACATACATGATTGATGACGACTTAGTTCTATGTATCCGATATTTTTATGTTGCACAATGTACAGTCGGCGACAAAAGTTGCCGATTTTTATGAACCACAAGCATATTAAAAGATTTTTATAATCATTGAGTTTGAAATAATTGCTTCTCACAGATTCATGAAGAGCCCTTGGATTTAATGAGTTAATACTTAGCTTCGCTCGGAATTTGGTGTCAGAAAGCTCAAGCCTATCTTGTCGGTCTGCCTGTTTGTTACCTCTAGAAGTCTAGACTGAACCGATTCTAATAAAACTTTGTAGAGAGGTAGTTTGATACCCGGAGTACCTCTTACAATTACCTTGTCGGTGAGTTATATGAGAACGTAGTCGCGAGCACAACTAGTACAAAAACATTTAGATTATCATGTCCGGCTAAAGATTTTGGCCTATTTTTTACGTAGAATTCTTGATAAGAGACCACGAACGGACCGGCTGGATGGAATGACAACCTAAAGAAGAGAGTTCTGTTTTTTTTTAATACGACCTTTTTTCTATTGTATCTTTTCATTCATCTTTTCACTTTCTGGTGTGCAATAAAGTTTATTGTATTGTATAGAAAGGTGCAGAACTAACATCTAATTAACCGACTTCACAAAAAAGGAGGTTCTTTACTTTATTTATAATTTTTACAATTTATTATTTTTGTTCAGCGGCCATAACCAAGTGACAGTGACCATGAATGACGCCATATTTTGTGCTGCCATAAAATTAAATAAAATATCCCATATAACACGTACGAATAGGTAGGTACACCTTGTCATATTTAATGGTGCTCCCAGTATTAGCTTATTACACAAGAACCGAATTTTATTTTCAAAATATTATAAAGTTCATTTGCATTATTTATCAAAATCTGAAAGAAATACAACTTCAAAACGACAGCCATAAAGAGTGGCGCAAAATCTTGGGGTATTAAAAGTACCTTGTCTGTTATATTTAGGTAACCCCGGTTTCTGAAAAACTTGTCACATCATGTTAGCTGTTGTGATTGGTTGACCAACGTCAACAACCAATCATATCACTTGACATGTGATTCCATGGCTGGTTATGTATATTTGATCAGCCTTTGAGAAACTGTGTCTTAGAGTGGCTATGTGTAAATCCTTACACAGTACCAGAACTCTCTAACACCCACTTTACGACAGATCAGATACGACGAAGCCGTCTCGACAGAGCAATCGACCCGTAAGTGCAGGACGAGGGAGCGACCCATACGGGCCTCAGTAGGTAGTATGGGACCTGGTATGTGATCACATGATTAAAATTTTGAAAGGTTTTATCTCCGAATCTATGGGATACAGCCCCATCATGTTGGTAGGTTCTCAAACTTCATACATTTTGATGATATGTATTCACATACTGTGACCACATGATCCCTTGACACATAGCAGGTCACACAAATAAAGGGGGGACGCCTTAGCCCAGCAGTGGGATAAGGCAGGCTAACACATTCTTATAAATTTCGATACAAAAAGATACACATAATTTTTTGCATCCGACTGTACATAAATAATAAAAATAATACCTATACCTACATAATATAATATACGTATCCTTACGTTTTCCTATTTACAAATAAAAGCCGTACTCTGTTAAAATATTTTCCCCACATCATAAGGTAATTCTCTTTCGATGGTCACCCTGTAAGTCGCGCGTTGCGCGCGCATACATGACTGTGATAACGCGTCTGCATTGACCTTATTTTCAATACTTAAGCATGTTTTGTCGACACTCTCTAGACATTTTTCTTCTATGAGTGTAACCTTCAATCCACAAGTTTTCCATAAACATTTATAGCCCGCGCCGGCTGGACCTTTATATTATCTATTACAGAAGTTTATCAGATTAATGGCGTAGATACCAATTATTTTCATCTCGTAGCACCTATGTTATTTAAAATAAAGTCTGTGTATTTTAGTCCAAGGCCGAGGGGTTCCTAGGTCTGATTAGTCACCAGACCTGAGGATTTAAAAACACCTAAGACTTGCCAGTTCACCCAGTAGCATGTGGATAATAACAATAACATTTCCGCTCAAAATCCTTTCTAAAAACCTTGTCAACAGGAATTAACGATCACCTTTAGCAGAACCACAACCAAATTAACACCCTCGTCAGACGGAAACTATGACTATGACGTAAATCTACGAGACGTATTGTAACACCGTGTGCACGGCACAGCACACGTCTTGCACACGTATCTAGACCTCACAACTACGGTGCCGGTGGCACAGGCATTCGACAGAGCAACGTAAGACTCCAACCTGACAACAGTTTACACTCAAAGGTATTTTATCTACGTATTAGAAAGTTTCTAACTTACAGTAGAATTAATCACACTGTCGATTGTTTTGTAAACGTAATACTTGCGGAATTCCCCAGTAGCAAATTGTGTGATATCATCGAGGTAGTTTGAGTGTGCCCATTCAGTCGGTGAACTTCGTCACGTGTGGGTGTGTGATATCTAGTGATTTAATTCGGTGTCCTTGGTTCGGAACAAGGTTAGTAATCGTTTGAGTTATTTACGTAATCGTTACACCATATTTTTGAGTTCAGATAATCGTGGTGTAAAGTAAGTTAGGTATTTGTAAATTACGTAGAAACCTAGGTACCTATATTATGTTAATCTTTAAGTACATTTGCACATTCAATTGTTTTAAAGAACGGCTTGCTGTGCCCCTACCTCACGAATAATCGATAATTAATATGCCACTGCATCATATTTCATCAAGGGCCGGCCCAAGAGTGGAGTTCTTACTTCTCACTCTACTCTGAGAGGAGTGGTTGCTCCAGGCGCCAGGTAGTAAGCATACATAAGAATATTTCCTACGGTGTAGTCCGTTGAAATCTTTGAAATCATGACATCATTGTTCTAAATTATTAGAGGCGCTGAACGGGAACGTCGCCCAAACCAACCTAATGAAAAGGTCTCTCGTGGATTGGCTCGGGCCACCCCTGTCTATAAATTGTTGCTAATAGTTTGAGGTACTATTATTAGGTACCTACCTATCCCTTTAAAATGATGACTAGATTTAAGTAGCTTATTTAATAGATAGGTTGGTATTAGGGTATTAGGTAGGTAGGTACTATGGCAATCTGAAGGAATTATCCTTAACCGATGTTTACTAGAATGGTCAGATACCGACAGGAATTAATGGTTGTTGATTTAACTAGGTAATAATAGGTAGGTAGGTACGTATTTATTAAAAGTAGATAGATATGTCCATGAAACGGCACAGTGTATGCTGCTTTTAAAAATAGATGTTGTCTATCAAATATTAGTAGGTACCTACAGCTACATAACCACCGCATGACACTATAATACAGTCGGAGGCAATGAAACCGGGTCACCAACTTATTAAACCTTATTATCTCGGAAACTAAGAATTATATCTAGCTAATTGAAAAAAGTTTTTATAGGCCTATTTAATACTACTCAGATAATACGCATTGAGAGCTGCAAAATTGCATTGATAGAGGAATGCGAGAATATTCTCCAACATTGCCTCAGAAACTTTGTGCCATATACCTACCGAATCGCATGACAACTGTATTAACAATACACGGAGGTAATACAAAGTATTAAAATGTGAGAAATTATATACGTGTTAACAATGCATATTTCTATAAAATACTGTTTATTTGATTAAGCCAATATTCTAAGTTTCCGAGATATTAATGTTTATTATTGACCCGAATTCATTGCCTCCGAGTGTACATACAATCTCAATTTTCTTTGGAACATAATATGAATTCCCAGATATCTACGTGGACAAGTCTAACAAGTTTAAGTTAGTAACAACCTGAGATAACAAGACAACACATTGAATGGGCAGCAAATAATAGTTTATAGCCAAGCCAGTAAGATACAATCGATATAAGTAATCGTTTTCCTTGCCGGTGCCTTATCGGCAAAAGATTCGATTTATTGCTTATCCGATAAAGAATACGTAGTTATGTGTAGGTACGTGTGTAGACGCCTTATTACATACATCCTATTGTTATGAATGTTATGATATAGGTACCCATTATGGGATTACAAGAGGGAGAACCATGCAAACTCCGCCGTAGTTGATAAGTCCTAAGTATTTTAAACACCTAGATACCTAAATTTTGCTTATTTTATTTATTACAGTCGCGAAAATGTCGCAAGAAAAACCAGTGTTCGATTACCATGAGGAGAGCCAAGGCGAGAAGTTGATGCGCAAGACCAAAGAATCTCCCTTCATGATTTTAGGTATGTACCCGTTGCAAATAAAACTTATAGTAGAATAGTGACGATCATAAACAATAGCAACAGGTAATCTGAGAATTGATTTTTTTATTGTAATTTTCTGTTAGAAAGAGCATAAGTAGTAAAATAAATCTTATACAGTAGATCATAGCTTTTTGGCACCTGGAGTTGATGAATAGCTCCGCCCGTAGCTATATGGTGTGATGCATCCCTAATTTTTAATTATCAGATTTTAATACAAATATGGGCTGATTTTTCAATCGCCAAATAACTTTATCCAAGGGAATAAATTTGAATTTTTGACAGCTTTCCTTTACAAAATCTGTCATGCGTCAAATTTACCTATTCGTTGGATAAAACATTTAACTGTCGTTTGAAAAATCAGCCCTAAGCAGGACTATTCATTTCAAGCCTTAAACATAACCGCAATAAGAAACGCTGGTAGGCCTCCTGTTCCTCATTCTACACAACTTATTTATAACTATGGGACCAATTCGGAAATCGTAATAATCGCTAGATATCGACATACCTTGGTACATTTTGATCAACATAGGTAGGCAACTATGCCAATTTTCTATGAAACATCGTATGTATGAAGCGATTTACTGGATTTCAGATTTGGTGCCATAATAATTTTGTAGAAAGATAAACAAAGTAGGAAGGCAAGCCATAAAAAAAATCTGGTAACTTAAAAGTATCTAGAACGAGAAAAATCTTGCTCAACACTAATGCTGTAGTCTTTTAGGCTATATCTACTGATTACTGGCGGTGAAGGTACCTATATGATCTCATTGGACTAGATGGCGTTGTGTGATAGTTGTGGAATATTATTATTATTATTATTATTATTGCAACCGAGACCACACGTTCCTATAATAAAGATAATGTCCCAAGCGTGGAAATAATGGGCAGAGAAAAAGATTTAGGCTACCTGTCCACGGAAGCGGAGCGGAGCGAAGAGGTGACAAAATAACCAATAAAGTTCCAATATTTTCTCCGCTCCTCTAATTTTCGTGTTAATATTCTTATTTTACTGGTTACTTTTTCTCATCTCCTCTCCAGTGGACAGGCAGCCTAAGTGGCGATCTGACGATGATAAAACAGAGCTACATAATATTTTCATTGTCAGTTTTATTTAATTTTCTGCCACTGACGTCATTGAGCAATAAAGTTATAAATTAAATGAGCGAAATGACAATATTGAGAACAAACGTATAACTTTGTAGATAACTAGAAAATTTTATTATGGCAAATATAGTACCTACATAATATAGTCCGCGCCCGAGCTCCGAGGAATCGGGGGCTGAGGAAGCGGGCATTTTGCGCTGCACACGACCGTCGCTCATACCCTGCTCTCTCCCAGTATATACCAGTGTCTCGGGGTACCACTGATACTAGTAGAGTGCGGGGTATGAGCGACGGTCGGGCGCAGCGCAAAGTGCCCGCTTCCTCAGCCCCCGATTCCTCGGAGCTCGCGCACAGACTATAAGTACTTTTAAATTTTAATTGCTTCATATCATGGGGTACCTAATAGTGGAAACGGTTGCACACACGGCTTCTAAGCGTAAGATCCTGCCGTGGGTTCGATACCCAGCTCGGACAAAATTATATCCTCTGTTAGAAATTATCAGCTCGGAGTTTGAAAGTGTCCTTTGTAAAAGGAGGCGAGCCTCTGGACATCCTCCATAGGCTCGCCCACTTTTACAACGGACCAGCTTCGGTTGCCACCACAGAACAATGTTCCTCTTAGGTTGTTATCGTTACAAGCAAATTCAAAGTCGTTCCTAAATCCTTACTAAAGAAATTTCTGTTTATTTTGCAGCTATCGCCGGTTGCGTAGGAGCTGTGGGCTATGGCTCGTGGGCGTACAAGAACCGCGGCGCGATGAGCACCAGCGTATTCCTGATGCAATTCCGTGTGATCGCGCAAGGCACCGCAGTCGGCGCGCTCTGCGGAGGCATGCTCTACACGCTGTACAACAACCACTTCAACAAACCTAATGAAAACATCGCCTTATTACCAAAATCAAAGGAACACTAACATTATCTAATTAATTGTAGAACAAAGGATTTTTCTAAAGATAAATTTAGTATGAAACCACTGTTTCAGTATTTCTGCCGTTAGATGTTGTCGATGTTATAATTATTAAATACATAAATAATTCCAACTGTTATAAGCAATTGAATTTATAGGATAGCACCTACTTATATCGATGAGCATGTTTGTTATAGATATCTAGAATGTTTCGTTGTACACGAAATGAGAAGTCCGCACAGAAATTATATATAGGTACCTATGATTGTAATAAGTAGATACTGTATTGTAAATCGACGCATAGTTGTTCCTACTCATATATAAGAATTATAGAAACAGTGCAATTAATTTTATCTAATTTATTACTGTGCGCTCTAGCTAGATAGGTAATTATGGACTTGTGTTGTTCCAATCTAATTATTTAATTCAACATAGAAGGATTGCAGTTATCGTTATCTCTAGTTTCGAGCTACCGTTTATCTCCCAATTTCGTCACTATCGCCGTTCGAAGGTCGCTAGGAGCCAACTAAGACTTGATTAAGGTAGGGCTACCATCCGTCCAGGTTTCCCCGGATTTGTCCTAATTTGGGAGGACGTTTCTCCTAAAGTGTCCGGGAGAAAACCCGGACGCCCGTCACGTTGGCAATTTTGTTTGTTAACTTTTCCAGCACAGCACACACACACGTATATAACTTACGTGAAAAAGAAATGTAATTTTATTATTTTTGTTACCTACCTTATTTCTTCAATAGAGTAGATACGTACGATATAATTTGTGATGTTCGAGTTATTTATAGTGTTAATTTGTGTGTGACTTACAAGACAGCAATGCGTAGACAAATAAAAAATTATATTTTGGCTATATTAGGTAGTATATAAAAATGAAAATTTCATATATTCAAGGGCGTCCTAGGAAAAATCCCGGTTTCGACCAAATGTCCGGGATTTTTGAAATCTTTGTCTGGTGCCGGAAATTTAGGTGATGACAGCCCTAGACTACGGCCCTATCTGAATGCTGTGTTTAATCCATAAAGTTATTATTACTAGTACTAGTAATAATAACTTTATGGTTTAATCATATTTTGTCACAACGATGGCAGCGTCTGAATCCACCAACATCTCTGGCACCTAAAACATTCGCTACGCTGTTGTTATTTATTTATGTATTATTTTAGTTTAGTGATGCGAAATTGTGAATGGCTTTGTTAATTTATGCGTTTTGTGTAATTAACCGAATGATATTATAATTATTATGCTGTCATACATTTCTGTGTAAATTATTTTCCTATTTATCATAAATTATTAAGTATACCCAGGCAGGTATGATTACATTTATATCGAATATTATAGCCATATTAAAAATTGTCTCGACATAGAGGGAACCATCGAGGGTAGATCAAGTAAGTAAATAAACCAGAAATGTTTTTTAGTCATTTAATGCAATGCACAATCGACAAACCATTGCTTATAAATGATGATGATGAATTAACAACAGACATTAATAATAATATTGGATCACATAATATATAATAGAATAGGATACATAAAACACGAAATTACAGGTAACAATGGCATAATAAATATGTAGAAGCTGTTATGAAGTATAATAATGCCATTGGACAAAGCATACAATTATACATACACTACATAATGTATTACATAGTTATACAATAAAAATAATTGTATTAGGTTTACATTTACATATAAATCGTATCTACCGAAAAGTAACGTGATCTAAATAAATATTTACTCGATTGTATATCAATTTACTTATAAACATACAGGCAGCCTTTGGAAGTGGGGCCTCAACATAGGTCAAGTTAATCAAAACGATCACGTCTTTGAACCACAGAAACAAAATAAATACAATTTTTCACAATCTGATAAAGCAAGTGTTATCCGTTCTCTCACGCCAGTTTAGTTGAAAATAGCTTTATCATTAATTTTATAGAACATACAAAGCACAATTAGTAAAATAATAGTGACTCTTTACAAATTGCAGTCATAATACTGGTATTTAGTTACAATATAATAAAGAAACAAAACTCATATAAGGCAAAAACAATGCAGTTGGATACATAATAAAAACTATCTAGTTCCATTAGGATGACTCTATAAATATAAACTTGTACAAAACTCTGCTCATCTTCACATGCTGGCATTGTACACATTCCCAATATTTCCACAGTAAGAGACTTAAATGGTGTTTTAGTGGTTGAGAGGGAACCTCCTGATGGGGAGAAGAGATCCAAAGAGAACATGCTGAACAACTGGGAACTTGCCCAACACCTCCTTCTTGTACATTTTAATGAGACCTTGATTGATTTTTGACCATGAACCCACAGCACTGATACTCCACAACTGATTTGAATGCTCTGCAAAAGGACCTTTCTTTACTTCCTTAATATATTTGATACATGATATAAACATGTACTCATTATGATATTTCTCAATAATATCATCTTCCAGAAACTTGGTAGGTGGATATATTCTAGGCTGATCAACCAGCTGTGAGCTGCCCCAAATGAAAGGTATAAATTGGTAATCATCCAAACTCCATACACCATGACTACCAGCTGGTTCCATTCTGTAAGTCTTCTGCAACCTTCTTGCTATACTTAAGTATTTATTAAATACCAAGAATACAGTTGCCACATTATCTTCAGGTATTAAATGGCTTACTTTGTACAAACAACACAGAAACATGACAAAAGCCATTTCATGTCCGGTTCCATAGTCAATCCTTGTAGCATTACCAAAGCTCTCTTCCAAATACACTTTAACCTCAGGTATAGCCAGGTGTATTCTGGTATGTAGGGCCTCCTCTAGGAACCGTGTGCTGTTCATTTTTAGTTTTTCAAGCCAGTCTCTGAAAGCAATATTACCAAATCTTTGTGGTTGGTCAATAGGTGGATGTTGATCCATGAGTTTTTCAATTTTGTCAAGCATATTTGCTAGTTTTTTAACATTATCGGATATTTTGCAGTCTACAGTTAGTGGCTTAGCCTTGATGGCCTCGTTGAGTGTAGCTATGAAACCTGTATATTCCATGTAAGCTTCTGACTTCTCCCATAAAGCCATGTCTGTGATGGTTTTAACTGCTTTCTCAGGTTCCAAAAAGCGATGGTTTATTGGCAATATTGGTGGAATGTTCTCATTCTTTGCTGCTCCATCACCAATACAAGTTTCCTTTTCCATCTAAAATAAAAAATAATAATAAAGTCAACTGAATCTGTGACTAACTTGTAACGGTCTGATGCAATAAATTATGTTACTGTTCATTTCAGAGTGATAGCATAATTATAATACATATTTACTTTAAAAGGTCAAGTCAGTAGTGTTACAGTGAAAGTCCCATCAAAATCAATCAATCTTTTTCATAGTAATAATACACAAAATGTGATACACTGCTCAGCTCCTGTGAGTGATAGTATGAAGATATATATTTACTCTAACTCTTCAGTTATGCTACAGTAAAAGTCCCATCAAAATCAAGCCAATATAACATTAAATAACTAATCAATTGTGACCTCTACTTTATATGGGACCGTTTACAATAGAGGGATCAAACTGTATCTCAGGATCTAACCAATTGAGATGAAACACTCAGTTGATAAGATACACTAATATATCTATACATCAAAGAACTTTGATGTATTTGACCATTTACCCGTGATGAGGTAACAAACAGACAGTCAGACAAAAATTCTAAAAATAATTGATTCATGTTCTATTGCTTATTTCTAGTCTAAGTATAGTCTATTTTAACGAAAACAAAACAATGTACAGACTTTCTGGCCTGTATGATTTTATTATAAAGAAGATAGATTATTTTAATTTAAGAAATAATAACTAATAAAAAACATACAATCTACATCAAAATGCAGCTCATATCTGTATAGGTATTGATATAAATCTAAAGGGATTTGATAAAGACAAAATAATCACGCTATGTTTAATTTGCTACAAATAATGTATGTGTATTGTGTACATTGACCCATATTATTTAGTACCTCTGTGAAGCGAGTCGGCTGCGGACACGATAAACTTCGCCAATGAAGGTCACAGATGTCAATCTCAGGCAGTACAACCACATGCAACCATACTTCTTTATTTTGTATCATTATACCCCAGTACAGTGACAAGCTAATGTGAGTGTGTAAATATAATATAATCATGGAGAAAATATTAAGAGGTATCATGAGATATCGTGTTTTGGATCGTGCAAGTATGGTAAAACAGTTTCAAGAGGTTAAAAACAATCCAACGGTAAGTGAAAATGCGACTGACCTTTATTGATGCCTTTAGTATTCTGCAATGCAAATATGGACTTAAATAATATAATAAAGATGGTATCCGAATAATTTTGCACGTCTATAGATGAAATAATATTTGATATTTCGCTTTCACAAATATCTAAACAGTATCTTCAACATTTGTTGACAAAAATTACATCGATTTTGACATTAATTTCATTGACAGATAGGACCATATATATTTTATTTTTTTACGGCCCTGAATACCAATCCTTTAAGCGAGATAGGTACCTAAAGGTCAGTGTTGCCGTTATGGATTTACATTTTCTCCCTAAATCAGTCTCAAATGTAGCCAGATTCAAAAAAATCTTACGCCTTAAATTCTGCTAAAATATTTTTTTACTTTTGTGTTTTCTTTTGTTTCTCTGTTTTAACGTGAATCATTTATTTTTGAGACCATTTCTATGTGGCAGTCTGAATAATATGACTTCGTGTTTTAACAAACGAATGGATAACTAATTGCTACAAAGCAGAACGTGAAGCTCAACAAGTGACTATGGGAATCCCTTGTCGGGCGACCTCTTCTCATACACTAAAAAAAAGAGATATGGGTACCTATTGCGGACGTCAGTGTCGTCCACGGATATCGAACGAGAATGGGATTCGGTCCCATAAATTCCAGGTTCATGCCCTGCAGCAGATTGCAGTGGGTTGACAAAAGCTGCGAATTATGATGATGAAGGCCTGCCTGGTTCACGCGAACATCATCCCCTACCTACCCAGTACCTATTCTAAAATAAAATTAAAATTGCCTGAACGGGAGTTGTACCCCACGATTGGCAGCCGAAACGGCACTTCCCAGCCCACTGCACACATCTGCACAATGAGGCGATTTTTTATTTGATAAATATTTAACTGTTTAAATCAATGACTAAATAATCCTCTGTTTAAATGAATGAGTATTGTAGTGAGAACCTCCCGTTCTCACTACACTACCCATTCATTTCAAAGCAAATTATGCCAATATTGTTTTTTGCTTCAGCCCAAAGCGGTGTTCTACACTTGCATGGACAGCAGAATGATACCGACTAGATTTACAGAGACTAGCGTTGGCGATATGTTTGTAGGTTCGTAAATAATATAACTTTATATAAAGTGCAATTGTTTTATTTTTATTGCCTAATTACTACCTTATACCTATTATTATTCGTTTATTTCAGTGCGAAATGCTGGTAATGTAATACCTCACTCACAGTACTTCGTTGATGAGATGACCAGCTGTGAGCCAGCCGCTTTAGAGCTCGGCTGTATCCTAAACGACATTAGGCACATAATTGTGTGCGGGCACAGCGACTGTAAAGCTATGAATCTTCTGTATAAGCTAAAAAGTAAAGAGGAATCTTCAGTAGTAAGTATTACCATAAACCTTAAAATTTGCTACAATTATATTGAGGAAACTTCAATTAAATTTTTCCATTAAAATTTTAGGAACAAAGGAGACTGTCTCCCTTGAAGTCGTGGCTTTGTACGCATGCTCACACGAGTTTGAACAAATTTATCGAAATGAAAAGTGATTTTACAAAACCCATGCTTTTCACGGCTGAAACACCGCAACGAAAATTCGTTGCGTACATAGATCCTGATAACAAATTTTGTATAGAAGACAAGCTGTCACAGGTAATTTATGAGTCCAGCAGCATGAACCCTTGAAAATAAAGTAGTTATAAAATACCTACTCCTCCAATTTTAAGGGTTTTCCTTCTTTTTAATACCCACCCTGTAGTGATGCTGATGCCTATCATCTTTTTGGAGTATCTGGACTGACAAGTTGGATGAGTTTTCCTCCACGGCGGTTGTGAAACCCTCGTTGGTTAGTAACAAGGTGCACTGCAGATGGGGTTGTCATTACGAAAGCTAAGAGGTATTAAGAGCAGGCACACGCACACCTTACACAGGGGTTGCAGTATAAAACGTCTTAAAAATACAACACAGGGAGTTACGGATACATACACAATTAAAGCTATTCATTATTTTCAGGTGAACACTCTCCAACAGCTGCAAAATGTAGCATCCTACGGAATGCTGAAGAAGCGTTTAGAGAAGCACGACCTACACATCCATGCATTGTGGTTCGATATTTACACGGGAGATATTTACTACTTCAGCAGGCGGGCCAAGCGGTTTATCATTATTGATGAGTCATCTTACGAGTGTATACTAGCTGAAGTTAGAAGATACTATTCCTAATAATTTAATGTGATACTCAGTATACCTACGTCTCGAACAGATCTGCCTGCATTTGATCGCTTATAGGCCCTTGTTTGCAGAATCGGCATTGCCAGCAGTGAGCGACTAAAATCGCAAACTAATATTAGTGCGCACTTTGTCGATTACCTATTTACCGGTCGAAAGTTTACCATAATCTGACAGAGTTTAAGATTAATGGAACCTACTACACCAAAATATAGTAGGTATAAAACGTTTGTGTAGTTTTAAAATGGTACGGTTAATTTAATGAAATAAGGAAAGAAATGTAAAGATTTCCAGAACCAGTCAAGTGCGTGTCAGACCACGTATTAACAGGAATCGGAGATAACACGAATTTAGTAGAGTAGTCACTTTTACATTTTGTTCGGAGGGAAGTGGCTCGTAACTTGGTAGTCTCAATACTTAAAACATGATGGATGTCTATCGGAAAATCGAATCAAATGCTAGGGCATGTATGGTTTATAAAAAGTGCGTTCTTGCCTACACGCTGTGCACACAACCGTTTATTTTTCAAAGGTATAGGTTCCAATACTCAAAACTAGAATTAATAGTTTTGGGTACCATCAACTAAGTATTGTGAAAAGCAGGGTCCCATTTATTTCGTGAATAATCTACATTCTATACATAATTCCATATAAATGTACCACGGCCTAGACAAGGGCTTAGGCCGTGCAAATCAAATTATGTACAGTCACAATTTTTTATTTAGAAAATTAATATTATTATGAATTTAAATCTAACTTATTTAAGGAAAATATTTTAAGATCGCTTTTATGTAGGTAGTTTACCTACTGTTTTGTACTATATGTAAGGGCTTAAGCTTTGTATCGTTTTTATGCTTAATTATTTACATAATTAAATGCTTTGTTATTTTATTTTAAGTTTTGTTGTCTATAATATAGGGACCAAAAATAAAGTTTTTATACCAAATTGATTTTATATCTTGCGTAATATCATAATAGCCCCTAAGAATTCCAGTCAGACAGATTTAGGTTTAAAAGTGATATAGGTAGCTTGGAGTATCTACAAACGTCACGTGTCTCACATCTCCAACGGTAATCGAACATTACCGTTGGAGCATGTGAGACATGAATTCAGCCAGATGGATAAATAATCTGAAGACGGCATTGTGAATTTATGATAGAACCGATGTGGATGGCGGACGAGTGGATGATGTGGTTAAACTTGGGAGAACTTTTCGGGTTATATACCCAATGTCGACAGCGACAAAATGTGAAAATCGTTTCCTTGAATATCGACTAGCTACGCTAGGAGGACCAAAACAAATATGTACCTAAATCATTTTTAGGGAACGGTGTAGGTACGCTTCTATAAAAACTGCCAAAAATTATTACCGATCTTACTGATAAGAAGTTTTAAACCTCGTGTTTTTGGCCTCTTAGGGAAAGCCTTGGGTAAGCTATACAGGGTGACTGTTAGAACGAGGGAATCGTTGAAGGAGGGTGTTGTACTCATCAATAAGAACAACTTTTACTATGGGACCGAACCTGAAATCGCGAAACAAAATCAGCTGTTCCATATAAATAATTCAATATTAATCGACTACATGTATGGAACAGCTGATTTTTTTTTCGCGATTTCCGCTTTGGTCCCATAGTAAAAAGTGTTCATAATGATGAGAACAATACCCTCCTTCAATGCTTCCCTCGTTCTACCAGTCACCCTGTATAAGATCAAAGACTATGTTGACGATAGAGACGTATGGAGCTAATTATTATCTTCTGCACAAGCGGCTTCCCTGGTAACCCGCTGCTTCCAGTTTTCACAAGCTAATTTTAATGACGCTTCCCATGTTTTAATTAATGATTGGGTGGCTTGAGTGTTAAGTATTTACCTACTTGTATTGTTTAACTTATAGTGGTACTTACAAGAATAAAAAGAACAGCAAAAATCTTAATATATTTACTGTTCTTTTTATTCTTGTAATATTGTGTAATTTTAGGTCGAATTTTGGCCGATATTATTGTGAATTTGTTTTTTGAAAATGTATCCTTGGAGTTTCTTGCCAGTAACTTCGCCAGGACCAACCCTTGGAACCGTGCTCCTAGAATCACGAAGTTTTGAAAGTGCCTGCAAAAGCCCAATTGAAATAAAAAACTTTGACGTTGACTTTGACTTTGATGACTGTAGAGAGTAGAGAGGAATTGGTTCTTCGCTTAAATATAGTTGAACATAAACCCATTGCCTAGGGCGTAAATAAGGTTTTGTCTTTTCTTTAAATACCTATTAGTAAGATCGCAGTAGACCAGTGAATTAGTCATTGCAGTAGACCGAGAGGGGCCGAGAAGATATCACAAAGGACAAGTCATGTGGGTCAAACTTCACAGCTAGCGTAGAGTTCGAGAAAAGAGATGGATAATCATTCATGCTGATGACGTCACATGTTAGGTACACGTGCAAATTATAATTATTGTTACCGCATTGCAGAGTTGTGGTATTTTCAGAGGGATCAACTGCCAATTTATACTACGTAGTTATTCAGACGGAATGAGGTGAACGGAAAGTAGGTAGGCTAAATACTGTTTATATTTGTGGTACTTATTCATTAAACGTATAAATTAAAAAATCATCAATTTTAACTTCAAAATAAGTGTAACTTAAGCAATTTAAGTATATGTATAAAAATAAAAACTGTTACTTTTCTCTAACAAAATATGTTACTTTTCAGCACAGACAACTTATATGAGCCCAATAGACACCTCATTAATTAATGTTTGAATCATAAAGTTATAGTAATAATAACTTTATGGTTTGAATACACAATCCCCAAAAGACAGGGGGGGGGGAGGCACAAATTGAGTTGTGATTGACTTTTTCACGGTCACCGAAAATGTTGCCGATGATAAAGCGAGATAGTCTATATCTATTTATACTAAATTCTATACTAATGTAATAAAATATTATAAAGAGATAAGATTTGATTGTTAGTTTGTAATGGATAAACGCAAAAACTACAGGGCCGATTTAAAAAATTCTTTCACCAGCAGAATACTATTTATCACCGAGTAACATAGGCTATTATAATCTTTGAGTATCATAGGCTATAATTTCTAGAGATATCACACGGGCAAAGTCGCGGGCGGAAGCTAGTCATATTGAAAGAAAGTGATTTTTTTAAGACATCAACGAGCGTCACGGCTCCTTCACATTTGTTTTGTATTTACGTTAAATTTTATAATTATTTAATGCTTTCGATAACTTACTGGTGAAAATTGTAATGCAGTCTTTCTGTAAACTCGAAGTTTTGCTACATTTTCCGCATCATTTCCCTACACAATACACATTTTGTTATTTTTTTTTTTTTTTTTTTTTTCAAGAAACTTGCTAAACGTATTTTATTGTTGGCGTGGCAATCACATAATATGAAGCCGTAGATAGAGCTATGCTTGGTGGGTGCGGTTGCCTTCTTAAGCGGAGTTTATTGTGCTAAGTTGTGCTTTTCAGGCATGTCCAGGGTAACTTGACTAGAGCCCACTGGCAACACTGCCCTTAGTAGTTTGCCTTTTTTTTTTTTTTTTTTTTTTTTTTTTTTTTTTTTTTTTTTTTTTTTTTTTTTTTTTTTCCTTTTTTTTTTTTTTTTTTTTTTTTTTTTTTTTTTTTTTTTTTTTTTTTTTTTTTTAATAGACTTTTGGCGGGAAGTCGAAACAAGCGGGCGATTTAAAAATTTCTCTGCAAATTTATTCAATTTAATTTGTTATATTGAGCTAAATAACTGAATCTTATTGAATTCTAACATTATAAACTATATACTGGCCCAAAATGGGGGCAGATACGGGCGGGGACGATGAGTCCTCGGACCGAAAAAGAAAATTACCGAAGCTTTCAAGTTCCGAGGAAGATAAGTATAAAATGTTTTTTAAAACGAACTATACTAGATTATTTTTAGAGAATGACTCCCACGTTGAATATACAGTCTACGTCGACTCAAAAGAGAAGGAAAAAATTGGAAATAATAACCCTATTAAACTTACAAATTTATTCAATGATAATGTTAAAGGAATTACAACCGTATATCGCATAAATGCTTACAAGATAGGCATCACATTTAAAAAGGCAGCTGCAGCTAACAGCTTCCTAAAGCTAGAAAGCTTTTTAAGAAAACATAAACTACGTGCCTTTATTCCCGCCCACTTGGTGGAGAAAGTCGGCATAATCAAATTTGTTCCTACCGATATTTCCAACGAAGAGATATATAAGAATATTACTTGTGATGCAGATGTCATTTCAATTAAAAGATTTATGAAGAAAGATACAGACAAAAAATTAATTCCTTTAACTACTGTTGCAATTACATTTTCCACCACAACATTACCGAAATATATATTTCTAAATTTATTCAGATACAAAGTACACACTTACATACCACCGCTCATTCAGTGTTACAAATGTTTCAAATTTAATCATTCTGCAAAAATTTGTAGAGGCGAGCAGATGTGTTCCTCATGTGCAGGAAATCATTTGTATAAGGAATGTGTAATAGAAACGATACAATGTATTAATTGCGGCGGGGCTCACGCTGCCATATCTCGGGATTGTCCCATTAAAAAGAAGAAAATTGAAGAAAAACGTAATTTAATGTTAAACCAAAACCGTACATTTGCCTCTATAACTAAAAACGATACTAATTTCCCGGCTTTAAAATCTAAGCCTGTTGATAAAATTGTAAATACCTCTGTAAATGTTGCAAATACCTCTGTAAATGTTGTAAATACACCTGCTGTAAATAAAAAACCTAATGTAGTAGGTAAGAAATTTGAAATTGAACATATAGCTAATAATGAAATTATTTTGAATGCCATAGTAAAGTCCTTATTAACATTAGCAAATTCATCTGGAACAGAACCAATAACTACCAATAAAATAAAAGATATTTTTCTAAGTAATTTAATGTAATATGGATAGTAACAGGTCCTATAATAACACTTACATTAAGACATATATCACAATAGCTCATTTTAATATCCAGAGCGTAAACAATAAAAAACCATTATTAATTAACTTTCTTTCTGGTAATGATGTAGATATTTGCTTATTGAATGAAACTTGGTTGAAAGATACAAGTAATTTCAGTGTTTCAGGCTATGATATTATAAAACAGAATGGCCCTGGTGGTCATGGTGGTGTCGCTATTCTAATTAAAAATACTTATAAATACAAGGCGATTCATACTCCCTACTATGAATACCTTCAAACAGTTGCTATTATTATTAAAACTAGTATAGGAAATCTTTCTCTACTTTCTGCATACAGTCCTCCAAGAGGTGGTCGATTCAGATGTCGGAAATTAAAACAAATCATTGATGATTTGCCCAAACCTATCATGCTATCAGGTGACTTGAATGCACATCATGTTGCATTTGGTTGTTTGTCTACAAATTCTAGAGGTAATGAACTATACAATTTATTGGATCAGTGTGATCTTTGTATTTTAAACACAGGAGAACCAACTACTGTAGGCACTATTAATCATAATCCTTCTGCTATAGACATATCATGTGTGAGTCCCACTATAGCTCCTTTATGTGACTGGACAGTATATAATGATCCAATGGGTAGTTATCACTTTCCAACAATAGTAAACATTCAGACTTCTGTCGAAAAATATGTGGTAGGTTATCCTTCAGAACGTTTCATATATAGTCAAGCAAATTGGTCCAAGTATCTCTCTGAAAGTGAAAAAGCTTTTGATAATTTAAATCTTACATCAGATAGCTCACTTGAGGCTTATACTAGATTCTGTCATACTTTGAATAATATTAAACAGGATTGTATCCCCAAAATTGTGAATAGAACATCTTATAAAATTAAAAAACCAGTTCCTTGGTGGGACAACGAATGTTCTATTGCTGTAAATAATAGTCAATCTGCATTGAGTAACTATAGATTAAATCCAACAATAGACAATTTTATTCAATATAAGAAGGTTGATGCAACCAAAAAGAAATTACTAAGTGAGAAAAAGAAACTTGGCTGGAGATCATTATGTGAAGCATTCAACAGATACACACCTGTTAGCACGATTTGGAATTACATCCGTAGATTTAAACGTGTGTCTTGTAGAAAAACTCCTAAAAATGATGAATGGATTCCCTCTTTTTTGGACAAATATGCTCCAACATCTCCACCTGAAAAAGATATAGACATAACAAGGTTACAAAACATATTCGAATTAGCAGGAAACAGTGATAGTTACTTTTTATCTGAACCTTTTACTTTAAATGAATTTAAAATTGCTCTCAAATCTAGAAAAGACACTACACCTGGTCTGGATGATATTTCATATAAATTAATTCATAACCTTCATATTAAAGCTAAACAAATATTACTTAAAATATATAACTTGTTGTGGTCATCAGAATCTATCCCAGACTCTTGGAAAACACAATGTGTGATTCCAATTTTAAAGCCTGAAAAACCTGAACATGATTGTAGCTCCTACAGACCAATATCTCTGTCGTCTTGTCTAGGTAAATTATTTGAATGTATGTTAAAATTTAGATTAGATTATTATAGTGAAAAACATAGCATCTTACCTGAACAACAGTTTGGTTTTCGCAGAGGCAAAAATGCAGCAGAAAATTTCATTAGTCTTATTTCAGATATCAAAAATTCATTCCATAATCATTCATATACAAGTTGTGCTTTTCTTGATATTAGCGGTGCATTTGATAATGTTAATCCTTCTATACTCATTCAGATTCTCAGTGATATTGGTGTACCAGGAAAAGTCTGTAAATGGATATTTTCATTTTTGTATGATAGAGTAATGTATGTTAAATTTAATAATATATTACATGGACCCAGGCATGTATATAAAGGAACAATGCAGGGTTCTACCATTTCTCCATTGTTGTATAGTTTATATACTTCGCAAATCAATAAATATTTAACAGAATCATCTGTTAAATGTTTATTGTTTGCTGATGATATTGTTGTATATAGTGTAAACAAAGATGTAAATAAGGTCATTAGTAATTTAAATAAAGGACTGCAACAGGTCCATACATATTTCACTAGCTTAAAATTAGATATTAATATCAGTAAAAGTGGTGCTATGTTATTTACCAAAAAAGTAATTAATTTTGATGTAACTCCTACATTGTCCTTTGATAATAAGTCACTAATTTGGTTACATGAAAAGAAATTTCTAGGTATATGTTTAGACATGAAACTAACTTTTGAGAACCATATCAACTATATTATAAAGAATGCCAGCAAAGGACTCAATATTTTACGTTCATTAGCTGGTGTTCATTGGGGTTCAGATCCAAAAATCTTGTCAATGTTGTATAAGAGTATTGTTAGGAGCCACTTTGATTATAGCTCTCTAGCCTACATGAATGCAAACATTAGTTATCTCAGAAAATTGGATATTATACAAAATAAAGCACTTAGAATAATTACTGGTGCCATGTGTTCAACACCAATAAATGCGATGGAATCTGAATCAGGTATAATGCCTCTAAAATTAAGAAGGTTACAAATCACAGAAAAGTTTTGTCTTAAACTATTGGCTTCTAACAATACTTTTGTTTTAGACAGGATCTTACCACATCAGGATCTTCCAGTGAGCTTAACTAATAATATCAACATAAATGCTCAACAGCTTGTCTCAGAACATTTACCAGAAATTTTAAGTATAACTATAAATATCAAAAATTTATGTAATAATATGTACATTTCTAATTCCTTACCAATATATACAATTGATTATAACTGTATAAAATACGATTTGGTTAATATTGATTTTGAAAAAGTTAATAATCAGTTAGAATTCCTAGAGTATGTGTACAGTGAACCAAATGTTTATAAATTGTATACAGATGGATCTAAAGTTTCCGACAAAGTAACCTCAGCATACTATGACCCACAGGTCAAAATATCTAAATGCTATAAACTAAATCCTGAATGTAGTATCTTTACAGCTGAATGCTATGCAATTTATAGAGCTTTATGTTATGTAATTAATACTGTAAATAGTTCTAATGTTTTAATTGTCTCTGATAGTAAAAGTGTTTTACTAGCCTTAGAAAATAATTCCTTTAGGTATAATTTAAATTTTATTGTGTTTAATATTAGGCAAATTTTGTTAGAGTTAAATCAAAGAGGCAAATGTATAAAATTTAAATGGGTTCCTTCTCACTGTGGCATCTCTGGAAACGAAGTGGTGGACAGAGCAACCAGAGGAGTTTGTGACGAAGACCACTCTGATAAGCTTAAAGTTCCTTTCACAGATTTTTATGTAAAATTATCCAGAAATCTAAAAATATTATGGCATGAGTACTGGAAAATCATAAGCCAAGAAAAAGGCAAATGGTACACAAAAATTCAGAATGCCCCGCCGCTAAGACCTTGGTATGATAAATTCAAAGATGCTGACAGTAGGAATTTCATCACAACAATAAATCGACTAAGATTTGGACATTGCAAAACTCCGGCTCATCTAACGAGACTCAAAATAATAAATGAAGAAAAATGTGCTCACTGTGTTAATGAGGTCGCTGACCTTCAACATATTATACTAAAGTGTCAAAAATACAAATTTGAACGGTTGATTTTAGTGTCAGAACTACAACAAGCGTGTACTAAAAAAGTGCCTTCAGATTTAATAGAAATTTTATCAGAATGTGTATATTTTCAAGCTTTATATAAATTTATTGTTAGTACGGTAGGGAAACTGTAATTATTCTAAATAGCATCCTATGTATGATTTATTTCTAAGTTGTTATATCTTTTAAGTTAGGCTTAAAGGACATGTATCCAGGGCCGTAAAATAAATTAAAAAAAAAAAAAATAGTTTGCCTTTGACAGTTCATTCATTTGACAAACGCAAACGTAGTGATTACATACTCTTTGACAAACGCGACCGCGACCTTCAACATCTTTGACGGTTAGGTAGGTACCTACTATAGCTACCTACACAAACTATATAGGGATGGCTACCTACCTACTACGGAACAGTTGGAAACTTTCAGACTTCGGCTAGGTATATATACGTCAGTGACATTGATATTTTCATCCTTTTCCATTGTACGAAACCAGTGGAGACGGAAATATATTGTGTGCAAAGAAAAGAACGAGAAAATTTAGTCTCAAATTTTCATTAGTAGTGTCGGTAGCTGTCATACTGTGTGTAAGTGTCCGTGCGTAATTGTGATGCAATATATAAAAAATGTTTTGTTATATAATTTTACGAGTGGAATAATTATCCAGTTATGTATGTAGATAATGAATTACATATCCAGATTACAGCTGTGATTTAGGATACCTTTTGTTGTAGATACCTATAGATTTTGGCAAATTATATGAGACAAAATATAATTAGGAATTACTTACTTGAAATTTTCTTTACTAAGTTCACAAGCTGCATAATTAATTAATATTAGTGTTACTGTTAATAACACTACCATTTAAAAATACCTATATATGTATTTCTGGTAATATTCCACTTAAAACCACTATTTGTTATGTATTGGACATCCTTGTACCTAAACCTATCCCATTAGTTTGGTTGAAGGTTATGTACTTATTACAAAGATTTAATTAAATTTTCATTATATTTTTCAGATGCACAATGTCTACCTCACAGCGAGTATTTGACTACACAGATGAATCTCAAGCAGATAGGTTAGCAAGAAAGTCTAAAGACTCACCATTTATGATCATAGGTAAGGCATAACAGTTATCACATTATACTTACTTATTCATGAATATTTGTTTTTTTTTTATGATTAAACTTTTTATACTTTTTACATAAAATTAAATACATAGTTCCTAGTCTCTATCACACTGTGATCTATGTGTCTCAATATCTATTGTAACACCCACCATAATATTCAAACAGGTGTATAAAAATAATAGTATTGAAGTGGAAACCACATGTCGTATTGAGCCATAATTTATAGTGCAAAATATTCAATCAACAATATATTTTCAAAATTCTTTCAGGTATCATTGGACTATTGGGTGTATGTGGCTTTGGAGCATACAGGTACAAGACTAAGGGTAAAATGAGCACCAGTGTGTTCCTAATGCAGCTGCGAGTGGCAGCCCAAGGCACTGTAGTGTCTGCACTAACATTAGGACTTGCATATCAACTAGTGACAGAACATCTACTTAAGGATAAGAAAAAGGAATAATTTATTATGCTAATTCAAATGGGGAACTTTGTATTGCTTAAATACAGTAGTTATATTATCAGAAATCTCATGATTAATCTCAAAAATGAACATCCTTATTGTCTCACACTGTTATTATGATATTATTACATAAGTTTCCCTACCTAGCATAGTTTAGCAGCTAATTTTATTCTGTGATCATTTAGCAGGTATTATTTAAATTAATAATGTGTTATTTATTGGATAAGTTATTACATAGTGAATAGCACTAACTCATCTAAATTCGTATTCTGGTCATGTGTTGGATCTCTGACAAAAATACAAATATTTATATTTGTTGTCAGTGATCCAACACATATTTTAAAAATGCAGGTCACAAGATATTGCAAAGTTTATATAACATTAGAAATACACAAATCATCGTTCCGATAATATCCAGTCACATACTAGAGAGATATCTAAAGGTAGACATTATATTTTGTAAGTAACATATTTTAAATACTGTATAAATCTCGAATAGCAAAAGATGAATCTGTATTTATTAAAGATCTAATGAAATTTCGTTTATAGTTGATAAGTGTTATTGTGTAAACAATAAAAAATAAATTATTACTTAGTGACTACTTATTCAAAAAAAAAAGCTACTATGAAATTTAACTCATATTGATTTATTCATAAAATACTAAGTCCAAACAACATCATTACAATAATAGGTACATATTATATATTTTCCATTCTATTTCTCAAATAAATAAATATATTACAAACCAACAATTTATTATTAATCACTCTTACTACAGTCAGAGCTCTTCTTCATTCTTAGACTGAAGTTAGGAATGGTCAAGTCATCCTTATCAGATGTGGAATGATTTTTCATGGAATTTGATGTCATTTTAACCGATGATAAGTCATCGGCGTTACTAAACAATCCGTTAGACACGTTCGAACTGGAGCTAGAACGGTACGTCATGGATTTGAAAATCTGTACGGGAGTGGAAGTACGCGCTCTGTTAGCACTCGGCGCACTGTCCATGGAGCGCTCGGTGCGATTCACCTGCGACGTCTCTTTCATTTCTTCAGGCATTTTCGTCTCAAATAGAGAAACAAACTCTTCTTCCGTATCATTTATATTGGATTTATTATTGAAAGTTATTTTCTTTGACAATTCATTTCTCAAAAATTCTTTAACAGTCATTGAATTGGATAAAGTTGTTTGTTGTTCAGCATTTTTTGAATTATCCGATGCGTTTTTACTTTGAATTAACTTCTTAGATGAATTTAACACTGACGAAACAGAATCTGTAACTAGGACTGGTATGTCCTGATTGAAGCTTTTCATTTTAAATTGTGGTATACTAGAACTTGAAGTGTTTGATGATGATGATAAAGCCAAACGCTCCTTTGTTTTCTTCAAAGTAGAGGATGCCCAGCCCATGCCAAGTTTTTTAAAAGCATTTTCTAAGTCCGGATTTGATGAAATACTCAATGTATCAGACGTTTCGCCGATATTTTCTTTATTCTTGAATACAACACCAGATCTCATTCTATCTTTGCGTACTTTTGACAAAGCTAACATAGATAATGTAGACTCTGACGAAACGGTAGTGGAGTTAATATTGGATGCTGTGTCAAACTTAAATGGTTCAGTAATAATATTTCGTTTCAGTAATTCTGCTATCACATCCGGTAAACTACCATCAGAATGTAACGAACTCATGTCATCGTTAATAGCATCTTCTCTCTGTATGTCTTCCAAATTGGAACCTTCGTCTGGTTGTTCCATGTTGTATTTTTTTGCATATTCTTGAATGCTAATAAAAGGTTCCAACATAATCTCGTTAAATTGTTTTAAATCTATCATATGAAATTTGGAATCGTCGGAGGACTCTGTAGACGAAAATTGGAACTTTTTAGAAAAGTTTGCATTACTTTGTAAGAGGTCAGGGTTAACACTAGATTCTTTATCTTTGACAGCTTCGCTTTGTCTTTTATCTTCTACTTCTTTATCTGCTGGCGAAGATCTGTTGGAATTGTTAGATGCCTCTTTAACGTCATTGCGTGAAGACTGGTTTTTGTGTTTCATACTCATAGGTGAATCTACTTCTATGACGGTTGAAAGTTCATGTGGAATGATGTATTCTTGGCCATGTTTTAAATTTAGTCTAGATAAGGCCGGTGGCGGTTTTTGTTTACTTTTAATTGAGAGTTCTGCATTATTCGCATATAAATGTAAGGGCGAATCCAATTTATCACCAGATTTTGGATGGGGGGGCAAACAAGGTTCTGGTACTTTAAAATTTGGTTTGGGAATATTTGTCAAAACATGCATATACCCTGATTGCGAATTGTCTTTTTCGATTGTGTTTTCCTTGTCCAAAACAGACTCGGGAGATTTTGTTTCCAATCTCTGTGGTATATCAATAGGATCAAATGGCACGGGGGTTCCGACTATGTTGTCAGATTTGTGATCTGATTGTGAATCTGTGGATTCAGCGGATGAAATCTGATTATAAGCCAATGATTTGTTTTTTCTGACTTCCTCTAACACTTTGGCAAGGTTTGATAATCTTTTTGTACATTTTTCTGTCAGGTCAGCGATTTTTTCCATGTTTTGAAGTTTATCTTCTGCTAATTTCATAAATTTGGTATCAATATTAGTCTCAATATTCTGGCTCGTCTGCGTAGACATGCTGACGGGAATATCTATCTTATCTTTGTATCCTTCTGATTCTCCTGTTAGCTCAGAATCTGGCAATGTTGCAGTAGCTCGATGTGAGATTAACGGTTGACCAGAATGGCGTTTCAAGTCTGGTTGATTTCTCAGCATAGGGGAAATACTTTTGGTAGTTACGGTCATTGCTGATCTGCAATTATACTCATCGGTTTTTTCTGTACATGTAGAATTTTTTGCTGTAGTTTCAGAATCATTGAATCTGGGGAATGGATTCAAAGTGTACACTTGTCTTGGTGTTGGGGAGCTTTTGCTACGTGACTGTCTGATTGGTATGGAAGTCAATCGTGTTTTAATGTTGTCATCGGTTGATGATGGGGATGCTAGTTTATTAGAATTCACCTCCCTGGATTTAGTTTTCTTTAGCAAGCGTTTTGAAATATTTAAGGACTTAACTTTATGTACTGGCTTTCTCCGGCATGTGCGCGAAGAAGAATGTTTTAGATTTTGCCTGCTATTACCAGTATAAGCAACTGGATGCTTTATGTAATTTAAATTGTTAGTTAATTGTTCTTCTACAATTTGACGTTTTAGCACATCTTTTATTTGTTCTAAAGATATCGTATTCCTTACGGAGGCTTTTCTTTCATCAGCATTATAAGGATCATTAATTATTGAGCTGCCTGGCGTGCCTACCGAACTGCATTCTTGGTCCGCTACTTCGACGACTTTAAGCCCTTCTCTATTTAAAGCTAATAGTTTATTCACGTAATCTTTAATAATTGGATTCAAATTGGATTTACATAGTTTTTTATCGTTACTAAAGTTTGTATTTTTATATTTATTCCTTGAAGTAAGATTCATACCGACGTGCATTATGTTTCGAGACGAGTGAATATTTTCCACAGAGAGTCTTTTGTTTTTATGACAATTATGACTTTTAGCAGGTTGAACATTTCCACAATTATAATGCTTGCGTTTTGATTTGTTAAGTCTTTCAGTGTTACTGGCAGTGCTTATCTTTCTCTCCTGTGAATCACAATAAGCTTCACGTCGAAGCTCAGGACTCCGTGCTGAATTTGGCGGTGGTCTTATTTTTTTACATTCATATTTATTTTTTCTACAATGCACAGGTACTTTCATTTTGCTTACTGTTACTTTTCTAGCGAGCATGCATTTTTTGCAAGTGCAACCTGCATATTCTTCGCAATACTCATTTTCAGTCGTTTCGATAGTGTGTATTGGATCATACATTAATTCATCTTCAGTCATGACATAATCCCGTCTTAAGAATTTAGGTAAAATCATTTCTGGTGGACTCATATAAGCGGTAGAAGTCGAAGAACTCATGTGGAAAAATACAGGTCTGTGAATTGGTGAGGTCAAGGTAGTCTGAGTACATGTAGTGGTTGCAGGTCTAGGGAGAGGGTCTAATTTTGGTACATGAGGTGTACATGTAGGCACACCTTTGTCACATGTGTCCTTTTTGTCTGATGTAGATCGTATAAGACATATATTATCACTTGATTCAGTGTTTGTTAAACTTCGATCTTTCATGTTCTTATCAACTATCACCTCTTCAGACACGACATTTGAGTTTGTGAGATCGTGTTCCAATCTTCGAGGTGAAATAATTTTCGACTCTTTATCTGTAACACTTCTGTAACCTAAAACTTCACGCATGTCTCCGTCAGAAACAGGCTGTACATCGTTCACTTCAGTTGCTGAACTAGTTGGCTGTTCGTTTTCATTGTTTTTATTAATTTCATTAACGGGCTGTTTATTGCTGTCTACCACTGTTTTATTTTCAAGTGTTTTTTCTTCTGTCGCGCCATCTTTTTTTCGGAGTTGTATGACCACTTCGTAAGCATTATTATGTAAGAATCCAGCAGCACCTATAAAGAATTTTCCTGCCTCTTGTCCAATTTCGTCTACTAATTTAATATAACCACCCTCAGGTGCACTACCTTTGTTGGTGGCGGTTATGAATGAAGATGTTGACGGTACAGAAGAAGGTTGCATCGTAGGGGGTGATTTGCTCGGTTTTTCCTTAGAAGCACTAGGGCACTGACATTCTTTGGGTGTCCTAAAAGTAATGGATCTATTTACTTTCTGTTCTCATGTAGAATTATAAACTAAATGTATGTTAAATACTTACCCCGCTGGCTGAAGACAGTCGCCGCTTTCCCAGTGAAGGGCAGTACCTATAAATTATAAAATCAATAAAACATCGTTTAGGTACTTAATTAAATATGACTGACCAAAAAAATTGTACCCACTTTTATCTTTAGCTAGTTTCTTACAGTGACATTGACTGTGCACGTCAGCTAGTTTTTCTTCTGCCTCCTTGTCACGATCCGAGAAATACATCGAAGCTACGTTATCCCTGTGAAAACAATTGACCCATGTATCAGTGAAGATTTACAGGCTGATTTGCATTTATGGTTTCTTCGTGTTTTCTACTGCCATCAGAGGAAACAATCTAGGATGAATCATATAATACATTTATGGTGAGCTTAATGATAATTTTATGGAAAATAAAAAGGATTTTAGTTTACCACCAGGGTTTGCGACCTGCTGTCGTGTGCCACAACTCAACATTGGTAGTGCAACAACTCATCATGTTATAGGACGCCCTGCAGAAGGATAGGATACGGGATTAATAGGAGAGGTGTATAGGTTTTTCTTTCTTTACTAGGAGTTTGGAAGTAGATGGGACATTTCTTTACAAGTTCTTAAAAAAAACGTACCCTTGTTCGTCCACCATTTTGTAGACACCTGTAAATAAAATTGATAAATATTTTTATCTACACTAATATTATAAAGAGAAAAGATTTGAATTTTGATTTATAATAAATAAACACAAATGCTACTGAACCGATTTTAAAAATTCTTTCACCAGTAGTATGCTATAATATTACTAAGAAACACAAGCTATAGTTATTTTATTGTGACCCCTACGATAACTCCTATATTGTATCCCAAGGTGTAAAAAAATGACCTATAAAATTCCTAATAACGCGTGCGCTGCGAAAACTATTGATAATATTATATATGTCTACCCGTGCGAATCCGGGGCGGGCCGCTAGTAGTAAATATAATACATAATGTTTATTATGCTTTATATTAACTGTGATAGTCAGATAATGAAACATTAATTTATTTATCCTATCCAAAGCATAGTATCTATAGTCTGTCAAGAAAGTCATGAAAAGGATTGAGGGCGCCACTTGTATATTCTCTTGTTTATTTTTAATATATTAATGCCGAAAACATTTTTTTATCACAAAAAATCTACACAGAATAGTAAAATAAACACATCGTTGTACCCAAACTGACTCCTACGGTACTTATTTAGGGTTGCGAGCGAAGAAGAATTTTAGTTCCTTCAAAATCCTTTTCATGACTTTCTTGACAGACTGTAGATGGGTAGAATATGGCTTTCACAGAATACGAGTATGCGGCCGGAATACCGCACTTTATCGTACGTTACAAATTTACAAGTCTGAATGTTGCGCGCAGCCCTTCCGCCAGCCTACCCTACTCGCCCCCTCGGACCTATTATTGCATCCTTTAGATTGCAGCAAAATATTCGACAATCGTTAAATATCAATCAATAGCCAAAAATCAATTAGTGGGAGAAAGAGGTTTTACATTTGCGCATGTTTCCGTGTGAATAGCATAGACGCAACTTTTCTATGTCAGTATAGTATACAGGGTTAGTTTTCAATAACCGGCCAAATTTTTAGAGACAGTTCAGAATCGATAATATTTTAGATATTTTTTTTACAAGATTTTATTTCTTTCCTCCATTAAAAAGAAGAACACTATTCAGTTTGACAACCTAGATACACACACACATAAATTTGGCAACGCACCCTCACATAAATCCGCCAAGTGCCTCCTTATCGCGTGTTTAAGTTGAGAAATTTTTCGGACGTTTTCAAACGAATGTTGTTATAACAATTTTTATAAATTTGGCAATAATAAAAAATAATAAACCGCAGCGTCAATATTATAGATTTTCTGGATTTTAATTTTAAAACATTAAAGGTCATTGAAAACTAACCCTGTATAAATACGAAACGGTAAACATGCCGAATACCGAAAATAAAACGAATATTCGACCCATCCCTAGAGATACTAGGGTAGGTATAGAACACCAAAGAATTAGTCTAATCAACATTAGTATACATTCATTGTTCGTTATTATACCAGACTGGTGTCCCGAGGAATGTTTGATCAAACTAACAAACCCATAATTATAATAGACGTTTATCTAAAGTTTCTTTGTATTCTGGATCATGTTTAAGAGTAACTTTATTTTATCATTTGTGATTTAAACATCATACCTTCATTTAGCTGTTCAAATGACACGGCATTATCAGCACTCTTGCTAGTAGATCTAACGTGTTTATTTGGCTGCTTTTTAGATTGCTCACTGTCATTGTCGCTAGCTGTTTTCTGAACCTTTTCAATACATGTCAATGATTTTGCTATTTCATTCAACAATTTTGTCTGTCTTTTTGATTTTTTGTCAGCTCTTGAATCAAGTATTTTGTATATTATAATTCTCTCGGCATCCGATAGATTCTTATTTATTTCCGCAGCATTTCTTCCTTTAGGTTTCTTGTCAAGTCTCAAGTTCTCCATGGAACTTGTGTCTGACGTAGCGGAAGAACTTTCAGAAGTTTCACTGTCGTTATTGTTTATTATAACAGTATCAACGACTTTTTTGTTGGGTTGTTTGTCATGGGTGGTGTCTTTAGTAGGAGGGGTGTGTTTATGCCGCGACCTGTATTCGTGGTAGCTGTCGACCTTGCTGAACTTGACGCTGTTGCCAGACTTCCCATGTTTCACCGAATTGGGTATTGCGTGAATGGCGAGGTTACCATCGCTCTCGGGTATCGGCATCCAGGAGTATTGTAAGTCACGGCTGTCGAAATTGTCGTCTATGTCCTGTTTTGCAGGAGACTTAGATTTACTTCTGCTTTTGTTCTGGAAACAATAGCTGTATTATGTAAGATAAACACAACAAATCCAAAAAGGAAATCTAGATTATAGAATATTGATGGTATTTTTAACAATTGATTCATGAATATTTATTTACCGCACACTGATGTCTTCTGCATTCTTTTTCTATTTTGCTGTATTCTTGTTGCATCTTTTGCTGGCGACTTTCATGCTGCATTTTTTGTCGTCGCTCATCCATATATGCATTTTTCTAAAATAACAAGAGCATGTTTGAATTTTGAATCTAAACTTCTAAAAACATGATGCAAAGGTGTCAAATGGTTGACTCTTAAATAAATAATAACATGGTATGTAATAATAATGAAAATAATTTCTCCTTCGAGCACTTTGTCAGCAATAGGACATACAAGAGACTACTAAAAAAAATGTATTTCAACTAATTTGAACCCATCACACTACAGATGATCATTATATTAATATTACACGAGATATTATTTTAGGTAACTTGCATCTAAATTATAATGAAAATTTATGTTAAAAAATCAATAATAAGAGTTGTAAAAAGTGCCTTAATAAAAGATTTATTCATAAATTATACCTTGTTTACAAATTATCTTTATTATAAATTACGTAAAACGGTATGATATTTCAAACACCATCATCGATTTATGACATCACTTCGTCCTTCGTATTTCCTTAGTGTGACCAAATTCACACGCTATGAACGAGCAATGCAATTACGCCATGTCACGTGACTCTGTGTTTTGCCACAAACACTTGCAAGTCACATTTTTGTGATATTTTAGATTTTTTCTTTAAGCCTATAATCTACAAGATATACATACTACAGGTTTATCAGAAGTAAACTGACCACATGGTACTCACAATAACTTTACTGCACTTATCCTTAGGCAAGGAGCTCAAGAAGTTCATAGTGTCCTTATACTCCTTCTCAACATTCTGTTTGGTCACTGCAACCTTGTTTCTCATATCCTGGACCTTCTTCTGATGTTCCTTGTCTTGGCCACTGACCACTGACTCCTCCCTCATAGCCTGTGAGTATGCATCTTCTTCAGACTGCAAGTCTCTCACCACCAGCTTATTGTCACTGCAAGGCAAGTCTCTAGTGTCTCTAGTTGAGTGGTTATACATCATGACAGAGTTCTTTCTATATAAGTTATGATCTTGAGTATTTTTCGCTCTCACATCGTTGGCAGCGACTTTATCTGGAACTATAAGGAGAATTTGTAATTATTTCAATATTCTTTATAGTCTAAATATAACTAACATTTTTAGTAAGTAAGCTTGATGAATTTGTTAATTAATTATAAAAATACTTGACTTGGTACATGTAACAATGAGTCAATTTTACAATGGGCATAATTAATACTGAATTACAGATTGATAAATTACTGTAACAAAAATGATATTAGATGGAATGGACCCAACTCCAATGGATTACTAAGCCACTATTGCTTATTAATTGCTTCTCAATTGCTTACAAATTCTCGGACCAACTTTACTTCTTCTAAATGGACTTGTCCCTCTCAAAACAGGACTTGGTAGCAGATCAGACTGTCGCACAGGTCTTATGGAACTAAAGATCTGGTTAATTTGAGAATTAGTGACAGATTTAAACTGTCTACTGGGTACAGGAGTATGATAATAGACACTTTGTGTACAGAACTGACAGTTCCTTTCGGCTCGCCATGTCGGCACTGGAATAACTTGTTCATCAAGCACATGACAAACATTAAAAGGACTACCTTCAGGCTTAGATTTTCTTGAACGTTGTATTGTCTGTTTTAAGCTGTGCATATCATCTGAAGACTTCTTGTTTGTGTTTGCTGTTTCTGTTTCCCGTAAACGAAGTTTTCTGTTCTGCAGATATTCGGAAACTAATGTCAATGAAGGTCTTCCTGGCTCTCTTTCTCTTGTTGCATGTGTATGCTTGCCTCGTAAACTAGATGGCATTTCTTTGCTAAGGGCAAACAAGTCCAATCTTTTGATGTTGTCAGTATTGCTTCCTACGTTATCCTTGGGTTCTCTTGGTGTGTCTTTATCAGTAGGTAATGATAGCGCTGGTACAGCTGGCTCCCACTCATTGGGCATGTTCTCCATATCCCACTGGGTGGCCATATCACTTGTCTTCACTGCCTCAGGTTCTGTGTTATTTTTCTCATCATCTTTGTTACCTTCCTTTGTGTTTGCGAGTTCAGAAGAGCTAATGGGTTTATGGGAATTGTCATCAGAGACTTTAATGCTTGATGATTTTGACAACAGCTTATTTGCTACCACAGATGTCTTGTCCCGACTTATTTCATTAGCGTTTTCCCTGTAAAAATTAATTTCCCATATAATGAAACTGATTTGAATCCTTTATCTTTTGAGACAAGACTATTTTAGGGTATTAATATGCACTAGAAACAAGATACTGGTCTTAAGGTAAAATCCCCTTGAAAATTTAGTATTTATTCAGATAAAATACTACACAGTAGATTATCCACCTTATGTTTTTAAACAAATAAATTAATGATTGGTTCTTCTGTGTATATAACGTCCTACCTTCCTAGTTGTGATCCCTCTGGGGTTATTAGACTCATCATCATGAATAACTTTTACTATGGGGCCAACACTGAAATTGCGAAAAAAAAGCAGCTGTTCCACACAAATAATCTAATATTACTTGACTAAATGTATGGAACAGGTGTTTTTTTATTGCGATTTCAGTGTTGCTCCCATAGTAAAAATTGTTACAATAACCCCTTAAAGAGATCACGACTAGAAAGGTAGGACCTTGTATATTAAAGATATTTCTTACCTCGCCTGCAATTTCCTGTCCAGCAGCTTCTTCTGATGATCAAGTTTCTCTTGCTTTTTCCTTCTTAATTCAGCTGTAGCCTCCTTACCCCGTACCTTGGATAAGTCTGTCTTTACTACTTCATCTAGAAACAAATTATATTTCTAGTTAGTTCAACAATAAGCAAAGAACCAAGGTGTGACCTGTTTGTAGCTCCAATATCAGATGACTGTCAAAAATATATTTAGATAAATATTTGGTTACAAATATTTTAATTACTACATGCATTTGGTTAGGTTTTTCCTCTTCAATGTTCCCATTGATATTATTCAATGGGAACATTGAAGATGTTAATGATTAGAGATTTGAGTGATATTGTTGAGTTGAAATTTAAATTCTTATATTTTAGCATTTTTTTCAAAGGCTGCTATGAAATGATATTATTATTTATTATTATTATAAGCCCGTATTGTCCCACTGGAGGGCAAAGGCCTCCCTCCCCTCTTTCCATTTCTCCCGGTCCATTGCGATCTGGGGCCAATCCTTTAAATAAATGTCTAGCTCATCCCGCCATCTCCTTTTGGGCCTGCCGCGCTGTCGTTTTCTGCCGTTTGGGACCCACTCTGTGGTTATTCTAGCCCATAGCTCCTCCGACATGCGGCAGATGTGGCCAGCCCAATTCCACTTCAATTTGGCAGCTGTTTGGCCTATGTCAGCAATTTGCGTTTTGGAACGAAGCATTGAGTTTCTTATAATGCGGTCCGTAAGTTTGACTCCCAGGATGCTTCGTTCCATAGCTCGTTGGCAAACCCCGAGTGCGGACTTCTGACGGAGCGTTAGTGACCATGTCTGCGCTCCTTGGGTGAGGGTGGGGAGAATGCACATGTCCATGAGTTTTCTCCATGTTTCTTTCCATGATATTAGCTATTGTAAATTCTTCTTTTATTTTAATTATATTAATTGTAATACTTTTAATTTTGTACAGCTTGGGCAATTTTTGGCTATCTCCTACAACTTCAAATATTATGATACTTTTTTCTCGCATGTAGGTATGTATATTTGTTTTGATAATAACTCGATGATGTGTTTGCTCAACCAATGAATTAATAAACTATGATTTTTTCATGAAAAGCATTGCTTGTTAGTCACATTTAGTAGCAGAATATAGTATTAAACTATACATTTCATACCTTGCTGTGTCAATTCGGAAGCACTCTGGTGACTGGCACCTACGTTGTCCAACCCTCTCGCATACAACAACTCCAGTCGCTTGACCAGTCTCTCTTGACATTCGAAATATTCCTTTTGTTTCTTTGCGTCTAGATCGACGACTTGTCGAAACTTTTCAACCTTGGCGCGCTGTCTTATTTTCTTAGCGATGTCTTTCGACTGCTCTCGAACCTAAAAATTCACTCGCATTTTATACTTTTACAGTACTTGAGTAATTTTTGCCACTAATAAATATATTTCAAAATACAATCATATCAAAATTCAAACCTGTTGAAGTCTCAGCTTACGTCGTCGTAGAAATTCATTTGTTTTTATAGCTTCAGTCTCTGAAGTCATCTTGACATTTGACTCGAAGGAAATAAGTTTTTATTTACGTAACTAGCAAAATAACCTAAATATAGTTAGTATAACTTAGCTACATAACTAAATTAACAATTTTATTTCACGAAAAATACAATAAACCTAATTCAAAAATCAAACAAACGTCAACCAATTATCAACGTATTTGTTGACGTTGACAGCCATTAACAACTTGACAGATGCAGCAAGCAAGAGCAGAGTGGCTACGTTCAGTAATTCATTTTTCGGTGCGAAAGTCAATCGCGCGAATGTCGCTCGCTCATCGGGAATAATTGAACGGCGTCGAGCAATCCACAACTGCGTTACGCGAGTGACCAATCGAACGACCTCAAATTATCTGCTGTATCCTATGACTACAGTCATTGGTCGGTTGATAGCAGTTCGACCGAGTGTGATTTTCACCCTACTATTTCACGGAGTGACCGGAGCGATCGTCTGACGACGCTCGCTCAAATAATTGAACGGTTTTGTGTGATCGCCCGCGTCGTCGAGCGTCGTCCGGCGTAATAACTGAACACACACATTAGATTTTAAAAAAAATCTATAGTAGATTCCAAAGAGTATGTAATCACTACGTTTAGTAGATTCTTTATGGTACTTTTTCTACCAGTGTTAATTTTTTGTTAAGAATTTGCTAAAAGTATATTTAGTATTTTGATACTTTTGTGAATTGAAAATATTTCTTTACGTTAGCACTCTCCGTATCTTATTAATATAGGCATGGTAATACAGTTTCAAGCGGGTCAAGAGCAGACAAGAGGGGTGAAAGGGGTGGGTTCTTTGAATGATATTATGATTTACGCTGTGATTTTCGCATTAAAAAAACTTTAACTTTTAGTTAAACACGTAGGTATATTCTGAATTTTACAGGTTTGTGCACGTTATTTGTGTAAGTAACGGCACTTGTTGTGTGGTCTGGTAACACAGAGTAAGCTAGAACATGAAACGTATGTTAAAAACAATGCCAGACGCAGCTTTTTCCAATCCCAATCGGCATCGTGCATGCGGTGCTCCTTTCTGAATACCCTCTGCCTTAGAATAAGCTTTGAACAAATTGGGGCCGTTTTCACCTACAAAATAACAGATGTTAAAAATTAAATCGGCCGATTACCCATTCAAATATTCATGTATAAACGGCTGATTTTGCTCTAATCGTCTGTTACGTGGTCGGAGAACTAGGGCTTTAGTCAGCCCAAACACCGTAGCCTGTTGCCGGACTCATTTCTATAGAGGATTGTCTTTGCGGCCACTAATTGTATATTCAAGCACGCAGTGTGGTGACTATGGGCTTTAATCCCATCATTAGGAGGAGTACTATACTCGTATCTTATATCGTATCAGTAGGTATACCAAATTATACTAGATAACCCATTTTATAGAACTTACTCCCGAATACTCAAACACATTGGATAGCACGGTTGAAGAAGTGGCTAAGCGATTGGCTTTCTGCGCTACGTGTCGTATATTCGATCCCCGTACGGAACAAATATTTGTATAGCCTACAGGTAGGTAGTTGTTTCGGGTCTGAGTGTGTGTGCATCTGACATAATATGTTTGTAAACTGTAGCCACGATACAGGAAACATCATTAAGTGATCACCGCCCGCCCGCCCATGAACATCCGCAACACCAGTACGGACTACGGAGGAGTCACCGATGCGTTGCCGATCTTTTAGTTAGTTAGTTTAGTTATTAAATAAAAACTGCATTGAAATCGGTCCATCCGTTTTGGAGCTATGATGCCATAGACAGATACACACTACGAACTTAAAACTTATAACACCCCTCTTTTGTCGGGGTTAAAAAGGGAGGGAAAGGAGAAACTAAGGGGAAAATTGGGCCTCCGGCGCTCTACAATCTCGAACCTCCCTGAAGAAATGCTCAAAATGATGGTGAAAATCGCATCAAAATCCGTTGCGTGGTTTAGGAGTTAAAATAAACAGACAGATAGACGCGGAGAGCGACTTTATTTTTTATCTACTATGTATAAGAAAGAAAGATTAGTATTTAGATTAGGTTCTATGCACAGAAGTTACACTCCTTTCATAGTTTTTGAAAGCCTACAAAATCACTTACAGCTATATTTGTTTAAATCGAACCAGAGTAATCGACATAGCTCACAGAATTAGCAAGCTGAAGTGGCAATGGGCCGGCCATATTAGCCGTAGAACCGATGACCGTTGGGTAGGGAACACCCTACGGTGTTCTTGATTGGAGACCGCGAAACGGCAAATGTAGGGTAAGACGCTCCAGGTTAGATGGAGCGTCGATTATCGCAGTGTGGCTGGTAACAACTGAATGAGACTAGCCGAGTATCGAGCCAAATGGCGTGCGATTGGAGAAGCCTATGTTCAGCAATAGACTACTACAGGTTGTCGATGATGATGAAAAACATAAAATTTGAACAAACGCACTAAAGCTCTAATTTAATCTCTACTGACATAATAATCATGATAATACATATAATCTGACATTTGCAGGAACGAAATTCGACGCTTCTTAAGGACGTAAAACTATAACTATCACTTTGTTTGGTAAAGCCGGTCCAGCGTGCTTTGTCTAATAGAGGTCAGTGAGGCCATACAAATATTTGTTGCGTGTGAGAATCGAACCCGTGACCCTTTGCATAGATAGGCAATCACTTAGCCGCTGCGCGAACCGAGACGTCACACAGCCTCAATCTCATCACTCAAGTCAATAATTATACCGTAAGAAGCAAGCATTTTAAATCTATGAAAATCGTACCATATAATATTTCTTCGGACTGTTTATATGCTCCTGCGTGTCACTGTATGACTAGTAGATATGTATTTGGGATCACGACTCGCGGGTGCTCACAGTCCCGGCTCGGCCGTAACAAAGCGATCCTAGAGATGACGGCAGGACATAGTAGTCTGTGCTACCTGTGAACACCGCGAGGACGGGTAACAAATTTCGTTTCCTACCGGAACGTGCTGCGGTGTTGCCCAGGAAGGTTACCGGTGATTTTAGTGGGTAAGAATCCCACCACACCTACGGCCCTTCCCCTCTGAAATTTGACAGCTCGTTGAAGGTTCCCATCTCAAAACTGGTCTACCCTAAAACTCAGCTAGCTTCTTCAGGTCGTCGGTCCATCCGTCTAGAATGGATGTAGTCATCTAGCCTATAACCTCGATTAAGTCGGGCATTAAATATGGTTACAATTGGTGTAAAGTACATAAAGATTATTAATTCAGCATAAAATTTCGTCACAACATAATGACATGCAAATATTATTAGTTCACACATAGTTCACATTAGTAATTATTAGATCACAATAGCAAAATGCGCCTTAGTTAGATACACCCACTTTGACCACCATTCCTGGAGTTCCTGGAAATCCATTATGTTATCAGTTTAATCGGACCTTTCATTCTTTCAAACGTCTCCAGAAGTTCCTCCCTCTCCATACAAAGATCACTCTTGCCCAAAGTCTTCCACTTCCTCTCCTGGACTACGCCGACGTCTGTTTCCTTGATGCGACGGAGGAGAATTTGGATAAGCTTGAACGTTTGCAGAATCTGTGTATACGCTTCATATTTGGTCTTCGGAAGTACGATCACGTATCGGAGTTCCGTGCTAGATTGAAGTGGCTACCTATTCGGCGGCGTCGAGATTGCCATATTCTTTCTCTTTTTTTTTTCCATTCTCTACAATCCTGATTCTCCTGTATATCTTCGTGAACGCTTTGAGTATCTTATTCCCAGAGGACAGCCCCGTCGCTCAGTTTCCTCACTTCTTCTGCGAACTACTCGTCACAGTTCTAGCTGTTATGACGGTGCTTTTACAATTCGTGCGGCGCGCCTTTGGAATTCTCTCCCACACTCTATTCGAGCCAGCCCATCTCCTTACGTCTTTAATTAAGAAAAGAGTTAAGGAACATTTCCTGTCAGCATGATTTTCCTTTTGTTATATTTTGCTTGTATGTATTTAGATATTTATATATTATTGTTTGTGTTTAGATATTATAGTATATGTTTTATAAGTAGTTATATACTCGTCAAAACAAAATAAGGGCCACTTGCAAATTTCGACATTATGGGTGATTTAATGACCATTAACTATATCCATGTGGTAAATTGTACAGCGTTGTATTATCTTAAGTGATTGCGAACATTTTAACAGCATTCCGCTTGAAAAACCGTTAAAATGGGTAGATTTTATCAATTTTTTTGAAACCAATTAATTTTACCCTGTTTTTAACGTTAACTTTAGGCTCATTTAACATTTGTATTGTACTGAGAACAGTTAAGTTTGTCGAGTTAGTGCCTACATCAGCATTTTAAGAACGTAATTCCACAGGTTCGACTTCAAATAGACTTGACTACAACGACCAGGACCATAACACTCATCCAAGAAGGCTATTCGTAGCGATCTGTAGTTTTACAGCCGAGATTTTCGCAGCGAGCGATTCAGAATGCCTGGAATTGCTTTTATGAGATCCAAAATTTTGTCAGAAGTCAGGAATTAGGCAGAGCCAGAGGAATCACCGCTCAGAAAGACCGCTACATAGACTTACATGCACGCAGAGAGGGCACCGTCACTTCCCGCTCTTTGCAAACCCGCTTGTGCCTGACCACAGGCACGTGACTTAGTGACCAAACAATTAGAAACCAGTTTTATGAAGACCAGCAATTGTCCAGGAGTCAAGTGGTGTGAATTCCATAGACCAGTATTCATCATGCAAATCAATAAACATCCGCAAGGCAACAATTGGACTGTAGCGTAAGTGACTGAAGCACATTGCTTTTTACAGATGAGAGCAAAGTAAAAGTTTTTAGTGTTGACCGTTGCATAAGGGTGTGGAGATGAAAAGGGAGCAATTTGCAGAAGCCTGCATCCACAACAGTGATCGATTTGGGGGGCCCAATATTATGGTGTGGGGAGGCATAAGCCAAACTGGAAGAACTGAGCCTATAATTCAGAACCAGGGTACAGTAACAACTTAACGATACATCCAGGAGGTCATAAGACTCTATGTGGTGCCATTTGCATAGCAAGTGGGTGTAGGTTTCAAGCTGTTGCACGGCAATGCACGCGCTTATACTGTTGGAGCCACTAGAGAGACACTAGAAGAGGCTTGTATACAAGTGTTGCCGAGGCCAGCGAACAGTTCGGACTTGAACAGAATTGAACACATGTGGGATCTGTTGAAAAGAAGAGTATGAGACACAGATTGATCACTGGACAATGAAAGACAGCTCTTAAACGTCCTAAAATCGAGCTAGGAACAAATCTCTCAAGAAACAATGCGACATCTGATAGAAAATGCCCTCTAGGCTTCAAGAATATGTTCAGAAAAGAGGAGGGTACACCAGATATTGATTCAAAAAGGAAGAAGAATAAACGCCCTGGAATTTCATTTTTAATTGCATTTTTAGTCCAAGTGTACTTTTTGCTGAAATTGCACTTTTTCTCGAAAATGTTGTAAAATTGTTTTTCTTTCCTGTGGATTGTGTAAAATTTAAGCCCATTTCATTAAAAACAAATCATTGCAATGAATTTTACAACTTCGAAACCTAGGAACCTCATAATTTGCTCAGAAGATCAAAAATATAAGGTGGCCCTTATTTTGTTTTGACGAGTATATAATTGTTTATGATACCCAAGTTGTAATGTAATTGTATTGTACGCTTGACTTTGTCACTCTATATGTATGTTCATTTCTCTTTCACCCAAAGGTTTGCTGGACGAAAACTCATTGAGTTAAGCTCGCCTTTGTGCATATATTTGTAAATTGTTAATTTTTTGTATATTCCATATTTTGTGTACAATAAAGAATAAGAATAATCGGACGTTAATTGAGCGGAGAGGTTGACTCTTTTGGTTGGTAGTGGGGTATTATACCTACTACAGGAAAGTATAAAAACACATGATATTATTTAGTTTATTCCATTTATTTTTGCTACCAGAAACATTGCCAAGAAAACATGCATAATTTTTGTTATTTCTTACATAATTTTTTAGGGATGGAAAAATAAATCTAAAAATAATTTTTAACCCATTATTCGTCATCAGTCATCATCAAGGTCAATCAACTTAACCAGGTCTCCTAATCCACCGCCTAAGCTACCATCTACATCACGGCCAAAGCCAACACCAAAACCGCCCCCTAATTCAACGCCTTAGTCACCACCTCCACCACCGCCTATGCCACCACCTCCACCACCACCTATGCCACCACCTCCACCACCGCCTATGCCACCACCTGCACCACCGCCTGCACCACCGCCTGCACCACCACCTGCACCACCGCCTAAACCACTCCACCACCGCCTAAGCCGCCACCTAACCCACCGCCTCCACCACCGCCTAAGCCGCCACCTAACCCACCGCCTCCACCACCGCCTAAGCCGCCACCTAACCCACCGCCTCCACCACCGCCTAAACCACCGCCGGCACCACCGCCTGCACCACCACCTGCACCACCGCCTGCACCACCGC
Source organism: Allophyes oxyacanthae (assembly GCA_932294325.1). Lineage (NCBI taxonomy): Eukaryota > Metazoa > Arthropoda > Insecta > Lepidoptera > Noctuidae > Allophyes > Allophyes oxyacanthae. Next base: position 6,117,660 of record OW028611.1, read on the forward strand.
CTGCACCACCACCTGCACCACCGCCTGCACCACCACCTGCACCACCGCCTGCATCACCGCCTGCACCACCACCTGCACCACCGCCTGCACCACCGCCTGCACCACCGCCTGCACCACCGCCTGCACCACCGCCTGCACCACCGCCTGCACCACCGCCTGCACCACCGCCTGCACCACCGCCTAAGCCGACGCCTAAACCAGCGCCTAAGCCAACACCTAAACCACCACCTCCACCACCGCCTAAACCACCGCCTAAACCACCGCCTCCACCACCGCCTAAGCCGACGCCTAAACCAGCGCCTAAGCCAACACCTAAACCACCGCCTCCACCACCGCCTAAGCCGACGCCTTCACCACCGCCTAAGCCGACGCCTAAACCAGCGCCTAAGCCAACACCTAAACCACCGCCTCCACCACCGCCTAAGCCGACGCCTTCACCACCGCCTAAGCCGACGCCTAAACCAGCGCCTAAGCCAACACCTAAACCACCGCCAGCCCCACATCTGCAGCCGGCGCATCCGTTGCATCTGTCACCACAGTTTGAGCCACAATTCTGCGTAGCGGTGTATATTAAAGCATTGACTAGCTTCATTATGATATCTTCGCTGAGACCGCTGTTTGGTTGAGGGCAGGGGCATTCCTTTCCATCGAGAACTTTTGCAAGCTGCAGTAAAACATTTAGGTCTTCGAGTGCCGTGCTACAAGAGTCACATCGGACTCTTGATGGGTATACCGTTGCTGGGTATGGGTACACGCATTGCGCTTTCGAGACCTGACAACAATAAACATAAAAAAATATTCTGTAACTTATTAATCTTACATAAAAGTTTGTAGGTACTTTGGTTTCGTACATTAATCACCTGATGTTTTTTTAGCATTTTTTAACACCCCCCCCCCCCCCCCCCCCCCCGGTGATACGTGGTGAGGTTTGAGACTACCCCACCGTGTATTTTTAGTACCTACAAAGAATCCCCCCCTCCCTTTCAAGCCTCACGTGATTAATGGACGGCCCCTTTATTACCCGATGTAAGACATACAGTGTAAACTTACCTCACATAGACAAACGAGCACAAACAGACAAGCAATCCGAATGAAAAGCATTGTTCATACATAAATGTGTATAATTAGAACAAGCCTTTTATAGATCTAGTTGCGACACATCTATGAAAGACATTTTGATATATTTTCTATGAATGACTTAATTGATTAGGTAATAAAATTAAGTCAATAGTCACGTAGAGTAAGTATCTATGCCAAACCAATGTTATTAGGTAAATAGGTAGGTATTACCTTATATTACCCTAAACACAATGAAAACGCATCAGGATTATTAGTTACTTAAATATTTTGTGATCCGTCGCAACGCAGTACTAATCTATGTAGGTACTTTAGTAAGCCCATGGATTACGATCTGTAGGCGAAACATTGCACTTGTTTAGTAAATTACTAACTTCCGCCAGCGGCTTCGCCCACGTGATATCTTTATAAATTATAGCCTGATAATGTAGCATTCTGCTGGTGAAAGAATTTTTAAAATCGGTTCTATAGTTTTTGAGTTTATCCATTACAAACAAACATACAAAAAATCAAATCTTTTTTTCTTTATAATATTAGTTTAGATACATACGAGTAGCTGTCCCCTACGTAAACGTAACTGCGATAGGAAATGTGAGTAGTAGTACGACAAAACTATAGCGCGAATCATGAAAGAAAGCTAAGCTAAGCTAAGATAAGCAAAGAAACGGTAGCTTTACATAACATCACATAGGTCCTAGTGTAATCGGGCACTAAAGTATTTTAGGTAATAACTGTTACCACGAGCGAGACCGCGACACGAAGGCCAGCATCCTCCGCCTAACAGATGTAGAACTACAAGATGTCGATCCTTCATTTGTTGCACTAGGTATGCATTCGAACCTAATTATTCACGTTTGTCTCACTTCCGTAGAAACTCGCAATAAGTAAATACATAATACAGAAATATGTAAATTGTACCTTTTCAGGTAAATTCTATCATAACTATTTTGTTCTAAGCTCTACGCTGAAATGTGGATAGAATGGCCTATCTTTCTTTTGTTGTCATAATGATGGGTCTTACTAGGTCTTACTATCTATACATCTATGAGAATCTGATAATATTATCTCGCCATAGTACGATATTGCATTCGTAACTGCTACATACGTATCTATAAAAGTTTTGTATCTTTAACTTTCATTAACCTTTTTTTTGTAGGTTTGTACCTGATATCACAGAATTTGTTCTTAAAATACCTATATCAATAGAAAAGTAAATACCTACGTAGGGATTGGGATTAATTCATATTACTTTGTTATTACATCAACACCCACTGTTGATTGTACAGCGCAACTGATGTGCCGTAGCTATCTAGATTTCGTAATAATATTACTTATTTATGTATTTCTATTGTAACAATTATATAATTTGTTATTGAAATGGATACTGGGCCGAAACAGAGTAGAGAAGTAAATCCGCGACATGGAGCTAACTTGTTCTCTATCTTGACATTCGGGTATGTAGAGTTCTATAGGAACAATGGTACATTGATTATGGACAATAACACTAAACTAAGTTTAATTCAGAAGCCTCTCAGCTCTGAATGTGTAGAACTATAGATTAAACCTCAATCAAAAAGCTATGATAAAAAACATATTTAAAGGTCTAGACGATATTAAATATCATCTCAAATTTTGTGATGTGGACAGCATACTCTCTCCAGGCTTAGGTAACGGAGTTGCAATTATGTGAGATACTTAGGTAATACTTTTGTAAAGCATTTTCTTCAATGGTTGCTATTAAAAAATCCCTTTGTCCAGTTTTAACCAGTGAACCAATCACAAACAGCAGCTCACCACACACAAGCAACTGTCTCAAAAGAGACGTAATCCTAGCCACGTAATCTTAGCTACATTCGATAACTATAATAGTTAGATGACCACAGAACCATAGCTTTCTCACGTCAGTCTCATAACTCATTGCAGACATCAATCACAGATTTTATAGCTGTATAGTTTTGTGACCACTGTAATACCCCCAGGGAGGCATAAGAAAAAAAAGCGCCTCTAGAAGAAATAGACAACAACAAATCTATTCGATCTTATAGAAAGATAAATCTCGTACCTATTTTATAATATAAGTTATGTAATTTGGACAGGTGGACGTTAGAAACATTCAAACTTGGCTACAGCCGTGACATTAAGGACACCGACCTTTATGCACCCCTGCCCGAGCATCGCTCCAGTGTGCTAGGTAACGTGTGAAAAATGTTTTCATCATTCAACCAGCCATCTGGAATTCTGGATTTTACGTCATTTACTAATCAACTCTGTTGTATACAACGAACAGCCTTTCGAGTAGCGTTATGTAATACCTACGTTTGCTTGAGCTGGCCCTTTTCAAAACATATAGCTTTAATTAAGTCCCTACTATCTTTATGTCACGTCTCCCTAAGGCGAGCCTGAAATCCCCTACGAGGAGCCCTTAACTGCCACTTAAGCCTACCTTTATGGAGGCTGCCACAAATACTCTGCATAATTATATCAAAACAAATTCAGTGAAAGCCATCCCTATTTAGGTGATGCAGTACAAAAAGCATGGGACTGCGAGGTGCTGCGCGCTCGGCGTCGGGGAGGCAGATGTAAACCAAGTCTATGGCGGGTACTCTTCAAAGTGTTTGGTGTCGAACTCATGTTGTATGGCCTCATTCTGGCTGCCATGGAATTTCTAATCAGGTCACCCTATACTATTTTCACAATTATCTTCCATTACGTTTACTCGTATTATAGATCTTCCATGGATCTTCACTGTAGACCTATATAGAAAGAGCAAAAGAGCTAACTCGCGCAGGTTCCGCACACTGCATTCAAGTTGTGGTCCTAAAGCAGACGGCGGTTAACAACCGTTCCATTGTTAGCTTCAAGATTAGTCAAAACTTCTCGTCAGGCGCCGCGCACAGCACGCGCTCTTTTGGTTAACTGCTGCGAGGCAACTATCGTGAGCAACAGAATAAGCCTGTTATATTATCCAAAAGTTGTAGGTACATCAAATATGTCTCTTGAAAGTGGCAATTGGCAATGTTGGGCGGAAACAGAACGGTAGAAAGCTTGTAGGTACCTATCCTATTGGGTTTGGCCTTTGTGATTAAACAGACAGTCAGATTTGTGTATCGTTTCTAGCAATTGCCAACAAAATGCTGCAGCTGATACACCTGTTAAAATTATTAAAAATCTTCATAAGGCTCCATGTATATATTATTATTATTATTCCATCTATATATTATTACGTGAACAGAAAACTTTGTATCCCTTTTTATGCATATTGCGCGCACAAAGGTGTGCGAGATTTGGCATAGTTAAAAATTATATAGAAGGAATGCAGAAAACTACAATTTATATAATATTTGGTAGAATTTCGACCACTGGGCGACCACTAGTTTATAATTAGTACTAGTAGTTACACAATGATTTCTTCAATAGGTTGCAGCAACCATTATTTCTGGGATTGTTGCTACGTTACTACAGCCCCATTCAAGACGATAATAGCGAGTAAGTTATTCGATGTAACAGTACCTAATTACCTACTTACTTACAACATTTAAACATTCTTAGAACAAAAAATAAAACGTGATGTTTACATATATGGAAATGAGGTGTCTTAGTTTAGTACCTATTCGGGGAAAAAATAAATAAGGCAAGGGATTTATTCTTTTGAAACAATTTGTAGTAATCAAATATAATTTCACAACCAAAATGAAAGTTAATTAAACTTTAGTTTAGATTTATTGTGGTATTTTAAAATTAAATACCTACCAATATAATTAAATAGGTTTATTGTTCTACTTAGGTACAGATTCGAACTCTCATAAATAAAATAATAAACAATTTATCGAAACTAATAATTAAAATAAAATACATTTACGCGTCATTTGGAAAGTGGGTAAAATACACTAGTGCTTATAAATCGACAGACTCGTCGTCAAATAATCTTGTACAAACTTAATAGGTAACTCCTAATTTCTTTTACAGAAATAAAGCGACGTACCTATCCCGTTTGTTCGCGTACTACGACATGGAAGGCAGCGTGTCCTGGAGCGAGGCCTTGTTCTTTGCCTTCGGTATCATCTTCTGCAGCGCCTTCAATATCATGGTGCAGCATCCCTTCATGATGGGAGTCATGCACATGGGGATGAAGATGAGGGTTGGAATATGCAGTCTAATTTATAGAAAGGTATATTATATGATTGTTCAATAATATGATAAGTGATCGTATTATTTTTGTATTTTTTATAACTTCGGAGGTGACATGGCTATGTAAATCAAAAATCAATAATTAATAGCTAGTATATTTATGAATAATAGACTCTCAGATTCGCGTATGGTCTGCAACTAATATAGCATAATATCATCCTGCGAATGTTGTTATTTGCGATGATTGCAGGCTCTACAAGTAAATATCCAGGCTATGTCGGAGAGCAGTGGCGGTCTGGTATTGAACTTGATGGCTAATGACGTCAACCGCTTCGACACAGGACCCCTCTTTGCGCACTATCTCTGGATAGGACCATTGGAAACTATGGTAACGTTGATGTCTTTCTGTTTTGAGAGACGGTACTTATACCTAATTATTACCTAATATACTTTTACAGTTGATGACAGTTTACTTGTACCGGGAGATGGGAATGGCAGCGGTGTATGGGTCGTTGATCATCATAGCTGTTGTTCCATTCCAGAGTAAGCATAAACTAAAACCCGATAGGAAAAATTCATGTGGACATCACTTAGCTTCACTTCATTAATTTGTCGAAATTGGTTCAATATATTCAGAAGGCTATGAGGTGAGGGAAAGACGATATTTCTAGAACAGTCGTATATAAATTTTAGTATTCCTGGGGACAAACACGGCATACTACAGGAGAGGAACAGCAGTGAAATCTGACGAACGTGTGAGACTGATGAAAGAAATCATAATGGGCATGGAAGTAATCAAGATGTATACGTGGGAGAAGCCATTTAGGAAAATTATTGATACTGTTCGACGGTAAGTAAAAACCAAAGATAGTCTGTTATTTCGACCTGATGTATCGAGTTTTGAAAGTTCGCAAATGTAATATACTTAAAAGGTAATCTAATTACAGAGGTCAAGGCCCTTAAACTCTATGCCATGGTAAAAAATATCAAGAATGTAACGCGGTTCCTGTTTATCGTTTTATGGCATAGAGCTTGGGCCGTGATGTTATTAGATCTGCCATCAGAAATATCATGGTTGCGCTAAAGCAGACCTAACAAACTGCACTTTATCCAGAAAATACATTCCCCTCCTTTTGGGCTTTGCCGCAGTGAGGTAAAAACGCTACGATATAGATGAAGATATTTAAAAATAGGTGCAATATTATGTAACAATTAATCACCCATCGTGATTATAACAAAGAGACGCAGCTAATCTATTACTTTTACTTCGTATCATCAACAGCCAGGAAATATTCTACATAAAGATGACGTCATACATTCGCGGCGTGATCATGTCTTTCATAATGTTTACTTCGCGCTTTGGCATCTTCATCACCGTGCTGCTTTACGTGACGTATGTGAACCGCATTACGGTTGAAAATGTTTTCTTCTTGACTTGTTACTACAATATTACCAAACAAACTATGACGTTGTACTTCCCTCAAGCTGTTGGACAGGTAAGCCATAGTAGTCTCATTACCAGTATTTATCGCTTAGGAAAAGGTTCTTTTTTTTTTGACAGTCATCCTTGTCTGTGCTGGGTTCACCCACTACCTACTCTCCCAGCTCCTATCGTCCATCCATAATATGTTGGGGCGGTTGGTGTTGAAAGTCTGTACGTTATCCTTAGTTGCAGCTTCTGTACCCATTCTCGTTTAACGAGCACCTTGCATCAAATCCGGAACGAAATAATAGATTTAGAATAGAATTTGTTGTCCACAATTTCTCCTAAATCATGGCTTTAGTTTCCGAAGTCAAAAAGTGAGTAGGATTAATTCCTCGGGTCAAACCACCATGCTCAAAAAAGTACCTAGTCGAATTTGGTTATTTGCTATTAACACGGATCTAAGTATTTCTGATTCCCAACTGTTGTTCGTTTTACAGATAGCAGAAATGAACGTAGCTGTACAAAGGATTCGTGACTATTTACTAAGTGAGGAATGTAGACTCCCTCCTAGATCGCAACCAGTGCGCCATGATACCCCACCAACACAGAAGAAACGAGTTACTATTATAGGTAAATAAGTATAACGTTCGTAAATATATGAAAAAACGTTAAGAAAATAATTTTTTTATAAATCATCTATGACCCTACGAGATAATTAAATTATAGGACGAGTATTTAATCGATATGTAAGACAAAGACATCCAAAGAAAAAATAATTCACCCTTATTGGGCTTATTTCTGCATTTTACTACCTACTTGTGTAAACGTGTCACGTTTCTAACACCATTATATAGATTGTGTACTAAACAGAACCGCAGCACGTAGCTGACTCAATTCGTCAGCGAGGTCCTGAGCCTACCACATCTAAGGATAATCCAAAAGAGAAACTTAAAGGTCAAAATATTCATTACAAAACTTTTGAGCTACCTATATATTTGGTTGTACTAAAATGGTTTCAAATAGATAATATATTTCTTTTTATGTTATAGATATTCGGAAAGATGAAATAGCGATAAAGTTTGAGAATGCGTCGAGTAAATGGTTTAGATCATCAGATAAAGACGACGTTAAAAATTTGGAATTGACGGTAAGAGTTCATTCGGAGTACTTATAACAAAAGGCTACAAAGAGTATTCATATTCAGTGCGTTCTACACATAAACTTATTATTACTATTCTGCATTGCCAAGCGACCTAGCACTCACAACTTCATTGAGATCACCCCTTAATTTTCCGAGATGTGGTAAAGGATCATACTGAAATCATGCGTCAAACTAACTGGGAAACGAGGTCGAATCATAAAAGCAATAAGATGAACAAGAAATTCCTGAAGTAAAACTACATTATAATTGCATAGAAGGGCCAGCCGAATAACTCACAACATGAAAAAAATAAACTCTTGTTTAAAACTTCGACCGGAATCCCTATAATTTGTCTCCAGAGTCGGTAAGCAACTATCACAAATTCCAGATAAACGTCGGTTCTCTAACAACTGTGATCGGAGCAGTGGGCGCAGGGAAGTCCACACTACTGCACATGGTGCTGAGTGAGTTACCCTGCTCTAGTGGAACAATGCAGACGAACGGCACTGTCAGCTACGCCAGTCAAGACCCCTGGCTATTCGTTGGTAAGAACTTTCATATAAATCTCAAGATCAACTCTTTCTACTCCACGTAGTGCTAGCAGACCGGTGTTCATCCAATCCCTGTCTCAAGCCAGGTGATGATGCTTCCGGAATCAGCTATTTATTTTATATTATCCGCACAATTTTTGGATCCAGTCAGTTCTTAGGTAACCCAAAAAGTGGACTTTTGCAGGGTCTGTTCGTCAAAACATTCTGTTTGGACAGTCATTCGTCAAATCACGTTATATGGAGGTTTGTAAGGTGTGTGCCCTTGAACGAGATATATCCCTCTTTCCTCACGGAGACAAAACTGTTGTGGGGGAACGCGGAGTTTCGCTCAGTGGAGGACAGCGCGCCAGAATTAACTTAGCCAGAGCAGTTTATAAGGAGGTAACATAAGAAAGTAGACGAATGATTATAAGTGGAAGATAGTAATGATGTGAACCAACCATTTGTTTTTGTTTTAGGCCGATATCTATTTGCTAGATGATCCACTTTCGGCTGTAGACACTCAAGTCGCTAAACATATCTTCGAAAGATGCATTAAAAGGTAACCGGTGCTCTGGAATGTTATTATCAGGCTTACATTCTTATGACCATTTGTCATGTAATATTTTTCTGTAATAAGATACCTGGCAAGTAAGACAGTCGTGCTGGTGACTCATCAACTGCAGTTCATCAAGTCTGTCGATCAGGTGGTTATTATGGATAAAGGAAAAATAATTGCAGATGGAGATTTTGAAGACCTTGACGTAAATATTAATTATGTATATTCCGACTTCAATAGCAAATTAGTTTTCTGTGAAAACTGAAAGTACGGAGGCGAATTTGTCTTTGCAGGAATCAGAACTGAAGATAATTCAGCTTATGAACGAAAATACGCGAGAGGTGCACGAGGAAGATAATATCCCCAGCGTTCAAAGCGCATCAATGTTGTTCCAACCGAGCACGTTGAGCTTGCACCGACGCCATTGGTCTATGATGCTCGACCTGAGCGTTGCTGTGAGATTCAATTCATTCATATTCACAAAACCTTTTCCTAACTAACAAATGCTCTCTAAACTTAGACATCTTCAGGTCAAACCATCAGCCCATAGCCTCCCCAAGGCAGGAAGCGGTCAATATTTTTAACAGATATAGCGAAAGATCACTTCCCAGGCAAAGCTTTATCTCGATGATCGCTCTCTCTGCCAATTAAGCTACGAGCCCCTCAATGACTGCAGGAATATTATCGCTTCAATCATTTTATAGTTAGTGGTCTGCTTGATAATATTTCTAGGACCAAATTCCTGAAGCAGAAATACAAGCAAGTGGTCGAGTGCGTAGCTCCGTGTACCGCGAGTATTTCATGGCCGGCGCTCCTTGCTTTTACGTAGTCATCGTCTGTTTGATGTTCCTACTGGCACAGTTTTGTGCCAGCGCTTGCGATTATTGGATCAGTCGATGGTGAGGTTTTACTTCTCATTTTATTTCATTTCTCCGACGCCGAATCATAGCTTTAGGTACTGCAATTGTCCGTTGTTATGTGATTCATCTTTGATGTTCTTTTGTGAAGCACAGCATAAGTCGTGGCTTTTACAATATCTGTAATTGTTATTTTCATTACAAACGTTATCCTTGAATATTTAGAGGGACATTCCATGTTCCAATGGCGTTCATGGATACGTTCTACCTTATTGCTGTTTATCTAGCACAAAAATGTAGCGATTTTTTTTTTCTAGTAATACCCAAGCTGTTCCTTTGTTCCAAGATCACAGAGGCGTAAACGATTTAAAATTGGGCTTGTCCTTCAAAATCTATTCAAATATTTGAAGATACTTCTACTGTTTATTCTTCTATTCTAGGAGTAACGCCGAAGACAGGTTATCAGGCGACGCAACAATGGATGTTCTCATTTGGTCCGAACAGGGGCTGGGCCGAAAAGACTTTGTCCTCATTTTTGGCGTGATCACATTAGCGACAATCATAGTCGCTTTAATAAGAGCTTTCTTGTTTTTCTCGTTATGCATGAAGTCTTCAATCAAGTCAGTATAATACTAAAATCATAATATAATCAGCCTATTAATATTCCCATAGTTGGGATTCAGGTCTCCGAACCACAGTTCCCGAATAGCTGCTTATTGATTCTTGGATATGCCAGTATCCTCTCAATGTTTTCCTTCACCGTCTATTGGTGTGCGCCCGGCTGGACTTGAACCCATGACTAGTAATTCGGGGCAGAGAGTACTGGGCAACCTCTGCTATAGCACCAACAATAGCATAAAAATATATGTAGGTAATAAATAATTTTCCATATTTTAGATTACACGATAAAATGTTTGAATCCATTTCGCGGTCTCCCATGAGTTTCTTTCATAGCAACCCGTCTGGACGAATTCTCAACAGATTTAGCAAAGACATGGGCGCTGTCGATGAATTACTTCCGCAAGCTATGATTGATTGCTTCCAGGTAAACTGTCCTATAAAATCCTTGTCCTATTAAAAAGATCTGTCCCTTTTTGAGGAGTAGTTATATACTCGACGGCAGTCTTTAAAAGGCAATACAATCCTTCATTGGTCCTGAAATACCACTACGGGTATCGAGCCACAAATACCAGTTGTAATGAACAAGGATTTGCTCATCATCTCCTAGGGTGTGTGGAAGGACACTGCATGAATAATGTAAGGATGTTCCTGGCCATATGATTAGATTATTCGTAATTACATTATTTCTTTCAGATAATATTAAATCTGGTGGGAGTTATTATGGTAATATTGATGACAGACATAACACTACTGATACCGATCGCCGCTGCGATTGTAATATTCTATCTCTTTCGCGTTATCTACATCAGGACTACTGGAGCCGTGAAACGATTGGAGGGTATTAGTAAGTTGACCAATGAGATATTAGAAACCGAAAGTGCGTTTACACTCGTATGACTAGACCATTCGACCACTCTATTTTTCCCATGGGTATCCAAAACTTACCATATTAAAAGTATAACTAAAAATACAAGTGCGATGACAAAGCGAAACACGCTGTAGCCAGTTCATTAGACTGGGATAGAAAGGAGAAAAAGCAGCATGAGCTAATTAAAAAATAAGGAGAAGAACTTCTGGGTGGGTTGTTAAGACCTCCAGAATGTTAATAACATGAACCTATCGAGATCATCAAATTATCACGGTAGAGTAGCTTCATTGAAACGATCTTTAGGAAAGCCGCCTGTTCTACAGTAGACAAATACATCTTTACATTTCCTCCCGTTTCACATCATCAATATCATCATAACATTAATATATATTATATTATATTCTTACCAGCTCGCAGCCCAGTATTCGGTCATGTAAACGCCACGATCCTTGGCCTTGCAACAATTCGCTCGTTCGGCGCAGAGTTCCTTTTGGCGGAAGAGTTCGATCATCACCAGGACTTGCACAGCGCTGCGTGGTACCTCTTCATCACCTGCAGCCGTGCCTTCGGATACTTTCTGGACCTCATCTGCTTGTTGTTCATCATTTGCGTCACTTTTAGCTGTTTGATGAAAACTGGTTAGTGGAGAAATTCGGCGATTTTTTTTAAATTTAATTATGCTTCCTGCCATACCTCAATCAAGTCAAGATCCAAACATTTTTTCCAAATGATCTGCGAGACTACTAAAAGAACAGAACTTTTATGGCAAGATGTTTCAATTAATCAATCAAGTCAGCCTATTACGGCCTTGGACATAGGGTTCTCCCAAGATATCTAACAAAGAAAACTTGACATTTTAGATATGGATGGCAGCAACGTCGGTCTGGCGATCACCCAGTCCATATCCTTAACGGGCATCTTTCAATGGGGCATGCGACAATCAGCCGAGATGGAGAACCAGATGACTAGCGTCGAAAGAGTTATGGAGTATACCAAACTACCACAGGAGTCTGGTTTGAGAACCGTAAGGATAGATTTGTACTGTTAAACATAGGCGTAGGTACAAAGGAGGATAATTTTGGTGATCCTACCAATAACTAAAATAATAAAGAGTGACTAGGTAGTACCTATTGCGAATTCATGAGTAGTTTATTACTTGGCATGACGACACACTCGGTCACATCAGCTTGCTTGCAGCTGTCGCCATGCCAAAGAGGGTAAGAACAGTACACAAACTACGAGATTTGGTTAAACCGGTAGTGTATGCAACGAAGTAGGAGAGCGTTTCAGATTACAATCATGTGGTAAGCTTACGTAACTGGCTAGTTCTAAATGGATATAAGAGTCCTGGCTCTCATGTAAGAACGTACTAAGTTATACACTTGTCTATGTAATCACTTGAAAAGCATGGTTTTTGTTATACAGTCTCAAGACAAGAAGCCTCCGGCCGACTGGCCTGCAGAAGGCGCGATAAACTTCGATAATTTGAGCCTAAGGTACTCCCCAGAAGGAAATTATGTTCTGCAGAGATTACAGTTCAGTATACAGCCCCAAGAAAAGGTAAATCACAATCAAACAAAGTTTACAGACTTCTGCTATTTGTAAAGAAAGAGTAGAAGAAGAAGAAATTATTTTATTTTGGACTAGCAGAAGAAACAGAATAAAAAAATAATAGTAATACGGCCTAAATTAATGTAAGAATATAATGTCAATGTGTAAACGATGAATGTTTTTTGACAAAACTTTATGAAATATTTAGTTATTTTTACCTTTGCCACAATGTCCGGCCCAATCTATATTATTAAGAATCAATTATGGATATGCTCTTACAGGTTTTTGTTTATTAATCACAGCAAAACATTCCAGATCGGTATTGTGGGTAGAACAGGCGCGGGCAAGTCGTCTGTTATTCAAGCTTTGTTTCGTTTGGCATATTTAGAGGGCACCATCACGATTGACGGAGTAGATATCACAAGCATTGGATTACACGATTTGAGAGAGAAGTTATCCATCATTCCGCAAGTAAGACCTAATGAAGTTAAATACAATCTTTCAAAAACGCTAAACTATCTCGATACAACACCCAGTTAATAGTTTACTGCTACCTGGTAACTTTCTAATGGCATCAACATGTTCCTCACATTACTGCGCTAGTTGAATTACCTTTAAGCTACTCACTAGATGATCTCGTTGACGGACCGATTGCACTTGTATAAATCTAAAACACTGTAATAATAAATAAATTAAATTAAATTGTAAAAGAGCTGCAACTTTAAATTTTAATGTAATAAAACTCTATTTTTTAGGAGCCGGTATTGTTTAGCGGTACAATAAGAAAGAATTTGGATCCGTTCGACCAGTACCCAGATGAAGTATTGTTAAAAGCTCTGAATAATGTTGAACTTACCGCAGAGGGTGATGAAAGTTAGTACCTAATCAATATTTTAAACTCCTCGTTATTACGTTTATTTGAATTTTAACACGCAGTGGAACGTGGAAGTTAGTTGAAATTATTATTATTCCTATCGATTTTATTACTACTTCAGAAGCAAATACTGCTATTTCCAGATCCCCTCTATGAGCAAGTGTCAGAAGGCGGTTCAAACTTCAGCGTGGGGGAGCGGCAGCTGGTGTGCCTAGCGAGGGCCATCGTCCGCAACGATAGGGTCCTAGTGCTGGACGAAGCGACGGCTAACGTGGACGCGCAGACCGACCAGCTGATACAAACAGCTATTAGACTACACTTCAATGCGTGCACTGTGCTCACTATAGCGCATAGACTAAACACCATCATAGATTCGGATAAAGTAAGTGCCTAGAAAATCTTGTGGGCCTCTTTACAAAGAATTTGAATTGAATACGCCGTAAGAATGATTTATCTGTCATTGACGAGCAGTTGAGCATTATGCGAGCACCAACAATCGATTCACCCACACGATCTCTTTAGTCTACAGTAGGACATAGGCCTCCCCCACGTTGCCAAAAAGATCGGTTCTCAGTCTTCCACGTCCAGACTACCGGAGTTGTCTTCTTCAGCTCATCGGTCCATGTGACTTAGGAGTTCCACGCTACATTTGCCACGTTATCCACCCAAAGCAACAAAAAATCTTTTCCTCCATGAGATGTCGTTACTGGTCCCAGCTTTGACTAACGTCCACCTTAACTACACCAACCAACTAATACAAATATTTGTCGCAGATATTGGTACTGGACGCTGGCCGTTTGATGGAGTTCGATCACCCGCACATACTGCTACAGAACAAGAAGGGGTATTTTCGCAAGATGGTGTCCGAAACTGGACCGTCTATGACATCGCTCTTGCACAAGCTTGCAGCACAGGTAATGTATTCCTCATTTTATTCGTAGTGGAGTCCTCAGAGTCTAGACTGATTGGAAAACCACTAGAGAAATGGATTTGCATGTCACCCCCATGACGGTCACTTGACAACACATTTCCGCCAAACGTATACAACGCTGTATTATAAAATTATGTTTTTAAACCACTAAAGCCGAATTTATATTCCGAAACTAGTATCGCGAAACAATATCTTGACCCTCATTATGATCGTATTTGGAGCTTAAAGTACAGCTGTTTTTTCTCCGTATATCTAACAAAATTCAATTTATTTTTCGGACTGTTTCAATCCTGATGCAACTCGCCATACCTAACCAAGTACACAAATGTGACTGAACTATACGCTCCAATCAACCGTAATAATCTAGAATATCGCCAAGTTGAACTTATGTTTAGAAGATTTTTATCCTGTAGGTTTTCGGATCATTTATACATCCCGTTCTATGTGTATAAAATATTCAAAAATGTTACAGAGTTACAAGAATACGCAGACCGGGAATCAAGCGAATAAGTCTCAAAATGTTTGAATTTTGGATCTGATATATTTTATAACTTATTTTACATTTTAACTTTAGCTTATATGCATTTTAAATAAATGTTTTTAAATAATAATACATGGCTTATTAATAATAAATATACAAGAACTTATCATTAAAAATAACACTTCTAATCTTTTGCGTTGTCTATATCCAATAAAAAATACGTTATAGTAGGTACCAAAAATCATATAAAACCACTTCAGTAGGAAACGCATTAGGTAACTATTAGACGCGGGTGAACGTTATAATTGTCGATCAGTACATATAATTGCATCTAAACATACAAATAAAATTTTAAAGCTTTTGGTTTTCAACCAAATATACATAATATACTACGATAAACGCTATTTATTCTACATACAATCAATTTCTTATACATTACACAGTCTCCATGTTACAGTTAAGGCTGGCGAGCTGCAGCTCCATCCTTTTCTTGAACCCGGCCACTATTGTGTCCATCCGTCTGTAGAGCAAATAAATAAAAATATAGACATTAATTAAGCTAAATAGAAATTAAGTAGATGGATCTATATACGAAATCCTGCTACTTTACCGACTGCAGCCAAGTCTTGGATGGATGGCCATTTTTTACCCAAAAATCCGGTCTGCCTTGGAAAGCAAGGTCAGCCTAGATCTCGGGTGGCATGAGAATATCTCAGACAGTGTTCAGAGATAGTTAGAAATTACCTAGATTTAGATGGGTTTCGTTGGTCAGAAATCAGTCGCTCCGTACGTAAAATAACGTTTATTATACCATTGTCACGGCGAACTGTTTGTCTTACAACAGCAATTATAAATCTATTAGCATCAGTCACTTATTTTAAGTATTTGCACTTACTTCTTTTCTTCTTCACTTTCTATTGGAGGGATTCCAGCTAATGCTTCCATCAAGTAGTTCCTGTAATAAATAAACAGAATCGTTCAATATCTAAATATCAGCATTCATGATGACATGTATAATATTTTTTTACAGTGGCCGTGGCTTTCAATATATACAATGTACTCTGTGGCCGAGGCCACTACCCGCATGCATAGCGATGCCAATATTAACCAAATAATAATGGCCAATATTAATGGCGGTCCACATGCTTGACCGAATGACGGGCAGCAGCGTCACAGTTACAAGGGAAAAGATCGGTGATCATTACTTTACTTCTCTATGTATAGTACGACCACTTAACTCAGTCGGTTGGTGTCTGAATTTGAGGTAGTTTCCCGGTGTGAGGGGGGGGGTGACACACGCCTACTATTGCCTAAGCTAAGTTTTAAGGTGCGTATCATGGGCCTGTGGCTGACATCTCGCGTCTCACCCCTCCCGCACCGCGCAACTTCTTCATAAACTCATACGATTACTTCACCACCGACACTCACGCATTGAATAAGGAACACAGAAAAAAAAACAGTCTGTCATTGGACAATGGTCGTGTCTCAGATGTCTTTGAGGCCATTCGGCTGCACATTACAGCTCCATTTCTTACTACAACGTGGTTTATAGCCTATACAACTTACTCGGCCTTCCTCGTGAGGTGTTCCGCGCAGGCCACGTGCAGCAGCGTGTACTCGAGCCTCGCTTGGAACACGGCTGCGGGGCTGTTGGGCGGCGGCGCACACGCAGCCAGACGAGCTAGTTCCTCGCACACCGTCTCGCAGATATCACGCACGTAACGAGATGACGCTGCACCGCATACGCTGTCCACCTGAACGAAATGTTCTTTTTTTCACATTTGTTAAAACCTAAAGTTGCCTGACCTTTGCCTAGCAGTGGGATGAGACATGATAACAGTAAAATTAAAATAAATAAATACATACGTGTCGAATATGTAGATCCTCATCTCCTCTCTATTTTGAAGTCGGTCAAAAATTACCATATCAAGGACAAGTCGTTTAAAATAATTGACTAATGCAAGATTTTGACCAAATCATACTACGGAAGGTGAATTTACAAAGCGTTTCTTCTTCGTGCACAAATCTAGGTTAGGTTGGTCTCCATAATTTTTCCTTGGCTCAGTGACACAAAATGTGTGTATATCAAAATACTTCATTAATCAAAATAAACTGAAATTATGCATAATAAAGAACTTTGTAAACGTTTTAAATATTTTGATTATTTCCAAACGGCGGCACTGACTTTGTAAATGAATCGATTGTTCGACGTTCCGTACGGCCTCCAATGAAGTCCCCTTCCATACGCCACATATGATTTCGGTTCTACCGGAGAAGCTTTGCATTCAAAATAATCTTTCTTAGACCGTTACGGTCATTTAAAAATTGCCAACACGAACGATTCACGTCCACAGTGTGCATAATATGATACGTGCCTTGTTCACAAAATCACAATGCATGCTTTGTTCAAAATACTTTCTCGAATCAACCCCTATTCATTGCAAAACCATGTTTTCCGGATACGATGAATCTCTTCAATCTTCTTCCCTTTATTTATTTCGCGAAGTTCGCGACGTTTACGACATTTAGTTCCAAAAACGTCACTAGATGGCGTTGGGATCGAGTTAGATGGCGATATCGTTTGCTTACCATGATTTCGTTAGGTGGTTTCGTCAAACTATTTTAATTTAACTTTGCGCAGAGGCAATATCGTAACCAATGAGGTTCATCCGAGGTGCGATTATTGCTAGTTGAAAACTTTACCAATACCCCGCCGTGTGGACGTGAAATACCGTCCGCGTTGGCAATTTTTGAATGGCCGTAAAGGCCTGAGAATACTTTAAATACCTTATTCATAGATAATCTAGACTAAAGCGATTAGTCTAACGCCTAATATCTTTCTTTAATTTATTGTTATAATCTTATATGGCGGCTTGAAATCAAAACATGCAATATATATAGTAAAAATCCAATAATGTCTACCTCAGCGTGCACAGCAATCAAGTTGCTAATGATCTCGTACACATACGGCCGCGCGTCATCAACTACAGCGTCGGCGTCAGTCTTGTGTCGTCCCATGTCCATGCTGGGCTCTATGGTGCCCACTAATGGGTCACCCTTGTGCTCTAAGTATGTCTCTGCGATGGTCGACTCGAGAGAACTGAGAGCTTCCTTTGTTGCTTGTAGTGCTTGCGTCTGCTTTGGGAAGCCCAGGCTGGAAATATATAACAATTATATTGGTGTGTTAAATTAATAAAATGTATGCTTATTATAAAGACGATAGTCCATCCCAAGGTTGTCTGGTAGAAATCGCAGAGTGCGATAAGACCGCCCTTTGTACCAACATCTTTTTTTAAAGGCAATAATAGTATAAATTACTCTCAAGGCCTAAAATAAAGAAATACCTTCGAAGACTATTATTACTTTCAAACATTTTATTATATAATTTTTGTGATGTGAATTAAATTTTTGTGTAATGTGATTTTTCATTAGCAAAATTTGTAAAATGAAGATTTATTTTAAAAGAGTTTTCATGAAGATTCGTGCCGGTCTCTTCTCTGTAGAACCAACCCATTTTGAAACCGTGCACCTAGAGTCTCGACGTTTTAAAAGCCTCTGTAAATGCCTAGTTGAAATAAAACACTTTGGACTTTGAGACTATACAAGTATATAATACGCATACTTATCGACGGCGGCAGCGATGTTAGGCAGCGTGACGCGGCGCGTGTAGTGCGCGTTGGCGCCGGCCACCAGCAGCCGCTGCTGCCAGCTGCGCGCCGCGCCCGGCCCGCCCTCCGACACGCGCTGCTCCAGCGCCACTGACAGGTTGCTGTTGTTGAACTCCTGGAAACAATTCACGCCTGTATTTAGAACATGAGGTCCGGTGAGCGTCAGTGACTTATAACATTATAACGTGTATCCTTACCAATTAACGTAATAAGATTATGTATAACAAAGTACCTACCCGTAGGCTAATTCACGTAACTAAAGAAATTTTGATCTAAACAACACATTTGGTATTCTCTTAGCTTCAGTGAGATACGCTCGCGTCACTGCAATGTGATCGGCGCGTCATAAAATTACGTGAATTAGCCCTCTGGTCTACGCGGTGTGAAGGAAAGTGCATCCAGTTAACTCCGAAAGCCATCCAATTTGCTTTTAAAGATTGTCCTATGACGGTACCAAAAAATTCTAGCTATATGGTCATCAATCATTATTCTCAGCAAAACAATAACTCTCTATTTGTCAGGGGCTTATGTTCAGCAATACGATACGATGAGGTCATCAATCTGCATTTCCAGCATGGTGACAGCATTATCTCTCTTTCTGGGAAAGACTTATGTCCAGCAGGGTAATACAATGAACCAAGAACATAGACAGTTTATCTCATTACCTGGTCAGCGTGATGCAGCGCTAAGTCCTGCAGAACTGTGACATACGCCAACAGTATTTGCTGCGTATGCTTCTGTAAGGTCGCGGCCGGTTCACTGCCGTCGGCCAGTAGTGGGCTCTCGCGCCGGCCGCTGCTTACGACACACTTGTGGATCGCTGAGAACGCTTCGTTCAGATATTGTTCTAGAAGGTGAGGCTGGAAATATGGAAATGTTATCGTCAATGCATCGCTGGGTCAATCGAATCACAGCTTCATGGATCACACTATTCTACTACAGACTTACAGATCCAAATTTTACAAGATTGGTCTAGCATTTCACATTTCTATCTAACTTCAATTTATCGCACTAAAGAATGCCACGAAATGTTCCACGTAACTAGCTATTTAACTATTGTTATTTAAGTTTACTAATCCTGAAGTCAGACTTCATGAACCGACCGATCTTTATGCATTGACTGAACACCTGTTTTGCCTTCAAATTTCCTTCATGTCAGATACACAATTATTGATTATCTTTCTTTAAAATTCCTGTGCTTCTCCTACTGTACTCACAAGGTTGGTAATAGCTCCGTAGTCGGAGAAATCCTCGATCTTCCACGTCTCCTTCTCGCCGAGTCCCTTCACCCGCTTGTGTGCCCGTTGCAGGAACACCGTCATGCCGTGCACGCGGTAGTCGAATATCACCTTCTCGACTATGCTGAGAGGCTGGAATGTATAATTAATGGATAAGAAGAATGCGAAGAATCAAAGCAAACACTAGTTACAGTATGGTTTGCCAATGCAATTTCATTGGTGAAAATAATGTTTGATATTACTATTAAGTCAATTTAACTAATTCTGTTGGTTGTAATAAGTTCGGGCGAAAGTGTTGCCATCGGCTGTCGGTTTGCGTTGCTTTCTCCATCGAGTATTCTCAAGTCTGCTCACGAGTGCAAGAGTCCAACGCACAGAGAACTTTTAGGAATCTTCAATATAAAATGGGATGGGACACAAACCAGGGACTCGGCAATGACATTGCAAGATGCATTTCAAGTTATTTCTACCGAAAATCGATATGTAGCTATATTTATAGCTAATAAAAACTGCTTAGGAGTCACTATTTCATATCTCACTAATAATTACTATCTCACTCAGATTTGCCGCAGTCTTTCTCTTCCGCATTGCGATTGCTTCCTCCTACTTAACTAATTTCAACATGACGCTAAGACCTGCAAAATCTTCTGGAAAAACTTATCAGTAACATTTCAACAGATGACTTATTATACCTGTGAAGGCAAGTCAAGCTTCAGCAGGGAATCGTAAGCCTCTCTAAGGTGCCTCAGGTTGGCCACGAGCCGCACGCGCAAGGCGTCCGTCGGCACCAGCTTGCCGCCGCCGGCCGACAGCAGGCACGAGCGCATGTGATTCGAGAACAACTCCACCGCTGCTATTATCATCTCCTGGAATACGAAAATAAAGTCCTGAATGAATCTTCAAGATAAAAGGCATCCGTCGCAGATGACCAACAACGTTCGGTTCGCGGAATAATAAATCGGATTGATAAATTTGAATAACTCGCCTCAGTGACGCTGCTGCCTCTGACACCAGAAAATGATACAGCGATGATAAATAAGATTATTGGCTTTGTTCAGTGACCGCGGCACAATATCTCATAATCTTCGTGTCAATAACATTGACTATTGGCTCGCTCAGATCTTCAAAAGTGCGCTAGTGTTATGTAGAAGAAACTGATCAATTGTGAGAACAGAAATAGTGATAATTTAATTTAAATTAATTTAATTTAATTTAATTAATTCTTTTTTGTTTGAAAGGGTATACTTCCGAAGTCTTCCCGTTTAAATTTGGTGAGGATCTGATGAAGATCTTCGGAGATAGACAATGGAACTCTTGAATGAATAACAGCACATCACTCGCGATTGCTGTAATCTCATGTTTATGTATTGTTTATGCCACTCAAAATTGAAAAATAAAAGAAACTTTAAAAAAAATGTAAAAACCGACTTCAATTTTTTTTTACTAAGAAGTATAAAATAATTTTCTTATAAAATTTAACAGCTTCTGAAGTCGGGGCCTAAAATTCTTCAATGCACCTAGCTTGGCAGTGGCATATGACTGATTAACAGATATTGATTCTTGGACATTGGTTTGATTTAGAATTACGCACGCGAAACTTAGGTTTAGTATTTTTAATTATTTTATTAGCTAAGAGATACGTTAGTCGAATCGAAGTTTTTTTTTCAAGATGGCGCTAATGCCACGCTCGCTTGGCTTCTCTCGCAAACGCGTTGACCAAAATTCAATCCTCTTTTGAATGTAAAACAATAATAATTTGGAAATAAAGAAATTAGATTGGTGCGGTTTACCTAATCTAGTGAACAGCCAATAAATGTTACCTTTAGTTCAGCCTGTCTCTGCGTGGACGAGGGCTCGCCGGCCAGCTCGCCCGCGAAGTAGCGGCGCGCCAGCGGCCACAGCGCATGCAGCTGCGCAGCCAGCGCCCCCGCGGCCGCAGCGCACCACGCGCCTCGCACCGAGCTCCATCCGCCTTCACATTCGCTCTCCTTCATTTTTCGCTTGCCTGTCGAATGATTGAAAGCTCTGGTGGGTTATTGAAAATGATTTTAATATCAATCTCATTCCAATATCTTTTAGTTCAATAAATAATATCCGTTAATCCTTTCAAAAGGACATTGCTACGGTTGGCCCCGTCGTCTACAAAGATGAACAATATACTACAATTACAAGTGTATTTTATTAGTACTTATTATTAATTTCATTTTATGCGGACAGTACTTGAATCATTTTTCATTTTAAAAAGTAATCAACTCAATAATGACGTTATCGGAAATGATAGTATCGTCCATATTGTTTTTGTTTGCCAATAGCGTAGTACAATTAAGCTACAATTAAGTCAATGAAACAAAATTCGACTAAATAAAAATAAGCTATTGTTTTTTTTAATTTCAAAATTATTTTGATCGTTTATACAACATCAAAACAACATGAACATAACCCAAACATTTTATAAGTAGGTATACCGAGATAAACATACGTCCTTTTCATGGACAGACAAAGGCACTAATCTATACTGCCAAGACTTGTTTTGTATTTTCTTTCGTTAATTTAATTTCATTAAATTATTTGTTTTTGTCAACAAATTAACATTAATTTATGTAATTAACAGAACATTAACATAAATACAAAAATATTCCGCTATTATTATATTTTTAATAGTAGGTTTTACGGCTTCCTCAGTGCGTCTCATTCGACCTGCGCGCGCATTCTTCCACCTGCGCGCGCATACTTCATCCTGCGCGCGCATAGCTAACTCATCAAATCACAAACGATGAAATACGCAAAATAGGATTTTAACTCTATTTATTTTTTCCTCGCAAGTGTGTTGAAAAACGTCGTATGAAATGCGTGAGCATTGGTCATTACATTCTTGGCTCCATTACGCTCCATCCCTCGCTTTCGGTTCGGGCTGCAATCCAGCCTCGAGTACCTACCTATAATGACTAACTTAGCTCAATTGTACTTTATTGTACTATTGTATGGACTATAGATGTTTGTTCCGGGTCTGGCTGGGTGTGCATGTGAGATATAGGATACCTATCTTAGTAAACTGTACCCAAGATACAGGACGACAAGAAGGAAGCAACGTTTTAAAAAAATACTGTGTGGCATACACGCTATACATTTGAAATCTTCGTTGTAGTGTAGTTGACAGTGTCCGTTTCGACCGCGCGGCCACGGCGAAATTTAAAAAAAAAAACCACGCCAAGATTTTGTAAAAATTTGTAGAAGTTGATTCCCAAAACCATAAATTTGTCAAAGTTATGGTTAAAAAGTTATAAGGGTTTGAACGTGGCCGCGCCATTGAAACGCGGCGAACCGCGCGGCCACGGAGATCTTTAAAACTAAGCGTTGCAGAGATCTGAAATTCAGGTAAATAACAGATTGAATTTGTAAAAAATTTGTAAAAATATAGAAAAATATCCTAGGTTTATATTTTGGGAGCTATAAGACTAAAACTCCATGGCCGCGCCATCGAAACGATGAAAAATACGTTATCGCCGATATCTCGCTGAAAAAGCATCGCAGGGGTCTGAAGTTTTTTGTAAAACGTAGATTTGAATTTGTCGAAACTTGTAAAAATACTACAAAAAATCCTAGGTTTATGTTTCAGGAGCTGTAAGACTAAAACCTCATGGCCGCGCCATTGAAACGGTAAAAAAACACGTTATCGCCGATATCTCGCTGAAAAAGCATCGTATTGGTCTGAAGTTTTTTGTAAAACCTAGATTTGAATTTGTCGAAACTTGTAAAAATACTACAAAAAATCCTAGGCTAATATTTCAGGAGCTGTAGTACGGTATCGCGTAGAAATAAGTCGTGATTATTTATCGAAGAAAGTAATTGTAAAGCGAGTTTTTTTTTGTAAACAACACATATTAATATGTAAAACTACCGATACTAGGCAAAAAACATGTATTTTTCGGTATTTATAACTTTCAATACTTTCAATTACTTTCAATTTTATAGCTCCCAAAATATAAACCTAGGATATTTTTCTATATTTTTACAAATTTTTTACAAATTCAATCTGTTATTTACCTGAATTTCAGATCTCTGCAACGCTTAGTTTTAAAGATCTCCGTGGCCGCGCGGTTCGCCGCGTTTCAATGGCGCGGCCACGTTCAAACCCTTATAACTTTTTAACCATAACTTTGACAAATTTATGGTTTTGGGAATCAACTTCTACAAATTTTTACAAAATCTTGGCGTGGTTTTTTTTTTTAAATTTCGCCGTGGCCGCGCGGTCGAAACGGACACTAGTTGACATGACACAACTTTTGAAAGAAAGCAAAACATAACCTCAAAATAATTTCAATTTTTATGAATAAAAATATATTCAGCACTGTCCGTGTTTTAAAATTGCTTGAAAAATTTTGTTTTCATCGAGTTGTACATAGTAAGCATAATCTTTATTTTGTAGACTCCAGGGCTAATCATGTATGGAGCTTTAGCAATGTCCTTTGATAAATGTGGCTCTATACCAGTAAGGATATTATTTTCGAACTTAAGGAGCTGAATGAGAGAGTTATTTTATGTCAATATAATGACGTTTACTGTTAATATCTGTGACTCAAGTTATTACTTAGTAGGTATACAAAATTTCTAACCAATTAGTTGAACAGTAATTGAGGCATAAATATGCAACTATCACTACTACTACTATATCTATGCTATTTATACAATGTAGTTTAAGCATACACAATAAAATATTAGTTTACCCTTCTCATTGCTTTCTAGTTCCTCCTTCTGTTTGAAGTGATCTTTAACTTTGTTCATGAGGCTCATGAGGTATTCCTTACGACTGGTGATGGCGACCCACGCCGCGTCGCCTTCCCAGTTCAGACTTATCAGTAGCCTGAAAGACATTATACAGGGTGACTGGTTGGACGAAAGGCAACAACTTTTACTATGGAACGAAACCTAAAATCGTGAATAATAAATCGGCTGTTCCATACAAATAATTCAATATTACTCGACTAAATGTATGGAACAGCTGATTTCTTTTCGCGATTTCAAGTTTGGTCCCATAGTTATGTTTTTATAATGATGAGTACAATGGCTCCTTCAATATGTCCCTTGTGCAATCAGTCACCCTGGATTATTATCAGAGCGAATATTAAACACGAAATAACTATTAATCCCTTAATCGGCAGACAGAATATTTAATGAAAAAAGAAAAAAAATAGAATATAGAGTAATAATCCCTTACCTGATATACTTGGTTTGCTCTTGAACATTGATAGGCATAGTTTTCATTCTCGTGTACAATTTCTCTTTCAAATCTTCAATTTTTTTGTCGATTTCAGCCAGAATTTTTTGGAACAGCTGAATTAAAAGAATTTATTGTTCAGAATTAGTGAATTACGCGCTACTGTCTCAATGGCGCGAACATGTGGACAATCTCTTCGGTTTAATAATAAAATTTAGCCTATTACTATACCACTATGGCACGGGACCTGTCTCAGAATGAGAAAGGGTTACACTTTAGTCTACCACACTAGCCTAGTGCAGGTTGGCACACGACACACGTCATCAAGAACATTTTTCCCCATCTCACATGTCCATGGTTTCTCACAATATTTTCCTTCACTGTTAACACAAGTGATAAACAGATTCTGATCCACACATGAATTCGAAAAGTCGAAGGGCCAGTTAGGTCTTCTGAACATACATAGATGATTAGAGCAAAATCAGTCATTTAAACATGATTATTTGTATGAATAATAATAGGCAGATTTTATTTAAAAAATCTGATGTTATATTGTCAGTAGACATGGCCCTAAATGTTTCTGGGTTAAAACCAACCTTGACATCAGTATTTCCAAACAGGTTCTTCACTCTAGTATAGTCATTGACCACTAGATCATACTCTTTCTTCCTAATGTTCCTGTCAATAGATGCAGGTAGTTGGAACAAAAACTTGTGGCGCGTCAGCAATGACAGCGCTTCCCGCGTTTTATCAGCATTGTCTTTGCGTGATAATATCTCGGAGAATAAAGAGTCCGCGAGGGTTATCGATTCTGAAATAAAAAAGTGGTGATTTATTGGTTTGTACTTTATTAATGTTAAGATAAAGACTCAATTTGTTTAACTCTGCAAAAATGTTTATGATTCAGAAATAAAATCAAACAATATTTAGACTGGATATTATTATGGTTCTCATTACCTTGGAGAAGGCAGTGTTAAAACATGATAAATGGCCAAAATTAGATCAATCGTTTTCAAATTTAGACTCTTCTAAAGGACAAAGTGACATAAATATCTAGGGTGTTTAAGAACTGACTATATTTAATTTACCAAAAGACTTAATTAAATTCAAGTTTTACCTTATTAACAAGCCCATACCTTCAATAGCAGCTTGTAGACTAGGCAATGGTTCCTTGCCATTCTTCCTCTCATCTTCTTCATACATGTTCTTGAGCAGAACAAGCCGGTCCAATTGGTCCATCACTGCCCCAGTGTTTGCTTTTAGAAAACTGAGCTGGCCTTCCTTTTGACTTTCCACCTAGAAACATGAACTCGAGTTTTATGTCTTATTCTTGTATTGTATGAGGAATATTTGTATTGAATTAAAAATGCTCCCACACCAGGTATTTCCCCACAAAAAATGTGGCCTAATTTTTTTTTAAAATTAAATATAAAAGTGGTAACTGCCATCAGAGGAAGGAGGGATGAGCAAATGAAAAGTGCTAAATCTGATTTAACCTGATTAGGCTAACTTCTCCAATAGTTCTTATTACTGCATTTATTTAATAGAAGAGGTAGGGTACTAAGCCCCTTTATCACTGCGACCTGCGAAGATCTATTGTGACATCTTATTACTGCATACAAACTTTTTGGGCAATGCAGACCTGTTAATGAGCCAGGTGAACATTAAGGTAAAGAATATGAGTATACATACCTTTCTCTGTAGAAATACCATTCCAGCTTTAAGATCTTCATATGAGGTGTTACTATGATGTTCCAGCAGGTACCAACCAGGTTGGAAGTTATCATCTGACAGCTTGCCAGAACTAGAACAGAAATAGTTAGACATACATTATTATGCACAGGTGCATAAAGATTAATATATTATTTAGGCTGTTTAGTCACTCTAACAATGTGCCAGTTTTAGTGAGAAAGGGAAAATCATAGATTTTAGTATAAATACCTATAAATGCAATGGAGGTAACCATATTAAATAAATAGATTTTCCTCATGCATAATATGTTTCTAGCTTAATTTACATATTATATAAATAGCCCTGCTTGCTTACCCATCAGGAAACATCTCATGTAACTCTTCCTCAGGAAACTTGCAGTCATCTCCTTCAGTGGAGAGTCCCAGGGGGTCAGGAGGGGTGTATGCTGTGGGTGACATGGGTCGCCTGCCCCATGGTAAAGAAGGGGGAGCTGCTTCTTCTACCCATACTGCACTCTCTTTTACTGGCCCTATTGATTCATGGTAACCTGGAAAAGGAACATTACATGGTAATAATAAAAATAGGTGCCTGTAATTATTTTTTTTTTTCTTTTTTTTTTTTTATTAGGGAAAATAAACCTCTATACTTATTGACCTCTATACTTCAATTAGTCAAATTGTGAATGATAATGTAATTTTCATCACACCTTTCCAATCACAATCGGCCGCGGTGGGCCTTGAGAAATATGAATGTCTGTGTTTTATCACATGAGTAATTAACAGCTATTTTTAACATAAAATAATAGATATACAAAAACAGCTGATTTGAATGGACTTTCATATACATTTTTATGATTTTATGGTTATTTTGTTGGTCAATGCAGTATAGAAGCCATGTACAATCAAAAAGGCATGTACCAGGCTAAATAAAATGTAATATTTACCTCTAAACTGAACAGTTGAAGTGCCTTCCCCACCAGAACGAGTAGTGACTATGATATCACCTCGACCTTTGCACGGCCCTGACCGAGCCACTATTTTGTTCTTGCTCTTCCATTCTGCTGACAGTAAGCAGTCGCATCCACAGATCTTCAGACCTGTAAGTAATCATTCCAGAGTTACGCCCACTTCAGTTACAGGTGAGAAAAAATTTACTGCTAAAATCTTAGGTATTATTGGTAGTTAATATTCACTTGCCTATCATATCTGTAGCGCTGGTGCCCAAAAATTCTCCACGTATCGTTACCCTAGTCCCTGGAGGACCTTCTTTAGGTGAAATTCCTGTTACTACAGGCGGTGGACCCATGTTTTACGTTTTGTATCTATCAATTATCAAATGAGCCACAACAATTTTTTAATATATCACGATACGTATTTTAGTTGTAATAAGTTACAAATAATGTGTTTCAAACATAAACGTAGTCTAGTAATAATAAGTTTATGGTTTCAAAAGTTTATTACGATAAAAAAAAATATGATTTCAATTCGCTGTCATTGTCAAAAACTGACTTTATATTGGCTACGTTCAGTAATTCACTTTTCGGTGTAAAAGTCAGTTCAGTCGTGTGAATCTATCGTTGAACACACCCATATTTTTGTCTTTTTGTCCATAAACAACTAACGATAGAATGTAAGGTTAGAGTATTGAAAATATTGTGTGGTGTATCCATAGATTATACACTAAAGGTGTCTCCGGTGTATTCCTTACTTTATAATCTCACCCCCGTAGAGGATTCTTTAGTCATTGCCCCGTAGGCAGCATGTGTATAATCTATGGGTTTGGTTTTTGGACGTGATTTAAAATGTCAACACTGTCAAATAAATCATTCTCCATTACTTTCATTCATTCATCATGTGCACAGAGTACTTTGTTATATCATGTGGGGATGATCGGAGTGGGGTACCTATTTTGGGGCGTATCTAACAAAAATCAAAACTATAATTCACAATAATATAATGCTTTATAAAGGTCTAATAATTTAGAATAGACGACACAATGGCTCGATCTAATTTCTGGTACTATGTTTACCATATTTGGGTATATTTTAATAAATTAACTTAATATTATCGTACAGTGTTTTTTTACATTTACTTTTGCTTGTAGCACGATCGATGAATACGGGTTCGAGAGGCATGAAGACTTCGATTATGGGAGCTATGAGGAGTTTATGTCGACCTACTTGATGGTGCTGGCAACGAGGGCACAGAAATGGTCCATATTGCTTGGCGAAGGAAAGTCGGTCAAACGCACCAACACGGTGAAGAGATACGTTCGCAAAGGAGTACCCAGTGAGTGTCTTTGTTTACGTTTATATGCCGTGTGAATCTGTGCTCGACTTTCATTTTTGTGTCTTGTATGTACATAACAATAAACAACATGCAGTGCTTGCACAGTGTGGGATTTGACCTTAGTTACGGTCGTCCTCGTTTTATGTGTTCTTTAGAAAGCTTTGGAAGCGATACTTGGAAAGAGCTTATTTGTGGTATTTACTTTATTTCATCTACACATTCTTTGGGATAATTTCGACCGCATGCACTTATTTCCCAAAAGCAGCAATTTTTTTAAATAGACTAATTGTCTGTTCCAATATTTCTATTCTTAAAAATTGTACTTAAATTCAATATGAATACTTAACAATTATGACCTAGTTTAAAATAATATAAATATTTCCTTGATTATATTATTCAGCATTTATAATAATGTTACACCTGTGAATACACTCCTTTAGCCTTTTATAATGACTCATAAATTGATTATGTTTAATATTCATTATTTTCAGGTGCACATCGGCCCTCAGTATGGATGGCAATATCCGAGGTGGACAAGATGAGAGATCAATGTCCTGATCTCTACCAGAAATTACTAGATGGCCCCTTTGAGAAGGAACTGGTAGACCTGGTGAAGACAGATCTTCCTCGCACATTTCCTGATAACATATACTTCACTAAAGATGCCAATTATCAGTCTCATATGTTCAACATACTCATAGCATATGCTCACAACAACAAGGTTGTTGGTTACTGTCAAGGACTCAATTATATTGCTGGTAAGTTCTAAAAAGATTTTGTAGAAATATAATAATTCAAGAGACAGAGATAGTTTATTATATTATCATGTTGTTAAGCTGGTTTGGTATTGTGATTGATTAATAAGTAGAGAGGCCTACACTCAAGTAGTGCGTAAATCAGGCTGTGGATAAATAATGTGTAACATACATGAATGAGTCTAGCTTGGGATTATTATAATAATTATAAGCATGTAGAGTCCCACTACAGGGCAAAGGCCTCCCGGGATTCCCTCCTTCCATTTTTCCCAGTCTATTGCAATTTGGAGCCAATCCTTCAGATAGGAGTACAGCTCAGCAAACCATCTCCTCTGTGCCGTCTAGTAAATTTATTAAATGAACCAAATATCAATATTTTTATGTGACTGTGACCAATACTCATTATTGTCCATAAGCAAAAGATAAGGATAAGGAGAAAAAAATACTTATGACCTGAATCTGTAGGTAAGAACTGCTGCTACACCTACACAGCTATTTTATTCACTAGTTGCCTTTTGGATTCTTGTCAATCATGTAGGATCAAATAGATAAAGTGGGGTTAATTGCTTAATTTTTCTTATTCTGCAGATCAAATGTGACTTGAGTATCTAATGACACAAGTATTCTCTCTATATATTGGTAATTTATAGTAAACTTATATATTTACTTTACTCATAATAAAAATCTGAAAACACGGTCTGGAAACCTGTTGCAAAATGTATATAAATAAAATTAAAGTGTCTGTTTGTAATGTCATAAGGCTGAATATATCAGTACCTACGGTACTTATAACAATTTTTTTTTTTTTTTTCTGTCTTTTATTCCCGCTAATCTCCGAAACGGCTGGACGGATTTTGACGGTACTTTCACTGGCAGATAGCTGATATAATAAGGAGTAAAAAAAGTAGGTATGAGGGCGAAAATGTTCTTTTTTTAAATTTCCACGCCAATTATTTCTCTTGCAAACCTAGTGACTAATAAAAGTTGTGTTGCATAGGCATTTTATACCATTCTCATTCATATGATCTAACTAGCAACTGCAAAATTATGCTTCGATTGACGAGAAAATGAGCAGCAGAAACTTGGTATCTATCTATATCTATCTCTTAAATACCTGTGTGATCACCAATCTGTTTGTCAAGAGTTGTTCTTATATCATACACCCCAACCATTCATTATAGTGTGATAAATGTGAACGTGATATTAACATAATATTATCATACACATTTGCACATGACAAATGGAATTCAATCTTGTATTAATTTTACTAATAGAGCTAATATCTAATTACCACATTCACCATGAACTTGCTAATAAGTGCATAATCAACTGGCTTTGACAATATTCTAAGAAAACTTAAGACTAATTGACCATAGTCAATTAACTTGAATCAATCTAGTTATTCTTCTATTGCTGGTATTATGTTAATTTTTAATAATCTAATAATTTATTTATGTGACTAAAACGTATATATAATCATCTTCAGAATAAACTAATTAGGTAAATGGACATTATCAAAATGTTTATCATTAAAATAACGAATTTATCATGATCAATCTAAAGATCATCAAAATATATAGACATCCAGGTAGTAAAGGAATTAACAGCTAAAACAGAATGCTATAATAACACTATCATGATATTATCATATGACTAATCTGTCTAATCTTAAGTGTTTGTCACAATTCACAAAAATACAACAAAAGTTAAAATTATATTTAAACAAAATCTGTAAACTGCAAGAGAAACCAAAAAGTTGGCTTCACTCGCTTAGAACTCGGGACTCCTTTCGCAACATACCTACCTTATGAACGTATTACAGCTTAGTATAATATAATAAGAGAATAAGCAAGCTATTTATGTACAGCTTACTCTGTATTAAATCTGATCCCAGGTTCCTCAGGTACGCGTCTCCCGCATTTTTCATCCCCTGGCTCTCATTCCCGCCGCTCACGTTACGACATAACTATGGTGCGGCCTACAACCGGCACATGCTCTATAGAAAAACAACTATAAACAACATTCCCATGATGAGGGTGGCTTACATATCTACTGAACTAAACAAGCACTAAAGTGAACTAATTCAGCACAGCAGTATAATAGCAGTTTACAATATAAGATCCTGCCTTTCTGATCCCGATTAGTTATTGTACTCATCATTATGAACAACTTTTATAATGAAAAAAACATTGAAATCGCGAAATATAAAAATCTGCTGTTCCATACATTTAATCGAGTAATATTTAATTATTCGTATGGAACAGCCAGAGGCGGGCTTCAAACTTAATTTAATTTGGTTTCAATTTAGTTTCAATTTAATTTTGGTTTCAATTTACTGTATAATTTTATTTCATAAATAATTTCGGCACCGTTCCAACTCTTGATTATTTTATCACAAACTTGTCTATTTTGATTACTTTTAGGTCTGCTACTATTGGCGACCAAAAACGAAGAGGCATCGTTCTGGCTGCTCAAGGTTTTAGTGGAAAAGATCCTTCCAGACTATTACACTAGGACTATGGACGGCCTCATTGTGGACATCGAGGTGTTATCGGAACTAGTCAAATCTAAGGTGCCTGATGTGCACCAACATGTTATTAACTTGGGTATGTATAATTTAACTTATTTTCTCTGTTTAGTATTTTGTCCCAAATAAACTAATAAACTGGCACCACACGCACCCTGAATGTTTGGAGGATACAGACTTATTATGTCCAGATTTCATATCTTAGTTTGTAGAAGAGTATAAATCCCATTGCCTATTATTCTTTATTTAATAAAATGCACTAGCTGTGACATTTCTTTCGTTAATCAATGTACTAGTAGATAATTAGGTGACAGGAATCACTTGATGGTGCCCAAGATATAGCACGAATTTTGGTCCTATATAATAGATTTGGGTAGGAATAGTCCTAAACAATTTTATTTTGCGTATATTCTACACTTTAGCTTAGGATCTATAGGTCGATCGCTGTAAGTGCGAACCTCCCGGCTGAGTAAGCGCGGTCCTTCCCATGGTTGACGGGACGCGGGGTGGCGGGTGAGCACGGATATACATGGCATATACTGTGAAAGATAATTATCTAGTGATCAATGAATACTATAATATATAATTATTTTGTTGTATTTATTAAAAATGAAAGCCACAGGAGGACCGGGCTTACGGCGGTGGAACTATAAGACGTTTAATACGAATTTCTATATTGTAAACATTTTCAGGTCTCCCATGGGCTGTAATAACAACAAAATGGTTCGTCTGCCTATTCGCCGAAGTCCTCCCAATAGAGACAGTGCTCCGAATATGGGACTGTCTATTCTACGAAGGCTCCAAAATTCTCTTCCGAGTGTGTTTGACGCTTATCAAGAACAATCGAGCCGAAATAATGGCGTGCAATGACTTCACCTCCCTGGCGGAGTGTTTCAAGGCCATCGTGAAGAATGCTAGTGCGCTGCACTGCCATGAGTTCATGCAGGTTTGTTTCCAAATTATTTGTTCGCGTTTATGGAGCGGAACTAGAATCGCTTCAGTCATAGCTTTGTGCATTGTATAAACAAACCTAAAAACATGAACAATTAGAAGATACACATCAGAGGGGAATTACACAGCATCATTTCACTGACCGGATAGCGCGACGTACGGCTGGTTTCTTTACCACCACTCAAGATTTCCGAACCATTAGATATAGTATAACTGGGGGGGGGGGGGGGTCTTCAAATGTATGATGAATATCTAAATTGGCTAATTAAAAGCAGGCGTACTCCATCATACTTCACATCTTGTGCTCGTTCGTAATATACCTTTTAGCGAAAAAATATTACTTATAATTAGCACTTTTTGCTTCGAGTTGGGAATTCTGGCTGAATGTTTCTCACACTAAGAACTCTCCTCCACTGCGCTATTCGAGTGTTCATTTTCTCGTTCCGTTAATTTGATACGCCGATATGGATATGACAGAAAAACTCAAACGCAGGAGAATCCAATAGAGTATGGCGGGAATTGACGAGAAGCACATAATTATTGTTATATTGAACTAAACTTGTTGCTTCACTCCCCGTAATTATACATGGCACTTTAATATTATATTCTAATTTATTCATCTGTGTCTAATCCATTTATACACGCACATGAAAAAAAGTGACTAATCACACTAGATAGTATCGATGCTTTATGTTCTAGCTGTGGACGCATCTTAGTAAGTTGCGAATTTATCCTGACATGTTTGACGAGTCCCTAAGTTCATCCGTCTTTTATCTGCTTCTGATGATTATTCATAATTGATTGTATTTTTGTTGCAGTCAATCTTCAAAGTACCTGGTACGCTATCCAACGCAACTATAACAAAACTGAGATCGCGGTTCGCTAAGCAACGCCAAGAGCAACAGCAAAAGGATCCGCGGTAAAGACCTTCGGCAACCAACGTTGTGTGACCTGATCTCAACCTACACAACCAAATTTTACATGTAACTCGCACTACTACACAAGTCTACTTTATAAAACTTTGACATATATTTTTGATCTCTATATTTTTACCTAAATAAAACGAGGTCTAATATCTGTCTATTTAAAATCATTATTACGAAATTATGTTGCCCCAAGATATTAGCAATAAGCTATGAAACACTTTCATAAGTACATAGCTTGTCAGAATTATTCTGAAGGCTTTTTTATATGGCGCAAGTTTAATTCGCCGCTATTTTGAATCAAATAATGTATCAAAAATATATTTATCTAGCTTGTTGCGAATTTGTACAAACCTAACTAGTCTTTATAGCCTTGCATGTTTAGTAGCTATCAGTGGCGAAGTGTGAAAATTTTCATAGGGGAAGACGTCCCAAAAAGCTCACCCACCAAATAATGCTGCAAGACAAAAATCCATACCGTCCCTTGTAATCTATATAGTCATGTCTGGAAGAGCTCGACCTAACTGAATAACATGCCTTTTTTTTGTCAGTTGGATGAGTAAATAACATAATATTACGTTGGTCTATGTATTAACTAATTCCTAAAGGGAAGTTGTATGGACTCTTCGCCACTGGTAGCTATACATTCAAACTTGCTGAAAAATGAAGTTTTTTTTAACCAAACAGACCTTTTTACTTCCTACTGTCATGACAATCTTCTAAGGACTGTGCAGCTGCAAAATGGCCATGACTATGGTAGATCTAGTTATTCCGGTATCATCAACCTTTTTTCGTCCATGCTGGATACAGGCCTATGATCCCATAGATTTCCACGTGGTCTTGAGCCATTTATTTTGTGTAAAATACGCCTTTGTGTATTTTTTAAGTACTAATTGATGTTCATAAATTGGCCTCATGCAGTTAGTTATCCGCCATCATGGTCGTGGCGATGTAGTGTGCTTTTAGCCTTGAATTTGCATATTTGCAATTGATTTTTTAAGTTAGTAATAAGTTATAATGTTGTTTCGCATATCATTAAAGTATTTTGTTTGTAGTATTATTTTTGTTATTCAATATTTTGTCAGATTTTTTAGATGTGTACCTGTAATTATAACCTAGGATATGAACAAACTGAGCATTTTATTAGTTATATAATTTCTAAATTTAATGCGTTATTTTAATGTGTTACTACTGGAATTAACGGGAACCACATTAAAATTTAATGATTATTGGTTACATATACAATATGGTTTCCTTGTAGCATAACAATTAATGCAGGACAATGAATTGATATTCTCATGGTAATAATATAGCTGTACTGGTATAGCTTTGCCAACCTTATCTTATATGCATGATGCATATATTTTTTCTACATGTCATTTAAATTAATTAAGTTGCCTTCAAGTTTCGTCGATTTATACGTAGTAAATCCACAATCGCCGTTTCTCGACTATATCAAGTCTATTTATACGGCATAGTACCTAAGTCAAAAATCGAACGAATCTGTAGGCACCTTCAGGTGCTAGGTATATTGTTTATTATATATTGAAATGTGCGTAAATATACTGAGTAGCTACACGAAACGTTTAGTCTATGACTGGAGGCATAATATGTTCTATAAAATATTATGAAAGTTATAGTATCTCAGCATTTTTAAGTATACAGGTGACTTTTCTTTTAGGGTTCTCTATGTCAGCTATGCTTAACCATTAGAGATAGAAAGATTTTGTTCTTCAAAATCCATCTAGTTTTGAAAACCTTTAAAACTGCATTCATAGCTTTTTGAAAATGTTTTTTTTGTTT
The DNA here is from genome assembly GCA_932294325.1 of Allophyes oxyacanthae. Lineage (NCBI taxonomy): Eukaryota > Metazoa > Arthropoda > Insecta > Lepidoptera > Noctuidae > Allophyes > Allophyes oxyacanthae. Next base: position 6,153,764 of record OW028611.1, read on the forward strand.
CGTACTTATAATTTATTTTATCACAAAAATTGAACCTCTTATTCGTTAAAGTTGCATTTACACACAAAAAGTTGCATTTGTCTAAAATTGAAAATTAACATTCAATTTTCATACATGAGCAAAAAAAAATGACTATTTTATGAAGAAATTTATTTGTATTTGAATATAAATAGCGGTGCATCAACTTAGACAATCTAAGTCTTGGCTTGGGCAAGTGATTTGATGGCACGGAGGGGGTTTGATGGTAATAAAAAACCAGAGGCTAGTTTTAGCACCTTTCGAAAAGTTCATTTCTCTTTGCTATTACAAAAAATGTGTGAGAATCTAAATATTAATTCTCGACAACTTTGGAAAATTGGATCCATACGACTTTTTGTGTTTTTATAAACAAGAAAATTAAACCCATAATTCATAAATAAATAAAAAAAAGATTTTTGTATAGGTAGACTGGAAAACATATTTTCAAAAATAAGAAAAATAATATCCTATATCGAACAGTTAGCATAACTGCCATAGAGAGCCCTATAAAAAAACTTATACATTTAGTTCAATGTTTGATAATTGCTGATTTACACTTCAATAACATCCATTATAACACTGCTGGACATGTTTTTTTTTTCTTAAAAGTTTAATACATTTGGTTTTATGTTAGTAAATGATTTGTTCAAAAAATTATGTGTTGAAGATGCATATATTATATAGGACTTACTATGCCACTAGACTATTTGACTTTATAGTTTTGTAGTTAAGTATAATCCTTGCTCTAGAGCTCTTTGAACATATTTTGTACCCAAAGTGCATTCGAAGAGTACCTGCTCAAGGGCGACAAGAACCTCACATTGCTTTTCTTACTGTATGGAGCTTAAGACGTGTATATATTCTAGGGCCATTTCATGTAATTTAGTTATTCACTAATATCAACAATAAATTTCACATATCCTTTAACTTGCTGTTGTGTATATTAAATTTGTCAGCAGTGAATAAGTTATTTGTTTAGAACTCTAGCTGTAATTGCTCAATGTATTTTTTGCATTAACTTACTCAGAAATGCTTCTTACCATAGAAAAACAGATTGCAGATACATAGTATCAAATATTATACCATTTGTAATTCAACATTTTATGGTAATATAGAAATAATTTATATAAAACTTACCTAAGTACCTACAGAAAAGATTTTGTAACTTACTAAAAATATTTCAAGCCGAGACATTGTTGGCTTTCAAAGATCATAATAGTAACTATCATGAACAAAGGTAATTTAGTAAATAGGATTTAATAAACTGTATTTGTCGTAAATTTCACAGAGACATTATAGAATGTTTAAATGTATTTTTATAAAATACACTTGATGGTTTCTCTTGGATCCTTGTGTAATGTGCTGTGATTAGCGAGCTGCTCTGCCTGATTCCAATTAACCGTGTTAAGATATGCCATAATACATGTTTGGATGTTCATTGTGACAGAATAGACTAATGAGATGTTAAAATGAATTTTATTTATAATTACCCTTATAAACAAAGTATCAATATGTGACTACGATCTTTCAGGTAATTAACTAAACAATTGCTCAATAAATTGTTCTAATGTAATATTCATCTATTTACAAATAATTTGAACTAAATCTAAGAAATTATGACTTCCCGCCTTCCAAGACATCTTTGGCTTCATTAATTTTAGCTGCAATTAATGGAGAGCCACCTCTGTCAGGATGGTTGAGTAACATTATCTTTCGATGGGCATCTCTTATCTGTAAATGTATGAAAATTTTATCATTATTATGAAATACTGGCTGTCCTTTGTATGCAGTACCCAGAACAATATACAGAGATGTGCTTACCTTAGCTTTGTTAGCTGTAGGACTCACACCCAAAATTAAAGAAGCTTCTCTCTTTGTCATTTTAGGTTCAAATCCACCTTTGTAATATTTAGAGTTTGCTAGGCTTTCAGCATCAAATTTCGGCAAATTTCTCACAGCTTCGGCGAATTTTGAGGAGGCATTGGGCATCTGTCTGAGTACATAGCGACCAGCAAAGCCAATTGCTGCCATTCCAAGGCCCGCTAAAATGACTGAACTTGCCTGAAAATAATACACAGATATTATAATATAATAGTGTCTTGCTTTAGTACTTAATTTTGTACAGGTACTAAGCATCACTGTTGCGCGAGACCAATGTGTGGTATCCAGATTCTAGAGAGTGGACAACAGCATCTACCTGTGCACTAATAACACCACTTCGGTCACACTCTCCAATTTGTTCAACCATTCTACTACCCGAGGGATTCGAGGTTACCTTCAAGATAAAATATCGCAAAACTGTAATTAAGGTTAAATTGGAAACATACCATTTTTTAATCGTATTATTTAATTCACTTATTATACTGTCTTATAATTAGATATTTAACGCATGCTTCTTTGTAATAATTTCACCAAAAATAATAAATATTGCAAGTATGAGTAAAAACGCATTTTGTCATTGATTGATTTTGACAGTTCAGTAAAATGAGGTTAAAAACTGAAAGCTCATCGCAGATGGCGCCACTATCGGTTGTTCCTGAGAACCGCCATATTGTTTTTTGTTGTTGTTTGGTGTCCTACTTAGAACCATATAATACTAGTAAACTGTATTCTACGTGGAGTGTAATACAATTAAAAGACGAGCTAATAAAGAGGAATGCCTCTGGCATTGCTAAAAAAGCAGCATAAATTGCACGGTAAATAGATATAATTATATAAACAAGTTTGGAGGTTATATTGTGTTCTTTTTGTAAAGCCCTATTTTTTCGTTGGAGGTTAGAGGCCTACGATCGAAATAATCTCATTGGTGTTGAAGACGTGCTTGAGGATGAGACTGTCAACATTCCGGCACTGCATAAGTTCAGGGATGTAAATGCCAGCACAAATCTCCCAACGCTGTCTTAACGCCACATTCAACAGTTTGCAGAAAGGTAAGAATGCTATTTAATTATGATTTTTTCATCTTTCCTTGTGGATTGGCTATATTTTGGATTAAATTCGACATACATGTTGTTTCAGGTGTCAAGTACCGCCCAAAGGAAGACTTCTGTACGAGTATAGAAGTTTAGTTATAAAATAATAAAAATATACACTGTAATACGTTGATAGCGGTGCCTAAAATAAAAAGGGAGCATTGAAATGATGATGAATGTTTGTTTTATAAAACTAGTGTAAGAATTTCTCCCCAAATATTCCTCAGGTTTAAAATGGATAGCACTTAACCTCTACTTATTACTAGTCTTCGAATTTTTCTTTCGAAGGGCCTTTTCCCATAGTTTTCTTCTTTTGGCTTATTTAGGGAATATTATGGATTCCCGGATTTTTGCAACCAACGGCTGCTCAAAGCGTCATTTTATTAATTATCCTTATAACAATTCAATTGTTTATAAAAATAGTATGAAAGTTGACAGCTATCTGTCAAATTTCTGGAACAACCGACAGTAGCGACATCTGAAGTGAGCAAAAGGCAGTTTTTTACCCCATTGACGTTTCGGTTTCTTTTTTTTGTAAAATCTACATCACAGACGGCGAAGGCAGGTTTATGATCTACATAGAGATAGTTTACCCATCTATGCAATGCAATGACCAAAGAAGCCTCTATGCAATGGCAATGGGTCAGTCGGATTCGTACAGAATACGAGTTAGATATTATAAGGATGTGTACATACGAACTGCGGTTATCCAGTGACGAGAGACAGGATAGATAGAAAACACTCATCCGGCTGTTGCAGCCGGTAGCTGCACACAGTATTGTCATTATTGTATGTGCACAAATAGTTAAAATCACCACACACTTGATTTTTTCAAAGATAATCTCACAAAACACTTGACGCACCGAGCCCTCCAGCTGGATGAAAACAGCTCTACTGATGGCACGCAGCGTTTCAAGATGACGTAAAAACTCTATCGCTATCTCACTTTGCTTATAGACCTAACACATTAGTGAGAGTAGGGCCATATATGAAAACGGTTAAAAAATATCTTTCCATCGGTATGTATATTGATAGATGTTTCTATAGTACAAAAGGCCGCATTACTTCGCTGAGCGGTAACAGATAGAATATATCTATCTCTATTACTCTTATGACGTTTTGTTTGTGTAAAGAGAAATGTCTGTAGGTTTTCTGTTTACACTCGATAGAGTCCCTATATAGCAAGAACATTGTACATAAAGTACAATGTTCTTGCTATATAGTAATAATGCTCTTAGCTTAGACTCGTTTCTGTCGTCTCTGAATGTAAGCCTTAGTAAATGATAGTACCCCAATGACTAAAAAATCCTTAGTACTCCCAGCAACATACATATTCCAGAAAAAACTACCTAGTTATATTTTAATAAAAAGCTTTAATTTGAAAGATATAATAGGTACATATTAAATATATACAAAGGACAAAGGACCAATCATGCTTTGAAAATAATTTTCATTGGGAACATAATAAAAACAACTTTCATAAAAATACTGGCAACACGTCTGAATGAAGTGACCAGCCAGATAAAAGTTTATGAAAAAAAATTGGGCCTTTTCGAAGAGGTTCAACATGGCAGGAGATCAGGCGCAATTTTACCAGTTACTAAATACTTTATTATCAACAGATAACGACATCAGATCCCAAGCAGAAGTAAGTACTTATTATATTTTATGTATTATTAGTTTATTTGCGGAAAAATGTACAAATTGACCGGCATTTATTGTGAACGTCTTCTGGTAGCCTCGTGTCAAAACGTGGTCATGGAGGATTTGTAATGTTGCTTTGAAACAATGAGATAGGTACATATTCCGTAAGTGCTCAAATAGATCGGACTGTGATGACAATAATGTTACGCACCAGCCGTGCAACTTATATACCTATTTTATTGCGCAAATGTTTAATAACTACTTTTTATAGAACCGCCTGTTCTATTGTGGCGGCGGCCTGGCTAACGTTCAATTTTTACCTACATGCGGTTTATATAGCCTAAGATATTTTATTAGGATTTTTTCAATTTTAGAACAATAAGGATAATTATTTTCGTAAATCCTTGGTGAGTGGCTGAGGGGGGTCTGAATCCTATATATAGTAAATTAATTATTTTAGAGGTCAACTTCAGCAAAAAAAATAAACAATAACAAATAAGTTAACCTATTTTTTTAAAACACATTGGTTTTGGTTGAGGATAACTATGTACTTCTAAATAAAATCAAAGAAAGAATTGTTTGCCTTACATTATGTATGATATTATGTAAAATAATGTTATAATTTTCCACCAAACTATATATAAAATTGTGCATGTCATGATTTAAACAATATTTTGATCATTGGTGTAATTTTGTATTACAGGAGATTTAAATATTTTATCTGAGATACTTATTTTTCATTGAACAGGAAGCATACAATAACATCCCAACTGAAACAAAGGTGGTACACTTGGTGGGGGCGATCCAAAATGCAGATGTTGGTGAGGAAGGGCGTCAGACAGCAGCTGTGCTGTTGCGCAGGTTGCTCAGTGCAGAGTTCTTTGAGTTCTTCCCTAAGCTGCCTTTTGAGCAGCAGACAGCTCTCAGAGAACAACTCCTCCTCACATTGCAAATGGAAGTCAGCCAACAGCTGCGACGCAAGGTAAGTTGGTCATAAAGACATTGCTGTTTTATAAAAAATCAGACATATCAGTATTCAGTTTGTATGGTATTGAAAATATGATTCACTTTTTTTCTAGAAAAAAAAACAGTTTAATCTAAAATAAACTACAGTACCAAAATGTACAAACAACAGGCCTTGGGGCCTTTGTGTGATTATAATATTGCACTCATTTATATGCAACTTGAACTAAAATACTATCAAATACTGAAAAGCAGTTGACAATCTTCCTAAATTCTAAAAGCAGTGCAGACTTCATAACACTTGCGCCTTCGAGTCCAAGAAGTAAAATATTGCAACTTGCACTATACCAGAGGCCCAATTCTCGTAATTAAAAATGTTCAAAATATAGTTCGGATCTCATTCCGATCTACTACCAATGTCATAAATGTCACAAATGGTATTCTCCTACCCTAACAAACAACGTCAAACGTGACATTATATTGTAATGAGATCGAAAGTTGATTATAAGGCAAATCGGTATTCTGCTAACATTTTGAACTGACACAGATAATAAAATTGACACTCTCGTCTATACACAAACGTCAAAAATGAGATTGAAATGAGTTTGTAAGAAGATTGAATCCAAATCATACTGGAATCGGACTGAACTTTAAGAGGAGTAGAATACATGACTTTTTGTCAATTCATAATATAATCTCAGTTCGGTCAACTTTCAGTCATATTATAAATTTATTACGAGAATTGGGCTTCTGGTCCTAACTTTCTAGCCCTGCTCCCTTTAAGGGGTTATTGTACTCATCATTGTGAAAATCTTATACTTTGGGACCAAAATTGACATCGCGAAAAAAAATCTACTGTTCCATACAAATAATTAAATATTACTTGTCTTTATGCACGCGCATTGTCGTAGAATTGCAGAAACTCGCCCGCGTTACCAATACCAATAATGTATGGGACAGCAGATTTTTTTTTTTCACATTTTCCTTTTTGGTCCCATTGTAAAAGTTATTCATAATGATGAGTACAATAACCCCTTAACAGGATCGGGACTAGACAGATAGGACCTTATACAGGGTAGCTCAAAATTTTGGGGCATTCAGGGTAGCTACCCTTTCTATTATAGATACAAGAGTTTTGGTCTCAGAAAACTTAATTTTGAAGATATTAACCATTGTATTCAAGCACTCTGCCTTCCATGTGATCCGTAAATGTATTTTTGAGTGTGTATGAGCTGACCTCACTCTCTATAGGCTTCTCGTACAATTAAAAAATGTCTGGGCAGTAATGTCTACCCTGCTATAAGAGTTTGTAGTAAGCCCCCAGAACTCTTAACTATAACGGAAAGGGTAGCCACCCTTAATGCCCCAAAATTTTGCACCACCCTATATATTTCCAAGTGATGTCAACTTGTTAGTATAAGTTGAAACCACTGTGCAACAACAACTCCTAGGTAATGACTGCATCCTAAAAGGAAAATGTATTTTCAATTCTAAATTTTATAAGTCTTAACTATACATATACTAATATTATAAAGAGGTAACATTTGTTTGTTTGTATGTAGGTGGTAATCCCTGCAACTACTGAACCAATTCTAAAAATACTTTCACTAGTAAAAAGCTGCACTATCCCTGAATAACTATATTTTCATTTGATTGAAATAAAACAATATCTAGTTAGTGATGCAACTCTAATAATTATATTTTTAAATTGAGGGAGTATCATTTTATATCACAGCATTTTAATAATTCAAGAATAATTTTTGATGAAAATGATTTTGTTTATCGTCTTGTATATCTAAATAAATTTCATATTAAAATCGTGATAATAAAAAAATAAAAGTGAATGAAGAAACAACAACAGAAATAAAGTTAATGATACTTAAGTACTCAAAGTACATTTTTCCGTGTTATCTGTTGTATAATAGGTAATTGTTAATAATTGGTCTGCTGAGTCATGGTCTGAATCAGTTTAGTACTCATAATCTAATTTCGTCCTATATAGAACAAGCTAGGTGGTGACTCATTCACATTCCAACAGCCTACAATGAAGCATGAAGCCATAAAAAAATCATCATTAAACATAGTATCTGTTGGCTTTTCTTCCTCTTATAATGTACATGCACTGTTACATACATAGATTGGAATAAAAGGATTTTTTTTAATAATACGTGTTAACAAATTAATCTCTATAGTATAAGCAGTAATTATTTTATCATCATCAACTTAGCCTAACACAATCCATTGGTGAAGATAATGATTTTATACTAGCTCTTGCCTGCGGTTTCACCCGCGTGTTTTATTTTTATCATATAAAATGTAGCCAGATATCACTTGGGGATAGTGTAGCTTTCTATTAGTGAAATATTTTTTAGAATCGGGCCACTAGTTCTAGATGTTATCACTACATATGAACAATTTTTTTTTTAAATCTAGCTTATCTTCTAATGTAACCTATAAGAATTAATTGAGGGTCAGAGGTTCTGCTATACTTAGTTGATTACCCAGTACTTTATCACTACCTATTTGTATAATGTACATTTCTATCTTGCATAGTGCCATCACACCTAATAATGCTATCAGTTTTGAAGATGGTTCATTATTTTTTATGATTTGGTAATAAAACGGGTTTATTTGATTATGTTGGTAGGCTGATTACATAATAACCATAACTCATTTGATCATTATTAATTTTTTAAATTTTTCAGGACATTCCTTTGAATAATTGCAAAGCTTAATATGTTATTTTTTAATAAATAAATGGCTGTACTTACGGACTTGTTCATTATAACTGATTGTTTGCGTTTGTAATTGTATCGATAGAAACGCGAAACAGATGCTTTTTGTATTAATTTTAAAAGCCTTGCAGTAGGGCGTTTATTTTTTGTTGAAATCATATGACTTCGCGTCTGTAATTTGTAACAATGTACTGTGTGTTAATAGCGATAGAAAATGGATGACCCAATTTATAAACGTTTGCTAATTTATGTCTAAACATCTGCAAACGAGCAACGAATGCGCGATTATCTTGTACAGACCTCCATTAAAAATGGAGTGCACAACCTTAGTCTAAAACGGTTGTAATTAAGCATAAACAACAGATACTTCTCTTATTTCATGAAATTATGACACTAGATTTTATACAGTCTGTATATTTAAACAGGACACCTGTTATAAGGGGTTTATTTGTACTCATCATTATGAACAACTTTTTCCTATGGAACCAACCCTGAAATCATGAAAAAAAGAGCAGCTGTTCCAAATTAAATAATCCAATATTATCAACTAAATGTATACCCATAGTCTGAAATAAAAGAAGTCTCTGTTGTGTTTAAGCCTTGTTACAAGGGGTCTGTTCCATACAAATAATTTAATATTACTCCAGATTTTTTCTTTCATGATTTCATGCTTGGTATAATACAAGCTCATATTAAAAGTTATTCTTAATAAGCAGTAGAGTGCGTGGTTTAAGGGATTTACACGATTTTTGTCACACACACCTTAGACATTAGCACGAAGCACATCATTTACGTGCACATTTTATTTTAAAGTGTGTTACTGCCAGAATGTGCAATAATAAACTGGGAAATTCGCTAACACCATTCTTTCAATAGAATGGAGTTTGATAGTACTTTTCTAGACATTAATTATGTACATCATCTAATATTTATCGGACAATAGATAATTCCAAAATCACAGTGCCTGCAAAGGCTCAGTTGAAATAAAAAACTTTGACTTTGACATCTTTCGACTTGTGTGAATATAAAAGATAGTTGTGTCCGCATGGAATTCGGAAGATATGGTACACACTATTTTTTTGTCAAATTTCATCAATATTGTCTTTAAAAAAATATAAAATTCATAAACTACTGCTAAATATATGCCTCAGGTTAGGCCACAACTCTCAGTTATCTGCGCTACATAAATCTTGAGCTCCAGTCCAAACTGTAATCATATTTTTTGTCTTCAATAGATCTGTGATGTAGTATCAGAACTGGCAAGAAACCACATTGATGATGATGGAGTCAACCAGTGGCCAGAATTCCTACAGTTCATGTTCAATTGTGCTGGTGCCCAAGACCCCAACGTCCAAGAAGCTGGCATTAGGATGTTCACGTAAGTTGTATAAAGAACTGATTTCATACCAAAAATATTTGTCTTGCAACATAGTGGCAAATATTTGAGACAGCAATTTATTTGAAGACCTTTTTACAGTATTCCTTGATTTTTATGATAGTGAAGTTGGGTTTTTGCCAAGTTCTTCAACACTTGCTTCTTACTACGAGAAATAAATTTGAATGCAAAATACTTACATATATATTTGATTGTTTTAACATTTAAATTATTTAGCTTGCAAATTAGGATATTTCAAGATTTTTTTTTTATGAAACAGGTCAGTGCCTGGAGTGTTTGGGCACCGTCAGAATGAGAACCTGGTGGTGATCAAGCGCATGTTACTGACGGCCCTTCAGTCCACATCGGACGCTCTCCGCACGCAAGCGGTGAAGGCTGTGGGCGCGTTCATATTGCTTCACGACAAGGAGCCTGCCATACACAAACATTTCAGTGATTTGCTGCTCCCTCTGATGCAGGTGGGTACACGTCATGGCGTCGGTAAAAATAAATACTTTTTGGTCGTCACCACCCTAGCTTTTTTTTTTCGTATTATATATAATATTATATTGTGGTCAGGTACCAGATTAATAAGATTTTAGTTTTCTAAAACTTATACATATATCCTGTTACATAACATCAAATGAAAAGTAAATTGAAAATCATAAGTTTATAGCACGCAAATTGTAATTGGCCACTTGTATATTCAAAGCGCCATGAATCGACATTGAATGATTACAATTGGTTCTATTTTTAGACTGACTGGCGTGCCGTGATATTTGATTTTTATCACTATTGTATTGATATCGTTTGGAACTCTGATGTGTTTGATACTGAGAAATATAATGAAACTATACTCTGTTTTTGTTAGTTGTTTTATTTAGTAAACAATCTTCACAACTCGTTAATGAAATAGTGATTTATAAAAACAACAAATTATTTACCACATTAGATTTGGTAAAAAGTGATTAATTATCAAAGACAGTATTTAACTCTGTCTTTGATAATTAATCACTTTACAATTTTCACTAACATAATTTTCGTATTTTTAGATAACATTTTTCGTTAAAATGACATGTGAAAATTGTTTACTAATTAAGATAAGTAAGAAGAAACATAGTCATATTCATCAGAACTTTAATAACTGTGAATCATTCACACAATTTCTTCTTTTATTTATATATTTTCACTGTATTATTTTGGATTTCCAACAAAGGATTATATCACATGACAAAATTTTAAACATTAGTAGGTATGTTAGAATTGTTCTCCTTCAATTATAAGAAACCACAGCATTCACTTAAGAACTAGGTAAACATTAGTAAATGGGATAAAAAAATTATTGTAATCTATTTTTTTTAGTAACATTTACAGGATATGCAAATATTTTATTTTGATAACGCTTGTATAATGGCTTTCTAATACAAACATCCGCTTCCGAAAAACACTTAGCCTTTTCGGGACCAAATTACCATGTTACCAGAAAATTTCGGTATCTGCGAAAAAAAATCACTGACTGAAACAAGAGCAGCTAAAACCGCTGTGTATGATAGGACTTTATGAACTTGGGAATTCACTGAAAATTACATTCACACCAGTTAACCAATGAGTTTATTGTCATGGACATAGTTCAGTGCTGCAAGTTAATTTTCACGTTTTTCGAATTTCTTGTATGAGATTTTTTTAGTCTGTCATCATCATATTATCAACCTTTTCACGTCCACTACTGGACATAGGCCTCTAGATTTCCATGTCGAATGGCTAGTCAGTGTATAGGTGTGGTTTTAAAATTATTCAAATAGCACATAATTTACGTACATATTTTATTTTAAAATGTGTTACTGCCAGATTGTGCTAAAGTAAATTGGGAATTCGCTAACACCATCCTCTCAATAGGGCGGAGTTTGATAGTACCTCTCAAGACATTCATTTAATATTTTAAACATTTTAAATTCTAGAAAGAATTACACATTAGATCATAATAAATTGTGTTTTATTTAACAGGTTGTTGTTCAATCCATTGAGAAGGCTGATGATGATTCTGCATTGAAAGTGCTTATTGAGCTGGCTGAATCTGCCCCGAAATTCTTGAGACCGCAATTAGAGCCTATCTTCCAAGTCTGCATAAAGGTTAGTAAATAATCATGAAAAACCTACTTTGTACATTGAGAAAATGTACGTTCTTTTATTTTATTTGCGTTCTTTTAATGGAGACAAAGCGGCGTTCTGGCATGATTCAGTCGATAATCGTATTGAAATATTACAATTGTACCATTAATAAAGTATGAAATATTGCTGAATGAATTTTATGATAATGAATTTTATATTTTCTGATATTTACGCTTATTATCACAGCTATGTATACAATTGCAGTATCTTTTTCGGGATATATTACCGCGGTTTGTTTTTATTATCTACCTTTAATTAATTCATAACTTCGACATTCCTATTTATCGAATACAATTCCTTGAATTTGTAAGATTCTGTTATTAGGCTTTGTCTACATGACGCAGCTATAGAGAATCTTCCTAGAGAAAATAACAAGATAATTAGCACCCGATGTTCCTTATACATTTGGGTGTCAGTCCCTTGATAACATTCCACTTTAAAATTTCTAATTCAGACATTTGAATCTGGCAGAAGTTTTTAAAATTAAATCTTTATGGGCTCTCAAAGTGAAGTATATTCTCACGAGGAAATGTGTATATAATACATATTTCTTGTCTCTCATCTCCCTTCATGCATTGTGAGGGAATTGCAGCTTTCGTGTTTTGTGTATTAGTGCTATCGACATATATTTTTTAATTGACTTCTTCCTGCCGTCCCATAGGTGGTAGGTGACTCAGACTCGGAGGACAACTGGCGCCAGTTGGCCCTGGAGGCGATGGTAACGCTGTGCGAGACGGCGCCCGCCATGGTGCGCAAGCAGGTGCCTAACGGAGTGAGCATGCTCACGCCGCTCGTGCTCGAGATGATGTGCGAACTTGACGACGAGCCCGACTGGTCCATGCAGGACGACGCCGCCGAGGATGACAATGAACAGTCAGTATTCAATCAGATCAACTACTAGCGATAGTCTGTGACTATGTTCGTATGTGCGTCATGATTTATAGGGCGATTTTCCGTGATATCTACATAAACCAGTATACCTTTCATCAAAAGTTATCTTTCATCAAAATTTATTGAGCTATTACAGTCGCTATCAGTCACATCCATCATAACATTTTCATTAATATTAGTAATATTAACATGTTTCAGCTCTAATTTTGAAAGTGCTTTCTGCTCACTAGGACTTTCATGTAAACAATGAAATCAAATCAAACACAACACATAAACATTCCTGTTATACTCTACCAATTTTATGTAAGCTTCTGTCAATAATGGCTTTGTCTATATGATGTGGCTATACAGAATCTTACTAAAGGAAATATCGAGATAATTAGCACCCGATGTTCCTTATACATTTGGGTGTCAGTCCCTTGATAACATTCTACTTTAAAATTCACAGAAATGTTTAGATAATGATTGTTTTTAAAAGCATTTTTTTTCCATCTTATTAAAGAGATCTTGAACAAACTAGGTATCTAATTTAATTATTGTGACTGAAGGCAGAGCTATTTGCCAGGCCATTGGGTAAATGTAACGAAAATAAAAAGATCGCATTACTTGCGTGATATTTTTGACATGGCATGTTAACGAACTTTAAATGCTTCATCGAGGTCTGTCTAAGCACGCTCTAATGTTATATCGATATCGTCACACTTCAGTGTAAATCAATGACCTCATTACACTCGGCACTTCAGCTTCATTGTTCGATATCGATATTTATTATAAGATTGTCGATCGTTACAGAAACTACGTAGCGGCGGAGTCGGCTCTAGACCGCATGTGCTGCGGGCTGGGCGGCAAGATCATGCTGAGTCTGATTGTGGGCCAGGTGCCCGAGATGTTGCACGCGGAGGACTGGCGCCGCCGTCACGCCGCACTCATGGCCGTGTCCTCGGCCGGCGAGGGCTGCCACAAGCAGATGGAGCAGATGCTCGACCAAGTTGTGTCTGCCGTACTCAACTACCTTACTGACCCTGTAAGACTTATCATCTCATTATGTTCTTAATATACATATTAATGTTAGAATGTGGAATACGTTAATATACGCATTATAGATTCTGCAAATGACTACCGGGTATGATCCGTTAAAATGCGAAATTTTAGTTCAAGTAGCCTGTTACCTAGATACCTGTATCGAATCGTTACCTAGTTATTCTGCACGTTAAACTGTGCCGTAATACATTTGTTTTTTGTTTATTGTTTTGTTATCCAATGTTCGTTAGTGATATAACCATGTCTAAGGTTACATCACTTCCATAGCATTGGAAGATTAAATGTGACAATTCCTCCATTTCTCTCTGTTTCATAGAAAGTCGCGGATGGTTCACATACATTATTTACAACAACATTATTTTATAATATTACTACTTTGGCTTACTAATTGGATTGGTATCCTGTCATCTGTCAGTCGTATATGAGCAGGCGTCAGGCGTGGCAGGTGCAGTTGAGATTGATGATTAAAAGATTATCCTGCCTGCTAATGTTTTAGAAAAGTATAAGTAATGGCGGTTCGCCCTGTTGCGAACCCGCGCACGGGGTAATCTTTTTGCTGGAGATCTCATGTCATACACGACAAAAGATTTCAAGTTATATTTTTGTTATAATGATGTAATTGTTTCAGCACCCTCGCGTTCGTTACGCTGCATGCAATGCTGTCGGTCAGATGTCCACAGACTTCGCCCCCGTGTTCGAGAAGAAGTTCCACGACAAAGTGGTGCCTGGCCTCTTGATGGTGCTCGATGACAATGCTAACCCACGCGTGCAGGTACATTAACCAAAAAAAAAGGCTAGCAGACCTTTTTTATTTTTCAGCATATATCTTCATATCCTCCCGTAAAGATTATTGTGCCTCGTATGTTTATCGAAATATTACGTTTTGTTTCAATCGTTTTAACTGCAACAATTTTGCTTTTATCAGTGGCTTAAAACGATTGTTTAAAGGAATTTTCTGCAATAATATTTTAGGCAATTAATCCTTCTAAAAATTATATACATCTATATAAATTCATTTGCTTTGCAAGTTCTGGCACTCTTAGTGTCAGAATTGATGCACCGTCTTTTAACCTCAGTAATTTTAATTGTGGTGTTTTAGAAGTCTTTCTCAAACATGGGGTAGGCAGAATCGAACTATAGTGGCTGGTGCCTCAGTGCATGTTTATTTTCATTTGTAGGCTCACGCGGCTGCTGCTTTAGTAAACTTCAGTGAAGACTGTCCGAAACCCATTCTAACTCAGTACCTTGACCCCTTGATGAGCAAGCTGGAATTGATCCTGACCACTAAATTCAAAGAGGTAAGACTCATATTCGTTTGATTGTTTTGTTATCCAATGTTCGTTAGTGATATGACCATCTATGATTACATCACTTCCATAGCATTGGAAGATTAAATGTGGCGATTGCTCCGTTTCTCTCTAGGTCATAGATAGTCACGGATCTCAGTTCACAGACATTGAACAAAAGGCTATTTTATAACCCAGTTGTTACTTTTTAATATTTAAAAATACGTAATTAATTACACAAACCTTATCAAATTGTTAGGGTTTGCTTCCAGTTGTATTTGTATTTAAATTTTTGTGATTGCAAACTGCTTTGCACTAATGGTATCTTAAAATTGGACTAGTTCCTAGACTTTCCGGCCTTCTAGAGTGTCTGAGACGACTATTGTAGGAATTCATATAGTCATTATTTAGCCATGAGCCCAGAAGGGCTTAAAATTATATTAGGACATATAATTTTAAGACATTAAGACCGCCTTTGTACATGAAGCATTTTAAATAAATAAATACATTTTAATGTTAGATAAAATAAAACCTATTCTAGCTGTAAACGTTGTCCAGAAATACCTAGTTGGTGTTAGCGATAAAACAGATATTTCTTTAATTTGGTGCACATTAAAAATAATCTATTGTATTGTAGCTGGTTGAACGCGGTACTAAGTTGGTGCTAGAGCAAATAGTGACAACGATCGCGTCTGTTGCGGACACGGTGGAGAAGGACTTCGTGGTGTACTACGATCGCCTGATGCCTTGCCTTAAATACATCATCGCTAACGCCACCACTGACGAGCTGAAAATGCTGCGCGGCAAGACTATCGAGTGCGTCAGCCTTATCGGTAAGTTAATACTATTTATGATCATCATTATATCGGCACATATATCGTCCATTACTGAATTTCGGCCCCAAGGACTGCTATACTGCCATATTCTAGATATAATTTCCTAGGCTCCTTTTATGACCCTCACGGGCATATCCTCCGTTGGAAACAACACGAGCCTTACGGAATTAATTGATTTGATTGTATGCACTTATTAAAACGCCATTTTTGCGGTATCATTTGTTACTCTCGTTGCTAATCTAAATGCGTTGCTAAAAAACTTAATCAATGTTCAAAATGGTATTGATATTCTCTTGTAGATATTTTATAATATTTTTTCGTATTGCATAGGTCTGGCGGTCGGAGAAGATAAGTTCACGTCGGATGCCTCTGAGGTGATGGACCTGCTGCTCAAGACGCACACGGAGGGAGAACAGCTGCCGGCTGACGACCCACAAACCTCTTACCTTATCTCCGCCTGGTCACGTATTTGCAGGATTATGGGTACGTTAGTACAGCAGACTAGGATAAGACAATTAATATAATATTATTATTTCCTTTATTCAATTATTTACACCTACTTTTTTAAATTTATAAATATTATAATATAATAATGCAATAAATTACTACAATATGTATAAATTTACACATACTGTTTTTATTACAGGCAAAAAGTTCGCTCAATACCTACCCATGGTGATGGAGCCAGTCATGCGCACGGCCGCCATGAAGCCGGAGGTGGCACTGCTAGACAACGACGACCTGGAGACCATCGAGGGCGACCTCGACTGGCACTTTGTAACACTCGGCGAACAACAGAACTTCGGCATCAAGACTGCCGGTACAATATTCAATATTTTAATGACAAAAATATTGAATGTATTTGAAACACTTCTGAAATACGATAGTCGTAGTACGATTCACATACACACACACGACAGCCCACTTATTACCGGTTAACATCCCATGTAACGTATGTAGGGGTTTATTTCCATTAATTATTGGGCACAAGACCACCACAAAGAGAATTGCTACAAAGCAAGTCCTCATTGCAAGTCCTCTTCAATAAAACCTCAATGACATCTATTTTCAGGTCTCGAAGACAAGGCGTCCGCGTGTGACATGCTGGTATGCTACGCTCGCGAGCTAAAAGAAGAATTCGCGGAGTACGCAGAGGACGTGGTGAAGCTAATGGTGCCTATGTTGAAGTTCTACTTCCACGACAACGTGCGCACGGCGGCTGCTGAGTCTCTGCCGTACTTGCTGGAGTGCGCGCGTATCCGCGGCCCGCAGTACATCCAGGGCATGTGGGCCTACATGCTGCCGGAACTGCTCAAGGCAATCGACTCTGAACCTGAACAAGAGGTGCAGGTTGAGCTGCTCAACAGTCTCGCTAAGGTACCTACTTTCACTTTGTGTATTTGCCACTTACGCCTAGAGAAACATTCTAAAAAGAATATTATAATAAAATAATTTGTTATGGTTTCAGTGCATTGAGCTACTGGGTGGTGGCTGTCTCCCAGACGAGATGATGGCAGAGGTTCTGCGCATACTAAACAAGCTACTCACAGAACATTTCGAACGTGCCACAGAGCGTCGTCAAAAGCGCGCCGATGAAGATTACGATGAGGTGCGATATCTAATTTTCCATATTTAGATGGAAACAATGTTTTGACGACTAATGCTAAATTAATCTCTCTCAATCGAAATAATTAATATCAATGACAAAAAACAGATCAGGACATTATTTTTTTTTCAAAACGAATATCTTGGATTCTGTATCTTGAGTAACAGACAAAAATAGAGTGTACAAACAAGCAGACTGGGAACAATTATTTGAGTTTTATTCAAAATATGGAATCTAATCTTCGATCCTCGAGATAGAAAAGCAGGTTGCTCTGCCACTGTGTTATTCAGGTAGTTGTGTTTTTACATAATGTATTATATTTTTTATTCAGGTAGTAGAAGAGCAGCTGGCAGACGAGGACAACGAGGACGTGTACGGGCTGTCCCGCGTGGCAGACGTGCTGCACGCGCTGATGTCGGCGTATCGGGAGAGCTTCTTCCCGCACCTGGACAGCCTGCTGCCGCATCTGGTGCAGCTGCTGGCGCCTGGCCGACCCTATTCCGACCGCCAATGGGCTATATGCATTTTTGATGATGTTATTGAATTTGGAGGTGAGGACTGTTAGAGACACCATCTTTGACTGCTTCTATTCAGCTTATTGTAGATATGTTTTTTATGGAAGGAAGTTAAATACTTAAATGTAAATACTTTGCTGGATTGATGACTGTAAAGCATACATCAACTCACCAGTCCAACCAAATACCCCAAAGGTTGGACTGGATTGATGATTGGAATGGTCCTTTGTTTTGCTTCAGTCGCTTATTATCCACTTGATGATTCTAATTTATACGATTTTGCACAGGACCTGCATGTGTAAAATACCAGGACATATTTCTGGAGCCGATGTTGGGCGGTCTGCGCGAGACTGAAGCAGAAGTGCGGCAGGCAGCGGCGTACGGCTGCGGCGTGCTGGCGCAGTTCGGCGGCGCCGTGTTCGCGGCCGCGTGCGCGCGCGCCGTGCCGCTGCTGGCCGCGCTCGTGGCCGAGCCCGACGCACGCTCCGTCGAGAACCTCAACGCCACCGAAAACGCCATCTCCGCCGTCGCCAAGATTATCAAGTATAACCACGCGCAGATCGATAGGGATGAAATTATTAGGCACTGGTGAGTTATTACACATATGCCATAGTCGTCCGTCGATTACGCCCTTCTATCACCATTAAATCAATCAAAGCTCAAACTATGTCTTGTAATTTATACTTTCCAACTTTTTAGTAATCGTGCATTTTTCACTGCCTATTGAAGAAACTAAGCTATATTGATTCGACAGGCTCACATGGCTGCCAGTAACAGAAGACACTGAGGAAGCGCCGCACGTGTACTCGCTGCTGTGTGAGCTGGCGGCGAGCGGGCACGCCGCGCTGGCGTCGCCCGACGCGCCCAAGCACGTGATCGCAACGCTCGCGGAGGCATTCCTCAGGGACGCCGTGCCCTCTGACAACCCGGTTTTTGCGCAGATGGTAGCTCTCGTCAGGCAAATACAGGTATGCATACCAAACTACTTATATGTATTTATTTTCATTTTATATATCGGTCTGCGTTCCCAAACAATAAACTCTACCCATCACAGTACTACTGTACTATCTTGTTATAGGCGTTATCAGCTCCAACAAGTAAAAACTTCTTAGTCTGTATTAAAGAGCATCCTCTTAATGAGAACATCCAAACTTTCGAACAATCGACTCAGAATCCATTCTACTTCCAGTCAACATAATATTATCGCATTTATATTATTATTTACTAGCGGTTGACGCGGTTTCACCCGCGCGTTTTATTGTTTTGGTTAGTGGTGCTTTCTATTACTGAAATCATTTTTAGAATCGGTTGAGTAGTTACATAAAGGACTCCCCCTGCATACAAACAAATTTTACCTCTATAATATTAGTATAGATATAGAATAGTGCGATATTATAATGTTGTTCTTGAAAGCGATTGACACTATAATGTGCGGTTGTTCCAGACCAACGCGGAACTATTCAACGCAGTCCTGATGCAGCTGAGCAACGAGCACAAGGAAGCGCTGCAGCTGGCGCTGTCCACATAGTGGGCGCGCCACACATATTTATTACACGTCACACTCTCGGCACACTGCGCTCATCCGTTGCCAGTCACGCTCTCCTCATCACGCCCATTCCTCGCGCATCACTAACCATTGACCGCCTTAAGCCAACTATTACTATGTGTATAAACGTTCTACATTGTAATGATGAATTGAATACAAAATATATCTCTTTTGTCATTTAGACGAGTTTTAACCCAGTGACTGATATCAGATAAATTATATTGTAAACTGTATTTACGAGTTGTTCTTTCCTTTCGAGGATTATTTCTCTTCGATCTCACTCAGCAAAATACCAGTTGGGCTAACTTAAATTGCTGTGATATATTTTTATACTAATTTTTGAAGTTACTTCATGCTTGAGCCATAAAAGTGTTAGTATCTCTTTGAGCATATTCATTGTCTTTTTACGTAGTTGTTTTTCTTAATGTCGGTATTTTGTAAGCAACTATAATGGGGATGGTCCAATTTTTTTATGATATGAAAAAGTATTTAAAGTTGTTATATACGTTAAAAAATGTTACGCGTATACGCATTATATTACAGCTTTCCGTGTATCAAATTACATATTTTAATATTGTTTCTTCCTCGTATATAAACGCTGATTTTATATAACCATAGCTATTATTACTATAAATAGAAAGCTCCATACTATCGCTGTTGCGTTACGCTTTAGGATATTATTTTTCATATTGGAAATATATTCTTGTCACTTTCATTTGCTTGTGGGGTTCATGGGTTCATGAATTTAAATCACGACTATCGGGGCCTAAAGGCAAAGCATCTAGGTTAACATTGTAGTTGTTAAAATATTTTTTACGTGCTCTTCGTATTTTTATTATGAAAATAAATAAATGTTTTGGAAACAATTGGGCCGTCTGCATTTACGTTTTATTATATAGTTTGCCATATTTCGGCTACGATGGGAACTTGGTTACTGTTTCTCGCAATGGACGAGGCGTCATGTCTGTTTATAAGAAATAATTTTATTCAATAAATATATATAATATTATATATACATTTCATTGTTTAACTAAAATAAAAGTTATTTGACATTACACTTGCTTGTTTTTGTACAATTATTGTGCTTCAAGCCTTCACTTGGGATTATAAAATAAACGTGAAACAGCAACTCCATCTCAAGATTTATATTGCTTATTGAACACTTTCACACCGAGGTGGCAGCGAAGCGGCGAGCAATTTTAGTGGCAAAAATAACAAAGCATTTTAAACTTTATCTTCATTACTAAAATGTAACGGGAGGGTTCTTTGGTCATTGCTAAAATGAGAGGCCCGAAAACTGAAAAGGTCGCGCGGCCGCCCGCGGTGCCTCTCTTCAACTCTGCCCGATTCTTTAGTCATTGGCTCTCCCCCAGATTGCAACGCGACGCCCGCGTCTGTGCGGCACGATCACACCGATCACACGCACTAGTAATTAGAATAGTCCGAGCGCGAGCTCCGAGGAATCGGGGGCTGAAATAGCGGGCACTGAGCAGCGCCCGACCGTCGCTCATACCGCGCTCTCTCCCAGTACCAGTGGTACCCCGAGACGCTGGTGGTACTGGGAGAGTTTATAACCGCAGGGTTGGCGCAGTGGCTAACCGATTAGCTATCTGCGCTACGTGCCGCGGGTTCGATCCCCGTACGGAACAAATATTTGTATCATCTACAGACATAGAAATAGTACAAGTACTATATATTATCTCTATGTCTACAGATGGTTGTTACGGGTAGGGATTTTCCGATACCTACTCATATAAGTAGTACCTACTCAAATAATTTTTCGATAATAATATGAGTACCCCTAAGGTATCGATACTATTGTTAGATTTTTTTATGAGACTAACATATTATAGTACTCGCAAATCTTTATGAGCTCTGAACTCTATTTCTCTCCCTCTATGCCTAAATAATCCTCTTTATCTCAGAGGTGTGGTCAATGACTAAAGAATCCTCTTTTATTCTAATAGGATTCTTTAGTCATTGTCTATGGTACAGATCGCCTTTGGGAGCCTCAGATAGACCTATAGAGAGTACGAAATCCCAAGTCTGCTTTTGAGCGTCGTTCTGTAGCTGTAAGTATCATAATCTGTACTCAATGTAATACGGATACTGTAGTAGGACAAGAAGGTCATGTCCAAGTCCGACCTCCATGAACTCCTTATTTTTGAACGCGATTATTCTCAAAAGTTATTTATTGTCTATGGCACTGCAATTGACAAATGTCAATTGTTATTCGTTTTGGCCTGCTGTCATGTCACAAAGTCGAGTGTCGTAATCCGCAAAAAATCTCTATTTACATTAACCTGGCTTTAATTATTAAATATTATATGCGTTTCTATTTAAAAATTTCTGTTTAAAGGTTAAAAACTAAAAGAAAATACCGACACTACTATGTGTATTTTTCATTGATAAATCGCGACTCAATAATTCTTGGATTGGGTTTAGTTTTTGTTAGTCTACGAATCGTAACCGTAAATCAAATAGGTGGCTTACCGCATGCTCGCTGTCACAACTCTGTCTTGGACAGTCGTCATATACTATTACAAGAGGGAGATTACAGTTACCTTCAGCCCAAAAAGTTGTCAAGTGTAATAATAAGAGGAAGCAAGTTACGCCGGCAGGCAATGTCATAATGTCCCGCAAGCGATCCCGGATCAGCGGCGAAGAAGAAATGAATTCCAAGTTATCTGAAGTAGGATGTGGTGAGGGCCATAATGGCAGTGAGACAAGTTTTACCAGCAGCACTAGTCAAGTGCCAATAGATGCCCTACAGGTTAGTACCATATGGGATACCATTACTATAATAAGTTTATAGTATATTAACTTTGACAAAACACTGTCAAAGTTTATTGAAGCATGCCCAATTGGCAGTCACATGTACTGGGCATATAACTATAACCATTAGTGCACTGATCATTCTTATGCAACAACTGCCCAGGATTACTAACAATTTGAGTTAAATTGCCATTGTGCTCTACACTTGTATCATTGTATTGTACCAAAGAGGTGAGTAACTATTACTTGTGTGTATTTCTATTATGTGCCATCTTTGTATGCACAATATGGTTCAAATTGGTAAAACCTGAAATTCTATTCAAATTTTGAAGCAACCTTCATGGTGTATTATAATATATCTATAAGTACCTACCTATATATATTTATCTTTATTGAGAGAGTAGTTTTGATGAATCATGTTTTGTTAACATTAGTAATGTTCAGATTTCTCTAGATCATGTCCTCAACATTGTAATACCTCTATTGTTACAAAGATTTACCTAGATATTGAATTTTAATTAAATGTAGATGGTTGAAAGGCTAGCAATATAGCATTTTTTTTTTAAATATCTTAAAACGATACTTTATTGATTGAATATTGGTTTTTCGAAAAATAAAAAAAATTAAAGCAAAGTGTCCTCTAGAACAAATAGCCTTACAACCGTTGATTATTATTATTAATGTTTTAATATAATTATATGATAATTATGTCAATCTTAATATGCAATAGGGTTTTCTATACTCATCAACATTATAAATTTATAACTCCTGTAGTGTGAACATAACACCACTACATAATTACTTCTCAAAAGTAATAATTAGTGCCAATTTTAAGTCTCTAATGTACTAGGAAAAATCAGTAGTACTATAATTATACTATAACTGCAAGCCTATTATGCATTCTTACTGCGGTTACAGTATAGTTAAGTGGATCAGTATCTAGTACAATGCCCCACTAACCTTATGTTATGTCAGTCACTGGAAAGAAGCAGGCTTAGGTAAATCCAATTAATCATTCATACAATATACTACCAATGGAATACTTGGTTCAAATCTTGTTTCATGCTGCAGTGTATATTCTGAAAACCAGACTTTTTTACCTTTTTGCTTTATTGACTTCCTCATTTTAACTTTATCAGTTGATTATCTAGTGCATAATTAATATTAGTTATCCCAGTAGTTGTTCTTCTTGTCTCTTAGTCAAATATGAGAATCTTATAAGATTCTTCCTATTAGGTCATTCCATGGAAGATGACACCTGACAAGTAAAAAGTATCAAAGTATAGTATATGGATCATAGTTTATGGAACAATATGAATTATCATTAAAACAACTCTTGATTTGGTTTTTTTCTTGACTGAACAATGTTCAGTGAACATTGACACTCAACCCACAATGATGTGAAGTTTAACAAATTTTGAAACTCTTTTTTGGCAATTTTTTTGATAGCAATCGTTCTAATGTATACTATTGGCCTAAGTGACCTGAATTTCATAGACAAGCACATGTATCTATTTATCTAGGGATTTTCGTGTCCCACTGTCACTGTTGGAAATCTGTGATTTTAACCTTTTTAAAGGCAAATACTCAGATTTTTTACTGCACTATCATTTGAAACGGTTATCTGGGAACACTATCACATACTACATAATATAATATATACTTTGGTAACATCTAGAAATATAAAAATGTCCCATCCGTCACTATGGAATGACCCTATTCCTAGTTAAAATATTTTTATTGTATTTTTATCAAACTTGCTATTTGTGTATAAATATTTTGCACCTAATCCAATTCCTACTTCCATTGTTAATTAAAAAGTCCACTACACTGTTATATTCCAAAATCGAATTCATGGGATTATTTAAGTAGGTAAATATGTATTTGACTTGAAATAAAATTTTAACATGGATAACAGAATATATTTATAGAGTATAGCTAGGCTATGATAATTAGGCGGCAGCAGTTAATACCAGGTATTGTAGGCGCAGTGAATTGACTAACAAATTGCAGTTGTATGAGTGTCTGAGTGTCTAACGCACTGTAGTGAGTGGAGTTAAAATTTGATTATCACTTTCACGCCTGCGAGGGCCGCGACCTGCACTAGGCTAGCGTGGTGGACTCAGGCGTAACTAACCCTTTTCATTCTGAGAAGAGGCCGTCCCCAGCAGTGGGACAGTAATGTGCTGGATTTATTTATTTACTTATTTAAAGGATTGTCAAACGCACTGTATAGTCGCGCAGAATCTCTGCAGGGCTTATTGCATCATCATCATACTAGCATACGTATTTTATGATTACTTTTTCCAATACGATAGTTTTTTATTTCCAATTTTCTTTTCTTTTATCATTGTATCCAATGTTTCAGGAAAACATTTTAATTTCTGTATTTGCTCGTAATCGCGTTGCATGTTGCAAATGTGGCACAGTGTGCGAAAATATAAACACGCAAGTAGTGGACACACTGGACACTATATTTTTGGGGTACCGTGTTTTCATTCTGTACTATATGAAAATGAAAGCTAAATGAATCAATAGTTTGGGCTCGCGGCCAACTATGTGGTGTGGCGTGATTACTGACCGCGCCGCTCATACGGATACCTTACGCTACTCATACTAATTACAATAGTAGGCTAGCTAACTAGCTATACTTATCTAACTACCGAGGCACCGAGGTGCCAATCATAACTTGTTGTTTGCAGAGTATCAGCATATAAATATTAATAGCGACCCTAAATCGTTTGGCTACGCAATACTCACTTGGGATTCCCACAACGCGCATCGGAAGCAAATTAGCAAAATACCTATAGTATGTTGTTAGATAAGTCATTTTTAGGAACGAAAACGTGGGTATGCTTTGCCAGTTCTCAAATCTAGTTCAAGGGGTAAACAGCAACTAATTAATTATAATATTTAATAAGAAATATAGTTTATTATATTTTTAATTTTTTCTTTAATAACCGCATTGTATTTATTTTGTAATCTTCACAGTGGTGGTCCAGTGGTTGTGGCCTCGACTTACAAGTTTGAATCGAATGGATCGGATTTATACATGACTTGCGCGCAACTCATTACCACAGCTCAAACGCTGAAGGAAATCATCATGAGGCATATTCTAGAACCTAAATTTCGAACTAACGTCCACCAGTCTGCCTACGCTGAGTCCACAAGATAGATTACGGTCCAATCTTTCTCCCAGAGAGAAAGCGTGGATCCCTAACAGCTTCTGAAGTCGGGGCCACTGCCAAGCTAGGTGCATTGAAGAATTTTAGGCCCCGACTTCAGAAGCTGTAATTTTTTTTAAGAAAATTATTTTATACTTTTTAGTTTTTTTTTTTTTAAGTCGGTTTTTACTTTTTTTTTTAAGTTTATTTTATTTTTCAATTTTGAGTGGCATAAACAATACATAAACATGATATTACAGCAATCGCGAGTGATGTGCTGTTATTCATTCAAGAGTTCCATTGTCTATCTCCGAAGATCTTCATCAGATCCTCACCGAATTTAAACGGGAAGACTTCGGAAGTATACCCTTTCAAACAAAAAAAGAATCATCGAAATCGGTTCACGCAGTCGAAACTTATGAGGTAACAAACATAAAAAGTCGCGCACATACTTAATGTAAATTTAAGACTTATATGGTTTTCTCATGGATCCCATTGTCAGAACTGGACCAAATTAAAATGGGACCAATCGGGAAGCACCAGCTTTCAAATAAAAAAAGAATCATCAAAATCGGTTCACGCAGTCGTAACTTATGAGGTAACAAACATAAAAAAAAAAAAAAAAACATCCGCGTCGAATTGAGAACCTCCTCCTTTTTTTTAAGTCGTTTAAATAAATGTACAACATCATTCTGAAGGATTTAAGATTTATTTATTTAATTTATTTTAAAGACATCTTATTGCTAACAGTTTTAAGTCCATGCACAATAAGAGATTACAATAATTTAATTTTAAAAACAATAATAGAAAAGATGAACAATGATAGAAGATTATAATTTCTACCGCCCGCTAAGAGCAGTAATTTAATGGTACAGCAGCAAATCTAATCATAATAAGAATTACGTAACGCGCTTGACGAAATGATTCCCAGTTTATGATCGCAGTCATCATATCACGTCATGAAAGCGTGTCGTGGCGTGAACAAATTGAAGTAGCCTTGAAACAATAAGAGCGTTCCTAGAGAAGGCTGCATTTTATTTCATAAGTTGCTGTGCCCGCGACTTCGTCCGCGTCGAATTTAACAAAATTATTTTTTCTTTAAAGTAAATGTAGCCTAAGTTACTCCTTATAACACCAGCTATCTGTCAGTGAAAGTCCCGTCAAAATCGATCCAGCCGTTTCGCAGATTAGCCGGAACAAACAGAGAGACAGTTTTTTTAATCGTTTTTTTTTATAAGTACCGTATATACTTTTCATCTGCATTTAGTAAAAAGTTGTTATTTTGAAATTACAAATAGACACTTGAATTTTATTTATTTGTATAGATAGGCACATACTGGTGATCAGTTTTCATGACGCTTGTGTTTCGTGTAATGTCACAAAATAAACTGATACTAGTACAACCGCGAAGCAAATACAAAGAGTACAACTTAGTAATACTCTCAAGATCACTTGCAATGGAAAGTCGAGTTCCTAATGAGTTTCATTAATTCAATTTAAAAAGTGTGTTTGATGAATGGGGATAGATCCATCATTGAGATTGAGAAAAAATACTCGAAGAACCGTGTAGTGTCCTTCGACAGGTGACAAGTTGACAATCCTTCCACCTTTCCCTTTGGGGATCCCCTTCGGACGATTATAGTGACACCCAACGTGAGTGATATGTTATCTTATCCGTTTCAATCACAGTATTGTGTGTACCTGAAACACGTTCAGATAATTATATAGTTTATTGGCAGCGATCTATCTCTGACGAAATCATGTGAGTATGTCACGTCAGTGGTGTTGGCAGCTCAACCCACTGTTGTACTTCGAGACATTCGTTTGGCGCCCACCACTCGGTTAGTGGGCCGGTCGTTGCCTTCTGCGAGTTTAAATAGGCAGGCCAACCATAAGGCCCGGTATCCACCAAAGCGGAGAGTAGCGGAAATGTGTCTTAACTCTTAACAACCAGTAGGATATCGTAATTTTTACATCTCCTCTCCGCTTAGCTTCAATAACAAAATCCTATTGGTTGTTGCGACACATCTCCGCTCCTCTCCGTTTTGATGGATACCGGGCTTGATATAATATTCCCAATATACAGTCCGTGCGCGAGCTCCGAGGAATCGGGGAGGCTGAGGATTCTGAGGAAGCGGGCACTGTGCGCTGAGCCCGACCGTCGCTTATACCCTGCACTCGCCCAGTGCCAGTGTCTCCCAGTACCACTGGTAGGCTGTGTCAATGCGGGGTATAAGCGACAGTCAGGCGCAGCGCACAGTGCCCGCTTCCTCAGCCCCCGATTCTTCGGAGCTCGCGCGCGGATTGTAGCTGATAAATGATTATTCTGATTTATCTTTCGTAAATCCAATCCAACTACAAGGGGTACAGAACAACTAACTTCCTTCACATTCGCTAAATGTGACTAGGTTGATCACGTGTCGTTGTTTAGTTACAGGTTATCTGTTATCAACAGCAGCGGAAGGGGTAATACGTGTGTAGAGCTGTAGACGTGTAAACCGAGCTGAAATTAGATTCTGAATCACATAACTTTTTTACTAAGACGTAGTGGCTGACTATTCGAGTTATATAATCAATTAATTATTCTTTATCTTATCTCATATTTTTGAAAACGCACTTATTTTAGACATAATTGTGTCGTCGTATATTTTTAGTCAGGTGTTTCTGTAAAGTATAATTTAGAAGGTGACTTTGTCGATGTTTATTGTTTACTTTGCCACCAATAAACAAAAACAAATTAAAAGTTGATAAACAGATTTTCAGTGCACGTACTACATGCGTGATTAAAAGCTTATACTACTGAAAATGGAATCCTAAAAATTCAAATCATAATTTGTGAGAGAACGTAAAACATCGATAAAATATTTGAGAAATGATTTCGCACGTGAATCGCAATATGCCTGAATATATTGAAACAAAATTATCGAAGTAATGTCCGGTAACGTTAGTTCAGTCAGTTGTCTCGAATTTGAAAGGTCCTTACATTTCAAGGTTGCTAACTTTTAAAACTGGTGAATAGGAGGTTGCTATGTCAGAAATCATGAAGTGAACGCACGTCCATGAGTCGGGTACGAATTCGTCCGTAAAATGCTGATGATCGAATCATTAGAAAATAAAATGCAAGTTACTGTAGGTTTGGAACATATTCGCGATGCTTTGGTATCGTTTGAGATGTAGAGCCTAACTGTAGATTTTATTATAACAAGAGAGTGCGACACTGTGACAATTGTATATTAGCATCTCTTAGCAGGTGATTTTCTTAGAACATTACTGAGGCTTTAGACCTAAGAACTAAAACTGGTGTCTTCCATACCACCAAAAACTGGATATCCTCCAAACACACTGTATTCCATTTGCCATATTATAGGTTATAAAAATATATTATGCATTCTGAGTGTAATTATAAGCGACAGTCTGTCTGTAAGAGATTTAAGAACGGCCAACCCGGCATAATTCCCATACAAACGCCCGTAGGTGATTACGGCGCTATAACAATTTTTCCTCTAGATATTTTGAATACATAGGTATCGTGTGGTCTATATCTAGGTTTCTATGTAAGGCAAATAATAATTTTTTGAGAAACAAATTCAGTAAAGACATCTGAAAATCAGCTTTTTTGGACAAATTTTATCTAAACTTTGAGCGTTCATAATGTACTCATAAATTGAAAAATTTAAGAAAACATTTGCATACAAACCTAACACGTGTAATGGAGATTCTAAATAATAAACATATTTTCCAAAAACTTGTTAGGCTTTTTCAAAAACACCTATTTCTTGGAACCTGTTTTGTGAAATCTTCGAGCGCCAATTTTCATTAAATGATCGCCTTCTCACTTGCTTTTAGCCAACGGGTGGTATGAAGTACGCGGGAGAAGAGTAGTGAGGGGTAGGTATGAGACGGCCGTTTCAAAAATTGCCTTGGATGAAACAACAAGATTTTCGTACATGCTCGCGTTGACGATAGGCGGACCGGGAAGGGCCCTCTTAATACGAGGAAATGAATCGTTCATCCAAGTCACGTAACTCGGGTGTAAAAAAAATGTAGACTACTTACTAATTACAAGGATTTCTCAGAAACAGCTCTTTAGTAAGTACATCAAGTCAACTACAGTCATTATGTGTGCATGTAGAAATGCAGGATGTATTTTAAAATAGATGTGAGGACTTGGCTGGTATAGTCTGTTTATCAATGCGTCAGTAGTATTTGACTGTGCTAGATCAATATTGATGTTGGTAAAGAATTGCATTGCTTTCATTTGCGGCGACCAAATAACCGATAACACCGTACGATGAGTGATGACGATGATCAAGCCATGCGTTCGATGCTCGGTATGTAAATATGTTCTAATTTAGCGCGAGGTTATTGTAACACCATGCTCTACATTACATTTACAGTACGTACGTACCTACCCATATTAAGATGTATATCTATCAAATCTACGCAAATAATAAAATCGTAACGAGGTTAAAATGTCCATTCAATCATTTTGAAAACAGTATGCTACGCTGTACTAGGAACGATACATAAGCCGAAACAGAATATTTGTCTGTTTGTTTGTAAATGATAAATTTCAAAACTACGGAAATGGTTTAAAAGAATTAGTAAGAAAATCATAGTGGGAAATAATCATGTTGAGGTAATATTTAGCATTTATTTCATCAAAATCGGTCCACTCTATCAAAAGTTATGATCGTTATATTTCTCGCAGTATCGCAATATTCGCAATAATTTATTTATCATTTTTATTTTAGGTGGTAGCGCCACCTTTGATTTGCGGTGAATGTGCATTTCAATGATTTCAAGAAATGGTGATAAAATGCGACGTGGTTTCAGTTAATAAGTAATGAAAGTTTAGATTAATAAAAATCAATAAAAAGTATCAATAAAAATAGTAAAATAAAAATCAATAAAAAGTATCAATAAAAAATAATCAATAAAAATTAATAAAAAGTAATGAAAGTTTAGATTAATAAATACTGAAAGAATAGACTCACAAAGTGTACTCGATAAATGGCGTTTTGCAAATGCTGTTAATTGCTGAATGACGGTGTTAAGATTTTCCGCAGTACAGTGATCATCATCATCATTGTAGCCTATATCATACCCATTTTTGGAAGTAAACCTCCTCCAAATTCCTCCACTCCTGGCCTTCTTACTGTTGGCATCGAATCCGGACCTGCATGTCGCCGAATGTTATCTATCCCCAACGATTAGTTGTCGTGTGGTGTGCTGTCATGGTTGCCATTCCAGCAGTCTCCGCGTCCTTCCTCCGTTCCTTTTTCATTCGAGCAATATCCATCTCCATTTTCGTCTAGCTATAATAATGGATACTGTCTTAGACCGTATGCATTCGTTCGTCTTACGGTCACCTAAGGTGATTTCGAACATAGGTCGTCGCCGTCTAACCTTTTCTGCAGATAGTTCCGTAAGAGTCATACATAGTCTTAGTCTAGTCATACTCCACGCGGACGGAGTCGTTGGCACAGCATTATATAATAAGTATAATATTTATAGATTATGTTCTACAGTTGCCATTAACACCTTTGAGATCTAAAGAGTAGATTTCTGCAAACTTTTTATTCGTTTCCATTCACCTACCCTTCCAGAACTCCAGACGGGCACACAGAAGATTAACACATTATTCATAGCTACTTAATACTCGTTAATACTACTGTTATCTATCACTGACATTCTTAGCTATTATGGTTGTCAACATTCCTGGTACTAACGTGCCCTAGCCTTAGCCCCACAGCAATTAACAAATTGAAATGTGTCATCATGCGCTTGTGAAGTCTGGTGTTGATATCATAATAATTATGTACTTATGTGTTATCATCATCGTACGATGTCGCGATAAAATATATAAAAACATAATATTGAATTTGTAATTGTTACACACTGTAACATTATTGGCCCATCCTGCCTATCTAGGGTGAAGATGCGCGGCAGCAGTGCATCGGCAATATCGCCAAAGAAGTTCATATAAAACGCATCTAGAAAGCAATGAACGGTAAACTTATTTCAAAGCAATGACACATAAATGTGTTTTCCTTTAAGATTAAGTTCAGTTTTATGAGTCGGTGAGACTTGTTTGTTCAGATCAAAGATGCACGGTACATAGAATAGGCTGCACGTTGCGTCTGTCTCAGTGCATACTGCTTACATTTGGGTGGTTCGTGGGCGACGTCGCGCGTCGGCTCGTGGAGTCCCCTTCGGGGCGACTCGTGGAGCGTCGCGTGTCTGACGAGCCTCCACGTCGGCGTCGCGCCACCCGGCATCGACCGCCCCCCACGTCCCCCTCAACACCCGCTCACACCCGACGGTCACACCAGATACATTCCTCACGCCGACTCCGTGCTTCGTATCGTTTTAGTCACTCGCATAGTTTCGTGGAGGACGCGTGTTTCGTTGTCGTTGTTTACCGAAAATACCGGTCATCAAATAAAAAGGCCGAAACATATGACTGAAAAAAAAAATCACTTGTCAATTTTCACTCAGATTTGAAGTTTATTTTGGAAAATATTTTTTATTTATTTATTTCTTCGGTTAAAAATGCAAGTTCCTAATTTATAGCGTTAATAATACAATAATATTATATCACGTATATAGTTTTATTAATTTAGTTGAAAGACAGTAAATAGTTGATGATGTCAGCGTTGACGATAACCACGACGCTGACGAACGGGCACGGGCATGTCAACGGACAGTTGGACACAGGTCTTAATGGATACAGAAAAAACGGATTTGTGAAACAGGAAATAATTGATCACAAAGTAAGTACCTTTATTTAACCTGAGTTTCCTTCCGTGTTAGCCGGCGTAACACAGCTTTCTTTACATACGGACCATTCGCGAGTAGCACAGTTCTAAATAAACAAGGTTCACATTTATTCTCTTTAAATGTTCTGTAACGAGGATATTATAAAAGGCGTGACAAGTAAATCAGTTTGCAATTGTACCGTGAAATAGAAATCATAAGAACACTAACTTCGCAGAATACATTGTTGGTCAAGTATGGGTGAAAGTTAAGGCTACCCACTGAAGGTTATCTATGTTGACTAACCTCCATAGAAAGTTCGTATTAAATTATCACTTATCTCACCCATAAATTTTGATAGGTTGAGTGCTTAGCAAATTGTACTTTATGGCAGAAAACATCTTAAATTCCCAATGCCTGTACCATCTCTGGTGCGTTAATAACAGACGAAACAAAACAAAACCCACGGTTGGAAGTTTAATGACAGACAAATTACCATCTATGAATGTATGAATACAAAGAAATATTTAATACTTCAAAACGCATTTACACTTTCTAAATTCAGTTTCTTCTGAGATAGCTATAGCTAAAGCCGCATGACTTATGCCATTGAAACTTGATAGTTTGAAATTACTAAATGCAACATCTAAGCAAGAAGATGACCCCAAGCAAAGTTTGACCCATCCCCTAATTGAGCCTTATATTGGGCTGACTTTGGAGACACATTTGCTGAAACTACTGCTAAAATTAAAATATCCCCAGTTTCTGTTCATAATATTATTTCAGCGGTATCAATCCACCACGAAGATGTATCTCATGGTCATCATCATAGGCCACAGATGATTTAGACAGTGTCTTAAGTAAAACCAAATCTCTTCATGTGTGTACAGATCAATGCAAGAGTAGCACAACCGAACGCATATTCTGCATTGAAACTGGTAGATAATGCTGCGACCACTCCTAAGGTTCTTTCAAGTGCAATTTTATACCTTTTACAGATTGCGCTTAATTGTGCAATTGAAAAAGCAAACATAACAGTCTCGGATGGCCAGCTAATTTACCTATACGTGGTATGGTGACAGCTATATGCCCGAAATGAGTTATAACTATTATGAATGATTAAACATTAAATTCGCACGATAGTGGAATGAACCTCGTATATTTAAAGAATAAATAAATAATTGCTGACGTACTAGAACGTCTATTGACGTTATAGTAAACATAACGATGTTGTAACCTGTACTTACGGTGAATTGCTGTAACATACAACTGTTATTATGGTAATTGAATATATGGTAGGTATATAATTATGTCGAATTACATAGGTGTTTTGATTTTGATATCATGCGGTTATTAGACCTTCATAATGCGGAACAACGTTAGCCGAACTCTTAGCTAGGTATCGAAGACTATCGTTCTCTAGATAATATTCACGCACATATTTTACATTCGGCGGTTACACCTACGTCATTCACCCACCACCAACTAAGCAAACATTTTCTAATGCAAATAACATCAGCTTCATTTTGTTGTGTTATCTCTGAAGCGACTGTTTCTTCCTAAATATAAATAAGGATCAGCTTCAATTGTTCACAAAGGTGATTTGCATTTACCGGCGCTGACGTAAATAGACGGTCGCTTTTATTGAACAACAAAAATTTCCAAGTTATATTTTCGAGAGCATACCTTATTGAAGGTGCCTTGTTGTTGCTGGTATGCTAGGTCAGCCGCACGTACAACGAACAGGTTATTGCCCAAGTTTGTTATTTCCCAAGTGTTTTGATTAGATTACGTATTCCACTTAATTTCTTCACGCTTCAAAATACCGGGGTCAAGTTCGATGTCACGGGCAGCGAGTCGTCACTCGTAAAAGCTCTTATTTTGGATGTTCAGCATCCACATTTTCCCGTTAAGTCTCTCTAACATGCTTAAATGACGTATGATATCTACCTTTATTTTCGCATGTCGTTTATAATGAAGGTTACAAAAAAAAATACGCAGATTTTGTCGTCAAACCCAAAGTATTCTCTATAATAACCACGGATTCGTAACGGCAACATTTATCACAGAAATGTCAAATACACCAACTGCAAATAACTTCGGTTCGAGTAGTTGAATATAGGCCAAGGCGGCTTTTCACCTCTTGGTCAAGTTAATAGTCGGAACGTACTAACATAGATTAACATTTATTCACGTTATGAATATTTTACAATTATGTTATTCATAATATATTGTACACATCATATTGTATAATTAATTTCATATTCAGAATTAGAATTTTCGAAGATTGATTTTCTATAAAAAACAATCTTTGAAAATTCTAATTCTGAAAATTTCTCACGATTCCATGAGAAATTCCTATAACTTAATACATAATAATAATCTTCATTTTTCAAGAGAGAGGTTTAAATTCATATAGTTTGACTCACAGACTGCCTGTGGTTTGACTACTTTCAATGTTTAGTAACTTCTTTGTCTTCAGAGACATATATATATATTTCAGAATAATGACATCCTCAGTTCCTCACTGACTCTATTTGAGAACTGAGATATAGTAACATTGGCTATTAGGAAACGACAATATTGATTCTGACTTAAACACAAACAACGTTAAGTTTATTTCTATTTATAAAAACTGATAAAAATTAAAATGGATAAGATTCACACAATTTATTAAACTTAATGTACCTTAACATAATCTATCCTAATTTATCCTGAAGTTAGTTACATATCGATATTCCCGAGCTATTATTAACTTCGGTTCCCATAAACGTTTTCCTTGTTTTAGAAATACGAACACCTATTTTATTAATAAGGAAATAGTGTTTCATGTTCATGTAATCGCAGTATTTGAATGGCTATTATAGGACCTGTATTCCTAATAGATTTATGGTCCAAAAGTTTCTTTCTTCTCTTTGATACGTAAAGGCATATCATAATATATTTTACATTCTTGGGCCTACCTACTGTGTTCAGTCCTTTTCCTCCTCTTTGGATCGGTTGAGTCACGTTATGCCTTCCCACATTTAAATTCCCGGTTCGAGGTCTACTTGAACAACCTACACCGATGTATTTATTTCTTCAGTCAATTCAAAAATGATCTCATCGCCATCGCTGTCGTCACTTAAGTGTCAATATGAATTAATCATTTCGCTTTGTGCTTTAACCGGAGCCCCGGAGGTTTAAACTTAATATGGAGCAGCCAGCCTAAGTTATAATTATTATAACTGTTGCCTTCGAATTCTAGAACCATATACAATAGATATTCGATATTATTTTTACTTGTCACGCTTTACAGACTTACTATAAATGAATTCATCGAGGTTATAACTTAAAAACCATTTTCTTATCGGGTAACAGGTGGTTTGTATGTTACTTGTTGAAGTGTTTTCAATTTGTGGAAAAATTTGGGTATTGGCAACAAAATATTGTTTGTTGTAAATACATTTAAATACCTAGTTATACATAGACTAAAGTTCTAATGATTTCAACATTTGACCCTCGCTAGGCGTCGGGTTATCAATGGTGTATTATTCCTTGTTTTATTATTATATCGTATATCCGGCTCCGGAATGTCCCCAGGCAGTGTTCGACTAAAATGTATACTTGACTGGGTCAAAATACACCACCATAGACCAGTCTTTTTTTTTTTCAGTCACTCAGTAAGTTGTCATATCGCTATAATCACATAAATTATGTAAGTACGCGTGTACAGCCTCTTCGACACGTTTTATGGTAAGTAGGTACCTACTTAAAATTAATGGTGAAATCAAATTAATTAAAACGCTTGATAAAGGAAGTTTAAATATTCGATTAGTAGGTTTGGTTTCTGCGCGTTTAGTTATCGAACAACTGCTAGAATTCCTAAAGAATATCGATTCGTAACTATTTCCTTGTACACAGTACAAGGTCATCATAATTATTATCGTAACATCAAGTTATTTATGTAACAAATTAGTTTTATCTTATGATTATGATGAAGTCATCTTATTATAGTTAATCAGGTTATATTATAAATTAACTATGTACTAATGGAAGATAAAAATAACCATTATAACATAAGGTGGAAGTTTAAGTTAAAAGAAAGTTAGGTACCTACTTACCTGAATTGTATCAGAATTCATCGATGATAAAAACTAATAGGTATAGTGCGATTTTTTTTGCTATTAGGACTGTCAGATGCGAAGATCGATATGAAGTTGTCTACAGAATGCGATATTTTTGGTAGAGTCAACATAAAAATTTCCTGAACTTGCTATCATTCATTAGTGAAATTATTATTTATGAAACTAGGTTAATTTTTCAAGCACTTTTATTGAAATTTTACTGTGTACAAAAAGGGATACAGATTAAATAAATAATTGAAATATTTTTACAATTAAACAAACAACAACATAAATATATTAAATTAAAGATTAAAAATAACATTGTAGTTATGTATGATATAAATTAACTATTTTACAACTAAAACGTACTTTAAAAGTATTGTTCAAAACGAAGCAAAATTCAACAATCTTAAAAAAAGGAACAAACAAAATCAAATCAACAACAGGGTTGTGAAATTTGTGTGGAATCCACCGTAATCTGGCAGGTCTTATACACCACCTTTATTAAATTAAGTAACTCATTCATTCATTCACATCTATTTATGCAAACCGTACAGCCGATTTTTGACGTTATTATGAATAAAGTTCGCAAAGTCGCGATCTTAATACCAGAAAAATCGGCATAAATCTAATAAAATTATGCTCCGGGGCACCTAGCACCAATTTTTTTATTTATTTATTGCACAATGTACACATAAGTTGTTATAAATTATACATTAGCTATGTTACAATTAATGTAAAGCGGTTACACAAGGCGCCGCGCCGCAACAACAGCGACACCGCCCGCCATCGCGGCGGTGGCGCTGCTGTTGTAGTCCTCGTGTGAGACCGCTCTTACAATAGCGTTACACTTTGTAACTAGAAGTTGCATTATTATAATAATGCAGTATATGTAAATAATACATTGATAGTTATTTATGTATTTTTTAAACTTCGCTTTCGTTCGGCAATTTATAAAAGCCAGTCTTGACACCAACGTTCTCTTGACTAAAAACCTGATTATTGAATATCCTGTTTGTATACAGTTGATTAGAGCGGATCAAAGAGGTGTTTCCCTATTCCTAATCGGGCGATATTATGTCACATTCACACGTTAGTGTTGAGTATAACCTGATTGATATGGTATGATTATTATAAAATTGTTATCGGATCTATTTCTTTATGCAACCGTGCACCTCAAGGTTCAACATGTGACATGCGAGTTAAGAATATTATAGTACACCTTATTCATTAAATTTACGCAGCATTTAGCACTATCAGCACTATCTCCGACGATATGCCTAGTACCCACATAGATAATTTTTATTTAATAAAGTAGATATACATTTAATACATTTATTAAGATAAGTCTACTAATTATTTGGGAAGATAGTATGGTACAGTATTGTGTAATACAATATCGATTGTGATGATTATTTTCGCAAATATTTTGACGCACTTTGTCGAAGTATTTACATAAAACTGTATGTTTATTTAAAAAATAACTGGTCTTTCCCTGTATCAAAGTGAGAAAAAATCCTAAAAATTATGTTGTGTTTCTTGTGTTTGTATTTCTGCGTTTAACTAAAACTAATATCTTTGCTATCTTTTTATCTATCTTTTATCTTATTAACACCATTGTAAACTTGTGTTCAGCAAATAAATGATTGATTGATTGATTGATTGCTACCTTTGGTTTTATAATAAGTAATTAGATATTTATGAATATCCTAGACAACAAAAATCTGTTTGTGATTACAGTAAATTTTGCAGTAAATTGTGATTACAGTATCTAAATTTCATAATTTCAAATAAATATTAAGATCCGCCGTATAACTTTTTTCTTCAGCTATAAATATTTAAAATAAAATGTCATGTATAAATATTTATTGACGAAGCGGGCAGAATTACTTAACAGACGGAACAGATTTGCATACTCATAAATTTTACCGGGTTTCGATGATTTAGACAAAAATATAAATTAACCATGTAGAATTAACACTTCCTGAACCTACAACTATAGTATCTAAAAAAATTATCACTATAGAACAGTGGTCCTCAACATGCGGCCTGTCTTCTGTGCGGCCACGCTGCGGCCCGCTGAGCTATGCGCTGCACTAAGTTATTCAGTGTCGGAAATAGAATATAATTGACACTTGAAAAAAATAAAAGATGCTATAGTTCTCTGTGGCTCGTTTTAAGTCAACAATAAATCATTTTAGAACGAGGCAACTAAAGTCTGAATATTCATAAATTCCTGAATAAAAATGTATTTGGTTAGATTTGCACAAGTATAGAGGTTGGGTATCTATGATCTACAGTTACATGCATATAAAATTCCGCCAGGTACGTGCCACTATAACAATATTGGGATACTTGTGTAATGCTCAGACAGTTTGTTTAAATAGCTATGACCCGAATTGAGTTTACTTAAACTACAAATACTGCACTACGTCACGAATTGGTAAGTAAAGTGGGAAACTCGCTGAAGTTAGATAATGATTATTTGTTTGTCTAGTGTTTTAATTAAAGAGTAGAGCTATATAGGTATTCAATGTGTGACAAATGTTGGACATTTTGGACCTTCCACATCCCGATATTTAAGTTTACAGTGTGTAGAAAGATTGAATCTTGTACTTAGATGTCATACGTCAGTTCCATTGTGTTATGTTTACGTTAATTCTTGTTGATAACTTTATGTACATGCACTGTCGAAAGTTCACGTCAGTTGCTTATGTGACTTTTATCCACTGTCTATTCTATTAATGCTTGTAGAAAGTGCTTTGTTTACGGACGATACGCATGTTCATTTGTTCGCCAGTGAAAACGTGGCCTTACCACGGAATAAATGATATATATATATATATATATATCGGAGTGGTCAAAAATGGTCAACGCAATGGTCATCACATAAGTGGATGCTACAAAACGCAAGCGTCACCTGCGGCTAGTTTCGTGACGCTTCGGCAGAGTCTCGGTGCGGCGCCGGCGGTGCTAGAGAGCCCTAGGAGGGATAGGAACGAACAGTCGTGGACGACAGTCGTGGAAGACGGTCGTGGAACGAGAGTCGTGGAGACTAGTTGTTCTAGAGTCGTGGAGACTAGTTGTTCTAGAGTCGTGAGATGATCGCTGAGAGCGAGATTGTGATAGGCGGGCGTACCGAGGAACTGTCTTACGTTTTGATAGTGTCCATTTAGTGTTAGCAGTTAATGAAAACTGTTCAGTGCATAAATAAGAAAAAGACAGTTAAGACTTTAAGCGTGACTATAGTGTTGTAAGAACTATTGTGAAATAGCAATAAAAATTGTAAAGTGAACATTATCGTTGTTTGCATTGAATATCCTGATATTGAGAGACAAAGATGTCAGATAAAGATCATTCTTCTCCGCCCACCCTCCTGTCTGTTGTGTTGTGTGTTTTCCGACATCAGAAGTGGGATAGTGAACAAGTATTACGATAATAATTGCAATGATGAGATAGTGGACAATTTCTTATGATAAAAATTGCAATGATGGGATAGTGGACAAGGTCCTATGATAATAATTGCAAGTGGGATAATGAACAAGGTCTTATGATAATAATCACAATGATGAGATAAATGAATTGATTGAGAACTGGATATGAACGGGTTCTGAACAAGGTAATGAGTCTTATGATAATAATCACATCGACAACCCGTGGCAGACTATTATTCAAGATGAAGAATGAGCAGATACGTGCGTTAATACAAACGCTGAAAACGCCGCATATTAATTATCACATCACATTACCTGAATTCGGCCCGGATAAGCGAGATGCGGATGCTAAATCTTTCTGTGCGACTGCTGATTTATGTCTTGCCGAAAATCCACTTGAAGGAAGAAACTACACGTAGCGAACAGCAAGGCCTTAAAAGGAAGTGCATCTACGTGGTTCTCCTATATTACCCACCCTGGCATAACGTGGGAGCAGTTCAAGACTTTATTTATTGAGAGTCTTGTTACATGTGAAACAATTGCCGATAGTTTGATTAACCTGAATACTGATAAGCCGAGTGAGGAAGAAACTTATGCTGCTTATGCAAGCCGTTTAACGTCTTCTCTAATGACGAAATGGCAAAATATAAGCAAGGAACAAATAATAATTTCGATTGTGCTATCACATTTTGGCTTGATTAGATGGACTACAGCGCGTCACATTTACTACAGAAATTGCTACGCACTAACACCTGCAGCTAGCAATGAAAATCTGATATCACTCACGTAACCAGCAAGATAAAATGTTACCACTGGACACCAATTGGCTGAATG
Source organism: Allophyes oxyacanthae (assembly GCA_932294325.1). Taxonomy (NCBI): domain Eukaryota; kingdom Metazoa; phylum Arthropoda; class Insecta; order Lepidoptera; family Noctuidae; genus Allophyes; species Allophyes oxyacanthae. The sequence continues at coordinate 6,194,433 of OW028611.1, forward strand.
CCGATTGAAGACCATGGACATGACGACAAGCGTCAACATCTACGACTTCAATGCCAGCTCGCAAGAAGGACTGCAGTACACAGTGACCAGCGTCATACGATGCTTCCAGTGCGGCGCAGCGGGTCACATCGCTTTGCGGTGCCAGGCTGACAGCGGCAGCGGTGTCAGCGCAGCGCGAATCGGTGCTGGGCAGGCCGAGCGACCTGTGGACGTGTCTACAAGAGAGACTCCTACTGGATGAGTCAATTACAAAGGTGTGTTCAACTATTTTCATTTAATTCGGGTGCTGAATGCTTAGACTGTGTGGCCTTACAATTTTTAGATAGTGTAACCTAAACACTATTTAGTTAAAGGGTAGTGGCCAAAAGATAGCATTCAGAACAGAGCAGATTTTATCAGTTAAACTATAGAGACTTTAAATAGCGTCTTGCCTGATGTTTATAACATGCGTAGCGCCATAACAGTATTTACAAAAAAAAGGCCCTTTTTCAATGTAACTTTATCTTGGTGTGAATAAAGAACCGGTACTTATCACATTTGTCCCAAAATATCCCGTTGTGTTACACAAAGACAAGAGTGCATACGGTTATGGTGCCATATTATTTGAAGTGGTCGACTGTTGTAGCAAAAAAAAGATGAACTTGAAAATTCTCACCGTCGTCAATCCTGTCAAACACTTTAGACATTTTTTTACATGGTTGTAAATTTATAGACCTAACAGATTGTAAATCCTTAAGGTATTTTCGTAAATATCAACTTATCGCAGTGTGTAAATTTTTGAGGGACATTTCTTTAATTGTTTTAATTTTGATGTTGTTCGCATCACTGGTAAAAAGATATGGCTCATGTAGAGTTCTTTACGTAATTTCTGAACAAAGATTTGATAAAAATAAAGCAAGACCAAATAAATTCTCTGTAGGTGTCTTTGTTAGAATGAAATAGAACGAAGTTGGATCACAAAAAGTGTGGACCATTCAGAATAACAGATGCTTTAGACGGTGATCAAAGAAACATTGACAACTCTAATGTAGAGCAGAGTTAAGAAAGAGAGGGACAGTTAGAATCCCTTATGTTCGAATAGCTTGCAATTTTTTAATTGACGTACACTAGTGGTATTCCGTAGCCGTAGCTTAAGAGAAATCGGTGTCTACTCTAGCAGTAGTCCGTGAGTACGCGGTACGCGGTTGCCCTGGTGGGGTTTGGTTTCGAGGAAACCGTTGACTGTGGCGATCCCGAGGGGATGCGCGAGATTGGGAATTGTGAATTCCTGGGCTTAATGCCGTAAAGTTAAAAAATGCAGTGCTATTGAGCTTGTTTATGTGAAGTCCTTGAGTTAAGTGGTGTGGAATCAATATGAAGTTGAATTCCCATGGTTCGTCAATGCTCCTTTGAGAATATTTCTTTTTCTTTGTACCATTGAGATTTGTTGAAGTATTTTGAGTAACTTTAGCTTATTGAGATAAGAAGTTGAGTTTTATGAGGTTTAGTTCAACAATATTGTGTGGTCAGAGTTGGCCGAGCGGATGATACTTTGCTGAATTTCTCTTTCAGAGTAAAACACACGAGGACGTGTGTCTCGCAGGATGGCCGTATCGGAGTGGTCAAAAATGGTCAACGCAATGGTCATCACATAAGTGGATGCTACAAAACGCAAGCGTCACCTGCGGCTAGTTTCGTGACGCTTCGGCAGAGTCTCGGTGCGGCGCCGGCGGTGCTAGAGAGCCCTAGGAGGGATAGGAACGAACAGTCGTGGACGACAGTCGTGGAAGACGGTCGTGGAACGAGAGTCGTGGAGACTAGTTGTTCTAGAGTCGTGGAGACTAGTTGTTCTAGAGTCGTGAGATGATCGCTGAGAGCGAGATTGTGATAGGCGGGCGTACCGAGGAACTGTCTTACGTTTTGATAGTGTCCATTTAGTGTTAGCAGTTAATGAAAACTGTTCAGTGCATAAATAAGAAAAAGACAGTTAAGACTTTAAGCGTGACTATAGTGTTGTAAGAACTATTGTGAAATAGCAATAAAAATTGTAAAGTGAACATTATCGTTGTTTGCATTGAATATCCTGATATTGAGAGACAAAGATGTCAGATAAAGATCATTCTTCTCCGCCCACCCTCCTGTCTGTCTGTTGTGTTGTGTGTTTTCCGACATATATATATATAGTATATATTTTTTTTTTTTTTTTTTTTTTTTTTTTACTTGCATTACAATGCTTTACAATAACAATAATTATAAGAGACTTAAAAAAAAAATGATGTTAAATAAATAGAAATACTATTACGTATGAGGTATGAGTGCAAGGAATTCGCAATGAGAGAACTTCCAAATTATTATAAAACTAGGTTTTACTTACTCTCAAATTTGTCTGCCTGGTAAGTGGAATCGTTCCTCTTTCAGCTCTTTTGGTCTAATTAGATTATTCTAACATAGGTAATGGTACCTTTTAGTCTACCCATAAAATATATTTTGTCCAAAATACGAGTAATTAGCTTTAGCTGCTTGGCCTAGTCGTTCATCATTCTGAAAGATTGCATCATCTCCTTTTTTGTGAATTCAACAACATTTCTCCTGATCTATAAAGTTTAAATCAACATAGTTGTAATCAGAGTCGTTTGCATAATTATGACCGCTGATAGAGGCACCGCGACTGACACTCATTCGCTTTTAGATAAGAAACCATGAATAGCGTTGTTAATCTGTGCCGGGGCTCGTGACGTCACATCACGCCACTTCATTATCATTAACGGCTGACATCGCGCACCGCTTGAACCTTGACGCCTGAACAATAAAATATATTCTGGTTTTCACATACATAACTACACTTTATCATTTATTATGTTTTATGAAGACTATGGACTGTTGAAGAATCAATTACAATTTTTAACCTTTTATTAAATGCATATCAGATTTTTCAATTAGATATACCTAATCCAATAATATATGATAATTGAATAGCCTGGTTAGATACGTTTTCAAGAAAAATAAATTGCCGACGGCTTACGTTCCTAATAAAAATTTATCGCAAGTGTAGGTTGCTTTGAACGTCGTCTGATATGCAGTATTGTATAGAATTGGCTGATATTCATGCAGCCCGCATTATAATTGTTGATCGTTTCTCGCAATTTGCGTTCGCTGTATTAAGTGGCAGTATTTAATTTATACCTAAAGCTTTGTACTCAAAGAACATGCCCCCTATAGAGGTTCATTCCTATAATTTTACTTTTAAATAGGCCATGATACCTACTTAAACAGTTTTCTTATTTTGTTCCAGTCGTTAAGGCTAGCAGCGCCATTCAGTACAGACCCAGACGCGATAGCGGAGCGGGAACGATGTCACTACGGTCGCATCCCCCGCGCAGCCGCTGCCGCCGGCACAGCACACCGGAAGGTGCGCGTCTACTCAGACGGCATCTACGACATGTTCCACCAAGGGCACGCCAGACAGCTGCAGCAGGCGAAGACAGTCTTTTCTAATGTCTACCTCATTGTTGGTGGTGAGTGCATATATTTTATCATCCCGCTCCCTGGCGTGTGCACTTTATTGCATTAGTGCATCCAGGCCTGACTCATCTCGTTGTCAATACATCGTATGATACCATTATTAGCAATGCGTAATGTCGGTTGACAAGTAAAATTCATTATGTGCATTTACAGTAAATTGGAAATAATAAGAGGTTAATTCCGTGGCTGACGTGAATATTTTAACATGTCTAAAATTTGACAGGGCCATATTAAAGTTTTGACTTCTTCTAGTAAAATAGTTTAACGTAGGTGTTTTAGTTGTTTTAAAGGTTATTTTATGCCATCTTTTAAATGATGGCAATAAATGAACGAAATTCCCCATAGTTTGCATTATAAATTAAATTAGTGGTTTTTACCTTAAATCTGTAATTAGTGAGTTTTACCTGTCAACCAATGATTTAATCTCGTATTTATACAACATTAGTGGACGTAAACATACCGTCACGCAATTGGACCACGAGCCACAACTAAATAACGAGTTAATAAATAATTATTACGTTTACGAAATTGCCTGACCGAGTTCCATTTAATATTAATTATTGGTGTATTTGTGTTTGTAGTACAAGCAAGTTCAAATATCACGTCCTTGGACTTGTAAACTATAATTAGAGAAGCCATTAGCAAAGTACCTGAGCACAATAGATCGATGATCATATTGCGATCATTCAACTCAATTGAAATATGTTGTGTTCTCTTTTCGAACAAAGCAATCATATTGCGTTTTAGGGCACAAAATACAATCAAGAGAGACTGGTAATGAAAAGATTTATCAGATTTGTTATGCGTTCGTCATACAAACATAATCATGATTATTGTTATCTAACCTGACTCATGCAATTATAGCCAATATAAGTGTATTAAAGAAATAACAACAAGGCACAAGGTAGCATAACCCGGCCTACCTGGCTTAATGCCGAGTGGCTCTACAATTAAGATAAAAATAAAGTCACTCTATTGGTCGAATAGTCGTACGATATTGACCACCAGATTATGCATGTGTAAAGCGTAAACAATGCTATAGGTACTGATAATATTATAAGTAAATTGCTCCAGCCCTTAATACTAATTGGCATTTGCGATAATGTTGTAAGCTAGCCTTGAATATTCGTGATAAAGTAATTTGTTTAATCAATTTTGTGTCCTTGAAAATGGGCACTCACACGCTACTTAAATCATATTTCGGCCATTCTATTTAATACAGCGAAGTTTTTTTTTTACTCTTGGAAATGGTGTAGGATGTTCAGAAGACCCTTTATAGAAGAGAAAGAAGTTCTTACACTTAGGCCGTGTTTCCACCTGCAAGAAAGATTCTTCGAGAAATGTTTGATAGTAGCTTTGTCTGCTTGGAAATTGTGAAAACGCGGCCTGCTCTTTTCTGCAAGCTATAAAATATGACACATTACTCCATCCATTTCATCCTCAATAATATTTATAAAAGCTCATTAGGCCGCACTTAAGCCTGGCAGGCCGCACGAGAAGGAGCGGTAGTGACATCATCTTTAAACTCATGATAATATTATAATGTAGACTAAACCCAGTATCAATATTAATTACTAACAGGAAGGAAAAAATTGATAATTACAATAATTAAAGTTGTTAACGAATTACATTGTTAGGTGCTTCTTACGTGCCTACGAGTTATGCCGTATCAACTGGTAAAGATTAAGCAAGTCGCCGTAAGAGGCGAATAAATAATTGTGACAAAATCATGGGGTAGCAGAATCCTCTCATACATATTGGGACCACTATCACACAATTTCACACGGCCGTGCATTTTGTACCACTCTATGACGCACCCATATTTAGTAATGGACGTTTTACGCCTTACAGCCTTATCTTACTAATGTCACAGAATATCTAATAGACTAATATTGATTTCTTTCTTTTCAGTTTGCAGCGATAATCTCACACACAGTCGCAAAGGGCGCACAGTAATGACGGAGGAAGAGAGATATGAGGCTGTCAGACATTGCAGATACGTTGATGAGGTAAACATTATGTGATTCACGAATATTACACACTCGTACGTAAATAAACCAAAGTCCACTGGATAGTGGACCTTCCCGAAACGTCTCGATATATCAAATCGGTCTATAGGCAAGTCTGACCAAATGCACATAAATCTTACAAAAATGTAATCTTGCTTGAGTCGTGAATGACGGTGGCGCTAACTTTACTTACACACGTACAAACAATGACATTTATAAAATGGCATTGCGTACAAAACCGATTAACGTCAACTGTTGGGCATGGTTCCTTAAAAATCCATTGTTACAATATGTATACGTGGAAAGGTAATGCCATAATCGCTTACCACAGTTTGCATACAGATTTGTGTTCACAGCGTAGCAAATATTCTCGGCCCATGACATCAAAAAGGTTGAAGGCCTAGTCGCTTCTTATGATCCTAAAACAATTTGTTTCATTTTGTTTGTTTGTGTACACTAATTCCATCGAAGACAGCACAATAAATAAAAAAATATAAACATATTGTCTACATCCAGAAATACCACGAAGAAATGTAGTTGTCAGAGGGTTGAGTGTATGTCTATCTTGAATTCTTGATTCACGTGTATATACGGTGGCACTTGTTCCACTAAAGTATAACATAAATAATGTCATTAATCATTGCTCTCAATTATTTGTGACCTCAACGTCCTCAACTTGATTCTAAGAATATTGCGCGATTTATTAATTACTTTGTTGATGTACGGAGAGAAATCAGAAGAAATAATTATGATAAGTAACAGAGAACAATAAAGTTCAAGTTTAGGTTCAAATACACGGGTTCAATATTATTTAGAGTTAGATACTTTATCATTAACACGTTTTCTAACGGAGTGAGATTTATGCGGTTTATATAACCGCGTTGGTTATATTTGACCTCTCAAGTCACATCATGTAACAGAGTGATGCTGGTTCAAAGATCGCTATTGTGCACCTTGATGGAAAAAAATACGGAAATACGTAGAAACGGTAATTTTTTGACTAATGTGATATTTCATTAAATGGCTATTGTCTTATACTTTTACGTCTATAATTAACCAGAAGAGACGAGTATCTAATTAGTTTTAGTGCAAAAAATTTAACGCAAGAATACATCTGACTTTTTTCATCAGATTTTTTAAATATCTTAGTCTTGACTCTTGAGTCTGGTTTTTATGTGTTAAAAAATATTTTTTCGCGTCATCTGACCCAAATTTAACTGTAAAAATGATTTTGAAACGGTTTGCAATAATTTATTTTTGTCTCATATCATCATTTTTTTCTTACCGTCCCCTGGGTACGCGCTACACTACTGGCGTCTGGAAAACACATGTTCTCGGCATCTTAGACCTATCATTCAACTACATTCCGAAAATCAGACTGAATACCGTCTATACAGAGCGGTAAAACTGTTGATGTTTCCGATAATGCAGTCAGATCAGACACTACGGGGAAAATTTCTGAAACTAATATTTTTAAGTTCAGGCCTCAACGGTAATCGAATCTATCAATTTTATAAGGCTTTGGCCGTAATACCTACTATGAAACAAAAATTTTGGTCATGCATTTCTAATTGTCGGTTAAAATTATTCAGTCCTTTAATGTTGTTTTCCCCAACGTGCATTACCTGGCCGAATAAATTTAAATTACAATAAAAATATATACACATAATTTAATATTAAATTAAGGGGGAGCTGTTTTTGCACAAAGTTTAATAACCAGTCGTCAGTGACAAAAGTCAAGGTCGTAAATTCTATGCATATTTGAATACTAAACTATGAATATTTCAGAAAGACAAAATATTGCCGATTCTGAACGATTTTTTGTGAATTTAATCGACATTTACATACAAATTAGTTTAGGTTTCAGATTCATATAGCAACAAATTAAATTAAAACCTTCTTCTTTTTTCTTCGGAGCACTGGTTATCTTGACTGCAGATAAAAAAAGTATTTATTATGTGAAGCCTGAATCATGTACATTAACGAAGAGAAGTTTGACCCGCGCCGAGACGGGTCTAGTGCTGCTTTTAAACTCACGTCATTTAAATAAACTTTGTGGAACACGCATTTAATTTTAGAGGGCACTTATTATTCGAGGTTAATGTGCACCATCATTTTCAGTTATTGTGCCGAAAAATACAAATAAGAACTTCATAGCTAACATATAGTATATTTTATCACTAAAGAAGTAAACGTAAGAGGTTTGGAAATAATGAGTACCTAACAACTTTATGACAACAAATTAACAAGCATTGACGGCCTGTCATCGTCAATAGCATAACAAATCTTTATTTATCTATGTTATTCATTATACCATACCAAGCTTTTTTGGGGCGCCAAGCGGTACCACTTTGATTGCGAGTAAAAAACGTATCCAGTCTTTTTTACACTAGTCAGTTTATAAAGCAGCAAAAAACCTAGAGCCGATACTCCTCAAATAGATATAATTATACCTTTTTTATTTATTTGCGTCATACGAATTTGACTAAAATTATGTTATAACATCATGAGTAAGCATTAACTATTGAAGGTTACAAACAATGCCGGTCAAATTACTCTATTCCAGGCAGATTCCATTACTTCCGCCAATGCAAATAGCTCAACTTTTGACATCTAACTTGTTACGGTATTTAAGTCAATTTCATTATAATTATTTAATTGCAATATTATGTAATGATTTAATTACTGAGGAACACTGATTAATTTGTAAGCCTAGGAATTTCGGTTGAGGGCCCATAGTGATGGCAAGGAAACTTACGTATTAACTTTTGACTTTTTCAGGGGATATTGATTGATTTTAAAATGTTACAGCACTAATGAAACTTTGCTTATACTCTCTAGACACAGACACCGGGGCAACGAATGTTACGAAGCGTATGCAATTTATTTGTGTATCACCTATCCAAAGAAAACCATCGAGATCCATTAGATGGATAATTTATTATAATACCAATATGATTTTAATGTACCATTGCCTTCTTCCAGGTAGTAATGGATGCCCCCTGGGAGTACGACGAGGAGTTCTTAGAAAAGCACAAAATAGACTTCGTGGCGCACGACGACATTCCCTACACGACTGAAGACTGTGAGGACACGTACGCGCTCATCAAGGCGAAAGACATGTTTGTCGCTACTCAGAGGACAGAGGGTAAGTGGCGTTGACAGTTTATTCTTTCTGTGGGGCTTTCCCAGCTTGCTGGTAGAGACTTCTCAACCATAAAGTTATTATAATAACTAACTTAACTAGTTATTATAATGTAAATAACTTTATGTTCTCAACTGATGTAAAAATAAATTATATTATACGAAGTCCAATTCAAACTCGAAAGGAGGCAGCAGGCCCAACCAAGCAACAAGCTATACAAGCCAGGCAGGTGACGGATAGCAGCATAACTGATAACTGCGGTCAAATCTCTTTATGTAATATTCCTATCCACTAGAGCTGATACTAGAGGGCAGGTTAAAGTTGTGGAAAAATATGTATAAAAGTCATAAGAGAACAGGAAGTTATAAATATAAAAGTATTATACGTAGGTAGTCAAGGATAGGTATCAAAAATCCACTGGTTTCATATTACTACGCATTTAATTTTTTGCGTATATTTTTCCTTAAATACAATCTAGAAAATGATACCTACCTACGTGATATCAGTTTGTTCATTTAATAAAACAGTGTTGTGACGCACTCCGTCCCAAATTAACATGTAGTAGAGGCGCTCTCGAAGTTTAAAATATTTGAACTAAGTTTATGCAGCAGAGAATTTTCAAGATATTTGTTTGTACCCATTCAGTCACGACCACTTTTGCTATAGTGTCTAATGTAGATTCTCAACCATTGCATTTGCAGGCTGCATTATAATACTTGATTATTTTATGCATAGTCACGTTTTTTTCAGTTTCATAAATAATCCATATATCTATGCGGCCTGCAAGGGTTATATTTGTGGCAGGCCGCCTAAAGTACACTTATGAGCTTGTTGGGCCGCATAGTTAAACCAGAGATCCGCAGTTTCAGTGTCGACAGTTAAAATAATTGTGGCACGATTTTTTCAAGATTTTTACATGTGTTTGAAAAACTTAAATAGACTAGAATAGATTTCATGTAAATCAAATACAGGCACTTATGAAATGTCGAGACTCTAGGGCCCGTATTAATAAACCAATCTCAGTTTTGAGTAGGCTCTTAAGTAACCACATAAGATGCTGGACTATATAGTTCCAGCATCTTATGTGGTTACTTAAGAGCCTACTCAAAACTGAGATTGGTTTATTAATACGGCCCTAGGTGCGTGGTTCTAAATAGTAGGTCCTATGGAGAAGAACCGGCAAGAAACTCCATGGAAACTCTTTTAAAACAATAAATTACAATCTTGATTAGTTCAATGTTGTGGTAAGAGCTGCGAGAATAATGCAATTTAATGTGAATATAAAAGACAGAATAGGATAATAATAATGAGTTGCCTTTGAATACGCTTTGTCCATATAAATATATATTTTTATGATTACGACGCATAAAAGCATTTTTATTTATCGTCATAATTCCAGCAGATACTTAGGCTTACATTCGCAGAGACGACAGAAACGAGTCTAAGCGTGAACTTACGCTTCCATATTATGTCAATTTTACAAACAAATTTTGACAGATGGAAGCGTAAGTTCACGCTTAGACTCGTTTCTGTCGTCTCTGAATGTAAGCCTTAGACTCGCCAGAAAATAACAAATGAAAGTTAAAAAAAAAACTAGAAAATCAATTATTAAGCAACCTGAACCAAAAATGGCCCCCATCTCAGCATAATCGAGATCGATTCAATTTTGTCTGTTCAACAATGTACATTGCGCAGTATGCTTGAAAAATCACTCCACATAACAATTATAACAACGCAATGAAACAACAAGGTTCATTGCGTTGTTATAATTGTTGTGTGGAGTGATTTTTCAAGCATACTGCGCAATGTACATTGTTGAACTGTCAAAATTAAATCTATTCCAATTACGACCGTGTATCGTGATAAGGTACCTGTTGATATGAATGTTATACCAATCGATCGGAATTATTTTCGAGAGTAAAGTCTCCAGATCACCATTGCTCCTATCTAACAAAAAATTACCTTTGTTCCAGGAGTGTCAACATCAGACATCGTTGCGCGGATAGTGCGCGACTATGACATCTACGTGAGACGGAACCTGGCGCGAGGCTACTCCGCCAAGGAACTCAACGTGGGCTTCCTCAACGAGAAGAAGTTCCGCCTGCAGAACAAAATGGATGAACTTAAAGATAAGGGCAAAAAGGTAAGACCATGGTTAATTGAGTGAAATTATAAAGCTTTCTATGGAAACTTAGGGAGTGGAATTCGGGGGTTTGTCCATGGGCGTAATACCTTGGGGGGGCTAGTCACCGCCCCCTGGACCTACACCTGCTTCTCATACATTTACAGTTAATTATGTGCCTATACCAAAGTACTGTTGAAGTTCCTTATAAGTTTTATCTAAAATGAAGGCCCGCGATTTACTGAATGGTTTTAGTTAGTGATACTCGTGACGTCAAAATTATAGGCTTTATTTTGAACCATAATTTATTTAAATTCATACGCGTATTTATTTTATTAGTTAATTTGTCAGTTACGGCCTTTTTTCTTATGACGGCAGAATAAATTCCTCATTTTGATGGAAATGCCAACGTTACGTTATCGCTGCACTTAAAAGGCATCTGCGTCAGCGATGACGCACACTAATACCCGTGTGAATATAGTTCTAATCCATCTTTTGATCCGCCTGTATTATTGTAAATACGGAATTGACAATTATTATCCTTTAGTTGCGATTACAACTGTGGCACACCGGTAGTCCGGTATAATCTCCAGCTTTTGCCTTATCTCTTGTATAGGACAAAAACTGAGCGTGGATACAGCCTACGCTTGTAGCTACCAGGATATCCGCAGCTCAAGATAGGTACCTATTTAGATAGCTTATCATTGTTTCTGTGTGCCTAAAACGTCAATTTTGGTAATTTCACAATACAAAAAGCGATTGTGAGTAGGGATTTCGGTCTCGAGGGTATTTCTGGTCCCGGGACCAGTATCGGATTTTCAAAGCCAGTCCCGGGAGTCTCGGGAAATTCGAGACCAAATTAAAAATTATCGAGAAAAACTTAAATACTGCCAAAAGTGATAAAAATAATTACTGTAATAAAAAAAAAATTATGCATACGTAAAAAAAATATTCCTAACAACTTTTTAAAAATCTGTTGGACCTCCCTAGGCGTTAGCGACGGCTCTACATCGGCATGGTATACCTACTGAGTATGAGGTTATCAATTGTCACCTGTGGAATAACGCTCCATACTCCGGAAAGATGTGAAAAAAGTTCTTGTTCCATGTTCAAATTTTAGGGGAAGATCACTGAAAGCTCTTCTCACGAGGAAATCCTACGCATGCTCAGTGGGATTGAGATCGGCGAACTGAGCAGGCCACTAAATACCCTGATATTGTACTCGCTTAACACATTTCATCACCAGCCTTGATGCGGTTTGTGCACGTGCATTATCGTAGGGGAGGATGGAGGGGAAGGATAACCAGAGGGTGCAAGACCTGGTCATGGTATTGCTCCCATTTAAATTGCCTCATATCCAAACGTGATCTGTTCTTCTACCCAGGCGAATTCCGGCCTACACCATAATCGTTCCGCCTTGGTAAAGATGAACTTCCTGAGGATTCTGGAGTCGACTCTTGCGACCAGGAATTCGCCAAACACGAACACTCCTTGAAACGGGATGAAGTCCGAAGCGAGAGTCATCGGAAAACAGAATACCTGCCCACTCATTGTCGGTCCATCGCAAATTTGCGTTACCCCACAATAAGCGATGCCCTTGATTTCCACATCGCAGAGCAGGAACTCTTAGCGGTCTGCGAGCGTGAAGGTAATCTTCTGGCAGTTTGGTTACTTACAGACACTTGGTGCTGGCCGCTGGGGTCTTCCTACTAACTAACGAACTGTTATCTGGAGCTGCCTTCTTGCAGCATTCTGCAGAAAATGGTCTCTGGGAAGTGCTCCTGTATCTTCCTCGTTGATACTTGGCTATATCTCCTGTAGCCCTGTAGCGTGACCATAATCAGCAAATTACTCCTTGGTTGCGTGTTAACAGCGTCCACAATTTCGCGTTGACTGCGCCCAGCTTCCAACATACTCACAGCCCTGAGCATCTCTTCCCGAATTAAATGACGAGGTGATATCATGCTCAGAGTCACAAAAAATACTAGAAAGCAGCAATAATTGTGCTTCACAAGAAATAATATTATAGTTTAAAAAAACGAAAGAAAACGCTTTTTTCATCCAAACTAAACGTGTATGCAAAATTTCAGCTCGATCGGAAACCGGGAAGTGGGTCAAATTTAACTTCCAAGATTTTTTTACATAGTTAGTTAGTTACAAGTGAAGCTAATAAAACCGTTTTAAAAAGAAACTAAAACTGACAATAATCTCCCAACTCTTGACGTTTGAAAACCCGACTCTGCGAGCAAGTTAAGTTTTCCCTCCTTATTTCAAAAATCTTTTGCTTCTATTGGTAGAATTTTTGAAATTTCAAACAATTATTTTATGCACTTTCAACCTACATTTATAATTATGTACCTATTAGTGGCCAGTACTTAGAGTATTGTCAATACTCTAAGGCCAGTACTTTTAGTTCAGTATAGTTGATAATAATACATATAATTTGCTTGTTCCCTAGACAAGTTCTTTGAGTAGTATTTCAATTAAAAACCCTTATTTCGAATAAACACTTTCGTATTGTAGGCTCCGTGCGTTTGAAGTTCATTAGTCGACAGTCAGGACTATTGTGAACGCCGAGTGAGCCAATCAGCTGACTGAGTTGACCTGTGAGCGGGCGGCCGACCAGCGAGACGACGCACTGCCCGCGCCATCGACATTACGAACGTTTTTTAATGGTGATATCTAGTCTCGAAATTCCCGGGAGTAGTAAGTTTCGGTCTCGGTCTCGGTCTCGATGAAAATAGTTACGAGACTCCCGGGACTTCGAGACTCGAGACTCCCGGGACCAAAACCCTAATTGTGAGTTCAAGCCATCTGACCTTGCTTTATCGTTTTTGTAGAAAAGCTTGACGTAGTTAACGTTCTTTTGTAAACATAGATAGAATGGCTTCTGACCTTGAGATGTTACTACGCGACCTGTTGCTGGTTTAATGAACCTTTCAGTAAACAACAGAATGGATCCCCCATTCAGTTGTTTACTCAAAAATCCTTATTTATAAAAATGCTAAAATAAATCTGTCTCTATGTTACCTTTTCACGACTAAACGGCTGTACCGATCTTGATGAAATTTGACAAGGAAACAGTGTGCATCATATGAACATTGGCTCTTTTTCTTTTTCAAAATTCGCAGCATCCGAAGTTAACACGTACGGAGTCTAACATAAAATGCCAATTCAGATAAACAATTCAAAGTACATTTAGATGTTTATGAGCCCATCACACAAACAGCAAATAATATGTCTATGGAAATAATGATGTAGTGTAGCATTGGCTGAATCTCGTGAGATCACTAATACTTACATCGCAAAATGTAACGAGGTGAAGATGACTAGGAATTGACATAATGATAGTCGTAGTTCGAATTAACATTTAATAAACTACTTTGTCACCTTAAGTAGCATCAAGCAATCACTACATGACGTAAGCCCCTAAATAAACGTCCAATGTTTTAAAGCTAGAAAGATAATTATAGCTGCCCATCCCATTCCCTTGTTCGCCTTCTACGGCTCTGTTGAGGAGAGAGAGGTTGGTATAGTCAAAATCATCGCCAATAATACCAAATTCCCTTATCACACTAGCTTAAAAAACGTAAGAATCAAATCTAAATGTTGTTTCAGGTGATGACAAATATTGGTGAGAAGCGAGTGGACATCCTAACGAAATGGGAGGAGAAGTCTCGGGAGCTGATCGACGCGTTCCTGCTGCTGTTCGGTCCGGACGGGCGGCTGTCCAACATCTGGAACGAGTCCAAGGGCCGCCTCATGCAGGCGCTCAGCCAGCCGCCCTCGCCGCGGGGCTCGCCGCCGCCCAGCGAGAACGGAGACTCACACTCACCTGTACACAGGTAGACACTTACTTCAGTCTACTTTACCCACTTCAATTACTATTATCATTATACTAACTGTTGCCCGCGGTTTCAGCCGCACGTTTTATTTTTATCAAAATAATCGCTTACGTCCGCGTGATCTCTTTATAAATTATAGCCTAAATTTTCTCAATGATAATAAAGCATCCTGCTGGTAAAATAATTTTTAAAATAGGTCCCGGTAGTTTTTGCTTTTATCCATTACAAACAAATAATCAAATCTTATCTCTCATCTCATTATTATTAGTATAGAAAATATAGCCTATATCACTCAGGGATAATGTTCTATTTATGCAAGAATTTTGAGAATGGGTTCAAGAGTTTCTGAGATTAAACATACATTCAAACAAATTATACTTCTATAATAGTATAGATAATATCTAAGTATATCGTTTCTCAATCTTTTTGGAAAAAAAATTGCCATATTGTCCACTTAGCAAACAGACTGGTGATCGCAACATGGTTATCCTATTGACATAATCGCTTGATTCACTTTTTATGACAACATTGAAAGTGTAGGTTACCATATCAGCTATTCTTCACCGGCCCAAGCGACACGTATATTAATTATGTAGATATGATATAAACCTTCTAGATGTTTAGAAAGTTGTGTGATGATAGTATTCATAGCTATAAACTAATCTTTAGTGGATATTCAATAAATAACTTTATTCGTTTTGTTGTTTAGCCGAAGCTCAGCATCACCTCCGCCGCCCAAGTCGCGCCGCTACGAGTCGCTATACGATCCACATGCAGGTAACTGGGTAATTATTGCACTGCTTGTATTCGCTACTGTAACGTGTTGCAGAACATAGTATACTGACGTAATATGGTGGCCACAGATACGCTTGTCGATCAAATTATATTTATATGCTATATAATTATTAATTACTATAAAGTATGTAAGTTCTTATATTACTTATGATCCTCATTACTTAAATCGATAAAAAAATTATACTACATGAATCACGATCAATTAAAGAATGGGATTATGAAAACATTTGATTGGCCATTGGCCATTCACTCTCAGAGCTTGTGTGCGAACGAGAGGCAAATACCTACTGAAGATAATAGGCGATTTGATATGTATAATTCCATTATTTATTTGATTGTATTATGCATAATCACGTGCGCGTGGTATCGGGAAACAATATTGTTGAAAAATTAATATCAACAAATTATCGACAAAATCGAGCAAATTCTGCAGCTACCATTACTGATATTACGCTATTCACAGTATTTTAAATTTGATGTAACCTTTTGATTTCCGTGCGAGTATGAGAAGTACTTTAGTGACAAAAATTAACAGTATAATAAAATATGTTTGAACTAATAACATTGATAGATAGTATTCCTGTAGAACGAAAACAATAGTGAATGCGTATGCGCAATCGAAAATATTTTTAAGCATGGAGTGGTAGTCAAATGGAGTGATAATAATATTGTGCTTGCAACTTGCGTGCTTGACTAATAATAAAAACAGATATTTCTGTTCTAACTAAATTTTGAATGTACAGAGAAATAATATTGATATTAGCATTTTACCTGCTTACTACTTCCATGTGTAGTTATCGTCGTGAAGTGGTACTCAGGACTAATTTAGATAGTTGTCGACAGATGCATCAAGCTCTAAACGCTCTGGAGACTCGGAAGCGGCCTCACAGCGCCAGCTGACGGACGACGGCTCTGAGGACAGCGACGACGACGACGACGAGTACCAAGACACGAGCCCCTACCTGTAGGACACACACGCGATACCAATGGACACGTGTACACCGTACACCGTCCATTATTCAAACAAGGAACATTTGTTACGACGCTCCCAGCGTCCGCGGGCCTTTCTCGATGTCCTAAAGATAAATTATTGTATGAATTACGTCGTTTCAAATTTGTATGCGCGTTGAGTACAATTGAACGAATGTATTTAATATAATGTGATTCATAATAATATGAAATCTTAAAACCTTAATCCTATAGTTATTTATTTGTCTTGTTAAGTAAATTTAGTTTCCTTCTCGCCCCAAAATGATTGCAGGATGGCTGCAAGTTGTTAGCACCTATAAATACCATTGTGTAAGATAACCGGTGCAAAATATAGAGTTGAGATATTAATTTTATATAAATAATTAGGTGACACTTTTTGACAGTCGATTAAAAAAGGTGCTTAATGATTATTTAGTTTTATTTTTATCTGACTAAAGAATGTCCGCATTCGCCGTCAAAGAATGTCCAAATCTTAGATTATTTATTGTCCAAATGCCTGCAGTAAAAAATGCAAAAAGGCAACACGAAAAACATGGTTTATGACAGCACGACTTCGACAATCTCGTCTTGAACGAAAGCAAAAAAAAATGCTCCTATTCTTGGAATTGAACTCTGTTAACATTGAAATCGTCTAGCGAGAGACAGACAAATATTTGAAGCTGACTCCCAACCTTCATTAGTCCGAGAGGCACTAAAAGAAGAAGAACATGGATAAAAACTGCTGACGCCCGCGCCCTAGCGTAAGCGACCGCGTTGTGCGCTCCGTATGGTGAGCTCGGAGCGGGCCAACCGGCACGCATTATGCGCTCGGTGCGTAAAATTATACTTGAGTACACTAGAACGCTGCACTCATTAGGCGTGCGTGGGCAAAGTGTATCATTTTTGGGATTGGAACATTTGCATCTGACTCACTGAAAAGATCCGAAACACTGATAATATGTTTCATTTGGCTCACTCATCGGCTCAAAAGATAAAAAATGGCGTGTCTTTACGGAACCGTATCACCGATACGGATAATTGAAGTATGCTAAAAACGACCTTATTGTATTTGATATCTAAGCTCCTTAGTGTTCATTTTTACGTGCATGGATAACGACAATGAAAAACTGTGAGAGTGTGAGTGATACACATCTCATTTAGTACCTATCTCTTTCTGACTTGTACAGATTGTAACTATGTCACCCGCTCTCGCGACGCGCGAGTAAGCAGTAAAGTAACTCAGTATCTCAATCCCAATCTCGCTCACTGCTCAGTCGCCTTACGCCTAGGTCGCCTCCATAGACTTATTATCTGGAGCAGGAGCCTTACTTATTATTTCTATGGTCGCCTCGCAAGCGACGTGTCGCGTTGAAAGATTCCGAAAGATTTAGATCAGAATGATGCGATTGAAACGTTGTTACTGAACCAATCTTTTGTATCCATGGAGATAGTATATATATCTTTAGTATCACTTCAAAGATCCGGATCAGTGAGTCGGTTCCGTAAAGGAGTCTACGCTTAGAACTCATAGTTAATACACTAATGTACTGCTGCACTGCAGTTATTCGCAGTGCGCCCTCGAATAGGAGATTTTCTTACGTTTGCTTGGTTCATTTGTTTCAATTAAAGCGAAACATAACAGCTTCTCATCAAATTCAGGTCAGCAAAAATATTCAACTGTATTATGAATTTCATAACTCTCTTATGAATCCATCCCGTCGCCAGAATTTTAAATTCTAAAATTCTTGTAAGAAGAGTACTACAATAGCAACATCCACGAAGACTTGTGGCTAAGATTTTTTTCTCAATAACCTATGCATTTCTAGAAGTGAACTGACAGAGTAATTTAAATAATTGAACAGAAGTACAGAAATAAACCATTTAATTCATTGTTATATTGATAAATCAAATACAAAAAGTAAAAAGAGTGTGTTCAAAAATCTCCATGCTCTGCAATCCTATCTGTACAGGACAAGCTAAAATGTTCTCAGTTAGCTATCTATACTAATATTATAAAGATTTGATTGCTTGTTTGTAATGGAGAAACTAAAAAACTACTGGACCGATTTATATTATCACTGAGTAACATAGGCTATAATTTATAAAGGTATGACGTGGGTGAAGCCGTTGGCGGAAGCTAGTAATAAATATTTTTAGATATTTTTTAAGACCAGCACAATGTTCAAGTGATTTTACAAACATCTTGATTTTGATTGTGTAGTGAGGGAAATTCGTACATGTACACTTTCATGAGAGAAAGAGAGAAGAGACTTGGTATTTACAAACTACATTCTGATAACTATGCTATGCATCAAATGTATTGGTAATTTAAAGTATATATCAATGGGAATCCTGCTGACAAAAAGATATTTGTAATATTTTTGTAAATCTATAAATAACAAAAAACACTAAAAGCAGCTTTACAAAATGTTTGCCAATCTCTGTACTAACAATTAAAATATGAGATTGAACAATAACTATTTACAATATTATGCTACACACAGATGTTGATACCAAGTAATGGTCCAAATTATTTATATATTTTTAAACAAATATTACGGTAGGAAGTCTCTAACAAAATGTATGGAGTATGTAATATTTTTGTAAAATTACAAAGCATAGTTATTCTCCTAATTTAAGTAAAACTATAGCAAATCTAATAATTTGTGGTACCTAATGTACAGTAAGTTTCTTACAGAACAGAACATGGTATACAATTAATTGAGGTATACATTAATAGAACTTATATTCACTGCATTTTACAGCTTACTCACTATCTAAGATAACTAACACTGAATAAGTTTTGTTTCAAATGCCTCCATACTATCACAGAGTTCATAAATTAAATACAAATAATCATCAGAATAAACATTGTTCTTGTACTTTATTCTCTTACGAGAATATTCATTCTCATAGTTCTGTCTTGTCAGATTTGCTTCGTTCACCCTTGGCGCTGGTCAGCTCTTCAGCCAAGCAGGAGTCATCTGTACCCTTCAATGCATGTCGGGTACATAAGTGCTTCTTCAGTTCAATCTCTCCTTGGTGATTCCAATACCAGTCTTCAACTGCGCCCTCATTTTCTTCCAACAGACTTTCACATTGTGATTTCATGTGTGTAATCTCTGCAGATGGTTTATCCCACAACTCCAATGGAATACCGAGGTCCACTTTTACTCCTTTGTCCACCAAACCGTGCAGAGTTTTAAAAGTTTGACTCATGCCTTTGGCAAACCTGGTACTGTCTTGACGTTCTTTGTGAATGTTATATTCCAAAATTTTATCACAAACGCCTTCTAACGATTCGATCAGTCTTAACTCTGATTTCTGATATTTAGTCTTTTTCTTCGGTTGCACGTCATCGAGAGAATATCCAATTTCGATGACATCGTGAATTTTGCCGGTCTCTTCGAGCCTCCCTTGCAACTCAGTAGCTAAAATCTTGCACACCTCACATCGGTTCGCATATTTCACGCCTACGTCTTCCTCTGATTTGACTTCAGTTTCATCGCGACATAAAATTTGTGTAGTAAATAGTAAATACGTACAAATCACTTTGAAAAACATTTTTTTTTCATAAATTATCAATTTTCAAAATCCACAAAGTACACATCAGTCGGAGTCTGACTGATGTCAAATTGTCAATGTCATATTGTGCTGTCAATCAACCTGTCAAATCAAACTGGTTTTTTTTTACCATAACGAAAAATAGAATGGAATAGATTTTCTTTTTACATCTAAGGCTTTATTTGAATACGTGTCTTTTGTCAAATACAAAGAGTATTTAATAGAACTGTTTTACACTAAATAAAACAGCTATTATGTGCCGAAGCAAACACGGCGTTTAAGTGAAGAAGCATTTATGAATTTCACCTGTGGCAACATAATTTCATAGAGAATAAGTATGTCTCATACCTGAATTTCCATGAATATTTTAAACTTACATCCCAGCGAGGCGGTTCCGCTTCCGCCCACTTTAGCTTGTCATAGTGTCTTCACTCATCAGCTAGATCTTGAGCTAACGCCGTGTTTGCTTCGGCACATAATAGCTGTTTTATTTAGTGTAAAACAGTTCTATTATTTGCCTTCTCAAACACGGCGTTTAAGTGAAGACCTGTTTGATTTCTGCTGGTGATGGTATGAAAGGTATCTGCAAACGCTATGTGAATTAATGTGTTGGATGAATAAAAGAAACATCTGATTCTTTTTTATATTCATTTCTTACTGAATACACACTCTAGATAATAATCATTCCATAACATCATTATATAATGTTACTCTCTCAGACAAAATAATCTTTTGTCTGTAGTTACTCTTATTAAACTTAATAATCATGGTAATATTACTAATAATAACAATTATACAACAAAAGTTTATAGTATTATGTATGTAATCATATATTTTTTGTACCTTTATCAAGCCTATAGGACTCATACATCAAATCATCATTAAAAACAAAACTTAATATCTTATCAGATAATATAACATTTATTATAGGTACCATTAATTTAAATTATTCTTCAGTATTTTATATAAAATCAAATAAGCTGTAAGTATTAAACAGTGTTGAAACTTGTACGGAGTAAGTCTTCATGATCAGTATTGTTGGAATTATTCCTTATGATTTCTTTGCAATAATGTTTGCTAAATGTGCTATCACTTTTCCAATTTCCTCTGCTCAGAATTGCTTCTATTGATATATTCTCTAGCTGTACTTTAGATGCAACTGCAGATCTAATACTGCACCAAGCTGCTGCATCTATTTTCACTTCTCTGAATATTGTTTTTAACCATCCCCTTATAAGAGTTCTCGAAGCTGGTTTAACTGTACCTAACTGTGGTTTAATGTAATAAATAGACTGGTTATATTATTATCTAACCTTCTGCCTGGAGAGCTGCAAATAAGATGTTTTATGTGTTGTATAGGACGTATACGACTGTTTGGGTGCTTTGATAACAACCATCCAGCCTGCCTGTGATTGCTAGAGTCTGTTTTTGACCCAAACTTTGGCCAAAGTAAAACTATTTCATCTTCTTCTACTAAGTAGTTATAAGCTATGTCCAATAAGGTAAGGTCATGTATCCTTCTGCCTGATGCTACCAATAAAATAAATGCAGTTCTTCTGGAAATGTCAAATAGAGAGTTAGTGCAAGGGACAGTATCTAGCCAGTCAAATAATAATTTTGTATCCCATATATTTTATGGGTTTAGTTTTGGCTAAAGCAATAGCTTTTAGCACTTGGTAAATAAATAAATTTTTGAATAATTCTCAACATTTGTGGCACAATATGTAGAAAAAGCAGATGAATAGTATTATATGCAAATTTAATTTTTAAATAAGATTGGCTAGAGACCTGGCAACATCTCTGCCATCTGGACTCTTGTGAATAATAGTAGGTATTATTATTACATCAAGCAACCCACCTTTTAATTGGTGCTCTATAGGTATTGAGTGTAGCCGTCCGCCAGCTATTACTCAATAACTCTAAATCAGCTCTATTCCACTTGGTGACCTGGGGGCCTAAAAAGGCCACATTGAGCAATTCATCTAATGATCTGCTTAGTAACTGTCAAACAGATGATTACTGAATATGAACCTTATGCGGATGACATTAAGAGTCGTCAAATAAGTAGATATTTTGACATTCGTAATATGAATCATATTATGATTCATCTAAAGCAGCCTTTTAAGCCCCCCAGATCGGTCCACCCCCAACTTTCCATACCTGGAGGAACAACTTGTCCACTTGTGGGGGCGTAGTCCCGTTGTTTGATCAATCAGGGTCTTCCGTAGATCCCTTATTTGGTATAGGCTCCATCAAGGATCTCGACTGGAGATCTGATACCCAGAAGCATTGGCTCCAACTATTAGGATATATTTTCCTATTGCATCGTTGAGATGGGCCAGCACCTGTGGAATTATGTTGGGTGGAGGGAACACCCATCCCAACAGAAATTTCCAGTCTCGACTGGAGGCCTTGTAGAAAAGTGCTGATCCATCTTTGGAGTCCCATGTGACATACCGAGGGACTAATGCCGTCTCTCTGGAACCGAAAAGGTCTACGTCTGGCATGCCCCACGTATTGTAAATGATTTCCCTGGCCAGGGGTAGTAAATGCCACTCGGGCACAGACCTTCCTCTTGAGAGGCAATCTGCAATACCGTTTAACCTCCCCGGGAGGTAGAATGCCGACAGCGTGACATTGAGCTGCTCGGATAGGAGGAGTAGTTTGCTCGTTAAGCTCAGGAGGGCTAGAGACAGAGTGCCCCCTTTGTTTCGGATATAAGCAATGTCTTTTTGTCCCATTGCACTAGAATATGTGCATCTTTGAGAACTGTTGAACTAAAGCTGCGTATACCGCATACAACTCCTTTTGGTTGGAGTCCCATTTTTGTTGGCCTGGACTCCAAACGCCTGACAACAGAAGGTTGTTAAGGTGTGCACCCTAGCCCGCGTCCGCCGCGTCTGTAGTTCTGTGCATTGACTTTACACTTTTGTCATTTTTTATTTTTTGCCACCTCTGTAATTTCTAATTACTAGAGGAGATAACACCTTTTTTTGTCATGGTCTGCAAAGGTTTTTTTTTTTTTTATATTTTTTTTTTTTTTTATTGAGTTCTGCGACAATATTTGCAATTGGTAGGCAACCGCTTGGGGTAGTCAGATTCAGAAGTATGCTAACCCAGTAATATTTGGATGTCTCTCGGAGACAAGCCATTTTTTCCATAACAGACTGGTAACAGTGTCTTAATTTTTTTATACCTGATATTGACATTATGTTGGACTTAATTTGTCCAGGTGATGTCTAGATACTCCAGCTGCTGAGTTGGAGTTGCAAGGGTATCTAATGTTTTGAAAGTTTGTTCCAACAGTACTGACTTGTCTGGTATGCTAGCAAAAAAAAATTTGTCTAGGTAAACAATTACTTTCATGCCCTGTCTCTGAAGGATTTCTGCCACCCCATTGGTGACTGTGGCAAAGGTATACACATACCACGAAATACCACACATACACATACCATAAAGGTATACAGGTGTGGGAGGTAGGGGCTGACGAGAGGCCAAGGGGCAGAGCAGTTCATTGTAGAATGTGTCCCCCCCCCCCCCCCCTTAATGACTGCAGGAAACGTATTTGAGATTCCTTTATGTTTAGATGAAAATATATCTGATGTAAATCAGATAGATTTACATAACGTCCAGTCCCTGTCCTGCAGGAACTGAATCAAGTCTGCCCGAGATATTAATTGAAAGTTTTGTCTTGAAACATACAAGTTCAGGCTTTTAAGTTGAACATGGGGCGTATGCCCCATTTAATTAAATAATAAAAACATTTCTGAACGGAAACACAGAGTTAAAAGATTTAGTATTTCTATTTATTTATTTTTTGTTTACTTTTGTTTTTATATAATATATTTATTTCCTTTATCATTTGTCATAATTATATATGATTGACTTAAGTTTTTATTATTATTCATGAACATGTTATTGATTTATTTCAGAATCTGTTCAGGCTTTACTTCTATAAATTCTGCTCTTTTCCGATATTATTATCTGCATTCATGTTTCCCTAAATGAGGGGAGAACCCGGTACAAATGTTTGTAATATTATTTCATAAAGTGCATTAACATTTAATTCTGTTTTGTTATTTGAAGCCCAATTAACTAAATCTTGTAGGCCTTGATTGTAAAAATTGTCTTTCCTCTAAAACAGCATTTGATAGTCCCGCTAATATCTGTTCTGTGCTGGCTAAAAGTCAATGTCTCTATTGAAGTGACGTCATGTAGGTTTGCAAGGTTTTCAAACGAATGCTTTTCCACGCTTGTGAGCTAAATTGTTGGAAATTAAATACCACTAGTTATACATATTTTTGTTTAATCCTACATAAACATACTATAGCTACATAGTTTTATGTTGCTGTACCCTTACAGGGTTTCATATTGGAACCTACTTAGAAAATGATGATGTTATATCTGTGATTTGTACACATGAAGGAGGGGAGCCCTACTTAATATTTCAATGCATGAAAGCAATAAAAAGTTTGAGTTTGAGATATTTGTGCCAATCTTTCAGGGTTGGCTAATGGTAAATTTTATTTTTGTCAAAGTTAGCCTTGATTTCTCCTAATAAAAAGTTAAACGGTTATGTATCTGGTATAATTAAATTTTGAAGTCAAGATCATGTTGGTGTCAACCTCTCCGCTCGACTAAGGCCCGATTAATTTAGAATTCTCAGAATTGGTAGTCAAAGGGTATCTTCTAATAATATTGGAGGTTATAGTAATAACGAAATGCGGAAATTGCGCCATATAATCAGAAAGAAAACTTACTTGATTATCAGCGTGTCAGTGCCTTACAGGCTCCAACCTGTTCCGACCTGCGCTAGGATCGTTTGTTAGGCGGCGCCCGCGCCGGTGAGGCGAAGCCTTCCTCATCTTCCAAAGATGAAGAACTGCTTTGTTTTAGGACTGAACTCTGAGTGCTTCGCTCCCCATCCGGGGCAACGACTTGCACTTCGGGTTCCTGAGGGATTTCACTATTCATGATCACTCCATACTTTTTATACCTACTTACCATATACGCCACTGGCACACACGATTTTCGTTTAACTATGGTAATTACCCATTCACAATGAATTTTCAACGTTTTTTAAAAACAGTTAAGTAACTTTCATGTGGTTTACAAGTAATTTTATGAACTTTTAAAAGTTTCAGAAAAAACATGGACGTTACGCGGTGAAAAACACAAACGCTATGACAAGCTAAAGTGGGCGGAAGCGGAACCGCCTCGCTGGGATGTAAGTTTAAAATATTCATGGAAATTCAGGTATGAGACATACTTATTCTCTATGAAATTATGTTGCCACAGGTGAAATTCATAAATGCTTCTTCACTTAAACGCCGTGTTTGAGAAGGCAAATAATATAGCTGCTATAGTCAAATGGTTTTCATTCGCGACAATAATTGCATAAACTCTCGGGGTAATTAAGCGTAAATCATAGGCATAAAAATGACCTTTTCAAGAGATTAGAAACGGCAAACAGAGTGCACTGTTGAAAGCATATTTTACTCCCATTACAGCTGCCTAAGCTGATTGATAATCGCGTACTCGCTGTGCCGATTTTTGCTATAGAACGTCTATTGATCTCATAATGATTAGTCCATAGCTCCCGAGTATTATATTCCCTCACTATACTCTTTGATTATATTCCTTGGTCCATAGTGAGCTTTGAGTAGGTACCTACTAAGAGTGAGTGAGTAGCCTGCTAACCCCTTCGAGCATACTAATAAGTAGTACTTAAAATATTAAAAAATGAAAGTAAAAGAAATATTTCGTTGAAAACAGCCATAAGTTTATTCACATATAAATTGAAAATTAGTCAAATAACATCCATTGTTTGGACTAAGAAATAATGTTATACAGAGATTATGACTACAGGTTACAAAAATTATTGAATAATTGTTTTTCATGTTTAAATTCTATCAATGAACTTGAGTTTGTCACAGTTCACTGCTGGACATAGGTCCCTCCCAAGTTGAAGTTTTCCATTAATGTAAACAAAGTAGCAAAAGATATGATTAATCAACATGTTTGTATTTCATATGGTGATTGTTCATTCAGCCACTTTACCCATTCATCACAGACTTTCTTCTCTAAAGTAACTTCTTGGAACACTTCACTTATAGATTTTTCTTGAAAGCCTAGTTTATTAAACATTTTGATACTGATATTGTTTGACAAAGATATTTTTGACTCAATTAACTTTAGATTAATATGTTGAATGCCATAAAGGAGCATTAAAATCACAGCTTCCCATCCTAATTTCTTGCCCCGGGCTGATTCCTCAGCTATCATTATTTCTATTTCACCAGCTGTAAATTCATTATCTGTTATAAAAATGTTTGTATCTCCAATCATTGCTTCTGGAAAAAAGAAGAAGAAGTTGAATAAAATTACTTTTTAAGATTATACCTTCAGTCATTATAAATTGTCAAAGTATTGCAAACCTGTTTCATCATTGTGTTTATCATAGATGTGTTTGTTTAATATTATAAATGTGCATTCTGAAATTAAGTAAAAATAATTTTAAATAACCTGTCACTAAAAATAGTAGGTAATACCAGTGAAGAGTAACTATTAGACACTCACTGTCTTCATCTTCGCGCCAAGATTTTTGCATTTCGTATTCTTCTTCCAATGTTAGTGGTTCAGATGCGGTAAGTCTCTGAAGTTCTTCAGACTTCATCCATTCATGGTACCTGCGAATGAAATAGACAGAAGTAATAAAGGCATGAAAATGACATGGAAGGTTTGGGAATGAACAGTCTTGGGTTAAAGGCAGACTAACCTCGGGACGTGATATTCTCTGTAAGGAACTAGTATTATATTCCGTCCAACGATTCTAGTACTGCTATTTAATTTCATCTTGAATTTTAAATTCAACGATTAGGTGAGGATTATGTAATAATTATCATTTTGTTTTTAAAACAAGTCTACTTTCAAATTTTGACGTCTCATTGATTCTTCCACAGCAGCCACCATGCTATGGCAACTAGGAGTAATACAAAAATTTCGCTAAAATACTGAAAACAGCGCCGTCTAAGAAAAAGTTAGGAGAAACAAAATTACGGTGTTGCTATATTTAAATATATGATTCTTATGCTGGGAGTTTCCATAAAATAGAAATCAATAAATAAAATAATTATCACAAGTTATTGGTAAAGTGAATAAAGAAAAATAATAGTGTAATAAATTCAAGCATATTGAGGTTATTAGCATCAGCACAATAATACAGAAATCATATTTTTGTATTTAAAACGTGCACAGTTTTGTTTTCTTATGGGCACACTTGTATTGCAAATGGCCGGTGTGAGAGTGTTTACGCTCCTGCGCATTTTCCTTTTGCAATAAAAGTCTCATTGTTTCGCAAGTGCATCTGCTATCCACGTTGAGTTGAGCCTCTGTTCCTCCGTGTTGCCGTGCCGCGTTACAATATTTCTTTCGTTTGTAAGTTTGTGTTGAGTTGAGTATCCTCCTCCGTGGGACGACATACCGAAAGGATTAGAAAACTTGTGAAGTTACTGTGGATTACTGACTGCGCATAGGCACTCTTTAGAGTTTGGACCCATAATTGCAAACAGTGAACAGTGAACTTCAACCATGTCACAAAATTCTTGCTGTGTACCAGGATGTGTTGTGGTTAGGAAAGATGGTATGTAAATTTTGTTTTTCTACCTTTATTCGCCTCACCTGGAGGGTTACACTCTATTCGTCATTATGTTTCACATATTGCTATTGTAATAGCCGCAGAGTACATTATATAATATATACCATTTACAAGGAGGCCAACGTTATAACAGTTATTTTTATCAACCTATGTACTACAATGCTACATTAAATTGAAATTGATGTAAATACTAATTGTAAAGGTCTCCTTGGTAATTTAGTGATACAAGGAATATACTACTCTCTAACGACAGCAGGTTAATTGATTATGGGATATCAATTTTACGGTCTAAAACAGAAAATTACTTCTTTTTCAGCGCAAATTTCTCAACAACTTTATGATATCCGATTTTTTTAATGCATAGTTATACATCTTCTATTTGTCTATGCAGTTGGAATTATGATAACAACTCAATATAAATTAGGAAAAATAAAAATCAAACACGTTTTTACGTAAGCACAAAACACCAACTTTTTCGATCACTTGTTTAACTTACTGGTAACGAATAACACTGTGAAAAAAAACGTTAGTACTGGGAATAGTTTATTATGCAACCTACAATTTAATTTTTAAAAGACAATTGAATTAGTACTTTAAAAAAATCCTTATAAAATCATGTACAAAACCGACGTCAACGCTTAAGAATTTATTGAAAATTGCAATTAAGTGGTGAATATTTTAAAATTTGAGGTGTTTATCTACCAAATGAAATTATTTTATTTTATTTTTGACTAAATATTTAGTTGTAATAAAACATCTAAATAATGTCTTATAAGTTGAAGAATTGCAACCGTTGTTTAAAAAAATTAAATTCATAGACTTAATAGATATAATAACATAATAATTTTTCAGTGCAATAATTTGCACTGAATAAGTCGAATTTTCTGTTTTTCGAACTCGAAACTGATAGGGACCCTTAATTATATACATATTTACATCTAACTAGTTGTGTCATTTTTTCAGGTGTGCCTCTACACCATTTCCCGAATCCAGAGACACAGCCAGAGAGATTTAAAACGTGGATTTCGAATATTGGTGGTGCAATAGCTACATTGGATCATCTTACTGTCTATGAGAACAAACGTGTCTGTCATAGACATTTTGAAGATATTCACAAGTATCCAACGAAAAGACTGAGTAAATTAGCAATTCCAGTATTGCATATCCCAGGTAATACTATTGTTATACTATAATAATCTTCAATACATTTATTTTGTAGAAGCAAATAATAAACATAGACAATTTTTTAATATTATTCTAGATCTGGAGGCACAATCACTTGGTGAAGCAGTGGTTATGTCAGTCTCTGAGAAGTCCCAACGAAATCCACTACGGGAATATAATTTTAATACATCAGGTATGTCTTTTATTACAAAATTTTTTTTTGGTTCAGATTTATTATCTTCTTTTCAAACCGGTGTGTGATTGCTTTTTTGAGCCTCAACTGAATAAAGTTATTTAATTTTGTATTTCAGGACAACATATCATTGAAGCTACGAGTATAATAAACAAGCCGGCCCTAGCTTCAACATCAGCTGTTTTAAAAACACAGTCAGATGATTTGATATCAGGTTTGTATATTTTTTATAAAGTGAGCTGAATAAACACCCAAATTATACATTATGTTTAAATATTTTTATAGATTTATTAAGCAATCAAATCATTTATTAACAGATCATAAAATCCAATTTGTTAGTAATTACATACACTTCTTAAACACTAGTACATACATTTGGCCAATTATGGTAATAATTATTAATACTTATTAATGATGTCAACACAATCAAAAATAATGTCAAAATCATTCATCATAATGTCGAAATCACCACTAACTAAAAACAATAATAATAAAAATAGTCAAAAATCTATAATGATCAATAAAACATTATTTCAAAGCATGATTTGAAGGTTTTTTTTTATTTTTATTGAAAGATAAAATCAGCATTAGGATAAGTTGTGCACAGTTACTAGCAAGACACCATCTTTTCCATGAAAGTATTTTTTGCAGTGCCTCTCATATATTTAATAATATACAGAGACCTATTTGAGACATTCCTAAAATAAAAATATTTTTGAAGAACCTTCATAATGTGTTTCAAAATGCTACTACTCTGTAAAAGACTTCTTATCTACAAATCACTCGTCCAAGATAACTTTCTATATACAATTATATTTTTTTTAGGATATTAGACTACTTATCTGGTAATGCAAGTAATGATAATTTATATTTAATTTCTCTGATATGTCATTTTAATTATATTGATAAAAATACCTTGATGATCGATGACATCGGGTTTGAGATATATTTATTCTCATTAGAATTTACAATTCACTTACATGAGAACACATAATTATTAGCACAATGACATGTACCTGCCTAATTCTGTTTTAATTTAAATTATAAACTTATATCAAAATCTATGTGAAGAAAATGTATTCTGTATCCACCTATGTAATGTGGATTACATTATAGATTATAATAATGAATATAAAAGACATACATTACATATTTACAATATAAACTATTTGACAATAAAATAATAGAATAAATTCAGCCCATTACTGTCCCACTGCTGGGCATGGGCCTCTTCTCAGAATGAGAAGGGTTAGGCCTTAGAGGCCCTCTAAGGGGTGCAGGTTTCCTCGCGATGTTTTTCCTTCACCGTTAAGGCAAGTGATAATCAAATTGCGATCTGCACATAAATGCTAAAAGTCAGAGGTACGGGCCGGGTTCGAACTCAGATCCTCCTGCATGGAAGGCAAGCGTTCAAACGCTAGGCTATCACTGCTTGACAATATGAATATTTAATTTACAGGACATCAAAATGTTGTTGTGGAGTTACAACCTGACCAAATTCAACGCAGGACCCAGAAAAGAAAGAAAACAATGAAATCAAAAAGTATGTATATAATTTAATATAAAACACTATTACTGAATTGCACAATTAAACTGGAATGAAGATCCCGCCCAAGGTTAGGTCATAAATGTAAAAAAATACTTATTTACTTTGAATACTTTGAAAATATTATCAGCTACAATGAGAGGCTAAAACATTATAAAATCACCTCGTTAGCAGACAGAAGGAAACTGGCCGACCTGATATTCCCGCACAAAATATTTAATGGAAGCGTTTGCCGCGAATAAGTAGCTATAACCTATTTAATAATATCCCATGATCCAGAACAAACCTAGGGCATTTCGCCGTTCTGTAGGCAATTTAAAGACATATCAAAATGTTGTGATTTGGATATTGCTCTCAGTAAAATAATGTTAATTTTACTAGTGTTTCTTATTTTTGAATACCTTGACTGCTTGGAAACCACTGGCGTTGTGTTTGCTACCCTAATAATGACGGTTTGAATGACCTAATATATACGACGTTTTTGTTGTTCCGATATATTTGTGCAAGATGGGTGTTCTGAACAATTTGACGACCATGGTTGACAGGATATCAGTGATTACTTTGGATGTTTCTAAATATTAGGTCACTTTGACTGCCCCTAACAATATGATGATGACTATACCTAGTAAGTGAATGCTGTGGTCTCCTATAATTGGAGGCGCACAATTAATACCAACCAATGAAATTATTTCAAATGTCATGTGTCTGTGTAGACTTTGTTGGGAGGTCCTATAAATAAATAATATACTTCATTTTTAACTCTTGAATATGTAAATCTTTTTTAAAGCTTGATTATAATTTTGTTTATAAGAAAATACGTGTTTTTCAGGTCCTCGTGTAACTTTGGCGCAACATAAGGAATATAAATCGATTTTGAAAAAGTTAAGAAAATGTGAAAGCGTTAAGAAGTCTTTTAAAGCAAAATACATGATTGCTAAAAAAATGAAAACAACAACTGCATTCAATATTGTTTGTAAGCATATGTCTAATACTGCGAAGTTATTTTGCCAAATGCAAGCGTCTCAAAGCGGCAAGAAAAAAAAAGGAAGGCGATTCACGCTTGATGAAAAAATATTGGCGTTGTCTCTTTACAAACCATCTCCAAAGGCATATCGCATACTGAGCAACATATGTATTTTGCCAAGCCGAAGAACCTTACAAAATTTACTACACAAAATAAACCTGAAAGCTGGAGTAAACAACATAATATTCGAAAATTTAAAAAATAGAGTCGCCAAAATGCCTAACAATTACAAATATTGTGTTTTAACTTTCGATGAGATGGCAATTGGACCCGGTATTTCCTACGACAAAAGAAATGACAAAATATCAGGATTTGTAGACAATGGTGAAATAACCGGAAAAGAATATTGTGATCACGTACTGGTTTTCATGATAAGAGGCGTTGTGAAAAAATATAAGCAGCCTCTGGCCTATTATTATTGTAGTGGAAGCACTAAAACTATGGAATTAAAGAAACAAATAAAGATTATTATAAAAAAAGTGCAAGAAACAGGACTGAAGGTCGTGGCAACAGTATGTGACCAAGGCACCTCCAATGTGGCAGCTATAAACTCCTTATTGAAAGAAACACAAGAAACTTTCTTACGCAATGGACAAGAATATAAAGAGGGTTTTTTTGAGGTGGAAATGGATAAAATTTTTCCAATATATGATCCACCTCACCTCATAAAAGGTATGAGAAACAACCTACTTACAAAAAACCTTAAATTTACCATTAAAGGTAAAGAATGTATTGCAAAATGGGACCACATTGTGACATTGTACAAAAGGTGTCCAGGTTATAGAGGCGTGAAGCTGGTGCCTAAATTAACGGCTCACCATGTATTACCTGCATTAATACCAAAAATGAGGGTTAAACATTGCACTCAAGTGTTCAGCCAATCAGTTGGAGTAGCTCTTGGATTTATGGCAGGTAAGCAGTTTGTTATTTTTATTAATTTATTATTGTGAATGTTTATAGATACATAGCTTTTAATTTCCTATCTGTCTTTACTAATGTTACAATCGTGAAAATATCAGTCAGGTTTTTCAATGATATAGGCCCAAGTTCACCGACAATATAACTTATGATTAGAGCAAAATCTGTCGTTTAAACATGAATTTTTGTATGGGTAATCAGACCATTAATTTTAAACATCTGTTATTTTGTGGTTCAAAATGCCCCGTAGTCTATTATCATACAGCCAGATTTAATTGCCAACTATCGTGATCTGCGGGTCTACCGCGTAACAAAATGGTAATGAACATCAGACTCTGGTAATACACTTCGATACGATCGTGAGAGATTAAACTTCGAACTACCTTGTAAAAAAGAAAAACCTATCATGTAGTTGAGACTCCCATCTTCATGATCGGTATTTTTTAACAACGTAGCTCGAACTTTAATCTCTCACGATCGTATTGAAGTTTATTACTAGTGTCGATGTTCATTACCATTTAGTACGTTGGAGACCCGCTGAATATTGCCATAACCACCACCCTCGACAAAACAGATTTGTAATCGCAGTATGTTAATTTCAAACATGATGATGCTACTTCCAATCTTGTCATAATCTCTTAGTAGATATTTAAAACGCGCACAGAAAATGATAAGGTGGCCATGAGAAGACAAGCAATTGTTATCGATACAAAAAAATAATAATTAAGAAACAAAATAAAATAAAAACACTTGCATCTGAGGGCCATTTATTTATTTATTTAATTACAACGGTTGTGTTACAACCAATTACACTGCCAAAGTACATTAGCTACATTTTTCAGCAGAATCCTTTTGCTTACATTAAGTGAATAATGAGTGCGAAATAAGCCCTTAATAAGTCGAAGTGTGTGTGTGTGTGATCATATTGTTAATCAAACTAAGTCCAATGTAAATAAGTTTCGTTCATAATCATCATACTCGCCTGTTAAGTTCCATTGCTGAACATGGGCCTCCCAATGACTGCTACCATAAACGGTCTTTTGGGACATTGCCAGAATCACCACACTTGGTATACGGATTGCTGATTGCATGTTCTTAGCACAAATAAGGATGCTGTTGTCCATCCTCTTTACACGATCCCTAAGTCGCCTTTTACGACACGCTCAGACGGAGAGTGGTGGTCTATTCTTTACCGAGAATCACACCGATGGATAGTCGTGTTAATATATTTTATCTACTTTGCAGGATATGGAAGTCTAGAAAAGGAAAGTACCGACACAGCAGATTTACTCATGTTCTTCGATGATTTGTTTGACAGCGTCAATGGGAGTTTTAGCGGGATAAAAGGAGGAAAAATCTACAGGGCTGCAGTGACCCCAACCTCACCTCACCACAAATTGTGGAACTATAGTCTACCTATTCTCAAAACTATGAAATTTATTAATTCAAATAACCAAGGAGTAGTGCCTTCGTTGTCAAGCTGGATCAAAACCATAGAAGGGTTTAAATTAATTGTAAAATATTTAAATTCCAAAGGGATTAACTCTTTATTGCTGCGCAATTTCAATCAAGACGCATTGGAAAACTTTTTTGGGGCAATTAGAGCTCATGGTTACAGCAACATTATGCCTACGTCGTCTGCATTTGAAGGAGCCTTCAAAACTCTATTAATTAATAATATTTCATCCTCACATTCAGTTGGCTCAAACTGTGAAAAAGATGACGGTGTTTGTCTCCAATCACTAAAATATTTTTTAGCGAAACCAGGAGACAACAGCTCTACTGAATGTGAAGGGGAAATTGACAGTGCTCATTTAAATGTAGAACTTTTAAATACAGACGACCTAATACAGAGCCAAACTCCAATGGACGTTGAAAGAAGCGCAGCAATAGGGTATTGCAGTGGGTGGATAGCACAACTTGCCAAAAAGCATATTTATAAAAACTGTGTGGCCTGCAGAAACAATATGGAAGCAGAAGAGCTACAAAGTTTCCACAAATATATAAAAATGAAAGAATTTGGCAACAAAAGGTGGTTGTGCTATCCTACAAGAGCATTGTTTGATTTCTTTGCCCAAGTGGAACATATATGTATAGAAATATTAAAACATCACAGCAATAAAGAATATATATCGGCATATATAAAATTAATTATAAATGTAAATGTAAATTTATCATATATTACTTGTGCTGAACATAAAGATAATTTGCGTAATTATTTAATAAATAAAAGCACAATGTTTTTCATACACAATTGGTGCAAAGATATCAACAATGTTCTCATTGGAAAAATAACCTTTTGGGATATAAATGATCCTATGAAAGAAAAGGCAAATAGACACTATCTAAAACATAAAGGAAGAAAAAGAAAAACACAAAATAACATATTAAATGTATAATTTAGTTTAGGAGTACTTAGACTCTCATTTTGTACCTATAAATTCAATATTTTCCCAGTTTTTCGTATTTTTACATAAGTAAACATTAGATATTGATATAATTTTGATGTCTGCGACAGCAACACATTTTATGTAGATAAATTCAAATGATTGTTTGCCTTTAAAATAGCATGGTTAAATAGTATTCATGTAATGTTTATAAAAGTCGCAAAATATACAAATTTACACCATTGATTGAATTTAGAAGATATTTATAGCATAATAAGTGCATAAAAAAATATTATGTTGATTAATAAAAATAAAAATTTACACAAATAACCAAATACTTCTCAAAAATTTCTCTAACATATGCAAAATAGCAAAAAACCTGGATAAATATTGAATTTTCAGCCACAAGCTGGAGCATCCCTTTAATATGCAGTGTACATAGTTAAATTTATTTTATAATAAATTATGTTAAAATATTAACTGTTTTATTCATAATTTTCAATAACTCTTCCTACGTCACTTGACATATAATACGTACCTAGTATGCAGCGTACAGCTATAGGTATATGTAGCTATAGCTAGGTACCTATACCCTTAGTTCCCCTACCGAAAAAATAGATGGCGTTGCGGTTGATATTAAGGTTAATAATAAAAAAAGGCCGAGCTGCCTGTCTATGTCCGATATACTATTGTAGTCTTTGGCAGCCACTGTCAACAGCTGATCAGTGATCAGGGTTGCCAGGTGGCGAATATTTTTTCTCCTACGGGGCTGCCAAATGTCTCGTACTTTCAGTAGGTACATAATTCTCGTAAACATATTCTCGTAAATCTCAGTCCTTTATTTACAGTACTATTACTAGCTAGTCTTGGGTACCTAGGTATATTCCTTAAGTTAGGGGTTGCCGAATAAAAAAAACATTAATAATAAGTGATTCATATTTTTTAATAATTTTACACCCTTCCAGTGGCGAGAGTCGGCAAAGGTAATTATGGCAAGAGTGTCAAACGCCGACAGTCAGCACTTGGTCGGCACGCGTCACGTGCCTTGGATAAGGATTCTTTAATCATTGCGCGTGCCGCATCGCCTTGCATTCTCGATAATTCAATAACTACTGCACCGATCAGGCTCGCCTATGGCTTAAAATAATTTTAAAAGACGGAGCTTCCACTTTTAAAAGTAAGTAAAAGTAAAAATTAAAAAAATACTAAAGTAAGCCGGAAGTAATGCGAATTTTTTGAACGATCTTTGTAAAATAATACAAATTATTCACTCAATGAATAAATTTTGTACTTACTACTAGTACTTACATGATTATTATTAGGATTATATTTGTTAATGCTATGCAATGTTAGAGGTATTGGTAAAATCATCCACAACGTGGGAAACGTGGGTCGTTTCAGTTAGTGCAAAAGAGATAAGAACCAAATCAATATAATCATTAGTATATACAACAAGAAAAAATACATCTTAACTGGGATTCCCCGGTCAACGACGAAAGACATTTATAGACTTACACATCAGACATTTTTTATATTATATATATTTGCATACATTACGCATACAGTCAACATTGTTATAATCTCATAAGAAAAGTGTATGTGATTTTTATTTTTCTCGTATCTCGTACAGAGACTGCTAAATCTCGTAAAGGTACGAAATTTGTCGTACACCTGGCAACGCTGATCAGATTTTTTTGATATTTTCCTTTCAGCTTCCAGTGGTTTGAGCAGCGTTGCCAGACAGAATGTAACCGTAGCTATTGTAACATTTTACTTTACTTTTGGCCCCGCTATGTTTACTTCCATGATATATGACTCAAAATGTAATTTCTACGTTACATAATTTACTTATTTGGACAATAATATTTATTATTATTCTCATGTGGCAATAATAATCTGTCACTGTCAGATTCAGTCAGATTCGGCGTCTTGTTGACGTTGTTGTCAGGGTTGCCAATCGTACGAAGTTTCTCATACATATACGAGATTTATGGTCTTCTGGTACGAGATACGAGGACACAATGAGGCTCGTACAAATATGTACGAGATTTTCATATAGGCCATTTTATAACAACACTTTATAGCATAAATGTGTTTTCACAATTTGGCCTACATATTGGGTGTACTAAATGAAAAGTAGATGCACTGGCCCACCGGCCAGTTTGACTTTATCATATAGTAATTATTGTTGGTTGAAATAGTTTCAAGCTTAGAGGTTACAAGCAATGAAATCGGATCGTACCTACTTATAGAAAATCTATGGTAGTTTGTTTTTGACAGGGCTTTTGTCTTCTGTCTTTAACTCTGTTCTGATTATTTTTTTTACAATCGTCTAAGCAGCTAATTCTAGTAATGGTATATAATAAATAAAAAAAAAAAAAATATAATAAATAAAGTTCACACGCTAGTGTTTTCCATATTTCTTTATGGCTCGGAAACGTGGACCCTCAAAGCCACTGACAGGAACAGAATAGACGCGTTCGAGATGTGGTGCTGGCGTCGCCTACTGAGAATTCCCTGGACCGCCCACAGAACGAATGTGTCTATATTAAAAGAGCTGAAGCTAGACCAGAAAAACCGCTTGTCTTCTGTTTGCCTGCACAGAATATTAAAATACTTTGGCCACATTGCCCGCAGACACACCGATAACATCGAGAGACTTATTGTGACAGGCAAAATAGAGGGCAAGAGACCTAGAGGACGCAGCCCGAAGAGGTGGTCAAGCCAGGTGTCGGACCAAATGGAAGTACCGGTGAATGTGGCACTCCATCAAGCCACGGACCGCAGCAAATGGAGAGCAAGCATCAGGCGGATCATGGGAAGGGGTCACGATCCTCAACATTGAGGGACCGACATTGGAGGAGGATATAATAAATAACATATAGAGTGATCCTTTGGTTTTTCTTAATCAGAAATCCATAAACCTCAATAATTATCTCTTTGAGCCGCGCCGGACGACCTTTTTTTAGACATTCATAGTCATTTTGTATGTCTTAGGCTTACATTCAGAGACGACAGAAACGAGTCTAAGCGTGAACTTACGCTTCCATCTGTCAAAATCAACAGCTTGCGCTCATATTTGTATTCAGAGACGTTCGGAACACGACTTAAACTTAACGTAAACTAAGATAAGCCAAGTAGTGAATATTGACTACTTAAGACGACACTAGCGCCGCCAAGTGGGCTAAGGTGGAGTTAATATCGACAATTTGAGATTTTCAAGTCTGACTAACCTCATAACTTAAATAAATAGGTTTATGTCTCAGATATTTTGTTTCGTTCACTCCAATTGCATTTTGTATATATTGCTATCGTGTTTTAATTTTTATATACGCCTGCTTGCTCATTTTCATAAAAAAGTAACTTACCGATAAACATTTTGTTATTAAAAATGGCCATAGAGAAGAGAGTCTTAGCTAAGCTTACACTGCGACTCTGAATACGAATTTTGAAGATGCGCTTAGCGACGACTTCGCTTACTTAGAGCGGTCTTCGCCCGTCTTATGTTCATGTCTCTGAATGTCAGCCTTAGTGTTTTATGTAACATTGGATTTGTTAGAAAGCCAAAGTACGAGATTTTGTGGTGTTTAAACTGTACCGTGTACGAGAAAAAAAGTTCTATGGTTGGCAACCCTGGTAGTTGTGTTTCCAAATCGGGATCATTATCATATGGGAAATGTTTTATCAAATTTTCGCGTTATTCGTTATCAACAAACCTATCTGGCACATGAGCTGACCTAGTAATATAGTGTTGAAAAGTGATCAATTTTTATTGATCAAATAAATGCTTTTTATACCAACTGTCAACCACTGAGCTTTACGAGTAAGTTAGACATCGATGGTATATACTAAAGATGTTGTTGTTGTATTTGAGTTTGGAAGTGTATTATCAAGAAAGTGATTCATCGCTACTAAATGGATCGTATAATTTTCAGGTAAAAATTATTCACAATGAATCAATATGAAACAGAGAGACGTCTTTGTTGGAGTTACCTGTTCGTGTCTCTGTTTCTCGTTGTGTCGGTCATATCCATAGGGATACCGTATAACCATTGGCGCACGACGCTGGACGTGTGTCCCGGCGGGTATTTCGAGAATACCAATTGCGGCTGCATACTGTATGGAGTCAGCACTTTCCAGTATTTCAGTGGCGGACACAACTCATACTGCCTGTATGCTGTCTTCGCACCACTGCCGGTGATCGTGTATGCTGTCGTGATGGCTCTGTTCCATATGTACAGAGTGTGTATTAATAATGTTGGCCAGTATGAAGATGAGAAGTCTACGACTATGGAAGAGTTGTGAGTATCCAATTTCATATTTAGATTATAGGCTGTACAGAAGCTATTGTATTCAACCCTCACATTGGTCAA
Source organism: Allophyes oxyacanthae (assembly GCA_932294325.1). Taxonomy (NCBI): domain Eukaryota; kingdom Metazoa; phylum Arthropoda; class Insecta; order Lepidoptera; family Noctuidae; genus Allophyes; species Allophyes oxyacanthae. The sequence continues at coordinate 6,233,645 of OW028611.1, forward strand.
AGTTTGAGGGTTGAATACAAAATCACAAAAGAATATTTGGCTTTTCTGGCAGTTATTTTTTTGTGATCCCATAGTAAAAGTGGTTCATAATGATGAGTACATTAACCCCCTTTCAGCTTTATATACCTTTTCTGAGTAACCATGTAGACGTGGATATACAGCACATTATAAAATAATTTTTCATTTAGCCACAAATGCTTACGAGAATACAGGATGTCTGGAGATGACTATCACTTTGAGCCCTATACTGAATAAATAATAAAAAGTGAACTAAATTATAGTTACAGTCTGCTATTTCTTAAACACTGTTTAGTATTGTTTGAATTTTCTTAAATGTTTTATCTCTTGTTGTGTCTTTTTTACATATCGCACCTTCTGTAAGACAAGAGCCGAAGTGCTAAAATTTCTGAAAATGAATTAAATATGCCAAAGTGCCTTAAAAACTCATTTCTACCTGTAGGAACAAAGATCTGAAAAATTTGAAAATTAGCACTTCGGCCCTTTTCTTACCGAAGGTGTGATATAAAGAAGTAAATAAAATCCATTGACGTTATCTTAAAAGCCATTGGGTATAAAGTAAATATATAAAAGCTTGTTTTTGCTTTATGGACTCCTTTGTATGTAAAAAGATTGTTTATACATAATATAACATCAGAGCGAAGTGCTTATTAGTTACCTTATTGGTCATACAATATGTTAACATTATGATTCAACATTTCAGAGAGGGTGAATCCATAGTAGTGAGTACAAGAACCCGAGTGAGCAAACAGAATGATTCCGTCATATATTGCTGGATCCCCACGTCATGTATTGCAGCTATGTTTGCCATCTACACTCTGGTACATGCAGCTATCCTGACTGACGGCTTCATCCGCACCTGCACCCAATATAGAGGATATTTAGTCAGGGTAAAACTAGTTTTATATGCTTATAGATATTTGGTAAAAAAATTACACCTTGAGTGATAGATTTAAAATGTATGAAAGTCAAAATAGTAAAATAACTTTTGAATACACATCCTTATAGTTTTTGACATGGTATGGTACCATACTAATTATACAGGGTGACTGGTTGACCGAGGGAAAAACTGGACTCATAATTATGAACAACTTTTATTATGGGACCAAACTTGAAATCCTGAAATAAAAATCTGCTGTTCTGTACATTTAGTCAAGTAATATTGAATTATTTATATGGAACAACTGATTTTATTTGCGCGATTTCAGGGTTGGTCTCATAGTAAAAGTAATTGTTCATAATGATGAGTACAATACGCTCTTTCAATGTTTCCCTCGGTCCAGTCACCCTGTATTATAAATTGGAAAGTAACTCTGTGTGTTTATTACCTTTTCACAACTAAACGGATGAAATTATCTTGATGAAATTTTGCAAGGAGATAGCACCATCATGAGGAAGGCTATTTTATTTTAAAATCCCAACCTACCAAGTACAACCTGGACGGAGTCGCAGGCGCAGCTAGTATCACTTAAGGGCTGCTGCCTGGGTTTGATTCCCAGGAGGCAGGAGGGCAAGGTGGTATTGGGATTTTCTGTTTAGAAATAGAACAATAAAATAACATAATAATCCCTTAACATAATGTGCTAAATTCCTCATTGTACGGAAAGCCTATACAATGAGAGATCAGCTTATACTGGAAATGTATAGTTTAATAAGTGTACAACAGTTGTTAAGCTATGATATTTTGTTATATCCTTTTCTAAGCAACATTTTACAGTACCCACTCAACAAAATACCAATTATCATGCAACATGTTGCAGGAGCTTCGTGCCACCGGGGACCATGCGACCGCGATACACTTTCGTCTGGCGTGCCAAGCGATTTACGACTTTATGGACTATATACAGAAGGACGCACCGAACAGTCGCCGCGGTGATTTTATCAACACCGGTGTGTCCCTGCAGCTAGCGGTCATTGCTGCGTGGGCTGCAGTCGGAATCTGGGTTGCAATCGTAATATTCACCGCCGTGAGAGCATTTAAAGAGCGACATGTACTTACGTGTTGTGGTAACTGAATGTGAATTGTATTTTCGTCAGAAATGGGGTGATTTTGAAAATGGACAAGTTTACGATCACAATGTGATTTAATGCTTTCTTTTACGCATCACTTGCTCATGAAATGTAAATATTTTTGATCATCGAACTTAATTATAGAAATAATAGATTCCGATTACCGCTAAACAACGTGCAAAATAAGCATTGCGTTTGTTCGTACGTGGGTGCGTACCTATACCGTACATAAGTACCATAACAGAATCAATGCATATATTCAATATTGTCATTTATATGACTATAAACTTTATTAACATACCATTAGGTCATAATTTCACAAGTCAATTAGCGAAGACTGAGCTTTAAACCCTAATGTTGTAAGTAAGCTTTATTAGCAAAGTAACAATCCACCGACCATAAAGAACAATTATTTATAAACTTGATTATTGACATTCACGATTAATCACAATTTTATACTTACCACTTTATCGGTATTAGATTTAAGACTTTTATGAAAGTATTTGTTTGGAAGCATGTAGGTCTTATTACCTAGAATGTAAACTAATATTGTACTTTATTCACAATCTACGTAGTTATTATCATTCCATATATTTAGAATTTTTGAAAAGAGTAATATTAAACACTTATTTTTTTTTTCCCATTTTGTCGATAATAATGTTTATATTTTTAAGTATTTCTAATTTTAAGTCAAATGTCCATGTGCCGTCCAATAGAATAATGTAAGTAATAACCTATTGTATTTATTTTAAATTTCTTATGAAAATTTTACTACAATATACTTTTTAATTTACCTATTAAATTAATTGTTTTATTTACATTACTAAACGTTGAGCATAATATTGTAAAGGATTTACTTTAGAGAATAAAAAGGCAAGTTATCACATAAAATGTATTTAATAATAAACATTACAAAAAACAACAACATTTTAATGTTACAATTAATTAAACTCTAACATTTATTCACAGCGAATAATAATGACGTATATAAAGGTATTTCCTGTGTAATATCAAGGACATAACTCGAACCTTAACTCTATATATTGTTAAAATTCCCCATACCTGCCTGCGGTAGGTATTAATAAGACTACACAAGACGATACATAATATTTCTCGCTCAAGTGCTTACCATCATACAAAACGCCAATTTTCTAAATGTGAAAACCTTTGAAATAGACATGGTAGATTATTGAATAAAGCTAAAAACGTCTGTAAAATAAATAAATATCCAGTATAGTTGGATTATAATTTTATCCGTATCTTAATTGCTACGTAGAGTTAAAATACCTTGTATGAAAAAGATTAAAGTATTATACAGAGTGGCGCAAATTTTTTGGGCATTAAGGTTGGCTACTCTTTCTGTGGCCCGGGTCTTAGGTAAATAGATGAATATTGAAAATATTAAAAACCCTAATAATAGTTTTTAAAGTACAGTTACCGAGAAAATTCTCATTCCTAAAAAAACAGTGGGGCTTAATCGAAACTATTTTCGAACCTGCCTACCTACTTTGCCATAGTCTTGTTTCCTACCGAGTTCCTTTTCCTACTTCTATCTCATGTATTTCATTCAATTTTTAATAGACTTCCAAAAAGGAGGAGGTTCTATGTTAATGTAGGTACTAAGTTTATAAAATAATAGCACTTTTCCTTGTTAATAATAATAATTACTTACAGCTAGTGTATGAATGTAATTATATAACTTTTTATGGCTTAGATCTCGGTTTAGAGGATAGATTCCTTTTTATCACATAATATTCCATATTGTTAAATTATTTTCCTAAGTCCTTCCTTCCAAATTTCCTCGTTTGAAATCTTGTTTTACGTGTGTTATCGGTTCCTGTCTTTTGTAAATACCAAATAAAATATTTTCATTGGCCAAAGAACGAATAGTGCAACGACAAAATAAACTATAACATTAAGGGTGGCCACCCTTAATGCCCAAAAAGTTTGCACCACCCTGTGTACAGTACATAGGTACATTATTAAAACACTTACACCAAATAAATAATAGGCCGTGTATACGCGAGATTCACTTTCAACCTAGTAATATCAAACTTGTTGGCTTGTTGCATCAACAGGAAAAGAATGAACTCTTTGGAACTGTGCATTAAACATCAGATTATGATTTATGGATATATAATATATTATGTATCTGAAATAGCGATTTTGTATGTTATGCGTGCAAATAATGTATTAAACCGTTGAAAAATGGAGTCTATGTAGATGGCGACTACGGAACGAAAATTAAAAGGTTTGCGATCTCGCAAACCTTTTAATTTTACTTTTACTTAAACATTAACCCTTTACCGGTCTTATCAACCGAGAACGAATAACGATAATGAACCTTATTAATTAAAATCCATATAAAAATAAGAATCATAAAAAAAATGTTGCTAATGTCATTATGGTTGATTGTTCAATAAATATAAGTATTTAGAAATATACTACTCGATAACGATAACTAAAGTTGTCACTTGGTGTCCAAGTTTCGCAAACCCCTGCTTCCGCCCGTCAAGTGCGTACGTAACGCTGCACGTTGTAAGTATGTTTGCGTGAACGCACGCTGTGCGTATTTTTGTATGAGTGCACACTGTAAATTTTGCTGGCGACGGTAGGTCGATGTATATCGAATTGTCAAAGCTGATGCGGAGTGACAAATTATAGTCGTCGAGTAATACTGATTAAATACAATACATAGTCTTAAGTATTAAGCTCAGAGATTAAGTGAAATTTAGGTACATTCAACGTTATATCAATAGTGGAACAGTAAAATGACTAACGCACCAATTCGAAAACTTTGTAGAATCACATTTTAAAGTTTTTTTTGTTACGAAACAACTCATATATATATATAAAATGTGCCCCTGTAAATTTTACATATTGGCGCGTTAGTCATTTTACTTTTCCAGTGTCGATTACATTACATATAATAATTATATAACATTAACAATTTTTCACGTTTTTATTCTAATAATTCATATTATTTAAAACATTATACATATCTAAGTATTTTAGATAACTTCCTAAAAAAATCTCTTTATATGAGTCGAAAAATAATTGTAATAATCATCAATAAAAACGACAATGTGCTAAGAAGTATTCTAATACAGTCTTCGCAAAAATGGTGTAAATTCAAGTGGACAGATAAAATGTAAATACATCAGAAATTACAGAAAAAAGGTTCCTAGCTAATTATAAATACCAGCGTCTCCCTGCAGCTTGAACATGTTGAGCTAGATATTAATAAATTGATAGTATACTTTTATTCGCTACAGTTCGTATGCATCATTAGGTTGCAAATAGCAACGTTTTACTAAGACAATTATTTTGAGTGATTGTAGAATACTCGTCACAGATCTTTGTGTCGTATCGTATCAATTCCGTTGCGCTTTCTCTTCATTATTAGAACTTAACTTCACAGACTCAAAGATTCGTGGCGTACACTGTAAAAGTGTTTAATAGACATGTGTATTAAATGCATATTTATAAATACGTATAATATCAATAAAAAAAGCTTACAATACCTATATAAATTGAGAAAATAAATAACGTATTTACACTTAGTAATATCTACAACCCTTCAGGTTTCCGCCGATTAAATGACAATAAGTTCATCCTATTACACGGGATTTAATACCGTCATGCGCGAAATGCGGGTACAACAGTAAACAGCAGGTCTGCTGGTATACATTTCGATTGGAAATAAACAGTACCTTTGTACTCAATTGACCCCTATATAAAGTCCTACTTTATTATCAGAGGTCCTTTTAAGGGGTTATAGTACTCATCATTATGAACAACTTTTACTATGGAACGAACACTGATATCGCAAAAATAATCTGCTGTTTCATACATTTTAGTCAAGTAATATTATAGGAATTATTTTTACGGAACAGCTGATTTTTGTTTCGCGATCCCACGTCCAAAGTTGTTCGCTAATAAAGTAACCCTAATAAAGTAGGCCCTTAATGTATTGTTTCCGAATCAAATTCACGTGAACATAAATTATTAAAATAAATAAACGTCTAACAAACCCTCTGGACACAGGCGTGTTCTTTAAATACATTTTTAATCACATAAAACTAGGTTCATATTTGGCATATTATTGAACAACATATATTATGTTTTGAACATTTGAGTCCTATAATTTAGCTTGTGACCATAAATTGTGATAAAAGAAGAGTCTTTTTAAGACCCTCCTGGTACTAAGATTTTGGCATATTCATGATAAATATTGTATTACGTCTTAACATAGTAAAATTATATACATAAAAACAATTTAAAAATATTTACCAAAGGTTGACTTTCTTGTCGATTCTGTTGGCATTTTGACAGTTCTAAACTAGACTAAACGCATCTGTCACTTTCTTTTTCTATTGAAATAGAAAGAGACAAACGCCCTAATCATTTCATAGTGCGCAACAGAATCGCAGAATCTGTGCACAGTTCTAGTCTAGGTAAAGATTAACAACTACTTGTGGCAGATCCATACCTGTATGTCGTTATACACAATAATAATATAATCACAGATTCCTTACACTGGCTAACGTACTCGTAACATAGATAAATTAATAATCATCCGAAGGGCGCAGACAGCGCAGTGATTAATCGCGCGGACGGCGAAGACACATTCATTCGTCATTCTCCACCCATCGAATGGCGACGGACGTGATGACATATAAAAATTATGCTAAACCGGATAAGATTTAACGCAAAGACGATGAATACACCAGCCGATTTATTGTACAATCCGATTTTAATTTCACGCCCCATTAGCACAGATTAAATAATAGTTACTTTGTAACAGATACTTCACTCCCTTGAGCTCATACCCACGCCGCTAAAGTTCATATTGCTTCGCTCGCTACCAGCGAGTCGGTTAAAAAAGCTAAAAAAATAAACTATAACATACAAATTATATTCGACAGTTTAACTGGCTGGTGTCGTCAAGCTCTTTCAGTATTTATTTATTGAATAAAATTGAAGTGAAGTCTCTTCACTAACATGAGCTGAGTTATTTTATAAGCAGTGGCGGATACTAGGGCTGTAGGGATGAAACACCGCCCAAATCTTAAGTTACCTATCAATATAATTTTATTCAATTAATAACCACTGAAAGAGCATGACGACACCAGCCCTCAGTCATCCTAAAAATATTTTTTGGAGCTGCCACTGCTCATAAAATTATAGAGGCCTTATTGCCTATGACAATAACGTGTCTTGTCACGCTTAAACCACGCTGATCTGTATCATTTTAATACAAAATATGACAGATTAGCAAGATACGATCGTGGTTGTCATAGAAAATAACTACCCAGATATTATTATTAGGAAGTATGTCAAAAAGTCAGCCACCAATTAGTTTAATTAACAACTCTTCTTGCGGTGGCAATAGGCCCAAATGACACAGATTTTTGAAATTGTTCTATTTTGTCATAAGAAATATGGGCTGCCAATTTTATACCGTGTGCGTTTGACCTTAGAGTTTATTTCTCATTACCGCACTCCGCCTCCCAGTCATCGGGTATCAACTTACTTACGTGCTGGGTAAATTGACTGTACGTACACGGATCATCACAGAACGGTAACTTTAGCTCCAAAGGAACTTCCACTTTAGTGTTGTTTCGATAGAATGTCTGCAAATAAAAATATTTACCAGCTGTTAAGTTGTACAATGATGAATGGATCGCAGTTATATTATAGAAATATATGCGAATTAAATAATTAAGATAAATAGTGACCATGCAAATATTGCAAAATGTTTTCGACACAAAATTAATACTATCTATAAACCAATAAAAGCTGTAATTTTTTCTCAACGCCATGCTGCCTTAAAAGACATGTAGAAATGTTTTTATAACACTAAGGAACCGGTTTACACATATTTCGAAACATCTAGGAGTTGGCACCTGTTATTTTAATAAGTATTAAATGAAAATAGATTATTGAAATAATGTAGCAGCTTTAATGGAAAAGAGATAACCACAAAATACAACCATAAACTAGAAAAACAAAACAAACATTATAGAGTAGACGTATCGTTCATAGTCAATAAGAAAGTTCTTATATTTTTTTTAAACAGCATCGATTGGTTCCACAAATACCCATGAATAATAGCCGCATCAATGGGGATTTGTGAATTTTCTGTCTAGAAATCCCCAATCTACTACCATAGTTGCTATTTATTTTAAATGGCTTATGGTTAATTGACCACCAGATATACTTAAAAATAACATACCTTCAAAAAATATTGTCAAAAATAGTAAACAATCACCAAAATTTAAACCCCATTTTAATATTTTAATTTAAAATGTCAATCCCGCCCCCTCGTAACCTCGTTATTTTATTAAAGTAAATGGCACTAAATAAACCTTTGATTACCCAAAGTTAGTAAACGAACACCAAAATTAACGTGGCTTAGGGGAAACCTACTGCGACAGAATTCGAGTTTGGCCGAAATTTTTCTTAAAAAGACGATTTTAATCGTCAGAATAGGGATTTGTGTAAGAAAATTCCACAAATCTTCATTAAGGGGACAATTCAATGGGGATTTGTTGAATAACCGTTCACCTACCACTAACAAAATTCATGCTCAATATGCTAATCCCTAATAATATGAAATTACATACCTTAACAAAGAATGCCTCCTGTTCGATATCTTCGTGTAGCTCGAGCACGATGCTGGCTCCGTACTCGGGCTCCAGCAGGTCAGTAAACCCGAAGGCGCGCCACAGCGCTACCACTGTGACGTCATGACCTGAGTACACGTACAGTGAGCGGTCCACATTCTCATGTTGCACCGTCTCTTCGAAATACTGCTTTATTTCTTTTAGAAGTGGACCTGAAATTACGGATTTAATGTTTAATCACACTTGCGCATCAATTCACGTCACAACTTAGGCGCAACTCCGCTTAACATCATGCGTGCTGTAGATATGCTTGATTATCCCCTCAGTGGCATAAAAAAAATCTTTTAAATTACTAGAGCCAGCAAAAAGATTCCAAACTTTAAAACAAAGCACACATAACAGAATCAATTTGCAATAAGCTGGATGGTAATGGCCATTTTTCTTTGTTGGTTGAATTAATGGTGTCAGATAAGGTTATAGGTTCAGTATTAAAATAATTTATATCAAAGCTTGCTAGGTTTGTTTAAATTTTAATATGCACAACACGGTACATTTCCATGCTGTGTATGCTAAGATCTTCTATAATATCTTATCTCTCAAACATGTCATAAAATTCTCACCAACTTCCAACCTCTGCAAGGTCTTATTATAAGATAGCAATGCTAAACTCAACATGAATGGTGTTCGCATTTTAGCTGGGAACACAGTCTTCGTCCACTCGGGTAGCTTGAGTCCTGCCTCTTGTTCAGCCAGGAGAGTGCTGTAAAGAAAGTCCACGGGCACCACACTGCGCATGCTCTGATTCGTGTGTTTAGTTAGGTAGTCAAATAACTCTGTGAACTTCGGATCAGCATTCTTTTCAGCCAGCAACTCTTGGTACATCGCTTTCCAGGTCTTACATGGTTTTGTTGCAGCGACTATCTAAAATAGAAGCTATATTAAATTTCTAATATTTAATTGTTGCTTTGTGTGATGCGTGGAATTAGTAGCGTGAATAAATAGAAGATTAGAAAAAAAGAAACCATGGTAATGGATGGTTGAACTAGTCATTTGAGCTGAAGTAGCAATATTATGTTATTGTCTTCACGCAGATTACGGTAATCATATTTTTGAACAAGTTAATAATACACTAATAATATGAGAAAAATATAAGATCTCAAAACATATTATATCTACCTACATTATCAAGTTCCTTGGGCAAAGAGTGAACAGGTACAGGCTGCCACGGCATCTCTGGATGCCACATCTGCCGCTCTGTGGGCGGGTACAGACCCGCAAGGAACGTGTAGGCGCTCATCAGACACCGCGACTTGTCGCTGCTGCGGATAAACACGTCCTTCTCGCAGTATTCTTCGGGAATAAAGTTGGCATAGTAACTTCTGAACTTTTTGCCTAATTCATACATCTGAAGCTTGCCAGCCTAGAAGAAACAACATTATATTTAAATTCTTTCAATAATAAGACAATCGTGATCATGAAAAGATTATTCTATATTTATTTGATTATTATACTTTAAAACTTAATATTATAAAGAGGTATAAGGTATATTTGTACATATACTCTGTTTTTTCTTACTTGTCTTATCTTTATGAATAACTCTTATCTTAAATACCGGTCAAACATATAACCCTCTCCGTAGTTGGGTAAAAATTGTAATTACTTAACATAAAAATAGTAATGTAAAATGTAGTATGTAGTAATTGTTTGAATATGATTTAATTTATTTATCCTTATCTCTGACGTCGTGATTCTAATAGTCAGAGTATCTATGTACTTTATTTGAGTCATTTTTATTCTGACTGTAGATAGCTTTTTTAAAGATATTTTCTACAAAAAAATATCAAGATATATTATCAAAGTTACCAAATTCTCTTAGATATACAAGTGTTCTGCCTGCCTACTCTTTTTGTAACTTTATTAATAATAATATATTAATTTTCAGATAACATCATTTGAAAATGGAAATCAAGATGACGAAGAGGCCTTTGCCTAGCAGTGGGATCTCATCCCACTGCTAGGCAAATCGTTATGAGACAGGCTAACAGAAACATTATCTATTCTTGTACTAATAATTTAAATTAGAAGCTATCTTAGTATGACATATAGTGAACTAGTGATATGAGATTTAAAAAATAAATATAATCAATATATATGCCAATGCATTCCACGATGTTCTATGATAAATCGTTTACAGTCCAAGCCTCGCGCTTATGGAATGCATTGCCTGTGTCGGTAAGAAGAGCACAGTCATTGACTTCTTTTAAAGTATTGCTGAAACATCACTACCTCTCTGTTTAGTAGAAATGTTGTTATTAATCTGTAAAATATTATACTTTAGGTCCAATACCATTTATGTATCTTAACACTGTATATTTATTTATTTTGTATGTAAGTGTAATAAAAATTTATGCATAATTATTATTTATCTGTTTATATTAATATGTATGGTACACCGCAAACTGCCCTTTTTCTATTTCTTCCAAGTCATGTCCATCCAAAGGTTGTCTGGAAGACATCGCTTTTAGCGATAAGACCGCCCATTGTACATGTACATATTTATGATAATGTTTTTTTTTTGTATTTCTGGTGTACAATAAAGTTTATTGTATTGTATTGTATAATCAGATTTATTTTATAAATTATTCAAAAACAATAATTTGCCGAATTTAATAACTTCATTTAACTAATAATAATTATTATTATTAATCTGATTCAACATAAATAAAAATGACTATGATAGATTCATATCCCAGTCTAACCAGACTGAACTGTGTGCTGTGCGGATGAATATAATTATTTTACACAGAGCAATTTCCATCAACTGGTGATTATTTTCAATCAAATTATTAACTTCCAATAGCCACCTTGTGTTTGGTAAATTAAAACTTACATTAGTTAGGCTTCCAAGCCCATCAGGCCATTGGTAATTCTTGTATGGATCGCTGTTGTAGCTATCTACTGGTGTTCTGGCTCCGTGACGGAAAAGCTAAGAAAAACAACAGATAGTGAAGTTATTTAAAAAGTCAATTTGAATATTAAGTTGGCATAAAATTGTATTTAAGTGTCCGAAATGTAAAGATGTCGTCTTCACATTTAATACATTTTTATCCTACAACTTTAGCTATAAAAAGTTATTAATTATTTCTGTATTGGAAATCTTCAGAAGTAATATGGAGATGGAAAATGTTGAATTATGATACAAATGGAAACAAAGACAAAGAGTGAGATAATGTATACATGAGGATTAGTTTATAAACCATTAATAAATTGTGTAAAGGACAGACAGGCATACTCTTAGTCATTCATAAATCATTAACTCATTCCTTAGTATAGTTTTTACATAAAATTTATTATAACAATAACATTTACATAAAATGTATGGGAATGAGTTAGTATAATTCAATAAAAGAATGAGTGTGTGGGGGTGTGTGTGTGTGGGGGTGTGTGTGTGTCTGGGTGGGGGGGGTGTGTGGGGGTGTGTGTGTGTGTGGGTGTGTGTGTGTGGACACCTCGGTTTTCTTTATTAATGATATTTAACAAATGGTGATGACACTATTAATTGAATCACTTATTTTGAAAAGACCAGCTTTTTCACAGGAGAAACAAAAAACTGATTTGCCAAAAATAATAAATGAACAACAAGTACTTATTACTCTGGATTGAAAACAAAGATAATACATACTTATTATATTTTATTTGATCAATGATCAATCAAGTAAAAATGATTAAAAAACGTTACTCTTTTTAATTTAAAATTCTGGACATGTGCTGTTTGGAAAACAAGTGATTCAGTTGTTGTAAGCTTATACATATTTACAGGAGGTGTTAGATTTTTTATTGTGGCATTAAAAGAACAATTAACTCTACTAATAATAAGAATTATAGTAGTAGTATAAGAGTAAGGCATATCATTGAAAATTGAAATAAATAATATTTACTATCATCATACAGTTCTCAATGCGTTCAGCTGTCTCAATAAGTGCTGCAGCAACATTTGATATGGATATAGTTCATAAAAAGTTGTTAGAATAGAATAGAATAGATCTTTATTTCATGTAAACCAGATACAGGCACTTATGAAATGTCGACTTTAGTTGCACTAGGTTAAAAAAGGATTAAATGTAATAGCTATTGCACACTCACTATAATGACAAGGCGCAGTGTCTTAGACTCGTAAGGCAGAGTCTCGCTGAGCACACAATATCCCAGCAGGCAGCTCAGTACCGCCAGTCCTAGGACTACTACAGCAACAGTTGTTGACCGTTTTGGGATCTGGTGGCACGCTGAGCGCTCCGCCTTGGGTGTCGACGGCCTGCGCCACGTGTTTTCATCGTTATCGTACTCCATTGGCACTGAGTCGCGAATAATTGAGTACATAAATATGCCTATCCACAACTATGCACAACTGCAGAAATACTACAAGAACATACAAGTATTATATTATCTGATTCTACAGGGTCAAGGTAAACATAAAACAGAGGAAATATACTGTTTTACGTCGAATATATATAAAAACACATTTATCTCTTAATAGTATGTTTGATAACTTTTTGGGGATCAACTGTCAACCCAATAATAATTGAACAACTGTTAATATACATACACTGCACTGATACCTATATCGATGTTTTTTAAACAAAACTTAAAGAAGTCATTTGGCTTTAAAATGTAGATATTAGAGAGTACATCGTTTTACGAGATAGAAATAATTCACTATTCGGATTCCCAATTTGTTTTTTGACCAAATAAACTGGTCTGACTTCTTGAATCCGGATTCTGTCACAGAGTACGATTCTGTGATCGACCGAGACACTGACAGTCTGACACTGACAGTGACAGTCAGACTTCAGAGTTGCCAGCAGATGAATAAAAAAACGGCTAGAACCTGAACTAAATAGGGCCGATTTTAGGCAGATAGGCCAATATAGAAAAATAAAACTTGATTTTACTTATTTTAATTGTAACGTGTACACATTATTACAAACACAGTACATATTTCAACTTACGTAATAACTTTATTAACTTATCTGTACTTCTACGATCGGCGGCGTGAGAAACTTTCTGTCCCTTTTTATTTTTACAAAATAGAAAGAGACGAACAGATAGTAACAAATTCTCACTGCGGCTATCGAGTGAATTTGTTCGTGTGCTATGATAATCCATACAGTTAACGTAACAGTGGTAATAGGTATGTATAGGTAGACGATAGGAATTTACGAATTCATAAAATAAAATAAATAAATAAATCCAAATCAATCTTTTGAATGGCTTCACTGTCAAACAAAAGCTCAAAGGCCGACACAGGTTCAAAGGAGAAAGGCCGATAATCGGCCACATAGGGGCCGCTTTGGCAACACTGTTGGCTAGTGCCGTACTGATAGCCTTAGTCTCGCGATGGGTTAATAACATGTTATCTCCGTTATTGTTACACAAAAATAACAGAATGAAATATCTGTTACTAAATAACAGCCTGTTATTTTCATACTAACACATTATTATAACCACAGACGCAAGAAGAAGGATTATAACCTAGATTATAAATATTATAATCCGTAGTTATAACCCCTTTCTAGCAAGCGTCAATCCAGTCAGTAAGAGTGAGAGACTTGAGAGCAAACTGAATAAAATAACAAGCAAGGTTTGCTGTGAATGAAAGTTTCTGTTATTTTTTTCAGATAATCGGCATTGGCAGGAAAAATTGTTATCTGTATACTGTATACATCTGTTATTTATATGTGAGTATGTGACGATCGTGTGACGATAAATACGCCTCACCGCTACTTTAGTTTAGTCGGCTGACACGTACGTAGTCTGTGGCTGACACTGCTGACAGTGACAGCTCTTTGCAAACTGTTGCAGTGTTCCCAACTTAGGGGTTAACCCCCCAGATTTAGGGGGTAAATAAGTGGGCTGGGATTTTTTTAGGGGTTTTATTTTTTTAGGGTTTTTTTTTATTCTTGACTTTTACTGTGAAGTTTATATTGATTGTGACGAAGTTGGCTCTAAACTTTTTGAAAATTTTTCAATTATATGATAATACAATTTATTTAATATTTTTACTGAGTATTATTTTTTTTGGGGGATTTTAAGGGTTTTTAACTTTAGCTTTGGGGATAAATATTTCTGAGAGTTGGTAACGTAGTATTACTGTGCTCTGTGGTTGGTAACACTGAACTGTTGGCGCGGTGACGGCGAATTTGACGGCGAAGCCAAAATTGTTTTGAGTTTGAGGTTGAGCGAGTGATCGAAAAAACTTTTATAATTATTCACAAAGTTAAGACTTGATTATATTGATCCATTCACGTTCAGCTCGGACTTAAATTGAGCATTCGAGTAAGTAAATATTATTCCATTACATTTGTCATAAATTACGAAGCTAAGGGGAACGATGCGACCGGCAAAGTAATAAAGTTGAGAAAAATAAGTTGTGATCACGTGATGAGTATACAGTTACTTTTATTCTTGAACGTAAACTATTAATTGATTACTGGCCAAATAGAAAAATAACAAACATTGTTTCTTACACATACCCCTACCTACTTACTACTAAATTAAGTACCTACCTACTTGTACTTACCGCTATGTCCTTATATCTTCATCAAGTAAAAGTAGGCCTTCCAGTTTACGGTAAATTGTAAATCAGAATTCCATACATTTCTTCTAGTTTCTTTGCCATTTCAGGGTTGACTCATCCATAAACTTATTATTACTACGTTTATGGTCTCATCATCATTGATTCTCCTGCCAACTATTTTAATTAGGGTCGGCGCAATATAATGTATTTTTCTTTCTGGGTTGGTCCCATAGAAAAGGTTTTTTTATAATGATGAGTGCAATATCCCCCTTCTCACTAACGGCTTGTCTGACTAACCTTGCATAAATATAATGTCTTTTCTGATGTTGTAAGTAGATGTAATGAGATTATTTTTAATGCAAATCATCAACAATTTTATTATGGTACTGTTTACATATAAAAAAAATGAACAAAATTTGGATTTTATGAACTTTTCTGAAGTTATGAAATTCTCATACACTGAGATTTAGTTGACAATGGAGTGAGATCTGGATTTAGGCTTATGAGCCCTATCACAAAATTGCGTTTTGACAGACTAGTTATATGGAAGCATGGTGACGCATCACATCATTACTCTAAGCATCAAGCATTATATAGCAATTTGGCAGTTGTAATTATGTTTATTTTAAGTTTTTAAGAAAAGTATAAAATTTAAATTTCTTATGAAATGATGTTTATTCTTGTATAAAATTTATGTAATAATATTTAATGTAGTAAGCAGAAATTTACAGTTAATTCTGAGTATTTTTAGTAGTTTTATGGTATTGAATGTTTTTTTTATAGATATTCCATTTCAAAATTCTGAGGCCGCTATGAACTAAAAGACAATTTAAGAGATATTATTATATATTTTTTATTTAATTTGCTAATGTACAGTAGTTCAATCCACACTCTCAAAAAATTGCCGTCGCACATTATATGAAAAACTTGCTTCGGAATTCTGGCCTTAAATAAATAGATAAGAAAAATTTATGTACAAAATTTACAAATAACTCCACCACTTAATAAGTCAACATTGTCGAAGTCTTTCAGTATCTCAGAACAAAGTTGGCCATTTAACGCAAAAACCACGGTTGAGATGTAATAGACCTCTTAAAATAATTAAACATGATTGTATTTTGTTTA